>OX388029.1:29174602-29774602 GCA_947578705.1 Lacanobia wlatinum | reverse complement strand
TTTCGTCTTATTTTAGATCCAAGCGATGACTGCGCCGACCGCGCTGTTTTTGAAGCAGGCCACTAAAAATAATTTACATAAACCTTCTCTTCTTTTTACTTTTACGGTTTAGGCTTTTTAAAACTAAATGTACGCTTACCTTTCCAAGCGTTCTATTGCGAATTTATTTTCCCGATACCAATTCCTGTTCTAAACTGAGAAGGCATGGAAGGTATTGAATGAGATCAAGTAGTCCCTTCCACGTGTAATGCTAATCGTAGCAATAATATGATGGCCTTATGACTACAAGTCTATGACAAAGCTCTTAAATGTCAGAGCAAGTACGTAAAGATAAATGATGTCAATTCCGCAGTGGGGCAGTGACTGCGCGTATTATTAGCCGGTGCAGTGTGCGCTGCACGCTCGCGCTCGAGCCGGCGCATCCGCCGCACACCGCGGAGCGCACGTGCTCTATATTCCGCGCCACTCGAAATAGGCGTCTCTCTCTCCACAGCGCTGCCACATAACTATCGTATTTCCTCGTTAGCATCTTCGCCCTCTGGTTGGCTACTTATTTTCACAAATCTGAGGGCCAAGCCGCACTGCGGGTAATCCGCCGCGTTTTTTTTGCGGCTGCTTATGTTTGTGTTGCCTTGACTCAAAATCACACGATTTAAAACCGCGGCGGTTTACCCACTTCCGTTCGGCGCTCGAGGTCACAAACTTGGATTATTCATTATTCCAAAATCATAAACAAGTCTACATAAACTAAGAACTACAGGATTTGACGCAATTCTGATGTATAAAGTTACTGGACTATTATTCAAAACAGGCTTATCGGTTAAATATGAAAATCATTTTTTTTTTCTTTAGCATGTATCAGAAAAGAAAAGCAATGAAAATAAATTCTGCTGTGGCCATAATCTAACGTCACCTTAAAAGCTTTGGTTAAATCCATTTTTGGGGCTATACAACCAGATTTAAGGAAATAAAGTGTTGATAGCATTGATGGTCACCGTGTTGCAGGGCGGCACGCAGCTGGGCCCGCCGCACCGCGTGGAGCCGCTCGGCCAGACCTTCGTGCCCTTCCAGGTGTTCGTGGACTACCTGCAGGGGCTCTCCTCCACCACCTACAGGTGAGCACCCAGCGTCCACCACTAGTCGGATGAACCAATTGAATTGTTGCAATAGATCGCCGCTCGGGCGCCTGTGGGGTGCCGCTCACTGTACACGCCTATGCGGCTTATGTTAACCTTAGCCTTAATACGTTTGTTATGTTGTTATATTTGTGTTCCGTTCCAGCCCTTCGTCGTATAACCTGCTGGAACACAACTGCAATCACTTCAGCGAGGAGGTGGCACAGTTCCTGTGCGGCGCACACATTCCCAAGCAGATCGTGGCGCAGCCGGAGGAGCTGCTGGCGCCGGGCGCGCGCGCCGCCGTGCAGGCGCTGCTCGACAACCTCGTGCCGAACACCCCGCAGGTACACTTCAGCGAGGAGGTGGCACAGTTCCTGTGCGGCGCACACATTCCCAAGTACATCGTGGCGCAGCCGGAGGAGCTGCAGCCAGTTTTTACCGCGAGAAATAAAAAAAAATCGCACGGAGCTTAATCTGGACTGTACGGAGGATGAGGTAACAATTGTACCCGCGAAATATTCAAATAGACCGTGGTTCTTAGCAGCTAGCAGCTGTGTGCGCGGGCGCGTTATCTCGGTGAAAAAGAATGCCACGGACAACGCTCCTTGGCTCACCACGAACAACGCTCGCTATTCAACTCTCCGAAAGCTTGAGGCAGACAAACTTCGCAATACTATTCACTAATAACTGTTCTACGGTCTTCTAGCGGAATTACTGCTACTCAGGTCCACTGCGTCGAAAAAAGAAAACTACTATAATTTTTTATTAACGTTCCGTCCGCGAACAATCTTCGTAGGCAACTTGTCTTATTCAACTCCATTGCGTGGATTGTTGCTTCGTGAGAAGATCGTGGCTTTAGATCCAAGATTCGTCAGTTGTAAGGAAGTTCTTCCCTTGAACGTTGCACCAATCCACAATCAACTCGATGAGATTTTTGCTCTTCGGTGAGAGAATGAGGTATCCATCGCGAAGCAAGTTTCTAACTTGAAGGTGATCATGCAGAATGGCGGAAACTGCCAGTTATCCAGTCTTCAGTTCTGCCTGAATCTGGATCCCCAAGTCCGTCGCCCCTGGACCCAGTTAGGGGGGCCGGAAGAGGGCAGCGTATGCCCTCCTCCGACGCCCGGTGCGCCTGCTGCGGGCCGGGAGAGAGGTCGAGATCTCCCTCTCCCTTCCCGCAGCCTCCTTCTGTGCGATAACTGTTTCGCAGAAGGAGACCACCGCGTCCCAGGACTCCTCGCTGTCGAACATAGCACGGACTACGGCCGGCAGCGAGAGGTCACTGCCTACCACAGAGATGAGGGCACGGCGCGGCTCCTCCCAAGCGGCACACTCTGCCAGCGTATGCCACGCCGTGTCCTCCCAACAGTCGACACAGTGGTTACACCGAGCGTCCGGCTCCCTGCCTATGCGACACAGGAACCTCCCGAAGCAGCCATGCCCCGAGAGGACCTGCGTCACACGAAAAGACAAGGGGCCGTGTCTTCTCCCGAGCCACAGGTCGAGCACTGGCCGGATGGCCTCGATAGTGACGAGGCCGGCGGAAGGGCGTGAGAGCCTGTACCGCCATTCCGCCACCAGGACCTCGCGCAGCTGCGACCGACACAGCTCAATGTGCCGCTGCACCAGTCGCACGCCGCGCGCCCGCGACTTTTGCCTCCAGATCCCAGGGCGGAGATCGCGGCCAGTACGCAAGCCGCCTCGTAGGAGATCGTGCGATAACCCCCGATGACTCTGACGGCCATCACCCTCTGCGGCTTCCGCAGAACGGTGATGGTGCTGGCCGTCAGGTCAGCCGCCCAAATCGGGGCCCCATACAGGGCCATCGGTCGCACGATCCCTACGTACAACCGCCTGCAGGCGGTGCTCGGGTCCCCCAGATTGGGAAGCAGCGTTGACAGCGCCCCAGCTGCGCCCAGCAACTTGGGCGCCAGCTTCCGGAAGTGGGGGCCGAAATCCCACCGGCTGTCGAACACCAATCCCAGGTATTTCATGGTGGACTCGACAGCGATACGGCCCCCCCCCAACAACTTATGTGCGATCCCGGCGGTGGCGCCCGCCGGGGTCTATGAAATACTATGGCCTCCGACTTGTTGAGGGCGACCTCCCAAGGCGCCGTATGCGGCTCACCACCTTTGAGACCGCGGCCGTCGCCACCAACGCTGCCTCTCTGTACGAGCTCCCCCGGGCAGTGACCAGCGTGTCGTCAGCGTAACACGTCAGGTCCACTCCCGGCGGGAGCTCGCCCCTCAACACCCAGTCGTACCCGATGTTCCACAGGAGCGGGTCCACGACCGAACCCTCTGGAACACCGCACGACATGGGGTGCTGGTGTCTGCCATCACGTCCCAGATAGGTGACACACCTCTCTGCGGCGGAGGTAGGGAGGCACCCGATGATAGCGCAGTGCCTCCCGAATACAACTCCAGGGTAGGGTGTTGAAGGCGTTGGAGATATCCAAGGACACTGCCAACATCACCCCTCCCTGTGACACTGCTTCCTCCGCCAGGACTCTCACTCGCGATATCGCCGTGATAGTGGAGCGCCCATACCGAAACCCGAACTGGCATTGGGCCAAGTCCGGCTCCTCTCCGCACAAGTGGCTGACGAGGCGGGCTGCGACTATCCCCGCTCGAACAGCTTTCCCACCACGTCCAGCAGCACTATGGGCCGGTACGCGGAGGGCGAGTCCGCAGGGCGCCCCGCCTTTCTGAGCAGGACCAAACGACCAGATTTCCACTGAACGGGAAATTGGCCCTGCTCCAGGCACGCTGAGTAGAGTCCTCTCAGTTGGGGCTCCAGCTCCTTCTTCAGGCTCTGCGGCTGTGGGCAGAGCCATCGGCGGCGGAGTGTGCTCCGCTCGTGCCGGGAAGAGGGCCGCGACCACGTCCTCCAGCAGCTCGGGTTGGAGACTCTCCGTAAGCGGAGGCGCCCATGGACCCAGTTTTCCTCGGACCGAGCGATAAGGACGCCCCCACGGATCCCCGTTAAGGGTCTCCAACATCTCCTCCCTGGCTCGCCTCTTTGCCTCGCCGATGGCCAGCCAACCCTACCTACCTTACCCTACCTACCCTACCCTACCTACCCTACCCTACCTACCCTACCTTACCTACCCTACCCTACCTACCCTACCCTACCTACCCTACCCTACCTACCCTACCCTACCTACCCTACCCTACCTACCCTACCCTACCTACCCTACCCTACCTACCCTACCCTACCTACCCTACCCTACCTACCCTACCCTACCTACCCTACCCTACCTACCCTACCCTACCTACCCTACCCTACCCTACCTACCCTACCCTACCTACCCTACCCTACCTACCCTACCCTACCTACCCTACCCTACCTACCCTACCCTACCTACCCTACCCTACCTACCCTACCCTACCTACCCTACCCTACCTACCCTACCCTACCCTACCTACCCTACCTACCCTACCTACCCTACCTACCCTACCTACCCTACCTACCCTACCCTACCTACACTACACTACCTACCCTGCCCTACCTACCCTGCCCTACCTACCCTACCCTACCCTACTTAACCTACCCTACCCTACCCTACCCTACCTACCCTACCCTACCTACCCTACCCTACATACCCTACCCTACCTACCCTACCTACCCTTCCTACCCTACCTACCCTACCTACCCTACCTACCCTACCTACCCTACCTACCCTACCTACCCTACCTACCCTACCTACCCTACCTACCCTACCCTACCTACCTACCTACCCTACCTTACCTACCATACCCTACCTACCCTACCTACCCTACCCTACCTACCCTACCCTACCTACCCTACCCTACCTACCCTACCTACCCTACCCTACCTACCCTACCCTACCTACCCTACCCTACCTACCCTACCCTACCTACCCTACCCTACCTACCCTACCCTACCCTACCTACCCTACCCTACCTACCCTACCCTACCTACCGTACCCTACCTACACTACCCTACCTACCCTGCCCTACCTACCCTGCCCTACCTACCCTACCTACCCTACCCTAACCTACCTACCCTACCCTACCTACCCTACCCTGCCTACCCTACCCTGCCTACCCTACCCTACCTACCCTACCCTACCTTACCTACCCTACCTACCCTACCTACCCTACCTACCCTACCTACCCTACCTACCCTACCTACCCTACCTACCCTACCTACCCTACCTACCCTACCTACCCTACCTACCCTACCTACCCTACCTACCCTACCTACCCTACCTACCCTACCTACCCTACCTACCCTACCTACCCTACCTACCCTACCTACCCTACCTACCCTACCTACCCTACCTACCCTACCTACCCTACCTACCCTACCTACCCTACCTACCCTACCTACCCTACCTACCCTACCTACCCTACCTACCCTACCTACCCTACCTACCCTACCTACCCTACCTACCCTACCTACCCTACCTACCCTACCTACCCTACCCTACCCTATCTACCCTACCCTACCTACCCTACCCGATCTACCCTACCCTACCTACCCTACCCTACCTACCCTACCCTACCCTACCCTACCTACCCTACCCTACCCTACCTACCCTCCCTACCCTACCTACTTACCCTACCTACCCTACCACAAACTTCACATAAACCATCTACTAAATAGTCCGAACAAAGCCTAAACATTTGGTTAGGATAGGTGAGAGGGAGATCTCGACCTCTCTCCCGGCCCGCAGCAGGCGCACCGGGCGTCGGAGGAGCATATGCCCTGCGGGGCAGCGTATGCCCTACGCTGCCCTCTTCCGGCCCCCCTAACTAGGTCCAGGGGCGACGGACTTGGGGATGTCCGTCGTCCCCCATTCATCCGGACCCGAGGTGGCGGCGCGTGGTGTTCCCGTGCGCCCCTCTTTGACGTCGCGGGGGGAGTTAAACACCTCACTCCCCCCGCTGACCCGAGGTGGCCCGCAGAGGCGGGCGGCACCAGCCGGGGATTACGGAAGTCGCATAAGATCCCACGATCCCCGGCGTAGGTGAGAGACGGAACACCGGGGTGGTTTAGTCAGTAAGAGTCTGACAGACCCCTCTGCCCGCCCCAGGGTGGAGGACATACATGAGGATTTCCCCCCGTTAAAAAAAAAAAAAGGTGAGCCCGTTCTTGAGTTATAAAATTACAACGAAAAGTGGCATTGATTTTTATATATTTAGATAATAAAGCTGAAGAGTTTTTTTGTTTGCTTGAACGCGCTAATCTCAGGAACTCCTCCAGGATTTGAAAAATTCTTTCAGTGTTAGATAGCCCATTTGTCGAGGAAAGCTATAGGCTATATATCATTACGCTAAAATCAATAGGAGCGGAGCAGTAATGAAAATTGTGACGCAGACGAAGTTGCGCGGGTCAGCTAGTTAATAATAAAGATATCTGTGCCTGGTAATCATCATCTCATGTTACGAGCTGACGATTGAAGGTATAAGTCAGGATCTGATGATGGATTCCCATGAAAAATGTTAGTTCAGCGATATTTTCGCCAATTGTCAACCGATTTGGATGATTATTTTTTGTTTGGAAGAGTATTTTCCCGGACTGGTCCCATTTCAATTTGGTGAAGATCTGATAAGAACTTCGAAGATAGGCAACGGAACTTTTCAATAAATGAAAGCAAATGGATCGGGATTGCTGAAATCGCATGTCTGTTTATTATTTACACCGAACTTAAAGTTATTTTATACTTTGTAGTGTTTTTGTATAGAATGGTCATGTCGCTATGGCGCATAGTTTCCGAGATATAAGTAAAAACCCGAAAAATGGGAGCTTCAACACCCCGCCCCCCGGCTCAGGGCTACAGGCGGAGACTTTTGATATGTTCACCTCCTAACCTTCCCAAACAAAGTTACAAATTGTATTGCCAGCATTTCCCTCTACGCCGAACGCGCTTGAGAGAGAGAAACCTCACGCCCCAGCCGCCGCAACAGAAGAACACGCCCCGGGTGTCGGGACGAGCAGGCCGATTATTTGTTCGAAACAGTCACCGCGGCCCTGGAAGGCAAAGGGCACTAGAAGGAACACGGATGGGTTTTAGGTAGTAAGAGTCTGACACTCCCTCCTGCTTCACCCAGAGAGGGAGGAGTCATTTGATGATTTCCCATCCTTAAAAAAAAGCATTTCCCTCTACACCTTAATTTGAGCATTCGTTGCCTGACCTATTATTTTTTACACCAGTTATTAAAGTAACATCACACCAGTACGCTGTGAAAGGGTACGCAGAAGATGCAAACAAGTCATCCTAAATTTCCATGTTTTTGGGGTTATGTATTCGGGAATACCTTTATTGTTTATTAACCGACCAGCGTGAACCAGTGACCTCCTCAACTTGACATCGATAAAATGTAGTAAAGTGACGTACTGTTAGGTTTATGTCAATTCCAAAGCAAAGTAGACTCTTAACTAGGAGGTGGTGTAGACGTGGACTGCGAAGACGCACAAAGTAACTCCTTAGTGGCAAATAGCGCAACCACTCATTAGGTATGGGGATAATGTCAATTTAGTGGTAGGGTATCACCAGTAAAAACTGAAAAAAAAAATATATTTTCCAAAAAATACAACCGACTTTCAAAATTAATTGCAAAACACTACAAAGCATAAAAAAACTTTTTCATAAAAATATACAACCGACTTCTAAGTTCCAAATAAAACACTACAAAGCATAAAATAATCGATCTCAAAAAGCGAAATAAACAACGAAAAACACCGACTTCCGAAATTAAAGATTTTTTTATGCTTTGTAATGTTTTGTGATTAATTTTAGAAGTCAATTTTATTTTTTTTGTGACAACTTTTTTTCAAATTGAAACAAAACACTTTTAGTTACAATCAAAATCTTAAAAAAACATGCATTCAGACGAACATAGAACCTCCTCCTTTTTGAAAGAAGTCGGTTAAAAATAATGGCGCCGGGGAATAAAACCGAAGTGAATTACTTTTTAAAATGTTTTCGTGATTATGACGTGTCCGTTCTATTGAAATTATTAAAATAAAAATGAGGAATTATGGTAAAGGTTTCATACGCGTTGATTCATAGGCCACTTTTTACAATATTCTTTAGTGAGATTCCTTGAACTTGTGAAGTAACCCTCGACAACTATTGAACTGTGTTCGGTGATGTCTGTGGTGTGACCAGTGCCTCGTGGTAGGTAATGTCCGGTCCTGACATAGTTTATATTGTAACTGGTTTTATTAATTTAGTTTTTAGTTTGTAAGTGGTTTTATTTAATTTGGTGATTTTTTGCGTCATTTCTGACAGAATAAATGTATTTTCTTTCTTTATTTTTTTTCTTTCTTTCGTATATGTATAATCATACCGCGAGACTTCCATCGTTGCAAACATAAGAAGTGTACAGATAATGTTTAAAAATATTAAAAAAAAAAAGTGAACTACACATGCCCAATGATTTTCACCAAGGAGATTTGTATTGAAAGTAGCCGTCAAATTAAAATAGTTTCCAGAAAAAAAAACTGGCCAAGTGCGAGTCGGACTCGCGTGCAAAGGGTTCCGAACGAGTTGATTTTTTTAACATGTTTTTTTGTCACTACGGACTTCTTATAGGTTTTCCTGTAATCTTTAGGTAAAGATCTATTGTTTCCATTTTTTTTTCCCAAATTTTAGGTTCAGTAGGTTCGGAGATAAGGGGGGGAGTAATGGTCATTTTTCGTCTAATTTAATAAAAATATTTTTAAAACCCTCACAGTAAGCTCTTTCATTTGATATGTCACACGATATTGTTCAAAAAACTTTTTTTGAAGTTTTTTGGTTTGACCCCCAAAAGTGACCCCATACTAATTAATAACTTACGTAATGCGTCCGTGTTTGGGTCACAGAAGTCCATATGTGTACCAAATTTCAACAGAATCGGTCCAGTGGATCTGGAGAAAACTGGCTGTGACAGTCGAACAGACAGACAGACACCCGAGTGATCCTATAAGGGTTCCGTTTTTTGTTCGGAACCCTAATATTCTGTGGCTAACAATATTCGGAGCAACCTAGATAGATTTGTTCGTTAGTCAGATAAGTCAGCCGCGGGTAATCATTCTAGCGAGGGGAGGTAGGTAAAATATGCGCGGTAGTAAGTAGTAATGGCTCAAA
This sequence comes from Lacanobia wlatinum, assembly GCA_947578705.1. NCBI lineage: Eukaryota > Metazoa > Arthropoda > Insecta > Lepidoptera > Noctuidae > Lacanobia > Lacanobia wlatinum. The sequence goes on along the minus strand of OX388029.1, from coordinate 29,765,377 downwards.
TCGTTTACTGCAATCCATAATGTACACATACAGGTGGTAATTATGAATAAATAGAAACAATTATGGACCCGGTCGGGCACAGCAACACTTGCAATAATTAGAAGAGCGCTTTTTTAGTTTTGCTAATTTTACTTGTAAAATAAATGTTAATTATTTTCTGTCCAACTTGTACCTGTTATTAAATATTTTATATTACCACTAATGTATCTCTTAATTTCTCTCTCTCTTGGCTCTAATGGGGTACAGCTCAAAACGTAAAGAGGACGGCTATTGAGCGCTGCCTCAATTTGAATAATGCGGTTGGCAACACAAGTGTTGAATCTGTGTGGCGAAGCAACAGGCCGACAGAGCTCTACTTCAGAGTCCGAAAATGCATAAAGAAATATTATACGATTTATGTCGCTTAGATAGTGTCATTAACGGTTTTAAGAAGTAGCGATATTAAAAGTATTCCGTTGAAGCCGCTGGTCGTGGTTTGCAGAATGAGAGTGACACGAGCGGCAGCGAGCGCGGGCGGCCGCGGCGCGCACACGACGGCTCGGGCCCGTCGCCCGCTCACTAAAACAATGACAACATAGGAAGAAAATGCATAAAAACGCACCTGTGAGTTATTACACTCCTTTTATGTAGTTTAATCAATCTTTTATATATATTACATAACATATAATAAAATCGTAGACTTGCCTATTAACACTGAAACTTTTAGTAAGTATGTAGCTACCTACTTAAAAATTTATAAAAAACACTTGTAAGGTAGCTAAGGCTTTATATATAAGCAATAAGGTAAAAACAGCAGATAACAAAATAAAGATGGTTTGGAAAATTATAAACAATGAAACAAATAGGAACAAAAGACATAACACTGATTACGGATTGGAGACTTCTCATGGACTTATTAGGGATAACAAACAAGTTGCTCAAGAATTTGTAAATTTCTTAACGAGTATCCCTATTAAAACTACTGAAGCCTTAAATTCCTCGCCTTCGCTTGCTATTACAGGCGAACATTTCAGCCTGCCCGACTGAATTTAATTTTGAACATATAAGCCCCGTAGTTGTAATAAAAGCTTTTAAAGAAATCAAAGTTAAATTGACCGAAGATCTATGGGGATTGTCTATCAAAGTTTGTACCTCAATTATCGAGAATGTAGCGCCGTACTTAGCTTTAATATTTAATTTTTGTGTGGAGGACAAGGAGTCTTTCCGGACCTAGTGAAATTCAGTAAGGTGATACCACTTTTTAAATCTGGGGATAGTAGACACAAATAATTATAGACCAGTATCTGTGCTGCCAGTGTTTAGTAAGGTATTTGAAACAGTGATGCTAAATCAAATGCTTAATCGTTTTAACACGAACAACATCTTTCATGTTAAACAGTATGGTTTCACCAGAGGACGTTGTAAAACTGACGCTGGTGTTACCTTACTAAAGCACATCTTTAATGCGTGGGAGGACGGACGCACAGGATGCCATTGGTGTCTTTTGTGATCTCTCGAAGGCGTTTGATTGCGTTGATTACGATACATTACTCCGGAAACTCGACCATTACGGTTTACGGACTAGGCAAAACAGCGTTAAACTTGGTGTAATCTAATTTGAATGATAGACAGCAATTAGTTCAAATAAACGGTGTCAATTCGTCGGGATTAAACGTGAAAATGGGCGTTTCCCAGGGCTCGATTTTGGGTCCTTTCTTGTTTTTGGTATATATAAATGATTTACCCTATTTCTTGCAACAAAAACTTGATATGGTGCTCTTTGCCGACGATATCTCATTAATCTATACTTCTATACTAATATTATAAAGAAGAAAGATTTGTTTGTTTGTTTGAATTGAATAGGCTCCGAAACTACTGGACCAATTTGAAAAATTCTTTTAGCATTGGATAGCCACATTATCAGGGAGTAACATAGGCTATATTATCCCCGTATTCCCACGGGAACGGGAACTACGCGGGTGAAACCGCGTGACGTCCATTAGTTTTTAAGATAAATAGACAGACGGACCATGTCGATACCATAAATAATGCCCTAATGCAAGTCCAAAATTGGTTCACGGCAAATAATTTGGTTCTGAATGAAAAGAAAACGAAATGTATAAGATTTACCTTACCCAATGTCAAAAGCAGTGATTGTGTCATAGTATTGAACAGGGAAAAACTAGAATTAGTCGATAAAACGGTTTTCCTGGGAATTACGTGTGACCCAAGGCTACAATGGGGGCCCCATTGTAGTAGTGCACATAACATCTCTTTCAGGACGGCTAAGTTCAGCAGCTTATGTTGTTAGGAAAATCCGCCAATTAACGGATGTCGATACTGCGAGACTGGTCTATTTAAGTTATTTTCACAGTATCATGTCTTACGGTATTTTACAATGGGGACGGGCTGCAGACATTGAGTCTATTTTTATTCTGCAGATAAGAGCCATCAAAGCGATATACAATCTTCGCCGGCGCGATCCTCTAAGGGAACTGTGAAAGTTAACATCATGACGGTACCTTGTCAATACATTTACGAAAACATCATGTATGTCAGAAAGAATTTACATCTTTTTAGTAAAAGAGGCGACAGACATAATTATGGTACTCGAAATAGGGACCAATTAGTTCAACCAGGTTTTAGACTGGCTAAAGTAGCCTCATCTTTCATGGGGTACTGTCTAAAATGTTATAATAAGATACCTTCCATATATTAGAACTGAAAGAGACAAAATTTAAATCTCGTATAAAACGCACACTATGCAGGCAAGCATATTATAAGTTGGGGGATTATATTGAAGATAAAAATGCTTGGCTGAATGCTGGTCCTGCACTACAGCCACTAGGGCGCACAAAATAAACGTTAGCATTTGGAAACATTGTTGGACCGGCTGAAGTTTGTAAGAAACCAATATTTGCATTGTATAGACTCAATTTATTTAGCATTGTATAATTTCATCCATTTTAACGACACATGTGTGAGTACTGTGTCTCTTTAACTTAAGCTATAGCTATCAGTTTTAGGCTTGTTTTTGACTTGAATGTGCCCTGTGCCTGGCGGTTGGGAGTGTCATGCTCACTCATAAGTCTAGCTGATGGTGGCGTATGCGTTGGATCATTTGGCACCCTTCAAAATGGTTGAGCCGAATGGTGCTAGCGCATGCGTCATGTTCGTGAACAGGCGCTGTCAGTTGGGACTGGTCATTTCTCAGCTGCCATGGTTTATTTTAAATATTTCTTTGAATTGCTCCTTTTTTCCCTGACTTTTACTTACTACTTTTATCCTGCTCGTCTTTTACATCGTTCTGAAATATATGTATAATTTCAACATGATGTAAACAAAACTTTGTAACAATTTATTTATTTTCATAGAGTGTCCGTGGAGTTTCTTGCACGTTCTTCTCCATAGAGATCAACACTTTGGAACGTGCAAATAGCTTTATCTTTTTGGACCGACCGACATTGACAATTCAAAAGTGCCTGTAAATGGTTTATTTGAAATAAATATTTTGAGTTTGAGTTTACCGTGTGACATTGAATATTTTTGCATAAAAAATAGACAGAGTAACCTTAGGAACAAGACATGCTGTTTTGAATTTTTGTCTGCTGTTTGTCCGTGCGTTTGTGGAGGCATCACGCATAGATAGATAGATAGATAGATAAAACATTTATTCAGTACAACACAATAAGACACAACACAAAAGCATGATTAAATAAATTATAAAACATAACCACCACCACCACTTATTGGCTTCAAAACCTAGGCACTTACTTAAAAATATTAAGTGTTATTCCCAATGTTACTCATTTAGCGTTTATTTCATCAAAAGCGACCCGCAAAATCAAAAGATACTGAATTTCCACGTTTAGAGAAAGAAAAAAAAAAAATCCATAAAATTGGAATCGACATGTCATCATCTATCCTTGTCACACATTTCTTTTATCCATACTCGATTTGCCTTTCGAGTTTATGGAAGAGTTGTTTACTGCATCCTTTACGACTGTTTTCCTTACATTAGTGGTGCACGGATTTTTGGTATTATTATGCTTTACGGTAAAAATAACTGAAATGATTTGCGAAAAACAGTCAATCTACAGTTAATAAAAACTGCAGGGTTGGTGAAGCTGGACACAGATTACAAACATAATTTTGTTTCAATCTCCTTTATCCACTAGGGAAAGGAAAATGAAAAACTAAGTGAAAAATTGTCAATAATTCTTAAAATGCTTTTAGGCACACAATGAAGCGAGCAAACTTAGCTCCCGTCATGCCATTCATGTAATTGATTTCTGTTTGAATGAAGAATTCTCGAAATTAAATATTTCATATATTTTCCTGTCCCTTGAAGATGTGAAAAAATAAAAAAGGTACGTCCGTTTATGCCGCAAAAACGAATATTTCGACACTCAAGGGAATCAAAAATTATAGGGTACGGTTAATCAAAATTATATGCACTTTGGGTTTGCCTGAATATGATAAAAGTTTGAAAGTTCACAATTACCCAGTTATATTGTTACAGTAAGATAGGACGTGGCCTTAACGGTGGTAAGTAAGCGGCTGGCGTGCTGGCGCTGGTGTTCCTTTACAATAATGCAGTTCAGCAAATCGCACCGCTGGGTCGCTACAATATTATGTATATTATGTTATACAGTAGGATTTTCCGTTGACCTAGAACTATGAAATTTGGCAAGTAGTACCGTCTTATACTACAAGTATAGGGAAAAATCTGAAAACTATACATTTGTAATATTTAAATCATAAAAAAATAGCAAGACTATTTTTTTATGATTTAAATATTACAAATTTATTTAAAGTAATAAGTAGGTACCTACAAATTTGTACGGAACCCTCGGTGTGCGAGTCCGACTCGCAGTTGTCTAATTTTTCCCGTAAAATCGAATTATTCCGTCACTTAGATAACCAAAAAACTGGCCAAGTGCGAGTCGGAGTCGCGTGTTGAAATTAATTTTTTTTTAATTTAATTTTTTTATTTTTTTTTTACTTCTTATAGGTTTTCCTGTAATCTTTAGGTAGGTATAGAACTATAATATGCATTTTTTTTTCCAAAATTTTAGGCTCAGTAGTTTCGGAGATAAGGGTGGAATGGTAATTTTTGGTCTAATTTCTGGAATAACTTCAAAACTATTCATTTTTAAATTATGAAATACTCTTTCATTTGATGTCACACGATACAGTTTGAAAAATATATTTTTTTTTATTTTCTAGTTTGACCCCAAAAGTGACCCCTATACTAAAAACTGGCTGTGACAGACGGACAGACACCCGAGTGATCCTATAATTTTTACGCGTCCGTGTTTGGGTCACAAAAGTCCATATGCATAACAAATTTCAACAGAATCGATCCAGTAATCCGGAGAAAAATGGCTGTGACAGACGGACGGACAGACAGACACCCGAGTGATCCTATAAGTGGTATGAAGGTAAAAAGGAACCCTTATGGTGTGACTAAGTCTGTCTGTCACAGCTGGATATCTCAAGAATTACTAATGCTATGAACTTGAAATTTCGAATAGTTTTAGATGACGTTTGTTCAACCATTTTGCAAAAAAGAAAGACATAAAAATACATATTTTTTGCTTCTTGCTTGCTTGGTTTCTTTCTTCAAAATTCAAAGTGTGCTACTAGGGCATGTGGGGTATCATATGAAAGAAGGCTTTTTACATATTTACAAACATTTTTTTATTTCTTTTTAGACCGCATGGTTTTTGCTTGATTTATACATTGACATTTTTTTTTAATCAATTTTTTAGTTTTACTTTTGACATATTTTTTTAATATACACAATTTGACTTTTATACAATTTTTTTGTTTTTATATACAATTTGACATTTTTCTTTTTATTATATACAATTTGACATTTTAATTTAATTTTTTATATACAATTTGACATAATTCTTTTGACATTATCATTATTTTTATTATGAATGGGGACTATGTGGATTATTTTTTATTTCATTGAGTAACTTTAATGTTTGTCTGGCAGTTGGAGTGCTTTGTACGGCCTACACAAATGTCCTTTCTTTGGTATTGTTCGTCGAGTTGTTGAGCTCCTATGTGGATCTGAGTTGAGCTACACGACTACTGACAGAGGCTTGCACTGACTGGACAGGTTCACTCAAATCTGTGTGGTTATTTCTTCTAAAGACCATCTCAGACACTAATCTGCATGGTTCTTAAAAAAATTATGTATTGTAAGTGTGAAACTATGTAGGTCGTTATTTTAAGGATTGATTTCATGACTGTCTGGCAGTTTGAGTATATTATGCGGCTTACCCAAATGTCCTTACTTTGGTATTGTTCGTCGGTTCGTTGAGCTCCTCAAAGTTTTGAGTTGAGCTGCACGATAACTGACAAATGCTTGCACTGTCTGGACAAGCCCACTCAAACCTGCGTGGTGCTTTCCTCAAAAGGCCACCTCAGACCTTAACCTACATGTTTTTCATATGTTATTGGCAATTTCATGGACTTCAAAAGAGACTGTGACCTCTGAGTTTGTTTCGGTGTTTCTTCTCAGGGTAGTCAGCTAGGAAACATCCGGCCTCATCTAGATAAATAAGTCAAAAAAAAAAATGACGTGTAAAAGAGTTACTTGTAACCTATTTGCAAAATAAATATCATTTATCATTTCGACTTATGAAGAAAAATTTTGATGTTTTGGCCATTCCCCCCTCTACCTCCGTTTGCATAGAAAAAATCTGAAAATATTCTGTGTGATAGAAGTGTATGTAAATATTACAGAAAAAATAAAACGAAGTCTCTAAATTGCACAGTTTTTCAGAAATCAACAGATAATCAAAAAATAAATTAGTTCCATTATCTGTAAAGAGATGGCGCTGACCTAAACCTGCATATATAACTACTAATTTTATAAAGAGGTAAAGTTTGTGAGTCTGTAAAGTAATCTCTAGATCTAATATACTGATTTCGAAAATTCTTTTATCAATATAAATCCCCGTTATTTGTGAGTGTCATAGGCGAAGAAACAGAATTTAGTTCTAATATATTCTAATAGATGGCGCGAAATGTATCAATTTTCGTAGAAGTTTTCGTAAAATGAAGTTTTCTCTTTTTAATTATATTAAGAGTGGTATGTTCTTCTATACTAATTTTATGTAGAGGTAAAGTTTGAGAGTTAGTGAGGTAATCTGCTAAACCGACTTTGAAAATGCTTTTACCAATAGAAAGCCCCGTTATTTGTGAGTGTCATCTACACTAATATTATAAAGAGGAAAGATTTGTTTGTTTGTTTGTATGTTTGTTTGTTTGTTTGAATTGAATAGGCTCCGAAACTACTGGACCGATTTGAAAAATTACATTATCAGGGAGTAACATAGGCTATATATTATCCCCGTATTCCCACGGGAACGGGAACTACGCGGGTGAAACCGCGTGACGTCCACTAGTAGGCTATATATTAACGGGTATCATTTAAGCTATCACCAATTTAATTAGTTTTGTGTTTCTTAAATAATAGGGTTTGTCCTCCAAATAGTAGATCTGTCACCAAAATGTAGTCACCAAACAATATAAAATCAATTCCACAATAAATCACCTAAAATCATGGAGATATAGGGTCTAGTACCAAATAAATGTTTTTGTATGTATTATAATAGGTTTGTCCTAATAAGTATTTAAGCAAACTAATTTAAAGAGATCACCAATAAATCATAATATTATGTCACTAGAAAATTTCATAAAGTTCCAACAAAATTTAGGGTTGTTATCATCATCGTTTCAACCTTTTGGTTGAAACGATGGTGGAGTCTAGCATAATGCTATAAACGCATATGGTTTATAAAAAAATAACCACGAAGGGGATGGCGGGGTCTATTCGCTCGCTTCGCTCGCTCACTCGACCCCGCCATCCCCTTCTAACCTAACCTGTCCGAGTCGGGGTGTCCCAAGTCCAGAATCGAACCTAGTTACCTACAACCCATCGTTGAGGCCGGATTGGTCAATTTTTAAAGCGCGCCAATTTGTCTCCGCCCCTTTGATCATTTTTTCATTAAAATTATAAATTGATGTATTAAATTGGTAACGAATACTATTAATTTAATATCTGAACGAAATAAAATGTTACTACTGTATTGGTGACAAAATATCAAATAAAAAGGAGTCGCAGTCAGGGATCGATAATCGATTTATTTGGTGACAGATCTACCATTCTGAGCACAGAGCTATTATTTAAGTAACAAAACTGTTATTATAAGAACGAAGTTTATATTCATGTAATGCAATATAATTTTATTGGTTATCGATCTCTTATTTTACACATATATTAACATTAATTTGATAATTCATACCTGGGAACAATTTTTGTTTATCTGAGAACGAAAATATTTCGTGGCGATAGATCTATTTATTAGGTGATACAACTTGATGACAAATATAAATTTTGGTGATAGAAAATATAGTTCCCTATATTAACCCGAAAAATACCGCCCAACGAAGTGGGCACGGGTCAGCTAGTATTTAGTAACCTCCCATGGAATTATGGGCTCTAAATGTTAACCGACTTCTTTAAATAAATACTTACTCTTTCCTATGCGTACGTACATGTGTATTATTAAATCGGATACACGAATCTGTGTTAGGTAGTATCTTGCATTTAGCTAAGTACCTTGGTATTTGGTATTAAAACGTTCAAGACCGAATTACAAGCTTGCCTAAAACCTACCAAAGATATAAAATTAATGCAATCTCAAATTAATAACGAATCTCAAGTAGGTATCAACTTTAAATTGAACGACGATCCTCTTTACCTTTTGTAGGGTACCGTACCAAAATGGTAAAAAAGAACCCTTACGGTGTGACTAAGTCTGTCCGTCTGTCACAGCTGGATATCTCAGAAGTACTAATGCTATCTACTTGAAATTTGGAATAGTTTAAGATGACGTTTGCTCAACTATTTTGCAAATAAGAAAGAAATAAAATCGTAGGTATACATTTTTTTTGCAACAGCGACTGAAAGGGGTTCAAAAAATTCGAAGTGGGGCCTAGCAGCCCCACTTCGAATTTAGGGTATGTAGGGTATCATATGATAGAGCGCTATTTATAAATTCTCAGACATTTTTTGTTTTTGTTTGGAAAATTGACCATTCGCCACCCCTTTATCTACGAAGTTTGCACGGAGAAAAATCTGAATTATTCTATGTGATACAAGTTTATGTAAAGATTATGGGAAAAATAAAACGATGTGTGTAAAAAGCGCACTTTTTCAGAAATCATCAACAAACATTACATTAGTTCCACTAGCTGGCAAGAGATGTCGCTGATCTAAGACTGCAATATACACCGCAGTGTTAAAATTCTCAACGAATAAAATCCTCGCCGAGGAAAATTTAAAAACGATTCACGTTTTATATGATAGTACAGAACCCTCGGTGCGCGAGTCCGACTCGCTCTTGACCGGTTTTTTACGGATGTTCGGAACCCTAAAAATATTGAATACGTATTTTTTTCATATTTCTCGTAAGCAAGAAATATGGACGATATAGAGTGCGTTGAAAACTCGCGTGACGTCACGACCGATAGCTTTTTTTCTATTGAGAAACTTTGCGCCATAACTAGCTGCAATTTGCCATCACATTTTGATAAAATGGCTCCTCTCTCTTTAATGACGCGTCTGGTGTTGTTTAGGTGTTCTTCGCTTGTCCGCATTTCATTTCATTTATTTATTGCTTCAAATATGGTAGGTACAAGTTCTTATATACAATATTAACCTTTTGAACGCCAGAGCCGAAACGCATCGGCGCACAGTGGTCCGGATTTTAAAAAAGGTGGACATAGGATCGAAAATGCATGTTTAACTTAACAAAAAATTGTTTCGTATAGGAAATTTAACGCTGATTAATACTTATTACTACAACTTTTCAAAAAAACTTCTCCTTCACGTCAAAAAAAAATATTGAAAATAAAAATGTATGGGAGAAAATCTATTTTATTTTTTTTCTCCGTTCAGTATCAAAGTATAGCAAGTAAACCTTATATTCTGGTAAACACTTATTGTCCTTAACACGACGACATATAAATTGCTTGCGTATCCCTGCGGCCTTGGCGCCTACGATGCTTTAAAGTTTAAAATTTTAATGTTGAATTATCTTAATATTATTAACAAGTTTTTCTATTAAAATTAATCCAAAATATCATTTTTAATAAAACAAGCCCCCCGCGCGCCCCATCCGTGTTTTAGACTCGCCCCCTATCACTTTGGACTTAAATATAACTGGCGAAATTACAGTGTACTATAGTGTAGTATACACCTTTGCCGAACCGCTCGGGGAATATAAAGCGTGATATTATGATAAAATAAGCATTTTGCTTATTTTTTTTTAAATAATCTTCCGTTGATTATTCTGTCATCTGTTGATATTTCCTATTGATAAATCATGGTTGATATTGTTGTGTGTTATACTACTAGCGTGACTCATCTTAAAAGAAACAATTAGAAATAGATTTAGCCCTGAAAAGGGCTTTTTCTGAAGTCATGAAAACGACTATTTTAAGTAGTCCTCAAACGACCACAACTTAACTACTACCACTAACAAACTCAATTCTAACAGTAACACTAGTTTACAAGGTTTTTGTCCTAGAACGGAAAAGTGTTTATTCTTAATTAATGAGGTGCTGCAAGTTTAGAAAAAAATATTAAAAAATTCCAACACGTCACATTTCGAAAATACTCCCCATATATTTTTGCAAAGATAACGAGACTAAAAATGAATTAGTGTCGACGTTTTTGATATTTTTTAATAATCCAAATGCTTTTCTTAGCACCTTTGAAATATTAAAAAAGCTGCTTGGACATCCGCACGTGTAATTTAACCCTTGGTTTTATGATTAAAGCCAAATGCTTTTAGCGATAGGAGTAACAATCAGTTTCGTGGTTGCATGGTGGGTCTTTATCATTTGCTTGCAATTTCAACAATCTATTTAAACTTGCATTCCAGCAGCTTAGCGTTCTTCTACATTTTTCAATAAACACTTGAGAAACCCACTTTTATCCCGATGAGAGACCGGAATTTTCAAGTAATAAAAGATAGGCATATTTGAGTGTTTTCTTTATAGAATATTCTTTCTTAGATACAATAATTTTACCAAAAACAGCCAGAATGTACTCTAACCAACCTTTTTGACCTTTTGGAAACAAACATTTATCAAAATGAAGACTAGCTATTTCGGAACAAACTTGTGGGTAGTCGAAACTAAAAGGGGTCGATATCTTCCATCTGTGACGTGATAAAAATTAAAAATGTACATGTTTGCATTGAGTTATTGCAGCTAATTAAAAAAATATGTAATTTACTGCAAGGACATTTTTTTCTTTTTTATGTAAACTAATGTAACAACATCACAAAATCTGTCACGTTTACATTAATGGATCATGTTCAGACTGCAACTCCTGTAGATCCATATTTTCGGTTTCTTCTGTTACTACCTCAGGCAACAACAAAAGCTCTTTAACATCTGGAAAAAAATCGAATTGCTTTGAATTGCTGTATTTTGGTCGAATATGGGATAAATATGGGTCTGAACTAATTAAAAAATTATGGAGCAAGTCCTCGTTGGTCTTTATCCTGTTAAATTTTCTTGTGTGAGATTCACGAACTCTTCTAAATTCTTTATTTCTTGCTTCTCCCGCTTCTTCGGAAAGAATGCCAATTGGTAGGAGGCCAAAGTGATGAAAAATGTCTGCACCGTGTATGAGTAGCTTGTGCACACTTGCGGGCATATAAAACCATGGGTATAGATGAACAAAGATCTCAGCTGTTTCTTTTTCGCCAGTTATATTTAAGTCCAAAGTGATAGGGGGCGAGTCTAAAACACGGATGGGGGGCGCGGGGGGCTTGTTTTATTAAAAATGATATTTTGGATTAATTTTAATAGAAAAACTCGTTAATAATATTCAGATAATTCAACATTAAAATTTTAAACTTTAAAGCATCGTAGGCGCCAAGGCCGCAGGGATACGCAAGCAATTTATATGTCGTCGTGTTAAGGACAATAAGTGTTTACCAGAATATAAGGTTTACTTGCTATACTTTGATACTGAACGGAGAAAAAAAAATAAAATAGATTTTCTCCCATACATTTTTATTTTCAATATTTTTTTTTGACGTGAAGTAGCAGTTTTTTTGAAAAGTTGTAGTAATAAGTATTAATCAGCGTTAAATTTCCAATACGAAACAATTTTTTGTTAAGTTAAATATGCATTTTCGATCCTATGTCCACCTTTTTTAAAATCCGGACCACTGTGCGGCGCACCTCCCACGCCAGGCCACAAATTCAACCTACAAAAAAAAAATAGGGATTCCAACATCCGATCTATAAGTTATCGACAACCAATAATTGTATACGAAAAGCAATGATTAATTATTAATCATTGCTTTTCGTCCCATATTTTGAAATAAAATATTACTTATTACATTTTTATTTTATTTAATTTGACCCTATTTCGTATCATACTATCGTTAAAAAGCGGTTACAAAGTTCAAAACAACCTAAAAGCAGACATTAGAACTACAAACGACTAAATCAAATAAGGATAAGGTACATCACTAATCTCGTTCGTGACGTCATGCGCTGTCGGGAAGAGCCGACTCTGGCGTGGCTGGCACGACATTTGACAACTTCTTCGCATGCGAGTAGGGATGTGACGTTGTGGGACAGAATAAATAACCTTTTGAACGCCACGGTCGGCTATAGCCGACAAATGAAATCGTGCCCAACACGCCACCGTCGGCTATAGCCGACAAGATAACGACATTTTTTAAGTACAATATAAATATACTAAATTAAGTTTTCTGTGTTTCTTTTTCCTATTATTTAAAACTACATTAATTATATATTGTAAAATGGCAGAAAGATATATCCGTAAGTTACATATCACTACAAAAAACAATCATCAAAAATTGCTAATCGAAATCCGTAAAAAAGTGTTCCTCCACACGCCACAGTCGGCAAGACACGTCAGCTAGTGATGGGTAAGTAAGGTAATTTATATTTGAAATTTGTGAAATATTTTATTAAAAGAAGCTTACTATTACTTCGACAGATATTTTTTTATGACAACTATTCGTATCTGAATATTCTGGATCAAGATCGAGTGCCAGAAGAGAAGCGTTCAGTAACTTAAGTGAATAAACTGAACGTTTTATGAAAAGTGCGACAGCAGAAGTACTTAGATGACATAAGTTTGCCAAGCTATGAAGTCAGACTAATTATAAGTAAATAGAGTATTTTTTTTGTTAAATACTATCTTTATGATTATTATTTATTCTGTCCCACAACGTCACATCCCTACTCGCATGCGAAGAAGTTGTCAAATGTCATGCCAGCCACGCCAGAGTCGGCTCTTCCCGACAGCGCATGACGTCACGAACGAGATTAGTGATGTATCTTATTTGATTTATTCGTTTGTAGTTCTAATGTCTGATTTTAGGTTGTTTAGAACTTTGTAACCGCTTTTTAACGATAGTCTGATACGAAATAGGGTCAAATTAAATAAAATAGTAATGTAATAAGTAATATTTTATTTGAAAATATGGGACGAAAAGCAATGATTAATAATTAATCATTGCTTTTCGTATCCAATTATTGGTTGTCGATAACTTATAGATCGGCTGTTGGAATCCCTATTTTTTTGTAGGTATCTGCGCTGAATTTGTGGCCGATGCGTTTTCGCTCTGGCGTTCAAAAGGATAATAATCATCATCATAGGTAGTATTTAACAAAAACCTACTCAATTTACTTATAATTAGTCTGACTCTTCATAGCTTGGCAAACTTATGTCATCTAAGTCCTTCTGCTGTCGAACTTTTCATAAAACGTCCAGTTAATTCACTTAAGTTACTGAACGATTCTCTTCTGGCACTCGATCTCGATCCAATATATTCAGATACGAATAGTTGTCATAAAAAAAAAACTGTCGAAGTAATAGTAAGCTACTTTTAATAAAATATTTCACAAATTTCAAATATAAATTACCTTACCTACCCATCACTAGCTGTCGTGTCTTGCCGACTGTGGCGTGTGGAGGAATACTTTTTTACGGATTTCGATTAGCAATTTTTGATGATTGTTTTTTGTAGTGAAATGTAACTCATGGATATATCTTTGTGCCATTTTACGATATATAATTAATGTAGTTTTAAATAATAGGAAAAAGAAACACAGAAAACTTAATTTAGTATATTTATTTTGTACTTAAAAATGTCGTTATCTGGTCGGCTATAGCCGACCGTAGCGTTCAAAAGGTTAAGTAACACACATTTGGCCAATATATAGCATGCAATAGTAGGTACAAGTTTTTACTAAAAATATTATTACTAGGTCACCACATTTCGTCGATTTATATATCAATTAAATATGTCTGTGCTTTATTGTAAAAAATGTACAGGGACACTTTTGAAAGAACTCATCTATCGAATAAAAACACTCTTGTAACAACCACTTCCGCAACGTAACACAAAACTTATTGAATGGCAGTTGAGTAATTGACCTTGGCAAAGCATTGTAAATTAGGGGAGCCATATAAACGCAGCTCCGCCGAAAAAGTTCTAGCTTTGGAACGGGCATTTCCAAATCTAAATGTGTAGGTTTCTTTTTATTTGTGTTATCTTTTCGCTCAAATAGCTTGAGATTGGACTTCACAAACCTGGCAACTTCGTAAATATAAATGCATGGGACCGTCAACAGATTGTGCGACTTGAATATAGGCCTGCATGAGTCAGACCACTGCATTTTGAATATTGCACGAATACACTTTTTTGGGCGATGAAGATTCTTGCCAGTTCGGAAGAGTTTCCCCACACAACTATACCGTATCTCATTACTGAGCAGACGTATGCGTGATAGACCATAATGGTAGTACGCAAAGATGTAACAACTTTAAATCGTTTTAAAGCGAATAGAAAAGAAGAAAGAAAACTACTTTATTTGGCACACACGGAATCACACAATGTAGGCAACAATATCATCATCATATCAGCCGAAAGACGTCCATTGCTGGACATAGGCCTCCCCGCGCGCGTTGGCACAACGACCGGTCCTGTGCGTCTCGCATCCATCGGCTACCCGCGACCTTCACCAGGTCATCGGTCCACCTTGTGGGAGGCCTTCCAACGTTACGTCTTCCGGTACGCGGTCGCCACTCCGGAACTTTTCGGCCCCATCGACCATCTGTTCTGCGAGCAATGTGCCCTGCTCACTGCCACCAGTTTGGCGATCCTTCGGGCTATGTCGGTAACCTTGGTTCTCTTGCGGATATAATCATTCCTGATTCGATCACGCAAGGAAACTCCAAGCATTGTCCTCTCCATTGCCCTTTGAGTGACTTTGAGCCTTCTGATGAGGCCCATTGTAAGCGACCACGTTTTAGTTCCGTATGTCATCACTGGCAACACGCACTGATCATAGACTTTCGTCTTGAGACACTGTGGTATGTGGGACGAGAAGATACCGCGCAACTTCCCGAACGCTGCCCAGCCGAGTCGGATTCGACGGTTGACCTCTTTCTCGAAGTTGGCCCTACCTAGCTGGACCGTTTGTCCTAGGTAGACGTACTCGTCTACAACCGAGTGTAGAGTTTCCGATCTTGATGGGAGTGGGTGCTACATGGGTATTTACCATGATCTTGGTTTTGTCCATGTTCATTTTGAGACCCAACCTTTCGGAAGCTCTACTGAGGTCATCAAGCATTGTACTGAGGTCCTCCGTAGTCTCAGCCATGACGACTATATCGTCGGCAAATCGAAGGTGACTGATGTACTCGCCATTGACATTAATGCCTAGCCTTCTCCAGTCCAAAACCTTGAAGACATCCTCCATTGCGGCTGTAAACAGTTTCGGAGAAATGACGTCTCCCTGCCTCACACCCCGCTGCAGAAGGAGAGGTTTCGAGGTCTGATCCTGAAGTCGGACTGACATGGTGGCGTTTTTGTACAAACCTTTCAGCACCTCGATGTACCGAAAGTCGATCTGGCACCGTTGGAGAGACTGCAGCACAGCCCAAGTCTCGATCGAATCAAAAGCTTTCTCGTAATCCTCAAACGCTAAGCAGAGGGGCAGATAATACTCTTCGGTCTTCTGTATAACCTACAACAATATGAGGAAATGAAAAATTAATACATATTGAATGAATATATATTGAATACGAATTGATTGACTTTTTTTTTGAAATTATCTCGATGTGATTCTTCCAAGTAAAATGTTCATCAAGTGTTATACCCAGGAACTTTGCATTACGTACCTGTTCTATATTATTATTATAGAACAGGTATTATAGGTTTACTTTTAGATGTTTTGCAATGAAGTACATTAGTTTTGGAAATATTTATTTTTAATTTATTAATATCTAACCATTGTTTTATGTCATTTAATGTTTGTTTAATTTCAATGTCAACATTTTGTAAATTTTTACATTTAATAATAATTGTGGTGTCATCTGCGAACAATACACACCGATGTTTTATTGACTGAGGTAAATCATTTATGTAAAGAAGGAAGAATATTGGTCCTAAGATACTACCTTGTGGTACGCCACAGCAATTAGTCCGTGCTTCAGAATCAAAATCTTCTAAAGTGTTCCTTAATTTGTTTAATTTTGTTAGCCTTGTTACCTGTTTGTCTGTCAGTTAGGTATGACTGAAACCATTCTTTTGCTGGACCTCTGATACCGTATCTTTCAAGTTTTTCTAAAAGACGCGCATGATCAACACGATCGAACGCCTTACTTAAGTCTAAGAGCAATGCACAAGTAGTTATTTTATCATTAATATTCGTCATCATTGCTTTCACTAGCGTAAATATTGCCAAAGTCGTCGATTTATTTTGTCTAAACCCGTATTGCTGGTCAACAAGAATGCTGTATTTAGAAAGAAATTTCATCACTCGCCTATACATAATTTTTTCAAAAAAATTTGATATAATGGGAGTGAGAGCGATAGGTCGATAATTATCAACGTCTGATTTTGACCCTTTTTTGTATAGCGGCTTTATCAGAGACAGTTTTAGCCTATTAGGAAAGCAGCTCTGTTCCAAGGATAAATTGACAATGTGAGCCAATGGCGATGCTATATGTTTAGCTATTTTTTTAATGAGCTCGGTTGTGATGTTATTCACCATTCACCAATGTTTCCACAGAACCGCAAGATAAATTCTTGAAGGCCGTGTCGGGTCTTCGGATAGCGGCGTTCTTAGGACAAGTCCTAAGAACGCCGCCGCCGCCGCTAGTCATAAGTTTGTCGTAACAAATAAAATATTTGACGAATTCAACCGCCCTTTTGATGATATACTTTAATCATCTGTGTGGACATGTATGCATGTAAATCTGTTTTACTGAGTATAGGTGTCTCATCTATATACATGCCAAACATCCAGACAATCAAATATGGCCGCCATCACTGGTCAAAGATACCTCGTCGTTATTGAAAACCCCTTCAGTACTAAATATAACTAGGGTTTGCGAACCAGCAACGGTAAATGGTTGAGAGGACGTGTTTGTTGTGCAGATGCTGTACACGAACGGCGGCGGCGCGCGCCCGCGGCAGGACAGCCCCGACTACGTCACGCTCAACTCGCAGATCGAGGAGGCCAGGTGAGTGGCGGCGCGGCGCTGCGTGTGTGTGCGTGTGTGTGTGCGTGTGTGTGTGCGTGCTCCTGCCCTACCATGTGTGTGCAGGTCGCCCTCGCTGGCTGCGCGCGCGTGGGGCGTGTGGCGCGGCGTGGGCGCGCTGGCGGAGGGCGCGCGCGCGCTGCAGTCGCTGCGCGCGCGCGTGCGGGCCAGCCAGCAGGCGCCGCCCCCGCACGACAGCGGTCACCCCTTCTGAATCACCTGCAGTCTACGCTTTTAGTTTTGTTTTTTTTGACTGACGAATACAAAAATACAAGAAATGGTCACGTATGTCGCTTGTAGCTAGCTGAATTTAATGTTCGCGTCCTGTCGTTCTGTACACGTAAGAATGATGGGCGGTGCACGAGATAGATAAAAGAACTCGTTATGTCATATTTCGCGAAGATGAACAGAAAACAAACACAACATCATGCCCGTAATCCCCGGCCCCGCAGGATACGGTAATACTACATCAGCATTTCACAAGTTATATTAAAGGTACAGGAGTCGAGTCGATTGCCGCAAACCGCGCACTAGTCCGCACTCTAGCCTGGTACTAAAAAAATGAACCAGTGACTGCCTCAGTCCTCCAATCCCTAGGGAAAAACTATACTAAAAACGATACTTACTTATAATTTTAAGCAATTGATGACGGGTTTGGGCTAGAAATTGATTAATAAATAGTTTTTAGTTTTTTCGTCAGTACGTGACTACCACCTGTCCACCATCGCTAATCGCTTCCAAATTTTGTGAATAATTAGTACTCAATTGGTATTAATTAGTACCAGATTTAATTTAAAAATATATGATTAATAAAAATCTTTTTTACAGAAAAAAAAATAAAACCGACTTTCAAATAAAAACACCACAAAGTATAAAATAACTTTAATTACGGAAATCGGTGTCAAAAAACAAAGAAACAAAACCAAAATCACCGACTTCCGAAATGAAAGTTATTTTATACTTTGTAGTGTTTTGTCATTGGAAGTCGGTTGCATATTTTTCCCAACTATATTGGGGCCGGCTTCTAGTCAAAGCGGATTCAGCTGAGAACCAGTATTTTACGTGGAGTGGCTGTCTATCTGATCTCTACCACTCTCCACGTATAACCCGGCCAAATGGAGTTGTCAAAGTTATTGCTATAGGTTATTATACCAATACTGCAGAGGTAGTGATGAGTCACTGATGACATTTAGTGCTATATCTGTGGACTGCGTGTCTTTAGAGGTAAATATTTTGGGAAAATTTTGTCAAATTATGTAATAGCGATATCTTGAAATTAAGAATTGAACAACGTGGCCGCCATCCCACTAATGGCATGGTAGGTATACCGTACATCTCGTTAACTACTGCAGAAATTTTGAATTGGATGTACTTTTTTCTGTTTAGGTTTGAGAAAAGCGACAAGCTCTTCAAACCTAGAATCGCCATCCAATATCGTGGTGCTGCTGACCGATCGCACCGACGTTATCATCGATGATTTCTCGATAAATGTAAACGATTCATGTATGATCTTATCGCGAAGTATGTAAATATTTAGTTATTTTATGTGTCATTCATTGTTGTTGCATACTAAGAATAGCTAGCTGTAGTATGCATTCTTTTTCGTCGTTGAAGGATCACTGCTGAAAGGGTGTGACGACTGCCGCCCCACCTACGAAGATTTTCTCGAAACTAACTAATCTAACAATAATTTATTCGGGTACTAATTAGTACCAATTGAGTACTAATGATGCACCAATTTCGGAAGCGATTGGCGATGGTCTGGCGGTGGTCACGCACGCGGCACGTTACCGTTACATATCGAAACCAAACACGTCTGCGGAATTTGCCTATTATTTTAAGTTACCCAGTATGCATAAGTGATATAATAATACAGTTGCAATACTAGACGGAAATGGACCAGAAAAACATTAAGCGACGACCATGGACATAGGGCAGTGAGAAGAAAAAATTATATTCATTATATTACTTATATCCATTTTTAAAGTAGCCAGTAGCCAAGTCATATGTGTAGTTGACGTATACATAAGTATAGTTGACGTGCCTACTGTCCGTACCGTCCGTGCCGCTAGAACACGGCACGTTGTCTCTCGACTGCTTAATCGGTCGATTTGGAGATTTACAATTTGTGAAGGTGACGTGACAAGTTAACATTTGATTTCCAGATTTTTTCCGCAATAAAGGTACCTATACAATATTGTAAAAAATATAATAGTGATCTTTCTCCTCTCTGGTTCCTTTCTGGGTTAGACAAGTGAATAGGATACAGAATCGTAATTCTTCCAATACCAAACTCGACAAGTCCGATAGCAAACTCGGGACAGACAGCAGTCGACAAGGTGTGCCGCAGGAGCCGCGCACGCACGGCTCCGGAGCCCGGCTTGTCTACGCGTGCTCAGGCCGGTGCACTTGTCCGGGTCATTCAAATCATATCAGACCTAGTAACAGAGCCCTTAAATAGACATAGATTAGAGGAGTGACATCACGGACGGTTTATAGTGCGCATCAGCTGTTCGTGTTTACACTAAAATTAAATAATAAACATAAGTTATTTTGAAGAAAGTTTGTATTAGCAGCTTCGCGAGAGTGAAACTTACGTGCAAGGACGTTTGCAAGTTACACAACAGTGTTACGGCAGTGTAATTCCTTATGAACTAATTCACTTTTTGGAACGTTTTCACTAATTGAAGCTACTTCAACATTTTGTATCGTGACCGGTACCTCCAAAAAGTGTAATTTTACAACTTTTTAATAAAAGTGTTGCTATTTTGAACCACTGATCTTGCATTTGGATCAACATGACCACCACGTTACCACGTTAGACATGGTCAAGTGCGCAGCGTGCGGAAAGTTCCTCTCGGCTATGGCTTTTATTTACTAATAAGTTCTGCCATTATTATTTTTTCCAACATGACAGCTGGCCCCCTCCGAATGCGCTCGCGCGTTCCATCATTCTGTATCCCCCGAAGGATTATGCTGCAGAGGTGTACATGTAATACCGTGTAATACGGGGCAAACCTATTGCCATCAACCGGGAACTAATCTAGGCTCCGGGATGCCACTGAAAATTCGAATAACGCCTTGTCTGACTCGGAAATCAACCCAGGACCTCACGATCAGCGTGAGCGCTTTGACCACTAGACATTGTAGATTGATATTGCTGGTGTAGTTAGATAGTTTGTGATGGCGTGTGTTCCGCAGAGCGGCGTCGCAGGAGCTGGACGCGCGACGCAGCACGCTGGCGGAGAAACTGGCGCGCAAGGAGCGGCGCCGCGACAAGAAGCGCA
Source organism: Lacanobia wlatinum (assembly GCA_947578705.1). NCBI lineage: Eukaryota > Metazoa > Arthropoda > Insecta > Lepidoptera > Noctuidae > Lacanobia > Lacanobia wlatinum. The sequence goes on along the minus strand of OX388029.1, from coordinate 29,744,473 downwards.
AGAAGCTGCAGCGCGAGCGCGGCGACGCCACGCCGCCCGACCACGACGGTGAGTCACGCGTCTATCGCAGGGGCTGGCTCAAACTATTTCTTTCCCTTTTACATTAAATCTAGCCATAACTCCCGATTACATCTTATTAATGGAAGAAATAAATCTAAGGGAATATGGTACCAAAGCATACAATGCGAACCTCTTCATGTCCCGTGGTTTACCAGTGCTCAACTGAGTAGAAATCAAACAGTGGCCTCACGTCGATTGCGTTCCAGACACATTCCTAAGAGAAGTTTAGCATTCCTAATGAGAAAAGTTGACTTACCTAGTTGTGACATTTTAGATGTGTGCGCAATACAAACAAAAGAGAGCAATTAGCAAGGCAATTTAATTTAAATTATGTAGATGTTGATGCCTTTCATAGTATTCTAGCTTCACCAAGTTCAGATGCAGCTAAAATGATATACGCCTTTAAGTTTATTTAAAGCGTTAATTATAATTTTTAATTGGCAAAAAACATTAGTATAAGTTACAAAATAATAAGTTAACAAATAAAAGGTAGTAAGTTTACATTGTAAGTAACAAATTATGGAAGAGATCTCCATGTACTAAATAAATAAATAAATGTTTATTATTATTATAAGGTACGGTGGGATTGTCATCGTCTTTTTCATGAAAAATCTTTAATTTCGGAAGTCGGTGTTAAAAAACCTGACAAGTGCGAGTCGGACTCGCCCACCGAGGGTTCCGTACAAAAGATATGGCTAAATTGAAGTATGGACGACTGTCCCAGCAACGTATTAACTTGGTACTTAGCAAAATGTAATGTTGAATAGCTGAATATTAGTATTTCTTATATAAACAGTTTCAGAAAATTTCATATCTTTACAATCCTGAAAATAAAATCGCATAACTCCTACAATAGAAATAAAAAACTTCAAACAAATGACATCGCTATGAACTGTTATCAAGGCGTTTAGATAAATCAACGCTGATTTATTGATAAATCGCATTTTTGAATAGCGACCTACCCCAATTTCGCACGATGGTACTAGAGTAAATATCTACAAAGGGCAATTGCACCAAATACGTGATACAACGGACTTCGTACAATCCGCGAGTATTACATGCTCGTAAAACAAATACGTGATACAACGGACTTCGTACAATCCGCGAGTATTACATGCTCGTAAAACAAATACGTGATACAACGGACTTCGTACAATCCGCGAGTATTACATGCTCGTAAAACAAATACGTGATACAACGGACTTCGTACAATCCGCGAGTATTGCATGCTTGTAAAACAAATACGTGATACAACGGACTTCGTACAATCCGCGAGTATTACATGCTCGTAAAACAAATACGTGATACAACGGACTTCGTACAATCCGCGAGTATTACATGCTCGTAAAACAAATACGTGATACAACGTACTTCGTACAATCCGCGAGTATTACATGCTCGTAAAACAAATACGTGATACAACGGACTTCGTACAATCCGCGAGTATTACATGCTCGTAAAACAAATACGTGATACAACGGACTTCGTACAATCCGCGAGTATTACATGCTCGTAAAACAAATACGTGATACAACGGACTTCGTACAATCCGCGAGTATTACATGCTCGTAAAACAAATACGTGATACAACGGACTTCGTACAATCCGCGAGTATTACATGCTCGTAAAACAAATACGTGATACAACGGACTTCGTACAATCCGCGAATATTACATGCTCGTAAAACAAATACGTGATACAACGGACTTCGTACAATCCGCGAGTATTGCATGCTCGTAAAACAAATACGTGATACAACGGACTTCGTACAATCCGCGAGTATTACATGCTCGTAAAACAAATACGTGATACAACGGACTTCGTACAATCCGCGAGTATTGCATGCTCGTAAAACAAATACGTGATACAACGGACTTCGTACAATCCGCGAGTATTACATGCTCGTAAAACCTAAACTACTTATCTAAATGAGTTGAACTTTATTTCAATTCATTTGTACCTATAGTTTTCACAGACAACATAAAAAATGTTGTCGCATTTACTTTTCCGCAACCGGAAATGCCGAGCGTGAATCGGAACGTCATCGCGACATCGGAGGCTAGGAGCGGGGCGCGCCACGGCCCCTCGTTTTGGACGGCGCTTCACAGCTCACTTAGCCACGCACCATCGTCGAGACAACACGTCAACACCAGCTCTCCGAGATATTTAAGGGTGAATAGGTATCGGTCAGAAATAATGTTGCCAACACATTATTTCTAGACGTTTATTATCTGTTTAAATATTCCAGTATTTTTAACTCTTAAAGATATTCTATTTTAATAAATTATTATGATAAATGTAATTTAAATTAAAGTGTAAATCTAAATTATTGTGAAATATATAACCTTGCAATTAAAGGAGTAAAACTGTTTTAAACCTTCAAGGTGTTCTATATCCCTGATTGACAATAAACGCTTACTACGATTTACTGACCTTTGTGTTTTTATATTAATAAATGGTTGAAAGATATTAGAATAAGACGGTAAGATATAAGAAGGTATTTGAAAAGAAAAGTATTAATATTATCTGTCCCAAACAACTGATTTGGTTTTTAAGGAAAGTAAAAAACAGCTTTGCCAACACCAATTTATCAAATTCCCCAATTTGGGCAGAAAAAATCTACTGATTCACCGTAAAGTCCCCTTTATTTTTTTAAAGAAATTAAACAAGTTTCAACTGATTTTATAAGATTCCTTGTATTTTTTTCACACTTTACATGACAAGCGTTTGCTCGATGGAGTTAACTTGTCATTGAAAAGTACTACAGTTTTTGTATTTAAATAATAGACCGGAAAAAAGGCTAATTATAAGAAAAAAAAGACGAGTTACTTTAAAAAAAAATACTAGCCAAGTGCAAGTCGGACTCGCGTGCAAAGGGTTCCGAACTATTTTTTTTTTAATATGTTATTTTAACACTATAGACTTCTTGTAGGTTTTCCTGTAATCTATAGGTAAATATCTATTATCTCCATTTTTTAAAAATTTTAGGATCTGTAGTTTCGGAGATAAGGACACCCCCCCTTATCTCCGAAACTACAGATCCTAAAATTTTTCGTCTAATTTCTTCAATAATTGTAATTTTTCGTCTAATTTCTTGAATAATTTCAAAACCATTTATTTTAAAATTATGAAAAAAAAAATATAATTAAATTTTATAATTTCCATGTAACTTTGCAAAAATGTTAAAACTAGTATTAATATTTCCCGAAAAAGTGTTATGACTTTGACTTGGCCCAAACGGACGGATGGTCGGACGGACGGACGGACGCACGGACGGACGGACGGATTACAATGTGATCCTATAAGGTTAACGTTTTTCCTTTTGAGGTACGGAACCCTAAAAACGATGAAACCAAATCAAAAACAGGGGGGTTACTCTCTAACGAAATCCGTAGTTTCGGGCTTAGTTGCGGCGGGCGTATTCTACTCCGTATCACCTACAGACTTACGATTAGTCCCGAACCCCAACTGAGAATGAATGACAACACGATTTCACAGTAACTGTCAAATCGTGTTATCATTAGTTCTCAGTGGTTAGGTGATACGGAGTAGAAAATGCCCGCCCGCAACTAAGCCCGAAACTACGGATTTCGTTAGAGAGTAGCCCCCCAGCTTTGTGACCTCTAGGCTAGAGTGGAACGCTATCCCAGATTCCCAAAAGCGCGTCGAGTTGGCTACATTGTCACTCGGACATGCGAACCACAAAACCATGAACACTTACACTTGTGGGAACAAATATTGTAAAATAAAACTGGTTAGTGCATCAGTTCGTTAGATGTATAAATTTTGTCATTTCTCTGCGTGACAGTTTAAAAATGCACTAGCTTTTGTCCGTGACTTCGTACGCGCATACCCCGTTTTTCCCGTTCGTGTAGGAATTTCGGGAAATCGTCTCTTAATGCTCCCTTAAATTCCCCGAGGAACCTACATGCCAAATTTCAGCTTTCTACGACCAGTAGTTTCGGCTGTGCGTTGTCTGTCATCTGTCAGTCACTCAATAAGGGTAGAATTTTATGTAAATTGATTTCATACTATCATGTGGTATTGCAACCTCTGAGCAAAGAGGGTTTAGGGCGCCTTCAAATTAGCCGCAAAGTTCCGCGCGGTGGCAGCGCTGCCGCCGCGCTGCAACCGCTAGATTCAAGCATCATACGTGTTGTAAATTTAGTTTCACAATGGACTCTGAAGACGAAACAGCTGTTAGTTACTATTAAAGCGAAAAAAGATTTTTGAAAAAAGAACAAAAAAAAGAAACCTATGACTAGTAATGTTGCCGTTATTTTGTATAAGTCAACGAACTGAATTTCATAAAGTAAGAGGCTAACTGTGATCAAAAATTTCAGAATTACTTACGATTGTCAAGAAAACAATTCTACGAATTACTTTCCCGTTTGGAACCTTATATTGGAAAACAACTCATCCTTCAAAATACTATTTGTGCTGAAGAACGACTTAGACTTGAACAAAAACTACGTGCGCGTCATCACTAGTCGATCGATGAAATGATGCGCGGCCGCAGCGCGGCTGCAGCGCTGTCGCCGCGCGTTTATTTATTTATATGGATTATCAAAGCAGCGCTGCAGCCTTTACGCCAAATTTGAAGGCGCCCTTAATTGTAAACGTTTTCGGTCATACGATCCAGCGCGCTTTTTATTGAGTGGGGTCAGTTGAACGCTCCGCAAGTAGGTCAGGATTGAGTCCAAGCGTCCACTCGGGGCAACGACCACCGCAGATGCCGCGCTGATGGGTCGGCTGCGCTCGGATAGCACAACGCTAAGGAATCTGTCACTATCGGAAACTAGAACATGAGTACTGCAGAACCCTACGATACAGAACCCCAAAGTGTTAGCGAGCGAGCGGCAGCCCAATGGTACCATAAAAGTAACTTGATAAGAAGAACGAGCGCTGTCTGTGAACACGACATGTGACTTTGGATCGATTCTGATGTTATGCATGCGACTGGGACTCGAAGATCGCGGAGACGGCGTGTTTACAAAACGAATAGGAACATGTAAAGAAGAGTAGAGCAGGAGCCGATCGCGCACCCGGCGTAATTATAAATATATAGTGTTGCGGAGGCGAGCTGGCGCCGCGCCAGCAGCCGGCGGCGCGGCATTCCTCGCGCGGACAGCAGCGCGCCCGCACCATCAGCACAGCGTCAGGTGCGTATGCCGCGCCGCACTGCAGCGCGCCGCGCCGCACTGCACGCCGCCACACCACGCCGCGCCGCCCTTCTTCAGTTTATTTATGTTGCGGCTATTTCCGCGCTGGACCGACCGCGTGCGCCACGTTGTGCGAACCCAACATTTTTGTATTCGGATTGAAATTTTAATGTTTTTTTCTATTTGAGTGATCCATTCTGCGTTCTGAAATACTCTGTGTTGAATACGTTATCAAAACATCCACGTTTAAGTTTCTTCGAGTTTTAGGTTAGTTCCTAGCCTTACGAAGTATACATGTGTCCTCAATCTAATCGTTTAAAATATTTCCCGAACACGATTTAGAACTTTTCTCCAAATTCCTATTATAACAAGTGCCAAGCGGTTAGCATTTGATTAGTCTTCCGGGTTTAATTTAGTTCCCCAAAGTGTCGGCGGTTGGTCGAGCTCGACACGAGCTGCAGCCAAGCGCGCGGGGCTGACGCGTGCATGTGCTCGGCAGACATGGCAGAAGCAGTGGAGGCAGCCGGCGTGCCGGAGGAGCTGTCGCGCGCGGGGCCCAGCTCCGACGCGCTGGCGGCCGAGGCGGACGAGCGGCGCCAGGACGAGCTGCGCAAGCGCAGCCGCGACCCGCCCATCGTCTTCACCGACATCGACGTGAGTACTCCGCGGAACCGCACCTCAGCTTGTAGAATGTATGTCACATTCGTCGTTCCCCTAGAAGTCTTAGTTAGGTACCCATGCGGCGGAATATATTGTTGAACGCTAAGTACTGCAGTGTGCCAACGGCTACTAGTACCTACGTAATTCTTCCAGAACCATCACCTCATAAACCCACAAGTAACTGCTCATTCTCAAAGCACATGATAACATTCAGCCACGTCTTCAGGCCTATATGAACACTATCGTAACCCTTACAGATGGCAGTTTTATTGAACGGAAAGCTTCCCTAAATAAACTTGATTTTTCACTCGATGACTCACACATGCTGTAAGCTGTAAATATAAGATGTGATGTTTATATGCGATCCCTGTTGCACCGTCGCATCGCCAGCTTTATTACAATCGTGGAAAACTGACGAGCATAAAATGATTCTAGAAGTTTCCAATATGTGAACAAGATGGTCAGTGACACACGTCGCCGCGCGCACGTGGCCCGCGGCCGGTGGGCGCCGGATGTTGTCCTGAGGAAATGTTTACGTTCCGCACTGACACACCGCCGCTGCCACGAGAGAGCCAAGTGATTGCCACTCTAACGCTTATGTCATACGTTATTATAATTTATTGCGTCACCGTCAGTAGGACGTAATGCTGCATTACAATCTACTTCACCATGTACCAAATGAAATTGGTCATGTCTCTACATTCTCTGTCATGTTTGACGCTTTGTTGGACCTTTAAGTCCTTGCAGTAAATAAGGTCATAAGTCAGCTAGCATTCTGAGATAATCAAAGTAGCCTTAGAGCCGAAACCCCAAAAAACGAAGCGATGCCGCGATGCAGATTCAGCACGCGTTTCAAGTATTCTGATACTATAGCCTATAATATAGCGTTGCGTCTTTGCGTTGCGGTTTTGAGAATCGACACTTGGTGGGACACATAATTGGCACATAACTGGTTAAGAGACCGGTAAAGCTTGGTGTTGTTGACGCAGGCCGTGCAAGAGTTTGAGAAGCTGTCCAAGGCGCTGGAGGGCGTGGAGCTGTCGCCAGAGGAGCGCCAGAGCCTGGACGAGCTGCAGCAGTACCTGGTGCAAGGCGAGGGCAGCTGGGTGCTCGGCGACGATTTCCTCGCCTTCATAGGTACGTGCCACTGTTGTTAGGTTTCTTCGGCTTTCATAGGTAGGACGGCTGATGTGATAGTAACGCTTGCGTGCCGCAGGTCGGCTGCTGAACGACTCGGCGCTGTCGTCGGAGGTGCGCGTGGCGACACTGCGCAGCCTGGCGGCGGGCGCGCTGCGGGACGACGTGTCGCTGCTGCTGCACCAGGACCGGCGCCACCACGCGCTGCTCAACTACGCCGCCGCCGTCGACACGCTGCCGCCGGCGGAGCAGCTCGCACTCGCGCTCTTCGTACGTATGCTAGTGGTCTGACATGTGTTGTAATAGTGTCGCTGCTGCTGCTGCTGTACCAGGACCGGCGCCTCTATGTGCTGCTCAACAACGCCGCCGCTGTCGACACGACATGTGTCATTATGTGACGAATTTTCCGATATGTTCTCGATTTTGTAGGGTTCCGTACTCTAAGGTTACCAACGGAACCCTATTAGTAAGCTTCCGCCGTCTGTCCGTCCGTCCGTCCAAGCGTCATGTCTTAGGGAAACACTAAAGGCTTGGCAAAATGCTAACTATTAATAACCTCAAAGACAAAAAAGCACCAGAGTAGGACCTCACTACAAAGGAAATTTTGAAAGGTGTCATAAATCCTAACGATACACAAGGCAAGGAAACCGGCAAACCAGACCACCTCCTATAGGCCCATCAGCCTCTTACCTATACTGTCAAAAGTCTGTGAAAAATTGATCCTTCATCGAATTATGCCTCTATTAGAAATCAATAATTCCATCCCAAATCACCAATTTGGATTTAGGCAGCAACATTCTACTATCGAACAAGTCCATAGAGTAGTTGAGAAAATAAGAAAATCTCTAGAGGAAAAAAGAGTACTGTTCGTAATTTTGGACATCCAGCAGGCATTTGATAGGGTCTGGCACGAGGGTCTTCTCTGTAAAATAAAAACAAGACTTTTGCACAGCTACTACATTTTGCTGATATCCTATCTCACAGAGAGAATAATTCGGATGAAGGAATCTGAATCGACTTCTGAATTAACAGTATAAAAGTAGGTGTGCCGCAAGGATCGGTATTTGGACCTATTCTGTATACCTTATATACATCAGACTACTACTGTTGGACGAAGTCATGACTGCTACTTTTGCCGATGACACAGCCATAATCGCGAGTATTAAGCAGCCTGAGCTGGCCACAGAGCATCTTCAACAAGGCCTTGACGCTATTACAAAGTGTCTTCAAAAATGGAAGATTAAGGCTAGCGCAACAAAGTCAGTGCAAGGCACTTTTGCACTTAGGAGAGAAAACTGCCCGCCTGTATGCCTTGAGAATTCTTCATTACCACACAAAGACAGTGTATGGTATCTGGGCATACACCTGGATCGCGGCTTGACGTGGAACCAGCATATCAAATGCAAAAGAGAAAAACTCAATATACGGCGCCGAAATCTCTATTGGATGTTGGGTTGAAATAGCAAGTTATCGCTAGATAACAAACTACTTTACAAATGTACAAGTCCGAAATCAACACACGTCTAAATATGACCACTATAAAAGAGGAAATTCTGGCTTTAACAAAAAAAATATCAAAAGCGGATGGTAATGTACTTGCGGCTAATCTATTCTCGCGCAGCTATCAAAAATATCTCAAGAGAAAAGACATACTATAGTGAGATTTCACTATATATATAAGTATAATGAGTAGCTGTCCTCGCTGGAGGATGCACTTGAGCTGAGAGAACCTCACAAACCATCTGCTTATAGTAGAGTACTGATTGCAGATTAGCACAGAACTTCTGTGCTATAACAATAAGGGGGCTTTTTGGTACGGAACTCTTCGTGTGAGAGTCTGAGTCGCTCTTGGCCGGTATTTTTAGATAATTTTATACTGTTATGTGTAGTTTCTTGTGTTACCCTTTATGTGTGACGTGTTCAGTGGATGTTTCCTTGAAAACGGTCAAGTAATCCTGTCGTCTGTAGTAAATTGATTGAATGCTGTGTCTCCCGCAGCTGTGCAACCTGTTCGAGAACATCTCGTCGTCGGAGTGGCTGCTGTACATCAGCGAGTGGGAGCACAACGGACAGCCGCTGTCCAACATCCGCGCCACCACTAAGGTACGCAGTCTGTGAGAGGTTGCTTTAAGATCTGATGTAACAAATATATACCCTCACATGTAATTTAATGCTAATACAGAATAAATGCTAGATAATGTTTACATTGAACGTTGGAGGTGGGTTGAGTAGCTAAATCACGTGGCAATGATGTTAAACATTAAAATGTTTACTAAACTTTTTTTGACGATCCCTCATTTGTTATTTATGAATGTCGATTAGCCGATAGAATATACCCCAAGGAATTAAATAAATATAGGTTGCCTACTTCCCCTCTGTGCAACTATGGAGTTGCCAGGTGTAAACAGGTAGGTAAATGTTGTTAAATACATATCAAATGAAAGCTTATTTTATTCACAATCCAACCGTATTAGGTTGCCTTATCAAAAAGCATGCTAACTCCATGGTTGCCTAGATTTAAGATGTTAAATTTTCTACACGAGCGTTGAGAGTGACGGAGAAGCTTTGCGTCCGCAATTCCATTGAAAAAAAAATAGAGATGATGCGACGCAGGTGTGACACGCTCCTTATTCTGTGTATAGCAAGAAAAAAGAAAGATAGAGTACTTTCACTCACACACGGGTCGCTCTCGTTTGGTAACGCTACATATACTCACCGGTTTATCGCATGCACCAGGTACAACCAGTCTGTATGTTAAGTCTAATTTTTAAGGAATATAAATATTTACTTGAAATGAAATAAGTAATTTAACATTGTGTATATATTATATAAAATATATTTAATTGATTAAACTAATCAAACTTATATATATTTAAACTAAGCAAAGAAAAATCAACAATATACGTTAGTACAATCTTATCTTCATTTTCTTATATATAAAAATGAGTTCCTGTTCGTTACACTCGCTTAAACTTGGAAACGGCTGTACCGATTTCAATAATTCTTTTTTGCTAGGTTCGCCAGAATACAGTGAAGGATTATAAAACAAAAAAGAAATGGGTAGGTAGGGTTGGTAGGTAATGCAGCATTGTGTATACTGCATTATAGATTTGGCAATAAAATCCTTTTTCTCAAATTAAACCTTTTTTGTTTGGACCGAAAATTTTCTTTTTCTGAACATAATTTAAATTCAGATTCCATCAAAATGACAAATGAAAAATTTTAAGAAAATATTGTTAATTTCTGGTGAATGTTTGACCCATATTATTGAATGTACGTAATATAAATAAATTTGAGGAAAGTTAGTCAAAATCCATCAAATAGTACGTACAAAATGTGCTTGTAGTGTGTTGTGGAATATCGTGAAGGATATTAATGATTAGAAACGTCTCAAGGAATTAGCTCATTGCGATAGAATACCGATACCGATCGGAGCAGACGACGGCATCGGTCCACGGTCTGCCTACCATATCAAAGAAAGCTCCTTGATTGTGACGTTGAGCATATTTACTCCAGTTAGAGTTGTCATAGACTACGTGAGCCCATTGATCACGTCATCGCTGCAACCGCCAGTCTCCAGGATAACGCAGTTTATGGATTTAAATATTTTAACGTAGACATTTAAATTGCATATGTTTTTAGTCTATAACTCCTTCTGAGCAGATAATTTGCTACCTTGTTATTTTTTATTTGCATGTTGTCTAGGAGTTGCAAAAGCAACTTAGTGCCGCATCTTTTATGCAATTTTGTAGTTGGAGACGCTCCTAGACCGCTTTATTGATTGCAATCACTATCTGAAGGTTTAGACGTTTATTTGCAAAAGGTATCGTTAGCAAATTTAAAACCGTGCCTAAGTTACTTTTTGCGTTTTAATCATTTTTTCGGTACCAGCTAGTCTATTCTGTAAGAAACTATTTCGATATCGAGCTTCACCTGAGTGATAAAACTCACAAAGTGAGCTTTATTGCACACAACATAAAGATCTTCATTTGAAACTCACTTCGAATTCTACTGTCGAGATACGAAAATGTTGTTAGAGAATAGCACTACAGTTCAACAATTCACCGACATGTAGTATTTTTTAAAGTTTTTTAATTTGTCTGTTTTTAATATTTTTTTTTTAAATTCACCTTTCGATTTGGTTTTTAAATTGGCCGTTTTCATTCTTAATGTATGTACTTAATGGTTTTCTTTTCCTTGCTTTTGGTGTTCCTGAGTCTTGCTATATATATAAATAGGTCTCTGTCGTTGGTGGCCTCTTCGAGTCTGCAGTAGCGTTGTCGCTGCTGACTCTCGCCTGTGCTTCAGCGTGTTTTGCCTCTTTTTTCGCTTCTTTTTACGTTTCGTTATCACTGTTGTCGCACGTCGCACGTAGCGTGCAATAAAATGACAACAGTGATAGCGGAGATGAGAGCTAGTATTTTAATAAATTCTGTTGTTACATCTTCCCTATTTTAGGAGGAGAGCCTTAGGTAGTCCGAAGGTTGTGTTATGGTCTCAAGCAGCTCCAGAATCTATCTCGAAATATGTGTTGTAAAGGGAACAGCGTAGTAGCAATGCTCCAATATTTTAATTGTTTACTGCGTCAGCTGACTGACTTTCCACCGCCGGCCAAGCAGCGGGTCTAAAAAGGACACTTTAGCAGAATCATAATATTAATCACGCAACAATCTATCAAAGGAGACGTTCAATAAATGTATGGAGATTGGTACTAAAATAATTGATAATTGAAACAGCCTTCTGAGCTATATAGATGAAAGTGTGTAATTATTTTAATGTGTTTGGGCACTTAATTTTTTTACAGCCACCTTTTTTTTTAACAAGTGTTGAAAATTAAAATGCTTGCATCACTAAACACAAACAAAATTTATATTTTAGGGTTGGCAACCCAGTGGCAAATGATTTGACAATGACAGTGACAGTCTCGTTCAATCAGCAATATCGTTTTTCAATATAGCAAATCTTGTACATGTAGCGGTTCAGAATATCGGATATTGCATTTATATACATATTTTTATTTCGATGAATCTATATGGAACTCGGAAGTTATAGGTAAAAAAAAATCCTAGTACCTTATCTAGCATTTCAGAGTTCCACGATTCAGCCAACCATCATCATCATATCAGCTGAAATACGTCCACTGCTGGACATAGGCCTCCCCCAAGCGTCGCCACAACGACCGGTCCAGGGCGTCTCGCATCCATCGGCTACATTCAGCCAATAACACATTGAAATATATATGTAACTAGCTGACCCGCGCAACTTCGCCTGCGTCACAATTTTCATTACTGCTCCGTTCCTATTGGTCTTAGCTATCTAACACTGAAATAATTTTTCAAATCGGACCAGTAGTTCCTGAGATTAGCGCGTTCAAGCAAACAAACAAACAAACTCTTCAGCTTTATATATTAGTATAGATAGATGCGATATCCGACATTCTGAACATTCGTGTAAAAGCGATATTGCCCATGCCTAGTGGTTAGGGTGTCTTTTATATTTCAACGTCATTCTGACGTTTACAGATTTTACCTTTTTTCGACACATTTTGATATTGCATTGTAATAATAATCAATGTTTTTTGTCTCAATTTCATGGAGCTGCAGCTAAAATTATAATAAAATCTTAAAGATTTAATAGAAACGGTAACTTAAGGCACATTTAAAATAATTTTATTCCATAGAAATGAATATATAAAGTCTATGGGCTTTTTGTTTGCACTGAAACATTTCCCCTTTTGTTAAAAAACGCGCGCCTGAAAAAATCTTATTTATATTATAGTTATAATCGAGTAGCTTGATAAATAAGCTTTTGAACGTGTCCTTTCATAATTATACATCTTTATCGCTAACGCATTAGGTTTAAGGTTGTTTGAGAAAATTTGACAGTGGGGAAAAATGCCACTTTAGACCCCCTGCTGACGGTTGTTTTCATTATTTTATTAATAACTAGTTGACCCGCGCAACTTCGTCTGCTCCGCTCCTATTGGTCTTAGCGTGATGATATATAGCCTATAGCCATCCTCGATAAATAGGCTATCTAACACTGAAAGATTTTATCAAATCGGACCAGTAGTTCCTCAGATTAGCGCGTTCAAGCAAACAAACAAACTCTTCAGCTTTTTATATTAGTATATAGAGTATAGATAGATATAGATTTAAACATTTCACCCAGTTAAGTTCATTCGGCTTACTACTACTCTTTTTTCCTATTTTTTTTATATTTTAAGTTCATGCGAGCAGCTGACTGATACTCCACCCTCCACCATGCAGCTGACCACTGTTTTTCAACTCAGTATGATGTCATCTATACATATAATAAAATAGTAAATCTTCAGGTGTATGTTCCCGATTGGCGCGAAAACTACTGAACAGATTATGTTAAAATTTTGTATAAATAATCCTTATAGGTACGGTCAGGCTATACAGGCTATACAACGTGTTGATTTGCATCCTAGTCAAATTCAAGGACGTAATTATGCTAATGATTCTCGACCCAAATCGACAATAAAATGGGTAGGTATTTTTTTAATTTTATTTTTTTATTTACGGAAATCCGTAAGTGTAAACCAGCCGCGGCCCGTCTGTTACTAGCCTTATAATCGCACTTTCACACACAAACAAACGCAAACAATACATACACAACGCATACGCAACGATCATTCGATAAATTCGTAGGTAATCAATCGCACCCCAATCACGGTACGGGGATTCTCCCGCGCAAGCTCCTAGCCACGCCCCTGGCCCCCGCGGCCCCTGAACTAACAATGTGTTTGATGTCGCCGAAGCGGGCGCGCGTTTGCGAATTTTGCAAGATGACGGACAATTATTCAAAGTCGAGATGGTGGAGATGGTCCGCCTGTATGCCATCAGTGGAGACAGCCTACGTGGAGCCAACCGGATATTCACGGAAATGTTTCCCGATCGGGAACCCCCATCACAGAGCGTCATGCTGGCTGCTACGCAGAGACTGTGGGATCATCGGCAGTTTGACGTTCCCCGGCATGCTCATGCTCGCGGCAGCGTAGGCCTGCCTGTCGCCTTGCAGGAAGACATCCTGGAATACTTCCAGCGAGGCCCATGGGCAAGCACGCGGGAGGCTGGTCAAGACTAAGAAGTGCACCACACCACAGTGTGGCGCCTACTGAAACGTGAACTTCAACACCCGTTCCACTACCGCAAGGCACAACCTCTACTTCCAGCAGGATGGCGCTCCCTCTCACTATGGTCGGCAAGTACGCGAGTACTTGACCGAAAAGTTGGTGACCACTCGATCGGTCGCGGAAGACCTGTGGCCTGGCCTCCGCGTTCTCTAGACCTGACGCCTGTAGACTTTTATTTGTGGGGAGACGTTAAAAGGAGGAAGTGAAAAGTGTAACAGAATTACATGCAAGGATCATTAGTGCTTTCGACACTTTAAAAACGAATGTGTTAGTGTTACGTAAGCTGAAGGAAAACCAGCTACGTTGTGCTCGATTGTGCGAAGAGTAACTTAAGTAGGTAATTTATTTATTTGTACATTTTGTAAATACGTTGTAAGCTTAATCAATTTTATTAGTGTAAATAAGTTGATTTCAAATTTTATTTTTAACTACGCCAATAATACCTAAGAGTCGAAAATATCACCACGTACTTTCACTTAACTAGCACGTCTTTCCATTTCCATCAAACGTAGAAAACATTTTTAGACTTAGTAGATCGCTACACTAACTAAGGCATTCTTGCCGGTCCTAAGCCCGTTAAGTAGGAAGGAAATCCACAAATAAAAACAAATCACTACGAAAAGCAAAACTAACATTTTATTAATCATCTGATAACAGGTCAGTGAACTTTTCTTTGGCGCACTAGTATTATTGTCATTAGTAAGATTTCCGTATTCCAATGATGCTCAAAGATGAGTTAATTATCAAGCGAAATTTATGACAATAATGTAAGTGATTTTCGAAATAAAATTAGGTAAAATTATTGCTACCGGTCATTGATCGGTCGCGCTCGCGCGCGCTTGCATTTCGTGGGTAAGACGTCGACACTCACGCACACAGCTGCATTGTCGCTGTGTGCGTAGTCGGGTGTATCTGTTTTATTTGTAGTGAATTAAGGGCTTAATTCTGAAATACTGTTAAATTTTAACAACAAAAAAAAGCAGCGCTTATTAGTTATTGCCCGCTACCGTACTTTCGATTGATTATTTATGTCTTTTATGACAACCTCCTGAAATTTGACGAGGATGCAAAACAACACGTTGTATATTATCACACTATGTGGTATGGAGGATGAGCAATATTCAGAAATGTCTGTTTTGAACGAAAAGTAGCCCATGGTTCGATCCCGAGCAATGGATATTATTTTTGTATTTATTTTCTCTGTTGAACTCTATTTTTACTCTATTTTTATTTTTATTTTTTCTCTATATATTTTTTTTTTAAGTTATATGCTAAAAACCCATTTTATTTTTATTTTGACAATATGTCAAAATAAAAATAAAATGGGTTTTTAGCATATAACTTTTAAATGTTTATTCCACATTTTTCCAAACTGTTAAGTGAGGAATCGTTATAAGAAGCTAAAACAGATTACAATATTGCACATACTTATGGGTCTAACCTTAGCAATATTTATCATCACGCTATACTTTCAAGGATCTGAGCAGCGATAACCCATGACATAAATAAGATCGGCTATTTCAAATAATTTCCAACAGTAGTCATAGACCATCGGTTTGCAGACTGCCTGCCGAAAGAGTTGATGTGAGTTCGAATTTCGGCATTCGTAATTTATTTTTAGATTTTATTTTATTATGCATTCCCTCACTTTTATGATCCCTATTTTACCAAATATTTTCAAATATTCATAACATGTTATTGTTGTATTTCGGATATTTTTTAGCATTTATCCAAATTTGCCAAATATAATAGCCAGACTGTTAACAGAACATATTTTATCTTTATCTGTATTCTGTTTTGTTTCCATCAATCACGTTTAAAAAAAGTACTAAACGAATATACATAAGTTTTACACAAAAACCTGATAGGAATTGTAGCAACTTTCTAGAAGGAATCAACGTATTATTCTACGAAATGCAGATACAGGCAGTGCCATCTATTGACCGACATATTACTATCGACAGCTTGAGAATCACACTAGAAAATATTTTTTTATTTATTACTTTTACAACGTCTAAAAAAAGTAATTATTTTAATACCTTAAAAAATATCGGTTTGAATGCACGTAATATTCCTAAGTATTAATAAAAATTAAAACAAACTCCAAATTTAAATTTTAACAGTACTATAGACGGCGTTATGCGTTTGATCTCATTTTTTGAATCGCAGTTTTAAGATTAGAATATTGGTCAACAGGCGCAGACTTACATTTGCTAAGCTTTGCTAAAGTTGCCCTATACTGGGCCTACACGGCCTTAGAGCCAAGGGGCACGTAATATCACCCACGAGCAGGTGGCGAAGTCCCATGATAGAGGAGTCGAAAGAATTGCATTAGCTCCGATGAAATTGGATTTTTGTGTTTTAAAAACATACCTACAATTATTTCGATTGCGCTAAAAAATCTACATTAATATTATAAAGAGGAAAGATTTGTTTGTTTGAACTGAATAGGCTCCGAATATACTGGACCGATTTGAAAAAATTCTTTTAGCATTGGATAGCTACATTATCAGGGAGTAACATAGGCTATATATTATCCCCGTACTCCCACGGGAACGGGAACTACGCGGGTGAAACCGCGTGACGTCCACTAGTAAAAAATAAAAAAAAATCATCAAGTAGTTTCAAGAAGATTGTTCGGTTATTTTAGAGGATAGTCTGTACTATCCCTTTGCTTCACAGCATCAATTTCTGCCATGTGCACGGGGAACTCACCGATCAAGCATCAACCATCAAAACGTATACCTAATATTGACAAATGTTTCTGGAGAATATAAGGAATATATTTTCATGAAAACGGCCATGGAAGAAAATAATACATATCATCCGATTAAGTTTTATGATTTCTATTTTCCAGTTATTTCTCCAGTTGATCAAGGGGAACTGTAGATCCCTAGGCAATGACGCCACAGACGAACTCATGAAGAGAGGTTCCAAGACGGTAGTGCTGGACCCGTACCCACTCCCCCTCCTACCTTTTCCATAGTTTCGTACATGATTTGCCAGAGATCAACTGAACTTCGTGACAGTAAATGGTCGCAGACTACATTATTGCAGCCAGTCAAAACTGGCAACGTTAAGCCTATAACACTAAGGTGTCAAAAACGAAATAACCAAAAACACCGACTTCCGAAATTAGTTATTTTATACTTTGTAGTGTTTTGTTTTTAGAAGCCGGTTATTATAAAAAAGTTTTAAGAATAGGAAATCATCAAATGACTTCTCCCGCTCTAGGCGGAGCAGAAGAGAGTGTCAGACTCTTACTGACTAAAACCCATGTTCCTCCTAATGCCCTTTGCGTTGCAGGGCTGCGATGACTCTTTCTAACAAATTCCGCAACGTGTTAACAACCCTAGCAACATACTTTAACATCATGCATAGAGAAGCATCTCATTATATCATTAAAACATTTCTCATTACAAAAAAATACTAGGGCTGGGCGGCATTTGGAACAGAAGAGGTGAAACAGCCAGTGCCTTGCGTTATACTCTTCCAAATTCCTAAATCTAAGAGGAGTCAAGAAATGCTAGATATTGATTGTTCGTATATATCTTATCTTAGAAATCTTACCTAGCGACAACATTTTACTTTCCGTCTTACTCGCGAACGAAGTCGCGGGCAACAGCTAGTCTATTCATAAAAAAGGTTTCAGCCGGCGTACTGTGACTTTTTATTTGCAACATCACCTTCCATACTGCATTACATACATACTATATTATAGTATACATACTACTTTGCCGGTTTTTTTTAAGGTATGTATGTGAAGTGAGGAAGTATTGAACCTGTGTGTGTGTGCAGGTGTGCGTGCACAGCTGCCTGAGCGCCGAGCTGCCGCTGCGCGACGTGGGCACGGCGCTCATGCACAACATCGCCACCAAGGAGGTAAAGACCGTGGTCTGTATCGCTTTACTTGTTCACTACTAGCTACACTAGTCACGGCGCCACCGCGCTCCCTGCACCGCGCAACGCGTCGGCACAAACAAGCTGGTCGGTAACTGAACAACAAGATGAGTTCGATTACTCGAAAATACTCCAAATCAGACCCCAAGTTAACGTGATCACAATTGTTCCGCACTCAGTTACCGATCAGCCTGTCATGCTACACTAAGACATTGCGCGGTGTAGGAATGGTGTGTCTTAACAAACGTGTTGACTGGTTAAACGATGGATTATAAATGTGTATATTTACTACACACGAATACGGCGTGTTCATGCAAAAAAAGAAGAAATTCAAGGAATGGCAGAGTGTAGAACTGGAAACCGTTAGTTCCAAAGCTGGAAAAAGAGGAGTATGATGCGTTAAAGAAAAAAGTTAAGGAAACCGTGGCAATAGCGAGAGCAAAAGCTCAGGACAAATTGTACGACACATTGGACAGTCCGGCTGAAAAAAAACCTGTGCCGGCTTGCTAGAGCTAGAGAGAGAAAGGCGAAAGATGTTAGTAGGCTAAGATGTGTAAGAGATAGAGCTGGAATGCTTCTATCAGAGGATGAAAAGATTAAGGATAGATGGATGGAAGGGCTATTTTGAAAGACTGATATTTTGGTCAATCGCCGAACAATAATAAACATGTCAGCGAAATTGTGACACCGCGCTGCCTTGATTGTAGTATGTATTACCTAAGTAAAACAGTCAGTACGCTTTAGGATAGCATATCAGGCGCGACTCAATCCCATCTCATTCACCTCATTAGTTTTAATCATGTTCCCATTTGTATTACTTGTATTACTAAAATATAGCTACATATCTTTATAGACCCCGAACAACTGATGAATGAGGTAAATATCTGCAGTGGTGTTTTAGAGAATAAACCAGTGAAGTGCGGGGTTAGTGAGAGTAGTCAGTGTAGATGAAGTGAGAATAGCAGTGAATAGAATGAGGAATGGTAAGGCAGTTGGTCCAGATGGAATACCAATTGCAGTGTGGAAGTCATTACGGGAAGATGGATGGACGTGGTTAGCTTTATTCTTCAACATTTGTGGCTAGAAGAAGTCATACCTGATGAATGGTGCAACAGTTCGTGCCCATCTTCAAGAACAAAGGCGATGTGCTGGAGTGCAACAACTATGGAGGAATAAAGATAATGGCACATAGTATTCAGAAAGCTTGGGAAAAAGTTATTGAAAAGCGGCCGAGTGATGTGAGTGTAATCTCACAGAACCAGTTCGGTTTTATGCCTGGTCGGGGTACAACGGATGCCATTGTCGCTATCTGCCAACTGTACGAGAAAAACAGAGCTGTGCATTAAAACTTG
Organism: Lacanobia wlatinum; assembly: GCA_947578705.1. Lineage (NCBI taxonomy): Eukaryota > Metazoa > Arthropoda > Insecta > Lepidoptera > Noctuidae > Lacanobia > Lacanobia wlatinum. The sequence continues at coordinate 29,725,043 of OX388029.1, read as the reverse complement.
CACATGGTTTTCGTTAACCTCGAAAAGGCATTATGATCGGGTGCCTCGTGGCACATTTGAGGTGGGCCCTTAAAGACAATGATGTGCCTGGGAAGTATGTGCAGTTGATCAGCGCGATGTACAGCTGATGCAGTACTCAAGTCCGATCTGCAGTGGGCACCACTGACAGCTTCAGTTTGGCAGTTCATCGGCACTCAGCCCTTACCTCTTCCTGATGATAATGGACGCTCTGACGTCGGACATCCAGGAAGAGGCTCCCTGATGTATGCTGTTTGCTGATAATATTATGCTGGTTACTGAAAACGGCTTAGAGGCCCAGAGCAGATTGGGGACGTGGTGGCAAAGACTGGAAAGTCTTGGCCTGAAATTTAGCAGAACTAAATTAGAATACCTGTTCTGCGATTTCGGCGGTTTCTCCAGTCCTATGCATATAGCTCTCACCGGAACGCCCATACCGATTTGCTCCGACTTTCGGTCGCGAGACGAGTCGAGACGTAACGCACCGGATCAACTCGTAACGCACAGGATGGACGAAATGGCGACAGCTCGCTGGAACAACTTGTGACCCTCGGATGCCCCTCAAGTTGAAAGGGAAAAACTATAAGTCCGTGATAAGACCTGTCGTACTGTATAGATCAGAATGTTGGGCTGTGAAAAAGACGGACGAAAACAGAATGCATGCAGCGGAGGTAGGCCATAGTTTAAGTGTCGATCGGTCGGGTTCTTATCGTACCTCCCCATGTTCTCAAAGTTTTCCTTATAAAGTATTAAATTTAAACCCAGACAGATGTGTTCTTGAGCAAGTCCATCGTTAAACCAGTTATACTGAATTATTATAAGTGTATGCTTAAATCTTCACATTACTTCAAGTGTAGTTCTTATTGCCAAACGCCTCTATTCTATCAATGTGCTTGACACCCAAAAAAACTGAAGCCTGTATTCTAACACTTCCAAGACGTTGTGAAGAACGCATACACGTTGTTGTTGTAAATGTGTTCGTAAGTACTCTGTCAGTGGTATTATCACTTTTTTTACTATTGATAGGCACGCGTTTGACCACTATCTCACTCACCTGTTGGTAAGCGATGGTGTGGTCGAAGATGAGCACGCTTGCCTAGAAGTAACCTATTCACTTATTGCTTCTACGATAGCGACGCTATTGTATTGCATCAGAAGTGGTGCGGCGTCGCTGCTGTCGCTAACCGCTGACCGTCTAGCCTCAGAACACGTGTTTGTCGTTGATTGAGATTCATCTATGTGCAAGGTGTCGTCCTTCGTTTTCGGCATATTTTAGTAGGGCGACACGATACGATGTCACGAATGTCAGTTTCCTAGTTGTCACTGGTTGTAATACGAAGAAACCTATAGCAAAGGCTATACGGGAACGAGGAAGAACGGGATATGTGCGAAGCCGCGGGCAAAAGCTAGTAAACAATAAGATCCAAAGTATGGACAATCGCTGTAACATCCTTACGACATGAGCCACGCTCGTGACACATCTGCGAGCGCTGGCGTGCGCTGCAGCTACCCGGACCACTGGTGGCTTGCTGCTAATGAAAATGCCTCCTAGTTCGTTTTGCGTAACCAGGACCTTATTACAATAAATAATATTACAAGGCCCAAAACAATTGCCTGACTTTGTAGAAATTGAGACACTAGCGAGCCAAGTCAGGCCTAATTTTAGACACACGAAACTCAGATATCGTGCATTTTTAACATGTACTCAATTAATTAATTAATTTATGTACATACTTAATAAGTTAATCTACAATTCTAATTTAGATGCTTAATAGTTCTCGCATTCTTTTTAGGTAATTTATAGTCAATATCAATTTCACGTTTTTAATTTTGACGTAAACACAAAAAAGTATCAGTGATCTCGTCTTCGCGCTAGACACGTACGATCTGAATTACAAGCACTCGTCACCCTCATGATATAGAACACTGTGCTGTCGCTGCTGTTACGTACGTGTGCCTATAGAACCTCCTCACAATCGGCGATGCCATTGACGTATCTAGGACTCTTCCAAGGGGGGGGCTGGCCCCTAACCTGAGATGCGACGCCCAGACACACACCACAGATCACGATCAAAATAATAATTTTAGGCCGTCGCCCGTCGCAGTTGCAGCCGGGTCATGTTAAAAGTTAATAGTGGGACTCAAATTATAAAGGGCGAGCGAAGCGAGCCTCCCCACAACCACATTGAATAAGTTTTTATTTAAGCATTTGAATTTGACGCCCCTGGAACTTGCAAACAAGCGGGCACCTACAAATCAGCACATACATTTTCAACAAGCTTAGGTATTATAATGTATTACTTAATTGACATGACAAGCTCGTTTAATCTTATCTGCTGATATTACCTACAGATTAATAAAAATCTGAAGGTAATATCCCTTATATAAGGTAGTGTCTTGTCCCTGTAAAACACACACAATCAAATGGAAATAAAAAATCTAACAAATACATAATTGAAAGCGTACAGCCTTACATATGTTTTCTCGTCGCCTTCCTAGACATATACAAGATGACAATAACACAAAATGACAATAACTAATGTTTGTACAGTCGCGGGCTCGTGGCCCATTTTAACATATATTATAATATTTTAGTGTGCTCGCTATGTTCTAACCAAGCCTCGCTAACATGGCGTCGCTTCCTGTTCTCTTCTCATTATGTTTACCTGTATTTATTATAACAATTCCCACATCTTATCGTATGTATTATTATTTGTTCTTATTTGTATTCCACAACAACACACTATATCAGTGTGTACCTGTATAAATGCCTGTATATTTTTTAATAATACTTGATAGTATCGAATAACATTGTTTTTGATGGGGAAAATCATGTTAAACAAATGAATGTCCACAAATTTTTAGAGGTGGAGTCTGCTAGTTATGGGGAAGATATCAAACGTGACATAATATCGTTAATAGATCGCGTGATGTATTCTGCGTTCCTTGCGTGCGTAAAATGTAAAAAAATCATAAGTTTTTTTAAATAACCTAAATCCACAGCCGAGCAGTCGTTTAGCTCATTTTTAGTGGAATATTATCATAAATTGGAAGCATAGATTCAGATCCATGCTATATTGAGATATGGTGTGGGCATGTTGTTGTGAGATACAAAGCGCGCGAGCGAGTGTGGTGCAGGCCAGTGCGTGTGTTGCAGCGGTTCCAAGTGGGCAAGACGCTGCGAGACCTGCTGCCGCGCGGCGCCAAGTGCAAGGTACTGAGTCTAGTAGTGCTGTGCTCGCCTCCCTCTCGCCTCTCCCACCTCCTCACTCTTCTGCTTCCTGCTCGTACGAGCCAGTCCTCTCTGCGAGACGAGCTCGTCCCTCCACCTAGCCTTGCTCTGCCGCGCGGCGCCAAGTGCAAGGTACTGAGTCTAGTAGTGCTGTGCTCGCCTCCCTCTCGCCTCTCCCACCTCCTCACTCTTCTGCTTCCTGCTCGCACGAGCCAGTCCTCTCTGCGAGACGAGCTCGTCCCTCCACCTAGCCTTGCTCTGCCGCGCGGCGCCAAGTGCAAGGTACTGAGTCTAGTAATGCTGTGCTCGCCTCCCTCTCGCCTCTCCCACCTCCTCACTCTTCTGCTTCCTGCTCGTACGAGCCAGTCCTCTCTGCGAGACGAGCTCGTCCCTCCACCTAGCTTTGCTCTGCCGCGCGGCGCCAAGTGCAAGGTACTGAGTCTAGTAGTGCTGTGCTCGCCTCCCTCTCGCCTCTCCCTCCTCCGCACTCTTCTGCTTTCTGCTCGTACGAGCCAGTCCTCTCTGCGAGACGAGCTCGTCCCTCCACCTAGCCTTGCTCTGCCGCGCGGCGCCAAGTGCAAGGTACTGCGTCTAGTAGTGCTGTGCTCGCCTCCCTCTCGCCTCTCCCACCTCCGCACTCTTCTGCTTCCTGCTCGTACGAGGCAGTCCTCTCTGCGAGACGAACTCGTCCCTCCACCTAGCCTTGCTCTGCGGCGCCTTTTCGCTCGCAGACTAATCTTTGCTGGCTTAATTAATAACCTCTACTCAATCAACATCAATGCTTGTGTTCGCAATAAACTTCATTGTTTAAATCTACTAAAATAAACTTGCGTCACCGACTGGAGACATTATAATATCTTAATTCGAAAGAAGCTTAACTACATAGAGTAATCACATGTGCTAATATTGAGTTAAGTGATGTGCACGGTGCCATTTGCATCGTCTTTAAAAACTCATTAATTCGTCTATTTATTCTTAATAAGAGGTGGGCGAGCCGCGGCGTGCGCCGCCGGGGGCGCGCTGCACGCCGCGTGCGCACGTGTGCTCGTAGGCGGGAACAGATCCGCGCTGCACGCCGCGTGCGCACGTGTGCTCGTAGGCGGGAACAGATCCGCGCTGCACGCCGCGTGCGCACGTGTGCTCGTAGGCGGGAACAGATCCGCGCTGCACGCCGCGTGCGCACGTGTGCTCGTAGGCGGGAACAGATCCGCGCTGCACGCCGCGTGCGCACGTGTGCTCGTAGGCGGGAACAGATCCGCGCTGCACGCCGCGTGCGCACGTGTGCTCGTAGGCGGGAACAGATCCGCGCTGCACGCCGCGTGCGCACGTGTGCTCGTAGGCGGGAACAGATCCGCGCTGCACGCCGCGTGCGCACGTGTGCTCGTAGGCGGGAACAGATCCGCGCTGCACGCCGCGTGCGCACGTGTGCTCGTAGGCGGGAACAGATCCGCGCTGCACGCCGCGTGCGCACGTGTGCTCGTAGGCGGGAACAGATCCGCGCTGCACGCCGCGTGCGCACGTGTGCTCGTAGGCGGGAACAGATCCGCGCTGCACGCCGCGTGCGCACGTGTGCTCGTAGGCGGGAACAGATCCGCGCTGCACGCCGCGTGCGCACGTGTGCTCGTAGGCGGGAACAGATCCGCGCTGCACGCCGCGTGCGCACGTGTGCTCGTAGGCGGGAACAGATCCGCGCTGCACGCCGCGTGCGCACGTGTGCTCGTAGGCGGGAACAGATCCGCGCTGCACGCCGCGTGCGCACGTGTGCTCGTAGGCGGGAACAGATCCGCGCTGCACGCCGCGTGCGCACGTGTGCTCGTAGGCGGGAACAGATCCGCGCTGCACGCCGCGTGCGCACGTGTGCTCGTAGGCGGGAACAGATCCGCGCTGCACGCCGCGTGCGCACGTGTGCTCGTAGGCGGGAACAGATCCGCGCTGCACGCCGCGTGCGCACGTGTGCTCGTAGGCGGGAACAGATCCGCGCTGCACGCCGCGTGCGCACGTGTGCTCGTAGGCGGGAACAGATCCGCGCTGCACGCCGCGTGCGCACGTGTGCTCGTAGGCGGGAACAGATCCGCGCTGCACGCCGCGTGCGCACGTGTGCTCGTAGGCGGGAACAGATCCGCGCTGCACGCCGCGTGCGCACGTGTGCTCGTAGGCGGGAACAGATCCGCGCTGCACGCCGCGTGCGCACGTGTGCTCGTAGGCGGGAACAGATCCGCGCTGCACGCCGCATGCGCACGTGTGCTCGTAGGCGGGAACAGATCCGCGCTGCACGCCGCGTGCGCACGTGTGCTCGTAGGCGGGAACAGATCCGCGCTGCACGCCGCGTGCGCACGTGTGCTCGTAGGCGGGAACTGATCCGCGCTGCACGCCGCGTGCGCACGTGTGCTCGTAGGCGGGAACAGATCCGCGCTGCACGCCGCGTGCGCACGTGTGCTCGTAGGCGGGAACAGATCAGCGCTGCACGCCGCGTGCGCACGTGTGCTCGTAGGCGGGAACAGATCCGCGCTGCACGCCGCGTGCGCACGTGTGCTCGTAGGCGGGAACAGATCCGCGCTGCACGCCGCGTGCGCACGTGTGCTCGTAGGCGGGAACAGATCCGCGCTGCACGCCGCAGCGGAGAGGAGAGGAGCGGACCAATATTAACCAATGGAATTGCATAAAGTCACCGCTCCGCGTCATTCACTGATTTTATGCAGTTCCATTATAGTTAACTTTTGTCCGCTCCTCTCCTTTCCGCTTCAGTAGACGGTCTTATAGTAGTAACAACAAGAGGTAACTCACTCAACCGGACCTCTAGACCTAAGACTTTCCAGAGCAGACTGCAAGCTTCCTGACCGCCACCTCCGCCTACCAGGCATGCCGTTTGCCAACATTATAACATAACATAACATGTGTGCGGTCCTCAGCGGCTCTCATTGAATACCCTGCCATGAAGTGTTTCACGTTGACATGACTCTTGCTGTCCGTGTTAGCTTACCTAATTCATATTTTAAATATTCAACCTGTTTCTCGTAATGAACAAAACGAAATACAAAACAGTTACAAAGTTCTAAGAATTAATTAATTACCTTGTTTATCTTAATCATCTCCGAACTTGTTTCTTTTAATTATGTTACTCAAAATAGGTATATTTTGTCCTTACAGTTCTGATTATAATATAGTGAGAAAACTGTGAAGTTTTGGTAATGATCGTACGAAGACGTGAGCCGATCGGTGTCTCTCAAACAGCTGATTTGTGAATGTCGTTATCTAAGCAGCGGTCATAAATAAGAGGGACGTGTACATAATTTGCGCTCGCACGTCGTATTTCCCTGAATTTTATAATAAACACACGCGAAGACGTCACACAGCACACCCGCGCCCCGCACCCCGCGCCCCGCGCCCCCGCGTACCGAGTGATGCTCCTGGGCCCTGCGCTGCCTAGCCTAACTCTTCCTCTGTACAGCATTCACATATACATATTTATAATTTTCACGCAGTGGAGGTTTACCTACATTTCTATAAATCTCGTATAAAGGTCGATGCCTCTGAAAAGCAATTTTGTCACCGCCGAACTACTAAGCACGAGTTATATCTATAGCTAACAGTAACCAGGAGTACGGCGGACAGAGCTGCCCAATACGGACAAGTTCTGAAGACGACAATCTCAGATCGCAAAAACATCACAAATATTGGTGTTTTTCTGAAAATATTATCTTCAGTAACTTCAGTAAGCCATAAGAATTAAAAAGATAATAAAAAGTTAATGTTATTAATTATTAAAATTTATTATAGAATAAACAAGCTAATTGTTGTGTAAATATGTAAATCGCAAACAAAAAGAAATGTGTACATAAAGCTTGTAGAGTGTAGGTAACAATGTCAGGAGGCAATCTTGTGTCATTTCAAGATTACTGCGATTGTGTCGTTGAATGGTGCTAGGAGCGCGGGGGCGAGGCGCGGGGGCGCGGGGGGCGGGCGCGGGCGCGGCGCTCGTGTTTGCTGTCGGATGTGGCGTCACGCGTCACTGGCTGACACTGTGTGCGCACATCACTGCTCTGTCACATTTGAACGCAACCAAAATATTTAAGTATCAATGTTTAGATACCTTTTCATGTTTAGTGTAATAGGTATTTAATATATTTGTATTACATCATGTTGTTCCATATAAAAAGCAAACAAATCTGACATTAAAATGATTATAAATATAAAAGTTTTATATGAGGTGGCACTTGTTTCCCGTAAGGTGATAAAACTTATCAATTGAACGTGTACGATTACATCGAAGTGCACCTGTCACGTGTACGCGCGAATGTAAATAGCAGCTAGCGTGCAGTCGATAAGCGAGAACCAAAACATAGCCAGTGGTCACGAGCCCGCGAGCCCATGACTGGCGTTACTACAGAATGACGTATATTAGTGATAAGGTCAACCGGGGCAATTGCGTCATATAAAAACCTTAGTCTCTTTTAAAAATTTATATTACACTAACTTTAAATTTCTTGGAAAAATCTTTAACGCAAATGTATAAAGAAATTATCTGTGTGCAACCTTAATGAATCGTTTCTTTCATTAGTTGCAATAAATACGTGTAAATATACTTTTTTTTAAAAAGAGTAATTTTAGACGCATTTTCCCGTATTGGGGCAAACGCGTCTTCATTAAATAAGTTTTAAACCTGTGATGTTTGAAGGCTGTAATAGATATGTTTTACTTCAACTAAAGTTTTACACACAAATCTTTCAGTAAATTAGGAAAATATTAAATAATTATTACATCAGAAGCGATGTTATAAAATCTGGGAAAATGCGACTATTTTTTCTTAGACGCATTTACCCGCTATCAAATCCAGACGTTCAAAACATTTTATTTTTGAAGGTAAAATTAGAATAAACTTTTATAAAAAAAATTACGAAATTCGATGATTTACATTTATAAAATATTTAAGAATCAACACTTATTCTATCTAAAATAAGATAATAAAGCCTTAATCAAAATATAGCTTTAGCGAGATCAATTCTCCACTCCAACAAAATCATTATAAAAATATAATAGTAGTCTCTCAGTAGAAAATATAATATCCTAAGAATAAATACAATTAATACTATTGGATATTAAAAGCTTTTAAATTTTCCTTAAAAATTACATGACCTCTTCGGGTTATTTGGGGTTTTTCAAGAAACTTTACAATGTCAGCTTCATGTCGGAGTACTAAAACATCTTCGACATCGGGGTAGTGGAATTAATTAATTTTACTATTCTTAATGATAAAAAATATTGCAGTTATAGATTTTCATGGCAATATTCGCATTCATCCTCAGTGTAGTGCATGTACAAAGTATAAATAGTACAAGATGGACACCAAAAGAATGAACTTTCTAATAATGCCATTGCCAAAATTTCATATTATATATATATTCATAATCAAAATCAAATGACGAGGTCCAGTTGGTGTCGCATGGGACTGTCCGCATCCGAAACATTCATGTGACCAGGTAAAATGTGTTTTATGCCATGGCCAGGTTAGTATCTGATCTATATAATATTGAAAGTCATTTCTGTCCAAATATTTGTCGATTTCAATATATCTCAATATAACCATTGTGATCTAAATTACCTGCAAGACAAATTAATTACTACACTATAATAAATACAATTCCTATCTCATAAAAAGTTAAAAAATGAAGAAAGGCAAATTCAATTCAAACAAAGCTGTTAAAACACTTAGTCACGAAATAAAATTGATTACAAGAAAACACAAAAAAAAAGGTTTAAGATCTCTGGTTTTGGGGCAAATGCGTCATGCAGACGCAATAACCCCGAAACAGCAGACGCATTTACCCCAAAAAACCAGACCTAACCTAAAACAATTAAATCTTCATTTCTCCACAAATAAAACGATTTCAATAAAAATAACTATCGGTATACACAGCCTATAATATGTTGTGTATGAACATTTCATTCTAAAAACGGAAAACTCAGTAAAAACATGGATACTTAAAGATTTTAATCACTCACCACGCGCAGCACCTCTTGACGAAACACGCGTTATTTTCAATATGGCCGATATTTTAAATTTGTGCGAAGTAACACCATCTATTGAAAGTATACGTTATGATTTTATTCAAAATAAACAAAACTAGATGGCAGGAGAGGTTGGTTTTCAAACAGATTTTAAATTATTTCGATTAGACGCAATAGCCCCAAAGACGCAAATGCCCCGGTTGACCTTACATAAAACTGCCTTAAATATTAAAAGATATATTACTATGTAAATGCTTATTTTCATGTTCATTGTGATAGGATGATGAACTTAATGGCAAATGAAGTATAAGAATGTGAAGAAAATAACAGCAGATAAACTTAATTATCACGAAATTGAGCATTACTTAATATGAAAACTACCCAAATGCGTCTCGTTGATGTGGCAAGATAAACAGCCAGCCGCTCGCGTTTGCGAGCAGCCGCCGCCGCCGTGCTCGAGCATGTGAAGTCCCTCCATCACAACATGTTTACGCCTCATCACTCCACTGCGTTCACTTTGTTTCGAATTCCCCCATTTGCAAGTTATTATTTAATAATCTTTGTCACATATTATGTACTTAATAACAACATTTCCTTCTACTAATAATCTCAATGAACGGTAACGTTACAATATTTAGTTGCCACTTTTCTAGGTTTTGTTCTCGTTATGCCGTTGACATTATGCCAGTGACTTGCTGCCAGTCGTAATTATGAAGTTTAAAGTTTTAGGAGATCCGCTAATGCAAAGAAAACTGAAAAAAGATTTCAGTATAGAAGCAAGTAGGCTCATATCATAACACTACATTATTTGAAAGTCATGTATAGTCGGCGGGAGGCAATATTCAAAATACTTAAGGTCGGGTATTCCTGGGATACAAAAGTTGCACAACATTGTTTCAGCAACTTAAAACTTCGTGTTGCAAAACAAATTGCCTGCAAAACTGTAACACTGATGCTATGATGCACAAGTTTTATTTTTCATGAATACGATCTTGAGCATAAGGGAACCTCGAATGAGTACCATCCGCTTTAACCGCAGCGCGCTTGGATAAGTGTAACTTTGATTAGTATCAGTATTATTGTATTGCGTGGAACTGGTGCCAGCCGGCGCCGGCGTGCCCTGCCCGTGTGCGTGCGCGTGTTGTGTCTCTACGTTGCGCAGGTGTTCGACGAGGTGTGCGTGGAGCTGGCCATGGCGCTGCTGCAGCTGCTGCAGTGGGCGCCGGGCGAGGAGCACCTGTGGCGCGCTTGCAAGGCGCTGGCGCGCTTCGTGGCGCACTCGCAGGACGTGCCGCAGCTCGTCGCCATGATCGGGCCCGACCCCTCCGCCTTCAGGTGAGCACGAGCACTACAAGCTTCCATGGCGCTGTGCAGTGGGCGAGGAGCACCTGTGGCTGGCGCGCTTCGTGGCGCACTCGCAGGACGTGCCGCAGCTCGTCGCCATGATCGGGCCCGACCCCTCCGCCTTCAGGTGAGCACGAGCACTACAAGCTTCCATGGCGCTGTGCAGTGGGCGAGGAGCACCTGTGGCTGGCGCGCTTCGTGGCGCACTCGCAGGACGTGCCGCAGCTCGTCGCCATGATCGGGCCCGACCCCTCCGCCTTCAGGTGAGCACGAGCACTACAAGCTTCCATGGCGCTGTGCAGTGGGCGAGGAGCACCTGTGGCTGGCGCGCTTCGTGGCGCACTCGCAGGACGTGCCGCAGCTCGTCGCCATGATCGGGCCCGACCCCTCCGCCTTCAGGTGAGCACGAGCACTACAAGCTTCCATGGCGCTGTGCAGTGGGCGAGGAGCACCTGTGGCTGGCGCGCTTCGTGGCGCACTCGCAGGACGTGCCGCAGCTCGTCGCCATGATCGGGCCCGACCCCTCCGCCTTCAGGTGAGCACGAGCACTACAAGCTTCCATGGCGCTGTGCAGTGGGCGAGGAGCACCTGTGGCTGGCGCGCTTCGTGGCGCACTCGCAGGACGTGCCGCAGCTCGTCGCCATGATCGGGCCCGACCCCTCCGCCTTCAGGTGAGCACGAGCACTACAAGCTTCCATGGCGCTGTGCAGTGGGCGAGGAGCACCTGTGGCTGGCGCGCTTCGTGGCGCACTCGCAGGACGTGCCGCAGCTCGTCGCCATGATCGGGCCCGACCCCTCCGCCTTCAGGTGAGCACGAGCACTACAAGCTTCCATGGCGCTGTGCAGTGGGCGAGGAGCACCTGTGGCTGGCGCGCTTCGTGGCGCACTCGCAGGACGTGCCGCAGCTCGTCGCCATGATCGGGCCCGACCCCTCCGCCTTCAGGTGAGCACGAGCACTACAAGCTTCCATGGCGCTGTGCAGTGGGCGAGGAGCACCTGTGGCTGGCGCGCTTCGTGGCGCACTCGCAGGACGTGCCGCAGCTCGTCGCCATGATCGGGCCCGACCCCTCCGCCTTCAGGTGAGCACGAGCACTACAAGCTTCCATGGCGCTGTGCAGTGGGCGAGGAGCACCTGTGGCTGGCGCGCTTCGTGGCGCACTCGCAGGACGTGCCGCAGCTCGTCGCCATGATCGGGCCCGACCCCTCCGCCTTCAGGTGAGCACGAGCACTACAAGCTTCCATGGCGCTGTGCAGTGGGCGCCGGCCGAGGAGCACCTGTGGACATAGAGTCCAGAACGAACTAGGGATATAGGTGGAACTTAAAATATACAGTTCCCGTCACGCAACTTTACCTCCCCGAAGTACGTCGCAATCGAATGCGCAGAATGTCAATTTGACAAGAAACATAACACAGCGCATGCGCGGTCGGTCGCACATGCGCGTGTTTGCGCAAGATGGCGGGTGTAATAGCATCTCACTCGCTCGTATACGTTCGATACATACGTGTGACCCGTGCGCTCAATGCAATACGACTGTTGATGCGAATAGTTTTATACGTTGTTATTGTTTATAATGGGTAGTATTTAAACGCAAATCCAAAAATATCCTTTTTCTATGCAATAAGATTCCGAATTCCCATCAAAATTACTGATTGCACAGCAAAATATTCAACTCAAAATATCACTAAACACACTACAATTTATTTTCGCAGCGTACAGCGATTTTTCCTAAAGCAAAATTTTTCATCAATGCACAGCTAATAATCTTAATGCACGACAAAACTGTACTGCGACTCACCATAGTTCTGGGTGGTTTAAAAAAAAAATAACCACGAAGGCTAAGGCTCCGCTCCGCTTCGCTCCCGCCTTAGCCTTCTAACCTAACCTATCCGAGTCGGGGTAGTCTGAGTCGGGGTGTTGTCCATAAATATGGAAAATTTGCTGTGCAGTCAGTATTTATGCTATGTATGTAGTATTTTTGTACAAAAATAAATTTAACTGTATTGCATTATGAGGAAAAAAGTAATGTCATATTGATGTATGATTTCGAATTATCTGCAGTTTGAGTTTTGTTAAACATTTAGTTTATTTGTAGTGAAGTAAGTTATTTGATGTAAAAAAGAATATAAATGATGAGTATGTATTGATAGGCGATTATTTATTTGATATGCAATTTATAATATCCCGTTTATAATTAATTATTTTGGTTATTTCTTACTATTTGATTTGTTTTTTGTGTGTTTTTGTGGTTTATGTATTTGTGGTGTTACTTTTTGATATTTTTATTGTTACTGGTAGTTTTTGTTACTTATTTATAATATAATACGTTTAAACAAAAAAATATTCTAGGAACGTAACACTTGTTTACGCGATTGCGCCTGCACGGTCGCCACTAAAACCTAACTTCGGAGGGGAAAACAACGGTGACGCGAACTGTACATTTGTTATTTTCAACAAGATTCATCCTATTAAAAGCCCTGTTCCTGTGTAAGTAATATCCATTGACATCGCTTACAACCTTGAACTGTTGAAGGGTTCATATTATAAACGGTGTAGTGGAGTGCACTGCAATGTCGTGCGTGTTGCAGGGGCACGAGCGCGCGCGTGGACGAGCAGATCGACCTCATCATGAAGAAGGTGAAGTAGCGCGGCGGCGGCGCTAGGCGCGACACTACTACGCACGGTTACCATTCTCTTTCGTTTTTGTTAATATATTAATATCGCATAATAAGAAGTCAGTCGGCGCTCAAGTGATGTGGATAGTATAGTAGCGCCTCGGCCAGCGCGTGGCACACACACACACCCACACACACACGCACACACACACACACGCACACACACAGCGGCGCGTGCAGCGAGCCGGTGGAGGCGCAGGTTCGCTTGTAAATATACTTTACCTGTTAGTACTAATGTAAATTAAGGGACTCTAGCGTAAGTACCGGAGCTGGCGACGAGCCTCCGATATCTTAACTGTATACACGACTATGTATCTATTTATACTATGTATGCTGCTAGCACCGATGCGTGGTGCCTACGGTGCATTTACTTTATATACTTACGTATTGTATAGTTATGTTATATAGTTGCAAAAAATAATAAATTATTTGGTATATTGGGAGCCTGTGGTATTATTTGTTCTAACGTCCCGTACGCAACAACAACCACTAACAGACACTGAGAGACCCGATGCGAGTCCCGTGCGGAGTGGCCGGCTGCGTGCACCCGCGGCCATCGGGGATGCGTAGCGAGGGATGGGTTTGATAACAACCAATACAATCGCTTCATTAACCAGGCCTCGCTCAGTGCAAGATATTGGTTCTTATCAAAAACATCCACCGCTACGCGCCCTCGCTCATCTCAGTGGAAAGGCAGCCTACCATGTGCAGAGCCAGCCGAGCGGCGCAGGCGCGTTAGCAGCGCCCGCGCTGCGGCGATAGCGCTCGCGAGCGCGACTGGCTGCTGCGGTACGTATTGTTGTACTTCTTAATATTACAGCGCACAGTTACGAGTAACGCACAGTTTCAACTTGCTGACTTCACATTAGCAGTGTATCTAAACATTTACTTGATACTCATGTGTTTAATCAACGCGATACAATTGAAGGACGACGTGAAAGTTCTCCGTGTCCGTAGGTATGGCACTACGATATAGAAACACCATCACCATTTATGATTCTTCTTCAGATAATCTTTTAACTTTACTGCACGCACTATTTCGTAAATAGCTGCGCGTCTGGGCAGCCAGCGGACCACAGTTGAACACCTTTGTCCCATATTGGAATGCTATACAGTGTGCCAGGTTGAAAAAGGTACACAGCTACTAGGACTAGAAGGAAGTGACGTAGTTACATACCTTAACTTTTACTGAAGGGTCAAGTCTCTGCAAAAAAAAACTGCTATTTCTTACATTTCTAACGTTTTAAGTACTTTCACTCACAAAGAGAGACAGAGGCTGAGTTTTCAATTTCTTGAAATTTCTCGTCATAAATCTCTATAAATTTTTTCAAATCTATCAAATCGGTTCATTTATTTCCAAGATTAAAATCAAATCAAATCTTTTATTTGCATAATACAGGTGGATGTGAAAATGTCAAACTCAAACTCAAACTCAAACTCAAACATTTTTATTTGTGGAACATAGGTAAACAAACGATGTCAAAATTAATAAAATAAGCGCTATGTCTTGCCGTCAGCGGCGTACAAATATTCTGATTATACTTTTGCCAATTAAACATAAAATATAAAACATTCAAAATTAAGAAATAAGAAATAAAATCAATTATACCAATAGAAAAAAAAAGAAATTCATCGTCACATAATCATTAGTTTACATTAATAAAAATAAAAATTAAACAACAAATAACACAAAATTAAATTAAATTGAAATAAACTCTAAATTAAATCAAACAATGAAATTATAATTACAATTTGTCTTCCAGGTACTCATTGACTGTATAGTAAGCTTTCTCGCCCAACAAATTTAGAAGAGCCCTTTTGAAATGGTGTATGCTGTCAAGATCTTTTATTGTAATGGGTAACTTATTATATAACTTGGGTGCCATTCCCAAAAAGCTCTTTGAGTATAGTGCAGTCTTGTGTGGAATAGCACATATCTCCCTATTGCGTCGTTTAGATCTAAGTGTTTGAAATAAATGCAAGTTTGATTTTGCGAATACCGCTGTCTCATAGATGTATATACAAGGCAAAGTTAGAATTTTGTGTTTTTTAAATAATGGCCTACAACTATCAGTCTTTTT
This sequence comes from Lacanobia wlatinum, assembly GCA_947578705.1. Lineage (NCBI taxonomy): Eukaryota > Metazoa > Arthropoda > Insecta > Lepidoptera > Noctuidae > Lacanobia > Lacanobia wlatinum. The sequence goes on along the minus strand of OX388029.1, from coordinate 29,709,688 downwards.
CAGTTTAAACACAGCACGTATACACCGTTTTTGAGCTTTGAACGCAATGTTTTTATCAGTGGAATTTCCCCAAAACATTATACCAAAACGTATCGTCGATGAGACATACGCTTTGTATGCCACCAAAACTACGGACTCATTTGATATCTTCGCAAGATTATAAAGTGCATAGGAATACTGATTTAATTTTTTACAAATAGTTTCAACATGGCATTTCCAATTTAAATGACTATCCAAGTATAGTCCTAGAAATCTGGCATTGTTGGTTTCAGGTATTTTTTGGTCCGCGTATTTTATATTTAAATTTAATTGCTTTTTTCTTTGTTGGAACGTCATAATGTCAGATTTAGTACATGTCATATTGAATTATGTATCATGGAATAAAGACCTGCTAGTTTGAATTAAATACTGTGAGAAGTGCCGTTCTGTCAAATGAGCGCTCCATGTGGTGACCACAGTGTCCCCCAGTGGAATGAGGGGGGCGAGGTGCTCCAACCAGAAGGCGGTCTGTGTGAGGGGAAGGTAGCAAATTATAACGTGACCGCAGCGCAGACTATAAGGATAATGGCTAGGCGGAACAAGAAGTAAGGAAATAATTGGACACACCGCATCTAGCAGTTGTCTCATGTGATTAATGAAATGGTGATGATAGTAATAACCTGTTCAGAGAATGTGCTGGTAATTAGTTCACTAGTACAACGTACGACGATGACGGAGAGTTAGTTCCTACCTGCTGCATTCACGATTGAGCGACCTCTCAAATCGGGCTGCTTCTGTCGTCATCGTTTCTTCAGAAAATATTGAGGCAGGTATTGAATTAACCAGGTATGAGTAGGTACTCGCGCACCAACACATGTTATTTTATTCCGTGGCATGGCGCAGGCGGTACGTTCGGCGGACTCGTTAACGCAGGCGCCTGTTTTTCTCGTTTGTGGTTTATTTATAGTGACATCGATACATTCGTGAATGTTAATCCATTCTAGTTCGCTCATTATAAACAACGATTAAAATTAATTTTGGCGATTAAAATTAAGTTTTAATTTATTACATTACCTTGAGGAACTGAGATTCGCTACGACAACGTTGATGGTACGCCACTATTGGCAAAATATGGACGCGCACAATACACTGTTAATACCTTGCATGTCTGATTCGACGTTCATGTAAACGCATATTTGACAAATAAGTTATCTTTCTTTCTTTCTTCTTATCGTGTGGGCAGTAAGGTCTAACGACCCCACACATCCTAGTGTCGAGAGTTTCTAAACCGCCTCAAGGGCCTCTGACATGGCTTATTTGACGACCGCCATTTGGCGGCCGGGACCACCGGCTTACACGTGCCTTCCGAAGCATGGAATCAGCTTTTTAACAGACAATCAGGTGATTCAAGCCTGTAATAAACTAGCCAAACTGGAAACAACTTTACAAAATATGCTTCCCGTGGGAATCGAACCCAAGGCCACTGGGTCACAAGGCAAACGCTTAAACTACTCGACCACGGAGGCACTTGATGGTTTCAAATGGATATTTCTTTATGTGTTTTCTAGGTACTTGTATGATAACTGAAATCGTACGCAGAGGTAGGTACAGCAAACAATAGCTACGCGGAGTGAGGCAGGGCCAGGCATCCATGTCATGTTAGCAGTAGCAATGTCACACTATCACCTAAAGCCTCGTCTATAATTAGATAAGAATGCAATAAGCAATAGTTGCAACCACAAAGATATCAGCGAAACGTTACTGACATTAGGAAAACGTGTCAATGTCGCTCACAACAACCGCGCGCTGCTGAGTGTTGACAGTCGCTGCTCGCGCTATTTGCGCGACATCACGGTAACAGCAGGCTGACATCAATCTTTATAATTGTTATTAACGTTATAAACTCATCGGTAAATAAACAGCTTACATTTTCTGTGAACAGAGTAGGTACTATGTACTTGTTAAATAAACTAGATGACTTCGCCTTTGTAATTTATTCAGCGAATTTATTTAAGTATTATCAGATCTTGTGTTCACGGAAAATTTACAGTATTCGCAAAAGGATCGTTACTTACAAAATCGCTGAATAGCAATCTCATGGCCGCGTTAGGTACCTATCTCGACGAGCTTGAAGAAAAATAAAAATACACCACATGCATATTAAAATACTAGTCAATTTAAAAGTGTGGCAGTGTCGTGGCGTCGACGACTCGTCGTCCTATCGAGGGTAGCGGCAGGTGTCTGCTGCTGGCAACTTGTAATATGATCATTTCTCGCTAACGCACTGGCTCAGGAGCTTCATTAAAAACTAGTAGGAGTGGTCGGTAATTCGGTATGTGCTCAAATATTCAGGTTAAACATACCACTACTATGTAATGAAGCAAATGCTACCCACGCGCCCATTAACTTAAGTAAGTTTTGCATGGACTAAGTGCCCGCTGTGCAAGTGCTAGGCAGATGGAATGACATCTTGTGATTTGGATATCCTTTAACGATAATTAGTTTGTGTTGTTGTGAAATAAGTAAATGTAGGCATATGTCTATAGGAACCTACATCCATAATTGTGGCTGGTATTAAGTGTTATGAAGTAGAGGTGTGTACCGAGGTGGCCAGGTTTCCGTGACGATCCCACATCATTGAAAAGTATTTATTGTAATAAATCTGTGGACTGTGTGCGTATCTACAAGTACGTACTATAGTAGATTATGCGCCGAGAGGATAAAGCAGTGTCTAATGTCACTGGCGTCATATTGAATCCCGAACACAATGGAGGATTTGGGTGTTAAGTCACGAGAGAAGCGAGGGAGTTAGTACAAGAATTTTGAATGTAGCCATGGATTCAAGCTAGCCGAAGGCAATAGTAGATTGTGTCATAAGGGAGCAAAATAATATTTTTACGGCGAGGGCGCTTTTTTTAATCCAGAGCGAAGTGACGGATTCTTTAGTAGAATCCTGAACGTAGCGAGGGATTCAAAGTACGTTGCCCGAGCCAAAAATATTTTTTTGCGCCCGAAAGATACACTACTTTTCATCACCCATTATCTCCACTAATATTATAAAGAGGAAAGATTTGTTTGTTTGTTTGTATGTTTGTTTGTTTGAATTGAATAGGCTCCGAAACTACTGGACCGATTTGAAAAATTCTTCTAGCATTGGATAGCTAAATTATCAGGGAGTAACATAGGCTATATATTATCCCCGTACTCCCACGGGAACGGGAACTACGCGGGTGAAACCGCGTGACGTCCACTAGTGAGTAAATAAAAGGCGCCTTGTATTTTATTGTAATACTAGCTGACCCGAGCAACTTCATCTGCGTCACAATTTTCATTACTGCACCGCTCCTATTGGTATTAGCGTTATGATATATAGCCTATAGCCTTCCTCGATAAATGGGCTATCTAACACTGAAAGAATTTTTCAAATCGGACCAGGAGTTCCTGAGATTAGCGCGTTCAAACAAACTAAATCTTCAGCTTTATATATTGATACTAGCTTTTGTCCGCGACTTCGTACGCGCATATCCCGTTTTTTCCCGTTTTTTCCCGTTCCAAAAAACTATCCTATCTTTTAAGATGGATCAAATAACAGATAGTTACAAAGTTTCATCAAAATCGGTTCAATAGTTTAAAGAATCCATCGCGGACAAACAACGTGACACGTGATTTATAAAAAAAAAATCAGACAAAAAGGTCCATATATAGCCAAGGTGGTTAGTACCAGAATTTTGCTTATAACTAGTATTAGTGATTAAAAAGAAGAAACTAGACACCGTCTACCTCTGCACAGTAGGCTCACCGGTCCCGCAATACATGGAGTTCAGTGAACCTACTGAGCAGAACAGTATCGGTTCTCTCGCCAATCATCCTCAGGACACTATTCGGGCTCCCTCGTACTCGTCGCACCCCGGACGCAACCTTTTTACGCATAATTGCGTAGAAATCATCTACGCTGGCGTCTGCAAACCTGCACTGCAATATCGAGGGAGCCGAACCAGAGCCCTGAATACATGATTATATTGAACGCGCAAGGCATTGTAGGCTTTTTGTGTAAAGTTCGCCCACAGGCCGCTCGTGTAGAACGTCTGGCAGAATGCCTTCAACATTGTAATTTTAACAGGAGCAGTACACCGAGCGAACCTGTGTGCTAACATATTACCGCGTACCGACAATGCCCTGCGCTCCCTCTCAATGTCTAATTCGTCACTCAAATTCTCTGTTACAATGTGTCCCAGATATTTAAACTGTGTAACGACCCAGAGGTACACCATTAAGTAATATAGGTGGTATGAAGATATTGTTTTTATTTTTACATTTAAATAACATGAACTCACTTTTATTTTCGTTGTACCTCAGGCCATGTTCCACAGCATAAACCTCACACACCTTTAACAGCTGTCTGAGACCCCCAATTGAGGGGCTCAGCAGCACCATATCGTCAGCATAACTCAGATTATTGACACATGTCTTCAATGTGGCATCCAACATGCATGCTGCTGAGCTCCTCAATCAGATGGTTAACATACACATTAAAGAGCCGTGGTGAAGTCAGCCCGCCCTGCCTGACACCACACTCTAGTGAATAGTCATATACCTATATTAAGATAGATTATTATTTAATAAAACATAGAGTAACAACTAAATTGAAATTAAATAGTATCTAATAATAAAACAACTAAAAACATATATTTACATTTGAGACATTTTCGCAATTATGAAAATTTGTTGTTACAGTTTCATTAGGAATAGACATTGTTGTAGATTTTATATTCTGCGTGTTTGAAATAATGTCTGAATTGCTCATTTTGAGGAAAATGTGACGGTGAATCTGGTTGTTTGGATGTCGATGGGTGCGGCGACAGTGGCATGGATGGATTAACTGAAGGTTGGAATTTAATATTTTCCACGATGCGTTCACATGTTTTCGCCTTGTTCTCAATGGAATCTTCTATATACCTCTCTGCTACAGCACTCGACTTCCATCCTCCATGTCACTTGAGAACAGGTAAGTCCGCTCCATACGACGAAAACAATGACCTGTATACAGCTGATAACTGGTAACTTGCTGCACGTAGCAGCGAAGGCCAACGGGAGCCGCTCGCGGGTTATAATGACGTACTTAATGTTAGGTTTGCATGGTTTTAATTTGAGGTTTTCGTGCAGGTGCTGTGAAAAGTTAAAAACAAAGTTTGCTTTACATGTCAGTTACCGAGACCCCAAGGCAAAACCACCATATAGTCTCAGTAATGAATAAGAAACTCATAGAAATAGCTTACATTCCGTTGCTACACTGAAGATGCATTTTACTCCAAAAAATAAGTCTGGTCCGGAATAGATATTAAGGCGATGCCATCACTAATGACATAGTTTTGGTAACAGATCACTGCACGGCACGCCCGTCACCTGTTCCTCTTAGTTGTGGACAGTAGTGGTCGCGGGATGTCGGGAGTGTCCTCAGCGGACAGCCGCAGCTGCAGCTGATCACGGAGTTGATCTGACGGCGCGGGGCGGGTCGTCTCGGCACTGCTGTAACTGACGCGCTCGGTCGCTCGTAGTCAATCATACCCCCGGCCGTTCAAGCAAATACTACCTAATAATAGCCTTGAATTAAATTGTTCTTCATGAAATGTTTACATTCCTCTGTCCACTTTATGTAAAGTTTCCATAACATTGCCCATTTATGTTAGCTTTCAAATAAAACAAGGCTAGAGGCTAGCCATGGGCATACCGAAGTCCGTACCACTCAACAGTGAACTGAATCTCTCCCACAACAACACCTCGTGAGATAGATTCGGTGAAGCTATTCGTGATTGCGATGCTAGTAAGATGCGCCTGGTATGCGAAACCTCGTAGAAGTTCACGAATTGGATCTTTGAATATTTAGTTTATTTGTTGCCGCTGCAGCACATGTGATGGTGATGTGCTGCGTGAGTAGCCGGCGTCGGCGGCGGCGGGCGCAGTGTGGCGCTGTGTGAGAGTGCGCAGTGCGCAGTGTGAGCGGCGCCGCCTGCACGTGTCCGCGTCCACCACTTCCATTCATATGTCAGCGATTAATCGAGTACTCTGTGGAAACCAACTTTGAGCTACTTGAGTTCTCAAAGTTCATTAGGGAATATATAGAGCTAGGTTAACGCAGCTAAATAGCTCAAACAAAGATTGATCGCTTATCTGTCAGTGTTTCACAGCTTTGCATGTTTGAAGAGTTTGGGAAAATTGTAGCAGTGCCGGAACTATTTGTGTGCTTGTGGTTGCTGAGAGAAGATGCCGACGTTCGACACGTACAAATATATTGCTCTGTCTTCTCTCTGGAAAATAACATAGCGAACCAGTTGAACAGTCGTGTCCTGTCCTGCGGGTGAGCCTGCGACGAGGGGCGGCGCGCGGCGGCTGCACGGCGCGCTGCAGCGAGCGCGGTACTGCGTGTTTGTGCGCGCTGTTTACTTACCCGTCGGAAAGGTTTACTGATACGAGATAATGAATTAAATTATAACGGGCGGCGGTTCGCCCAACCGAAAGCACAGTGAGGCTCGCACGGCGGGCTCGGACGCGCGACACCGGCATTAACTATACATACTAATTAATTAATAAATTAAATAAATTAGTGAAACCGATCGGTGAAGAGCGCTGTAGGTGTAGGTCGGGCCGGTGTCGTATCGCCGCAGCATGGAGTCTGAGCTGGGCGTGCCGCTGCGCGCGCGCGGCAAGGCGGGCGGCGGCTGGCGGCGCGCCGTGCGGCGGCGCGTGCCGCTGCTGCGCTGGCTGCCGCGCTACGACCGCGTGGCGGCGCTGGCGGACCTGGTGGCTGGCGTCACGCTGGGCCTCACGCTCGTGCCGCAGAGCATCGCCTACGCCAGCCTCGCCAACCTGCCCGTGCAGTACGGACTCTACTCCTCTTTCGTCGGTGAGTTACGCTTGCTTACACATCGTTCATACAGGGTAGTGGTTAGCACAAAACATTAAACAACAAGAGCCTCAGGAGATGTTATGTGTTTATAGCCCAGTAGAAATCGACGCTAAATAAAGGCTAAATTCGCAAAGCTGGATGTAATTCTGATTTTTTGATATGTTGTATGGACCAGTTAGAATAGTGAGAATCCAAATTTGCAACTTCGAAAAACTTGTGCTCGCTGCGTACCACGCGATAAACTGTGGATTTTTGGGGCTTTTCACATTTTAGGGTGCCGAACAAAAAATGGAACCCTTATAGGATCACTTGGGTGTGTCTGTCCGTCAGTCACAGCCAGTTTTCTCCGGATCCACTGGTCCGATTCTGTTGTTTGGTACAGATATGGACTTCTGTGACACAAACACAGAAGCGTTACGTAAATGATTAAATTTTTAGTACGGGTGTCACTTTTACGGTTCAAACTAGAAAATAAAAAAAAAAAAGTTTTTTGAAAAATATCGTGTGACACATCAAATGAAAGGGCTTACTGTAAGGGTTTTTATTATATTTTCTTTCATAATTTTAAAATAAATGGTTTTGAAGTTATTCAAGAAATTAGATGAAAAATGACCATTCCCCCCTTATCTCCGAAACTATAAAGCCAAAATTTTTGGAAAAAATGGAGATAATAGATCTTTTCCTATAGATTACAGCCAATATTTTGCTACAGACCGGAGCAAAACTTAAAATTGACAATTTGTGAGAAAAATCAACCACCTTTGAAGGGCTATATCTTGGTCCCTATAAGGTTCATAGAGTTGCTGGGCTTAGATTGTTGCAAAGGTGTCTTCTCTTTATAAGATTACTTATTATATATTGTTTATTAGTCTAAAATGCATAGTTTTTGACATTTAGAGTAAACTGTGAAAAAAGTCCCAAAATTCCGCAGTTTATCGCGTGGTGCGCAGCGAGAACAAGTTTTTTGGATTCTCACTATTCTAACTGGTCCATACAACATACCAAAAATTCAGAACTACATCCAGCTTTGCGAATTTTATGTTAATTTCCACTGGTCTATTAGGTAAATTATCATTTCTTCTAAGCTTGTATTCTTTGTTCTCGCGACAGATATTATTATTTATTGCCAAGTTCAATGCCTACGTTGTGGGTACATAAAAAGGTGACCTTAGAAAGGAGAAGTTATACATCAACGCTACTTTATTTCATTTTGTGTTCTCAAGTAGCAAATGTGCGGTCAAGAGTAAACTATGTCGGTAGTATAATATGCGGTCACTTCTTACATCGCTGCATCATCATCATTCAGCGCCCACTTTATCTAAATAGATGTAATTTAAATGGGCGTTGCTAAATGACTTGTGATAATAAATAAATCACCTTGTAATTTCATCAATATTTCAAAAGGTGTTTTGTAAAATGAATGACCTACCTAATTATAAGACCACAGGTTTAGGTCCATCATAGGACCACAAGACGAACGGCGATGCGCCACGGGTACATGGTGGACATCCCACCCACGCGCACAAAACGTTTTGGGAACACATTCATAGTGCGTACAGCTAAGGAGTGGAATTCCCTGCCGGAGTCTGTGTTTCCTGATAGCTACAACCTGGGAGTCTTTAAGTCAAGAGTGAATAGGATACTTCTAGGCAAGCGTGATCCATCTTCGACCACATCATCGCTTACCATCAGGTGAGATAGTGGTCAAACGCATGCCAATCAATGGTAAAAAAAAAATAAAAAAAATAAGAGCGAGTCCCGAACCCTTCCCACGGCTCCCGCCCAGCAGGCTTCTCGAGGGCCCCCTGATGGCTTGCTGGCAAACTAGATAACTTATAATGTCGCCACTCGGCTATCTTGATTACTTACCACAAATTTCATAAATTGCAATGCCATAATTTAATTCCGCCAAGCCCGTTCCATCATCGGACCACAAGATGTACGGCGATGCGTCACCGGTACATGGTGGACATCCCACCCACACGTACAAAACGTTTTGGGAACACATTCATTGTGCGTACAGCTATTTAGTAGTAGGAGTGGAATTCCCTGAAAGCTGCCTATAAGCTGTCTGTGTTTCCTGATAGCTACAACCTGGGAGTCCTCATCCCACCGGCCTCCTTCTACCATCGGACATCCAGACGCACTGCATCTTACCATCCCTACCTTGTTGCTATTCCACCAATTCGCACTAAGCGCTTCCAAACGTCTTTTATAATGCGCACAGCAAAGGAGTGGAACTCTCTGCCTGCGTCTGTGTTTCCAAACGCTTACAACCCTAATCTTTTCAAAGTAAGAGTGCACAGGCTCCTTCTGGGTAAGCTCGCTCCATCGTAGACTTTGTCTCTGTCATCTCTGACCTACACTAGAGTCAAGAGCAAACACAAATAAAAAAAAAAGTCTAAGTCAACAGTGAATAGTTTCATTCTAGTCAAGCGTGCTCCATCGTCGACCGCATCATTGCTTACCGTCAGGTGAGATAGTGGTCAAGCGTATGCCTACCAATATTAAAAAAAACCACGGTGATGCAAACGGTGCGCTTCGCTGTTCACCTTAATTGCTTAGATCTTAAATGTTCATAAATTTGAGCTCATGCTACATATAGTTCAACCTACCAGGAGAGATGATATTTGAGTGTTAGTGCAGTTTGTATAAGTTGTGCCCCAACAGTGGACACTCGAGACTGCCGCCCGTGGCGCGTGTGTCGGTCTGTAGCGGAGGGTGTGTTGCAGGCACGATGCTGTACGTGGTGCTGGGCACGGTGAAGGAGGTGTCCATCGGGCCCACCAGCCTCATGGCGCTGTTCACGCTGCAGATCTGCCGCGGCCTGCCCGTGGAGTTCGTGGTGCTGCTCACGTTCCTGTCGGGCTGCGTCGTGCTCATCATGGGCCTGCTACGGCTAGGTAACCTACACTACTGCACACTGACAAGCCTTCACTCGTTCCCCTATCCACATACATACCACCATCATCCGTACTTGTACATATAGGGAAGCTTCGGAGACCGTGCGCGTTTGCAATCAGCATAATTAATAAAACAAATGTAGCGAAAAAAAAATTATTTTTTTTGTTTCTGAAGAATGCCAAGTGCGAGTCGGACTCGCGCGCAAAGGGTTCTGAACCAATTTCATTTTTTTTAACGTGTTTTTTTTAACGTAGAGTTAAAATAACACGTTACTATTTTTATTAGACTTATAGGTTTTCCTGTAATCTTTAGGCATAGAATTATTATCTGCATTTTTTTCTATTTCTGCAGTTTTGGAGATAAGGGGGGGGGGGTGGTTATTTTTGGTCTAATTTCTTGAATAACTTAAAGCATATTTATTTTAAAATTATGAAAAAAATATAAAAAAATGGCCAAGTGCGAGTCGGACTCGCAAAGGGTTCCGAACGAAATTATTTTTTTAACATGTTATTTTAACACTATAGACTTCTAATAGGTTTGCCTGTAATCTTTAGGTAAAGACCTATTGTCTCCATTTTTTTCGAAATTTTAGGCTCAGTAGTTTCGGAGATAAGGGGGGCGGAATGGTAATTTTTCGTCTAATTTCTTGAATAACTTCAAAACCATTTTAAAATTATGAAAAAAATATAATAAAACCCTCACAGTAAGCCCTTTCATTTGATATGTAACAATATTTTTCAAAATCCTTTTTTTTTAGTTTTCTAGTTTGACCCCCAAAAGTGACCCCCATACTAAAAAAATAATGACTTACGTAACGCTTCCGTATTTGGGTCATAGAAGTCCATATGTGTATCAAATTTCAACAGAATCGGTCCAGTGGATCCGGAGAAAATTGGCTGTGACAGACGGACAGACAGACACCCGAGTGATCCTAAAAGGGTCCCTTTTTTTTTCGGAACCCTAATAAAATTAAAACCCTCACTATTAGCCCTTTCGTTTGATGTGTCACACAATACAGTTTGGAAATCTTTTGTTTTATTTTAATTTTCTAGTTTGACCCCAAAAGTGACCCCCATACTATAAAAATATTTATTTACGTAACACGTCCGTACCAAATTTCAACAGAATCGGTCCAGTAGATCCGGAGAAAACTGGCTGTGGCAGATGGACAGACAGACACACCCGAGTGATCCTATAAGGTTTCCATTTTTTACGGGTGTTCGGAACCCTAAAAAGAGTGACTAATTATGATAACTTTACATTTGATTTTGTTGTTCGATTCACGGTAAATCATACGTTTAAATAAATACTTGCTTTAGGTGTTTGCACACTGTCTACGAAATAGCTCAAAAGAAATAAATAAGTGAAACGCTCGCTGACTTCTATTGTAGACACAGCCTCATAGGTCTGCACCCTTTACCTACGAGTAAACACCTCGTTATCGCACACTATTTATGACATGTCAGAACATTTTAATTTCACTTAATGCCACCTAATAACGAACAAATGTTTACCTAATTAGGCACACTGTTAGACATTGTGTGAATAAGGCGGGAGTCTTCAATCAAAACGGTCGCCTTCCTATTTTACAACGGTCAATTACGTAGTTTGTAATCCTTATCTTAATATTGCGCAAGGTACGCCGTACACGTAACACCATACAGTGTAGTTGTATTTTTTCAAGTTTATCGTATCTCTGTAGAAGGTCATTGAGCAGTAAAATGCTACCGTAAAAGTACATGTGTAGCGATGAATGTGACTACTTTCTTGCTTTTTGACCAATAATGTGATTTTAAATATATATTTTGTATCAGACCGTTAAGTTAGTCGTTGTCACATTCTCGCATCGATGGACAATAAAAAATAAAGAGATTTATTGATAATTATAAAAAAAGAAATCGGTTCAAAACTTATTGAAAACGTTACTACTCTATGTGCTACCCGGGTGTCGAGCGTCGCGTGCGGCGACGCTGCCCGCACTAAGTTCAACCATAAGGCGTTGTATGAGAACGTCTACGGAGAAGTGATTTTACACGGGTTTGCTTGTAAAACAGGCGGAGGACGCCGATGGCAACGCCGCATCGCAAGCGACGTTTATCGCGGCAACGCACGGAGCGTTGCAACCCAGCTATTCCTGCAATTCTCCGTTCACGGTAAAACGTTGCAAAACCCGCGGTGGGGCCAGCGGCACACGCAGCGTCGCGCGCAGCGTGCTACGCCGCGGGTGCAGCGGCGGGTACCGCTACTCTACACGCCCCGCACAACTTATCTTTAAAACTAGTATATTTGAGCATGTGCTCAAATATACTAGTTAGCCTTATCCTCGCTCATTATTTATTTACGTAACGCGTCCGTGTTTGGGTCACAGAAATCCATATGTGTACCAAATTTCAATGGAATCGGTCCTGTAAATCTGGAGAAAACTGGCTGTGATAGATGAACAGACAGACAGACAGACACCCGAGTGATCCTATATGGGTTCCGTTTTTTGTTTGGAACCCTAAAAATGAGTACCTACACAAACGTCAGCGCTACATACTAAGCTAACTCAAATATGTGTAATATGTGAGGCTGACGTGTTTAAATATGATAACGTGTGTCAGGGTTCCTGGTGGAGCTGATCTCGCCGTCCGTGACGAGCGGCTTCACGTCGGCCACGGCCATCATCATCGTGGCGGCGCAGCTCAAGGGGCTGCTGGGGCTAAGCTTCACGGCTGAGTCCGTGGGCGACAACATTCGCCTCATCGTCACCAAGTGGGACGACGTGCGGCCGGCCGACGCCGCGCTGGGCGCCGTGTGCTGCTCCGTGCTGCTGCTGCTCAGGGTACGTACACATGCTCCTCATGTCACAAGTGGGACGACGTGCGGCCGGCCGACGCCGCGCTGAGCGCCGTGTGCTGCTCCGTGCTGCTGCTGCTCAGGGTACGTACACATGCTCCTCATGTCACAAGTGGAACGACGTGCGGCCGGCCGACGCCGCGCTGGGCGCCGTGTGCTGCTCCGTGCTGCTGCTGCTCAGGGTACGTACACATGCTCCTCATGTCACAAGTGGAACGACGTGCGGCCGGCCGACGCCGCGCTGAGCGCCGTGTGCTGCTCCGTGCTGCTGCTGCTCAGGGTACGTACACACTTTTATTTCGATGAATGATTCACTGTCGGCCGTCATAAATACTGGTATATAATAATAATATCATTATATTTTCAGGCATCTAAGGGCCCTTAAATAAAATACACAACATTATCTTAAACTATAATAAGCAAATATATATTGTAAACCATATTAAAACTATAACTATACACGTAACGTCGGCGTCGTGTTTCGTTGCGTGGTTTCGCGTAACCGTCCTCGGAAACGTCGAAATACGACACCTATCGGCCAAATGTCGTCTTTCAAGAAGGTCTGCAGATGATGGGTTGGAACTCGTACCACGAACGACATAAAGTTGATGTTGTGGCGCGATTCCAACCTTTCGTCCCTAAGAGTCCAGTTAGTCTTCACTTTCAAATACTGCACGACTTCCTCAATTTTTGTGGAGTGATGCAGAAGCGAAATGTACAACTGCGTCAAAGGCACAGCAGGGCGCAGCAGCATGTTTGGTCTACTCGGTGCGGTACCGCACTGGTAACGTGAACAGGGCTTCTTCTTCTTCTTCATTTCCACTTTTGTGAAACCCTCTTCATTAACTTGGCCCGCCTTTGGCAAGGAGCTACGAACCGCAGACAGGGCAGGTTGAGCGCCCTTCTTTTCCCCTATTTTGGCTTGTCGCTTAGGCTGCGACGCATCCGATTTGTCGGTGGAGACAATAGCTGCGTAGGCACGTTTAGGGGTCGACGTAACTACGTGTGACGTTTCCGCAACCGGTTTTGAGGTGCGGGCGGCGCTTGGTCAGCATTATCAGTAGCTGGTGACGCACTTGTGTTCGCCGATTGATGCATTTTGCGCCTCTCGACGTTTGTTCACTTTTGAGGCCTCAAGAGACCCAATTACTGAACCAACGTTGCGCAATAATGCTATTTCTGCACGTAGCTCAGTGCCTGAAACCTCCATTCTGGACTGCATCTTGTTCATCTCCGCTTTCAAGATAGTGATGTCCTTTAGCAGCCGTGTAACGTCGACGTGATCAAACGTGACGGGGGCAGTTAACTCTGCTCCTTTGCCGTCGTCCGGGTCAGTCTTCTTCAACGTATCAATGATATCTTGAACACTTTTTTCGGTTCTAACTCTGCGGCGAGACGTCCAATTTTCCACTGCTGATCTCGTCCTCCTTGAAATTGGATATCTACAGGATGCTCACCTCGTCCATGTAGTCGATAGCATGGACTAGGAATACCAGCAATTCATTGACTATGAGTTGTTTGGAACTCATAGTATTTACGGGCAGCGGCCATGGCCGCTCGATTCGCGAATAAAATTTGTCATTTGTGTATCACGCCCGTATTCGAGCGCGCATCGCACTGCACTGATATATAATATATCTGCTAGGTACGGTTGTAGGCACTTCCCCGAATGATTGCTGTCACGAAGCGCTCTATTATTGGTCGATTGAATATTCTAACTAAACCAACTGTAACTAATAATTACCACAGATAGATTACTCCTTCATCTTCAAATATTTTAGTTTTTTTTTGTTCAAAAATTTTGGTTAATATTGTAAAAAATAATTTCCGTTGCTTCGTCCCACAAAATAGACAATATCGTGTTGAGTTTAGGAGATTTTTTTCTTCTAGGTACATAATAACATAAATATATTTGTTTTATTTATTTTTTATGTTAAGAGACATGTTAAACTCAAAAACGTCGAAAAAAGAACTGTCAAAATGTTACAAATAGTCTCAGAAAGAAAAACTGAGTCTATTTTTCACATATTTAACTTTATCGCGTGAATCTTAATAGCTAGTATTAAGGGTTATTTTACTGGTCACTTAATTTATTGCATAAAAATTTGAAATGAAATATTAGTCCGCGCTCGGCCGCCGTCCAGTGAAGTGGAAGGCTTTGCAGTAGAGATATGAAGACTGCGGACTAAGTGTTGGCTTTGTTAGTTATGATGGTCTTCCGGACTTGATGAAGTGACCTGCGGTGACTGCTACTGGAACTGCTGGACGAGTGGAACTAGATGTGCTGAGGTTGGGCTCGTTTAGTTATGATGAGACCTTATCTCTGGACTTGATGGAGTATCCTGCCGGTGTACTTTGAAGACTGCTACTAGAACTAATAAACGAGGTGAACTAGGGGTGCCGAGTTTGGGCTATATGTTGAGATCTTACCTCTGAACTTGATGTCTTCAAAGTACACCTTCAGGACACATAGCCTTCATCTCTCTACTGCAAAGGCTTCTAGTGCCTAGCAGTCACTTCTTCACTGAAGTAGGTACTTGTATCTAAGTATTATTTTAGTAGAAACATAAACAGCAATAGGAAATATTTTTTGTACGTACCTACAAGCGTTTTAAAAAAATTTTAGAAAAAAATACTATCAATATAACAAAATTAGTTCAGTTGGCTATTATTCCCGTAGCTAACCGTGCCTACACTTGTGTGTGTGAGTAGTTCGATTCTATGCCTATCAATTTTGTAAACGTGTCCTTAATCTTCAATTTCAATTTACTTATTTGCATAAAACATGGTATACAAAGTTGTTACATGAGTTAAAGGAAAGGTCATACATGTTTTGCTTAAGACTAAAGCATGCAAATTGTTAACACAACTTATGTTCAAAATATTCCTTAATACTATAAAAGCATACTAACATACTACTAACGTTGCTTACTAACGTTGGGAATTCTTTATTCCCAACGTTAGTATGCAACGTGTACGTATGCCAACTTCAAGTTAATGAAGTTAATAAAAGTTGAATGAATTATTGATAAATAATCGTATAAAAATGAAAACTTGACCCTAAAGCAATAGATTAATAGAAGGTTTGTAAAATGGTCGTGTGTCGTGTTCCACAGAGGCTGAAGGACGTGCGCGTGCGCGGGCCGCGGCTGGCGCGCGCGCTGTGGCTGCTGTCCATCAGCCGCAACGCGCTCGTGGTGCTGGCCGCGTCCAGCTTCGCCTACCTCACGCACCACGCCGGCCAGCCGCCGCTCTTCAAGCTCTCCGGTGAGCAGCTACTCTGTTGCCGCCCGGCGCCCGTGTGCTCTGTACAAATCCCGGCGTAACAATTTAGGTGAAGTTAGAGAAATTAGAAGTTATTGAGCTTCATGTCAAAGTAAAATGATTTATTTCAACTAGACCAATAAAGGCACTTTTGAACGTCAAATGAAAATAAAATATCTAGTGACTCTAGTCTTCCGTTCGCAAAAGGTAGATTCTTATGGAGAAGATCGGACGAGAAACTCCATAGTTAATCTTTTCAAAAATAAGCTTTACAATATTTGCATACATTAATCAATTGATATATGTGAGGACGATGCTCCCAAAAAAACACTTATATACTACTAATAGGTACAATAAAAAAATGCCAGCAGGGGTAAAATTAATAAGTTTGCTAGTAAGGGGACATAGTACTCACATACGTCCAATTTAGCAACTATTGATTTATATGATCAGTGTGTGAGTTAAATTAAATATAAAAATCAGTAAATACACCTGTAAACATAGTAAATATTAATATAATAAACACAAACATATCAACCAGTTTCACTATGTCTACTACACCCTAGATTGTCCTATGGACCAGGACTAGCATGTTTCCAAGCATTCTTATCTTGAATATAATCATCTAATTTGTAATATGCTTGTTCACAAAGTGTTTTTTACACGTTTTAAATTTTCTTTAATTTCATTCTAATATGTTAGAAGGAATTTTGTTGTAACTTTTAATACAGTACCCCATAAAAGATGTTTATACTTTGGATAATCTAAAAAATGGTTGATCTGGTTTATTTCTATTTCTAGTATTAAAATTGTCTATCACTAATTTTGCTAAAGCGATGTCGATTTTTCCTTACATGCATAATATTTTCATAAATGAATTGACAAGGGACTGTCATAATATTAATCTTTTTAAAGAGTTCTCTAAGAGAATCGCGGCGACGAAGATTATAAATGGCGCTGACAGCAAGCTTTTGTAGCATAAATATGGATTCAATATCAGCAGCCCGACACCACAGCAAAATACCATACGACATAATGCTGTGAAAGTAACTAAAATAGACCAAACGCGCGGTTTCTATATCTGTTAGCTGTCTTATTTTTCTAACAGCATAAGCGGCTGAGCTTAGCCGCGCCGAAAGAGATGTTATGTGAGGTCCCCATTGCAATTTCTCGTCTGAAGTGATTCCCAGGAAAACCGTCTGATCAATAAATTCCAGTTTTTGTCCATTCAATATGATGTCACATTCGTTACTTTTAACATTAGGTAAAGTAAATTTAATACATTTAGTTTTTTTTTTCATTTAGTACTAAGTTGTTTGCCGTAAACCAATCTTGACCTGATGAATAGAGTAATTGACATCATCAAGGTGTCGTGATCGTCGGTCAATCTTAAATATCAATGATGAGTCATCAGCAAATAACACCATCTTTGGTTCATTTTGAAGCAATTCATTTTCAAGTGCAATGATATTTCACTTCGAGCATTAACCTAAGTGTTGACGTTACGATTTGTACGGATTTTCCCGGCTGATGGCAATGGCGCAGAGAACAGCCTAGTCAGTTGGTCTGATCAGCACTTATAATGCGGCAGGGCGCGTGGAGCCGGGGCTGCCGCGGCTGTCGGCGCCTCCCTTCAGCGCGTCGCTGGACAACAGCACGGTGACGTTCGTCGACATGGTGCAAACGCTGGGCTCCGCCGTCATCATGATGCCCATCGTCATGGTGCTCGCCAACATCGCCATCGCTAAGGCTTTCTGTAAGTATCTGCCCCTACTCTTACAATTTTGACAAAACTATAATAAACTGGTAGAAGACGTCGATTAACAATTACGAGGTCTTACGATTTTTAGCCGGAAGAGAACCAAGAATGTATAAGCGAGCGAAGCGAGCTCGAATAATGGTAGCACATTGTCTCAGATACGTTAGTGCTCGTTTACGGAGACGCCGGTGTCGAGGGTCGCGTGCGGCGGCGCAGCTCGCACTACATGGCGTTGTATGAGAGCGTTTATGGAAAAGCGATTTTACACGCCTTTATTTGAAATGCGGGTGGAGCCAACAAGCGTTGCCAACACCAATTCATCAAATTTCCCGAAAATTCAAGTCACATTTCCCAATTTGAGGACAAACATTTTACTGATTCCCCGCTAATTCCCCTAATATAAAAAAATAATATATATTTTTTTTTGTTGTATATTTTCTTAAACCAAATTATTAAGAAAATAGTCTGATGTAACATATATAAAAGTAGTTATATACCATCATAAACATAAATGTGAAAATGGGAGCCAAAAGTTCAATGTTAATAATCCGCGATTGTAGATTTTAGTGAAAAAAGAATTGATATGAACTTCTGGCACCTTTTTCACATTTATGTTTTTGATGGTATATAACTACTTTTTGTAAGTAAACTATTATTTTTCATCTTTCAACACGTGCCCGCACGCCCCTATCGTGTTGCCCGCCCCGCGCACCCCGCACCGTGTGCCTATTTCGAAATATAAGTAGCAAGATTGTATAATAACGTATTTCTCGCGTATAACACATATGTTACAATAATTGTTCACAATGATGTCAGAACGTTGTGCCGGCGCTTCAAGAAGCAGTTGAGTTATTATCGGTTGTCTAGGTTTTATAAATAATTCGTAAGTACCTATAAAAACGACCTTTCATCATGGAACTTATTATTCTCCTGCCAAAAAGAAAGTAAAAATTTTTGCTCTTTTAATTTTGAAAGGAGCTAAGTGTAAAATTTTCAACAACAGTCTGAAGCTGTACAACCAACAACTCTTAATATTTCCGAAGTACTAGACTCTCATATACTGTCTGAATTCGAAACGTCGACTGAATCCTATGCCACTCCTAACAAACTGTCCAAAAGCGTAGACGGAACAATATCTGAAACATTAACAATTTTAGAAATGAAAGACACAATAAATGATCTTACAAATAAGCTCGAGAGCACCGAGAACGAGCTAGAAAATACAATATTAGAAAATAACAATCTTCGTCAACAATTAAATAAGCTAACTACGGAAATAAAAATGTTAAAAACACTTTGCCATTCTCCCCCCATTGAAAACAACGCAGTTATCATTAGAGGAAGAAAACAGTCCCTACTACATCAGACTTTTTCTACACCTTCCACTCCACTTACCAGCAAAACTAATGTAAGTGATAACAAAAGCATCAAAATTGTGTTGCTACAACAGAAAATCACGGGCCTACTACAAGAATTGGAAAACACACAGGAACAGCTTGCAGATTTCAAGAAGCAAATAGATGCCCTCAAACACTGTAACAATAACAACCATCAACAATCCCGGGTGTCGAAAACCTGCCCACAAATGACTGCCTGGACTCGAGAACAACAAAGTGAATTGCCAAGTAGAATCCTTATCTTCGGCTCTCAACAATGTGTCGGCCTAGCAGCAGCAATTATTAAATCAAGAAAAAACACTCAGTACGAAAGGTATCAAATTATCTCTGAAACAAAACCTAATGCTTTAAGTAACCAAATAATTATGAACTGTCGTCATACTAAGTTAAACCCTAACGACAAACTTGTAATTTGTGTGGGAGAAAACGACCATAATTTAAATTCTATTTTGTCGCAACTACGAATTGTGTTAGATACATTTTATAACAATATGATAATAGTCTTGAATGTGTTTAAAAATGAGAATTTAGATATTAATAATCTTAACTATCGTATCAATAACATGTGTAAAAGCTACAAAAAGTGTAAGTTTTTAGAATGTGATACCACTAACACATACGGCTTATGTAACAAAATTAATTACCTTATAGACTATAATGACTACAGCGAGAACTTTTTGAACCCAAGGGAACTAATTAAGAAGATAGCGAGTAACAAGCTAAGCCTTAAATTAAAAGCCAACATACATGAACCGAAGAAGGGAACAATCCCTTACTATTTCCAAAGCAAGAGTTCAGAACCACAAACACTAAACTTAATAAATCCCGTTAAAAAAACTCAAAGAGGAACTATTCCGTATTATTTTCCAAAGATACAACGAAATAGCACGTTTTTTCTTGCCCAAAATAACACGTCCAGTAAGCCAGAACCTTAAAATACTCCACCAAAATATTGCCAGTATCATATCAAAAAAAGAAATTCTAGAATTAACCTTGCAAGAGCTACAAGAAGAGCATAACGACCCAGACATAATATGCCTCTCCGAAACCTTTATCAAGAGAGACTATGAAAGCTACATTAAAATTCACGGTTATGAGATGGCTTCGAATTACTGCAGAGAAAAACAAAGAGGTGGTACCTGTATTTTTGTCAAATAGAATCTACTGTTTAAAGACTTGCCATTTATAAAAAGTTATGCCACACAAAACACTTTTGAAGTTTGTGGAATTGAACTAACACATCAAAAATTAATAATAATTTGTGTCTACAGAACACCTCAATCAGACCCGAACCAATTCTTAATCAAATTAAATAGTCTGATGCATAATTTGCTCAAACAATATAAATCTAGAATGAAAGTGGTTTTAGCGGGTGATTTTAATATAAACACTCTTAAAAAAGGTAATATTACTACTCAACTGCAGGATCTGGCACACAACTATAATCTGATATTCCATATTGATGTACCAACACGTAAGTCATCATGTATAGATCACATTTTGAGTAACATCCATGATGCAACTGCTGCAGTTTTGCCACTTCACTTGTCTGATCACGATACAGCACAAATGTTAACTATTCCCTTGAAACATAAGATCCAAAATCAAGCAATATATTACACATACAAAAGAGATTACAGTTCAGATAATATCCACAAGTTTAAAGAATGCTTAAGTAATCTTTCTTGGTCTGAAATACACACGGCTAACAACGCAAACGCAGCATTCAATCATTTTCATGAAACGTTTTGCCTGCTTTACAATCTTTGTTTCCCTAAATTAAAAGTAAAAGTAAATTTAAATAACAAAAAGAAACAAAGATGGATAAGTAAGGGCTTGAGAAAAAGTTGTAAAACAAAAAGGTTACTGCGCCATCAATTTTATAAAAACAAAACTGCAAATAATAAGACTAAATACCTTAGATATACTAATCTCCTTAAAAAATGCATCTTTAATTCCAAGAAAAACGCAAATATCAAATACATAGCTAAAAACGGCAACAAATGCAAAGCCACGTGGAATGTTATAAAAGACGAGCTAAATAATGCTAACTCCAGACATAATATAGACAGTATCAAATATAAAAACACACTTCTTACTAATCCAGTGGAAATAGCGTCTGCCTTTAATAACCATTACATCGACTCAACAAACAGATCAATACCCCCGAATGCCACAGGTAACTCTATGAATAATGTTACTGTTGGATCAATGTTCCTCAAACCAATGTCGATAACTGAAGTTAAGAAGGAAATACTGCTTTTAAATAACACAAATTCGGAAGGGTACGACGAAATTAGCACAAAAATTATTAAAACCTGTGTCGACGGGATTGTTGAAGTACTAACACAATTGATCAATTTGTCATTCTATGAGGGAATTTTTCCAGAAGCTTTAAAGCTCTCCGTTGTTAGACCGCTTTACAAAAAAGGAGACATTCTTGGCCTGAACAATTACCGCCCTATCACCCTAATACCCATCTTATCTAAAATATACGAAAAATGCATGTACAAAAGAATTGAAAATTATTGTACAAAGTTTAATATTGTAAACAAAGAACAGCATGGTTTTCAAAAGGGGAAATCTACAACATTAGCAATATACGCCCTCATAAATGTTATATTAACTAACATCAATGACAACAATTTAACCACAGGATTATTCTTTGACTTGTCGAAAGCGTTCGACCTAGTTTCACACGATCTACTACTGCAAAAGTTGGAAGCAATCGGGATTAGAGGGCCAACCTTACAATGGATAAAGTCATACCTTGATAATAGGCAACAATGCGTTACCATAACAAAAATTAACGAAGATAAAGAAGTAACGCTACACTCGTCGAAATATAGATGTAATAAGTTTGGTGTCCCACAGGGAAGCATACTAGGTCCGATCTTATTTTTGATATATATAAATGACATCATTAAAATAACGAAACATAAGTGCATATTGTTTGCGGATGACATCTCAATTATTGTGACATCCGATAAAAAATATAATACAATTTATGACCACGAAACTGACATTAACAATACAATTGACATCTTAATTAACTGGCTTTATATACATAACTTGAAATTAAACCTTGACAAATCCGTTTATATACAATTTAATAAATCCAATAATCATAAATTTAACCTCAAATTAAATATACCCAAAATTAAACCAGTAACACATACCAAGTTCCTAGGAGTTACAATTGATGAAGATCTACATTGGAAAGTACATGTAGACAATGTCTCAAGCAAAATAAATAAGTTTGTGTATGCTCTTAGACAAGTAAAAAAAAGTACTAATCTAAAAACAGCTATATTAGCCTACCATGCGTATGTGGAATCCTTATTACGTTATGGACTTATAATATGAGGTAACAGTACCGACCAAAATAGAACATTTGTTGCTCAAAAAAAATGCATTAGGGCTCTATACGGACTTCAGCCTGAAGAATCATGTCAGCCAGTATTTAAAAAACTTGGCTTGTTACCGCTACCTTGTCTGTATATTAATGAAATATGTATGTTTGTATGGAAACACAAGGAGTTATTTAAAATAGCAAACGATATGAATCCTCGAAGCCGACGAGATCCTTACAGACTCGTACTTTACAGTGCTCCCAGGCTTGCTAAGTATAATAAAAGCTGCTCGTCTATGTGTGTGCGGATTTATAACAAATTACCTATTGATCTGAAAATGTTAAACTCCAGATATTCTTTTAAAAATAAACTGTGTGAATGGTTAACTAACAACAACTTCTATAGTATAAAACAATTTCTAGAACGAAAATAGCGTTGTTGTAGTATAATAAAAATTTTGTTGAGGAAATTGTTATTACAAATTTGCATGCTGTGTTTAATCTAGGCAAAACATGTATGTTCCATTTTTGTACTGTAACATCTTTTTATACCATGTTTTACGCAAATAAATATATTATTATTATTATTATTATTAATAACTAAATATACTTCACTAATACACTTAGTTGCTACAATGGTAATGGTAATTGGTAAATGGTTTTGAGTACGTGTTGTCTCTAATGAGATCTGAACGCGAACTGGCCCACAGTTTGGTGGACGAGCGAATGTGCATATTTGCGTCCGTTGCAATTATGCATTTTCGCTTAGTGTTCGATTAAAACTCGAACATATTCCCGAGAACGAGAAGAAATGCGGGATGATAGCTAAAAACTACCCTATGATACTAATGGTTTGAACAAATATAAAACTACTTAAACACATTCGTTTCTAATAATCTTAAGTGGTAAATATAAAAATAGGTAATGAGCAAGCACAATAAAAGCAAAAAATGCAAGCTTATTGGTCTACTTAAATAATTATAAATTATTAAATACATTAACACCGATTTTAAGTTACACTACTGAGTCTTCGACATTAAAAGCAATATTTTGATTGCCTGTGTTCGCATTTTTGTCCCGTTTAATCGCACTATAGTTTGCGCTAGGCCAGCGTTTGGCACAACTGTGTAAACGAAAACCGATTTCACTTTGATCCTTTAGATCTCTGGCACTAAGCACTTCACTGTGTGATTCGTGTCTTCTGGTTCGTTTCGGTGTCAGCGGAGCCGCTGCAAACTCCTGTTGGCAGCAGCTCTCGCTGTGGCGTCGTGGTCTCGGAGGCGGTGCGGTCACCGTGGTCTGCTGCCGGTGGGATCCTTCGCCACGGTGTCCAGCTGCGGCCTTTCGATACAGGCGACATCGCCCGGTCTGCCACAACCAGACGGCTGCTATGCATAAAGCAATTGACATCAACACGTAACAAATTACGTATTGGTGGATATCATGCGGCGACATGTCATCTATGTCTGAATTGCTTTTCTTCAGTTTTTCTATCGCCTCCCCCAGACTGGTCATGGATGTGGTTAGGTTTCTATCATCAGTCGGTTTTTCGTCTGGGATTTTGATATTTATCAAGTGATTAATTTGATCGAATTCAGGCGTATAAATGGTTGGTGAAATGTTCATTTGGTTGGACTGATGACGTATTGAATATAGTGAGAAGTCCTTTCCTTTGATGACACACTCTTGACCTATGTTAATGACCCCGGCTTGGCTCAGCTGCAGAACAGTTACATGGTCACCGCATATTATTTTTATTGTGTAGGTGTCACAACAAAAATAAAAGTGCTGAGAACTCAAATGTAATTCAAGCCAAACGTTGGTGCAGTTGGTTTTGTCTACTTTACATTTATTGGTTGCCGAGTTTTTGTCGCAAAAACTCTCGTCACCTTGCAGGTCTGTTATTGGTTTCAGCAGCTGACACATGATAGTAGTTCCATGGTGTAAACATGCCGTTAGTTCCTGTGTGGACATGCTAAAGAAGGAATCCTTCTTTAGGTTGACAGCTACGTATTCTGAGACTGGAACGATTGTGGTCTTAATGTTGTTTGTTTGGTGCGGTACAGGTATTATCTTGTACAATTTGAAACTTTCTCTGGAGACTAATGGAAAAGTAACTTCAATTATTACAAATTTTTTAGTCGCTCTGGCTTTGACTTTCAGAAGTTTATAAAGGTACTGAAGGTCTGTGTCTAAATTGGTGATTGGTAGTGTGAGTTCGCTTGGCATCTGGCCATATATGGTTTGGAGCTCACGTTTAAGTTGCGTTGGTGGCAGTAAATGTATGCTAATTTGACCGTGGTAGATGTCTGTTAATGCATCGAGCAATGTGTCTTGAAGTCTTTTTAATCCTTGCAGTAAGCTGTTTCCAGAAATCACTGCCAATGTGAAGTCATTGACGTATGAAATATTTTGTATTTCGCGTTGGAGAGTGCTCGCGTTTTCTTGCAAGGCCAAAAGCTTCTTGCTTATCAATTTGTGCTGCTTATTTACAGTGATCTCCATCCTCTTCATAAGGTTGAACTCTGCTTCGATTATAGAAGTTTGGTTTTTCCATAGATTAGAAAGGTGTTTCTCATTGCGATGTATGGTTTCAATGTCCTTTTCATACTGGTCAGCGAAACGTGAGTCCAACACACCGAATAAGTCATTCGCTAGATACCCGATACCATTGATTAGGCCTCGTCGACGCCGACCCGTCTTCCCTGCGGCGCGCCGCTGTCTGGCGTGGACGTCAAAATGCTGTGTTAGCAAAAGTTCATTGTAGTATTCGAGTTCCTGATAATCGTGTCGGGCTTGCTGCACGATCATATTACAATGGCTTAATGTTTCAATGGTTGCGCACAATTGTTCTTGGTAATTTGCTACTTTATTATAAGTGGTTATGCCTGTCCAATAGGGTCCCATGTCGTAGTACATGACTAATGTCCATTTATCCCTGATTAATTGTACCTTTGAAATAGGGTCAAAATTAAGCGTTTGGTTGTTTGGAAATGGTTTGACATCGTGTAAACCGTAACACGGAAAAATCAGCATGAAAAAAGTCAATAAAACAGTTGCTACAGTTGCGATTTTTGATCTCGGTTTTCTTTTCCTTTTTCTCAATTTGGTTAATGGTTTTATATCTGGTTTTGGTGTCGTTACATTATTCTGATTGACGGGCAAAACGGAGAGTTTCACGATAGGGTTTTATTACTCCATTTTTGGTTTTTAATGAAACCGCTCTGGTTAGACCATCATTTCCTGGGTGTGTGTCGACTACACGTCCAAGCGACCATTTTCCTGGTGGCAGATTTTCATCATGAATCACCACTAGATCTCCAATTCCGATATTTTTTTGTGGTTCCATCCATTTACTTCTCGATGAGAGTTGTACCAAGTATTCAGCTTTCCATCGTTTCCAAAGATCTTGGAATAATTTGCTGGTTAGATGCCATCTGGTCCTAGCATCTTGCTCTGTTTCTATTACAGTTGTTCCTGGTCTTCCTGATAAGAAATGAGCTGGTGTCAGGAAATCCAAATCGACAGGATCCTCAGATATTGCGCAAAGAGGTCGTGAGTTGAGGCACGCTTCTAGTCTGGCTAACAATGTGGTGTACTCCTCGAAGGTTAGTTTTTGTTGACCGATAACCCTCTTGAGATGATGTTTTAGACTGCGTACTGCTCGCTCCTATAGACCGCCGGCGTTAGGCCAGCTAGGTACGTTAAAGTGCCATTCTATGCCCATCTCTGTTATCTCGGTCATAAAACTTTCACTGAAATCTTTTTGCAGCTGGTTAAATTGTTCTTGTAGCATTCTGTTGGCCCCCTTGAAGTTAGTCCCGTTGTCACTGTACATATGTCGTGGTGCTCCCTTTCTGGCAGCCATTCTGGTTAGAGCTGCCAAAAAGGCGGAACTGCTCATGTCGGACACAAGTTCTAGGTGAACCGCTTTCGTGACCATACATATGAAAACTGCTATGTACCCCTTTGTGGTTTTGATTCCCCGTCCTTTATTTGCCTTGACCTCTACGAACCCTGTGTAATCTACGCCGCAGTGGTAAAACGCGTGTTCTGGATTCACTCTTGGTTCTGGTAAATCTCCCATGAGCTGGTGCTGTCGCATGGGATTTTGTTTTCTGCATATGACACACTTTCTTATAAACTTCTTAGTGGCCATATAACCGCCGATAATCCAGTACTGCTGTCGTAGGTTTGCTAATGTTAATCGCGCTCCACCATGGAAAGTCAGTTTATGAGCTTGATCAATGAGTAATGTGGTTAGCTGATGATCGTGTGGTAAGATGATGGGATGTTTCATCTCCGGACTCATGCGGGCGTTTTCTAATCTCCCACCCACACGTAACACTCCGCGTTCATCTATGGTTGGGTTCAAACTCAAAATCTTGCTTTTGGAGTGCACTTTTCCGTGTTTGTTTAATGAATCTAGGTCGCTTGCAAACTCTGCCTGCTGAACGTTTTTGATTATCAGCTGTTTTGCGCGACGAAGTTCGTGTAATTCGAGGTAAGGTCGGCGAACTTGTTTATTCGAAGTAGGCAATCGCAGTATCCATGCATAAATACGTATAATTTTTGTAATGGAGCTGTATTTGTGTATCAAATGCTTAATAATTGCGGTAGTCGGCGATTTTGTTGGTTGTTCAGTGACTACCGCGTTGGTTTGTTTTAAAATAGACGGCTTTACTTCTAAATTCGTCTCGTAAATGGTTTGATGGTTTTTTGGTTTGTGTATGATAGCAGCCATGACGGCCCTTGCCACCACAGCTTGTGGTCTTTGAGTTGCCTGACTGTCAAACCACGACTTGCGCAGTCCGCAGGATTCTCTGTCGTCTTCACATATTGCCAATGTTTTGCTGGTATGGTTTTGGTGATTGTTGTTACACGATTTGCTACGAATGGTTTCCATCGGGCAGGATCTCCTTGTATCCATCCTAGTACTGCGGTTGAATCAGTCCAGCAGTAGACATCCGTAGGGTAATCTGATAAGCAATTCCGAACTTTTTGCATTAGCTGTGCTAACAGATGAGCGCCCATTAACTCCAGTCTTGGTATGGATAAGACTTTGCTTATGGGGGCCAACCTGGCCTTCCCCGCAACTAATGTAATGGTTGTCCCTGTTTTGGTTATTACCTTGCAATATATTGCACAAGCATAGGCCTTAGTGGAAGAGTCACAGAATCCGTACAACTCTATTTTTTGGTTTTCTCCCATTCCTAACCATCTGTTGACTTCTATGTTGTTTATATCCGGGAATTCATGCTTCAATTTAACCCATTCCGAGTTCATTGTCTCAGGTAGGGCGTCATCCCATTTTATCTTTGACAACCAGACTTTTTGAAACAGGAGTTTCATGGTAGTGCTCAAGGGGGTTAACCACCCTAATGGATCGAACAACTTAGAAATGTCCGAAAGTAGAGCTCTTTTGGTAATAGTTGCAGGTGACTCGGGTTCTATTTTCGGGTTGAAGGTAAAATTATCTTTCTGTGGGTTCCAACGGAGACCCAATGTTTTGGTAGAATCATTCTGCTTGAACTCGTATGCTGACTGGTCACATCGCTCTCTCTCCAAGTCGGTTAATAGTTTTGTTTTGTTCGAGGTCCATTTTCTAAGATTAAATCCTCCCAATCGGCATAATTTAATGAGGTCGGACTTCAATTTATTTGCTGCTTCCATTGAATGATGCCCTCCGCAAAAATCATCCATATAAAAACTTTCTTCCAATTCTTTCGCTGCGTCAGGAAATTTTTGTCTTTCATCAGAGGCTAGTTGCTTTAAGCACATCATCGCTAGGAAGCCTGCTGGTTTGGTTCCGTATGTTAGCGTGACAAGTTGAAACGATTGTATTGGTTGGTTATTTGAATCTCGCCATAGTACCTTTTGGTAAGCTTGATCTTCTTGGTGCACTCGGATCATTCTGTACATCTTTTCGATGTCGGAAGTATATACAAATTCAAACTGTCTCCATTTCAGGATAAGCTCTTGAAGATCCTTCTGTATATTTGGACCCCTGTACATGACATCATTTAGACTATATCCTGATGATGACTTTGCTGAGGCGTTGAAAACTACTCTCAGTTTGGTAGTGGTAGATTCTGCCCGAATGACCGCGTGGTGTGGTAAGTAGCATTCGGGCGCCTGGTTAATGCTGCATGGTGTCATGTGGTTTAATGCGAAATATTCGTCCATGAATTTTTTGTAATCCGACATCAATTCGCTGTTCTTCTCCAATTTCTTTTCTAGATTTCTAAATTGAGCTAATGCTTGTGGTTTGGTTTGACCCAATTTATTTTTGTGTTCTGGTTTAAGTGGCAGTCGGACTTCATACCTTCCGTCTTCAAGCCTCTTAGTGGTTTTCATGAAGAACTGTAAACACTCATGATCGTCGTTGGTCATCTCTATCTTCTGGTTAATATCTTCGTTCTCCCAATATTTCAGAAGGTCTTCTGTGTTGTTGAGAATTACGTTGCATTGGTAGTGTGGTTTCATGGATCCACAAAGTAGCCATCCTAGTTGCGTCTGTTGAGCGATTGGTTGCGTGTCCTTGTCTCCTCTTAAGATTCCTTCTAACATTATCTTGCTATAAACATCTGCACCTAGAAGCAAGCATACAGGTCTGCTTATGTGGAACTCTGGATCGGCTAATTGTATCCCTTGGATATGGTTCCATGTTGTTGGTCTAGTGAACGTGTTATTTGGTAGTCGCTTGATCAAATTGTTCATTATGATCACGTTCGTGTCACAAGTAAATTCACTATTTGCTGACTGCAGTGTTACTTGTAACATTCCCTTCGCGTTATTTTCTTTTTCGCCAACACCGTAAATTTGACCTTTAAAATTATCCCTCTTTAATCCCAATATTTGTGCTGCGTTCTCGGTGATTAACGACAGTTGAGAACCCTGATCAACTAAAGCTCTCATCATGTGCTGTGTTCCATCAGCTCCCTTTACTTTTATAATTGCGGTGGCTAAAAGTACTTCAGATATGTCATCCCAAGACACGTGAGATGACCTGGTTGCGCTTCTTTTGGTTGCAACACTCTTGTTAGAGCTTTCTTCTGCTGACGCAGTTGGACTTTGTTTTGTTAATGCTTCGTGAAGTAGAGTGTTGTGTGTACCTAAGCATTTACGACATCGTTTGCTCGATTGACATGGTTTATTATTGTGACTGCATAGACAGTTTTGGCAGTAATTTAATTGTTCAATTTTGTTTGATTTTTGCTCGTGCGTCATTTGCAAAAATTCTGGACAACGCCACAATCCGTGTTCTGAATTGCACAATGCGCAGGTTATCGACCGCGACACGTGTAGCGCGCTCATGTTAGACTTTGAATTGTCTTTGTTGCCTGATTGATGATTATTGCGCTGAAAACTTTTCTTCTGGTTTTGGTTATTGTTCTTGCTTGATTGATACGTCGTGGTTTTTTGTTTTGATGGTTCTTGTTTACGACGGGACGCTTCTAGCGCTGTAAATTTGATTTCCAAGAATCCCAGGAACTCCTGCAGCTCGGGAAGCTCTCTTGGATTTTTTACTGATTCTATATATTCAGTGAAAGTTTCGTCATCAAGCTTTTGCGCTAGTAAGTGCACTAAAAGCGGATCCCAAGTTGTTATGTCAACTCCCAGATTCTGTATAGCGTGCAACGTCTCCTTGGTTACGTCATGCAGCTTCTTTATCGTGGCTAGCGACTGCTGTTGTATGTTGGGAAGACCGAGCAGTATATTAATATGGGACGTGAAAATTAATTTCTTGTTACCATACCTGTGGTTTAAAATCTTCCAACATACAAGATAATTGTCAGAGCTAATCTGTAAATGGTGAATCAGACGCTCTGCTTCTCCAGACACCTTACTCTTCAAAAACTGCATTTTTTGTGCATCAGACATTCGGGACGGGTTTTTGTCGACCGCTTCGCTAAACAAGTCCTTGAACGGAACCCATTGGTTAAAAGTCCCATTGAACACGGGGATGTCCATTTTTGGTGCTGACTTTTCACGGTGCTTCACTGCCCACATCTTTTTGTTGATGTCGTTTGTCAACTTACTGTACTTTTCCTCGTGCTTGCAGAATTCCATTTGGTAAGTGATATCGTCGCCTCCATCCTCTCCTTCGATTTCCCAATGAAGCTTGTCGATCTCACCCCATCGGCTATCCAGCGATTTAAGAGCGTTCTCGAATTGCCATTGATTCTCGAAATTATCTACTTGTATATTACTCACGGTTCTCATGAAGGCTTTGAAATTGATATTCTGCTTCTTTATTAACCCGTCCAGCTTGCTGGAGCCTCTATCTTTATGTGGTGAATTCTCTCGCTGCGACGATTCCTCGTAGCGAGACGACGTACCTGGTTGTGGCTGCGCTGCGTCACTTTCCTGTCGACGATAGTCTGCGTCTAGCTGTTGCCTAGCCCGGTTACCTGGTAATGGTTGTACCTCTTCTGCTTTGGCTCTACTGAGGCTTTCATCTTTCGCGCCTAATTTCTCCATGGTTTTGTCGATAATCTCCTTAATGTCCAAATAAATTTCCTGGACTGTTTCGAAACAACCCTTTTTGAAGTAAATGTGGTCAAATTTTGCAAACTCGCACATTTTCCTATGGTTTTCTTGATAATCGTGCCAGTATGCTTCCAACATATTGGCCTTGCGCTTATAATTATCGATGGTCTTCCTCTCGGATCCATCTTTCTTTATGTTGGTCAAAAACTTTTCCAGGAGTTCATAGAGTTCCGTTTGGTTGATGAACAGAGAATCGGAATCCATGTTTGAAATTGGTTTGAAAATATTTAGTGATGGTTAGTATAAATAAATGGTTCGATCTGACCTTATATGCTGCAACCGACCGTCTCTGCAATCCGAGGTTCTTCAAGTTGCTGCGATCTTCTGGTTCGCGTGGCACTGTTTCACTTGGTAGTCACTGGTAAATAAATGCTCGAAGGACCTTGTAAAAAGTGGTGCTAGATGCTATGGTGACCTAACACTACTTTCTCGTATTGATAGGATATGGTTTATTTGGTATAAGTTAAAGTCTCAAATAATAAAGGAAATAGCTATGTATTGATTCACTATAACACTTCGACACAAGACTATGGTAATGGAAATACCCAAATATACTTCACTAATACACTTAGTTGCTACAATGGTAATGGTAATTGGTAAATGGTTTTGAGTACGTGTTGTCTCTAATGAGATCTGAACGCGAACTGGCCCACAGTTTGGTGGACGAGCGAATGTGCATATTTGCGTCCGTTGCAATTATGCATTTTCGCTTAGTGTTCGATTAAAACTCGAACACCAGGAATATATACCCTAGGGACCACGCGGGTGAAGTCGCTGACAGAAGCTAGTTTATAATAAATGATAGTGGATGATAAATAATGTGATGGACTTTTTTGACAATGTTTGTTGTTATGTTATCATTCCCTGTACTCATAGTATTTTTGAGAGATTGAATCGTTCTTCATACCTCTTTTGGTGTAGTTGGACAGTACTACGATATTTGAGTTGAAAACTGGAAACAAACATCAACAAGCTTCCGCCAGTGGCTTCGCCCACACGAGAGTAGAATATGATGCCGAGGGAACATACTCCCGGAATGAACATATCCTATGCCCTAATCGAGGGCGACATGCTCTACCCGTATATGTATATGCCCGCCCTGTTTCAAAAGTGGAAAGAGCGCAAAGGGCTACCTTCAAGGTCATGTTCTTTAAGCGCAGGGATTACTCGACTAATGAACTATACTCAGAAGCCGAAGTCTTGACCGTGAGACAGCTCTTTGTGCTGCGCGCTGTGCTTCGAAAACACTCCATGCTGTGCAGCGTCTTTTTAGCGTGTCTGTGTCTAGGTGCCTAGACACAGACACGCTAAAAAGACATAGAGGGCTTCCCGTTTGCGACACAGTACAATGCCGTTCCAAGTTTGCCAGCCGTCAGTATGTGGCAACTAGCCCCCGACTCTATAATAACCCACGCAACTTCGTCTGCTCCGCTCCTATTGGTCTCAGCATGATAATATAGCCTATAGCCTTCCTCGATAAATGGGCTATCTAACACTGAAAGATTTTTCAAATCAGACCAGTAGTTCCTGAGATTAGCGCGTTTAAGCAAGCAAACAAACAAACAAACTCTTCAGCTTTATATATTAGTATAGATTACTAAAATCATCTCCATATATCCTGTTACCAAACATGAAATTAAAATCAAAGAACAATGGCAGCCACCCATACATTATTTTAGCTGAGATTAAATTCCTACGTCTTTAAATAAGAAATTTCTTGTTCAGCTCAGCGTCAATTTTCTGAAATAGTTTGTGTGAAAATTTTCGTTTGAGAAAGCCGTCCATAATAGATATTCAGCCATGAACTTTTGTAGGTTATATCTATGGTAACTTTTATATTCAAATTCGAGGAAGTAAAAGGACAATATCGCATTTGTGTTTTCCTTGCCATTACAGAATGAAATATCTTGTAAAAATATTGTAAAACGTGTTAGTTTAATAACAAAATATATACAACTAACACCATCTATTATTGTGATTGACAACTGTTTAGTTTATGAGTCTTGAGTATGAGTTTATGAGTATGTGTGGTTCAGTCTACTGAAAGCGTGCGTTTTAATAAAAGTATATCACAGTGGTTATAAAATTCTCTTTCAAAGGCCTTAACTTACGTATACAACAGATATCTACAACATGAGAATCACTATCAACCAATCAACACTCGTTAATAACCAAGCTATATTTTATAGATTTGGGATGTTAGTCTTTTTGGCAGTCATTAATTGAAAGTAATTTATTTATTTTACACTATAGTATCTACCTGCAAGGAACACCTACACTTAGAAATAAACCGTATTGTTAATTCATTTAATCCGTATAATATCAAACTAAAACTGATTACAATACCTACAATAACGCTGTACTTGCTGTCACTTGGCAGAATCAATATAAAATGGCAACACTAAACTTTTATCCGGCCCTAACTAGTTAATGTGATAACTTGAAAAATCGTAGATAAATTATGGAATTTCTTTCGTATATAAGTCACTTTTAGACGCTCTTTATGTCAGCTAAGATTTCGTTATTGTTCTTTCCAAATGGTTGCAACAGTTGACATTTATGATGAAACGGAAACACTTATTACAGTGTCTTAAATATTTTTTTCTGATTGAATCTATTAATTAATTATGAATTATGTTGTCTAGAATATTTTTTTTAATGAAATGTAAAATTGCAATAATAATTTAATTCCTTATCTTATCTATACTTAATATATGTATAAAGCTGAAGAGTTTGTTTGTTTGCTTGAACGCGCTAATATCAGGAACCACTGGTCCGATTTGAAAAAATATTTCAGTGTTAGGTAGCCCATTTATCGAGGAAGGCTATAGGCTATATATCATCACGCTAAGACCAATAGGAGCGGAGCAGTAATGAAAATTGTGACGTAGACGAAGTTGCGCGGGTCAGCTAGTATCATAATAAAATAATATGTTTTTACTGATCCTTATTAATTTGGTAATGATATTTTAATAAATATTGTTCAACTGATATATTGTATTGTATTGAGTATTACGTTAAGTACTTGCTTGCAATGTTGTCTGTCCGTGATTAACTGTTTCTGGAGGAACATTGGCTCCTAAAACACAGGCTCTTGGCCTAGTTTAGGAGGCAGCAGTTCGCTTTTGATTGTGTCTCAATGTACAACATTTTGTTTGTAATTTAGTTCTGGATGCTTAAATGTACAAATAAACGATATATTAAAATAATAAACTTCATATCGAAGTAGACACGTATGTCATTTGAGTGAATTCGCAAAGAGATTATTATTATTTCGTTTATTTTTTTGTAACATATAAATTATATTTTTAAGTATTTCAATAAAAACATTAAAAAATATAAAAATAGTAGCCCACCGGTATCGGGAACAGGGTCCAAGCTACCGGCGGTCAGGGCTCCAGAGAGAGGAACCTCCTAACAATACGAGCCGTGTCCAGAAGTACCGCTTTCTGAATCAAGCCCTTGATCCAGCTGCCTAACGAGAGCCTCCTGAGGTGTTGGTCGAGGCTCGTAGCTATTAAGCCATTGGCTGATATGACTATCGGTACAATGATTGCGGAATCCACATCCCACATGTCGACAACCTCGCGAGCCAAGTCAATATACTTGATTTGTTTATCTTTCTCGGCTTTCACAAGGTTCTCGTCATGCGGGACGGTTATGTCTACAATCATTGCACGCCTCACTATTCGGTCCACCACCACTATATCAGGCTTATTGGCAACAATAGTCCTGTCAGTGATGATGGACCGATCCCAGTACAATGTGATATTGCCATTATCGAGAACTGGGTCGGGCACATACCTGTAGTACGGCACCTCCGACTCTACAAGAGAGTATTTCAGAGCAAGTTGCTGATGGATAATCCTGGTTACAAGGTTGTGCCTATGCAAGTATTCTCCGTTAGCTAGACGAGAACAACCAGAGATAATGTGGCGAATTGATTCTCCCGGACGGTGACATGCCCGACATATGTCGACCGTGCCGTCCTTCACAATAAATCTCCGGTAGTTCCTTGTCATGATAACTTCGTCCATAATTGCACAGACAAAACCTTCGGTTTCTCCAAACAGATCACCAAAACGCAGCCAGGCTACGGACGCTAGTTGGTCTACGTCCGACCCATGTAGGGCCCGGAAAAAGCGTCCGTGAAGCTCCTTACTCTGCCATACCGCCCTGCGATTGTTAGTGTCAAGCACCGCAGGTTTGCGCCAGTTCTCATTTGCCAAGGAGAGCGGGGTGAGTCCCTTGTCCACCGCCACTACATCTAGATGCATACCCACGTCGACAGCTAGGAAATATTCCCTGAGACTGCATATCTCGCGATTGTGGAGAGTCTTAGCATTTAAAAAGCCTCGACCTCCACACTTTCGCGGGATATACAGTCTCATTACCGACGACCGTGGATGATGCATTCGATATGTAGTAAGCAGTGTGCGGACCCGCCTATCCAGAGCGTCAAGTTCCGTTTGAGTCCATTTGAGTACGCCGAAAGAATACATCAATACCGGCATGACCCAACCGTTGAAGGCGCGCACCTTGTTTCCGCCTGATAGAAGGCTATTGAATACCTTCTTCAGGCGACCAAAGAAGCGCTCCTTCAACGATTGCTTCATGTCAGTAACATTGATACCTAACGCTTCCGACATACCCAAATACTTGTAAGTTTCAGTTGAAGAGAGAGATCTCAGGTTTATGGAATCCGAGAGTTGAGTTCCCACGGATCCCATAATCTCTCCTCGCTTTACATGCATGACCGCACATTTGTTCACACCAAACTCCATCCTGATGGCGTCACTGAAAGTTTCAGTTACCTTCAGTAGCTCCATCAGTTGCAGATTAGTGGGGGCAAAGAGTTTCAGATCATCCATGTAAAGGAGGTGAGATATAACCTGACCACCTCTCTTCAACCGATAGCCTAGCCCTGAATTCTCTAGCAGTGTACTAAGAGGATTCAAGGCTAGGCAAAACCAAAGCGGACTCAAACTATCGCCCTGAAATATACCTCGCTCGATCCTTACCGGTTCGCTATTCCTCTGGATATTTCGACATCCTGGATAGCGAAGGACTGTCCTCCATTGCCTCATACACGACATCAGGAAAGTGCGTAGCGTTGTATCAATTTTATACAATTCTATCACCTTCATGAGCCATGTATGAGGCACCGAGTCGTAGGCCTTCTTATAGTCTATCCAGCATGTCGACAGATCCTTTCGGGAACGACGAACCTGTTGGCTAATGGCCATATCAATTAGGAGTAGCTCCTTAGTACCGCGGGACCCATTCCTACATCCATTTTGAGAGGCAGACATGATGTTGTTGTTGTTAATATGACTATTAATCTTTGCCCTCAAAATGGATGTAAGAACTTTATAGACCGTCGGTAAACACGTGATCGGTCTATAATTTTTAGGGTCCGCAGTACTACCTGATTTATGGAGCAGGTGGGTTATTCCTGTAGTTAAGAACTGGGGTAGCGACCCAGACTCTAAGGCAGACTGGAATTGAGACGCCAAGCAAGTGTGCGATCTTGTGAACCATTTAATCCAGAAATTGTGCAGCCCGTCCGGCCCTGGAGATTTCCAGTTAGGCAACGGACGGACTGCACAAGTTACATCTTGGGGGCTGATGGTAATTGCCCCCATTTCTGGTATCACATCGCACACGCGCTCGACCTCCCGAGTCCAATCGCCCACAGTATGACTGACAGGGACCGACCACATGCTGCGCCAGAATGAACACATGGCATCATCATCCGGCAGGCGCATATCAGTCACACCTTGGTCCGGTCGCTCCCAATCCCTATATACCTTTCATTACTTCGGAATGTGCGATTCTGGGTGTATCGCTCCACTCGCCGCCTATACCTACGAATACGGCTTGCCCATGCATACACCTTCTGCTTCAGGAAATCGATGCGCTCTGTGACACGAGATATATAGTCTCGGGGATTGACATCAGTCCCCGAAAACGCCCGTCTCACAAAGCGCATCACTCTAGGGCGACTGTTGCCCTCCCTGAAGCAGGTCAGTTTGCCGATTAGCGCTCTGGCCTCACCGATACGACGCTCGATCCTGCACTGCCAAGCTGGTACGGCTGGTAGATTATTATTATTATTGAATTTGAATTTTGACATTGTGATTTTGAATTAAACTTGAATTTTGACATCTAATTTCAATTCGATTTAAATTTTGACATGGCAATTTTGAAGGTAACTTTATTTTTTATATTATAATTTCAATTTAATTTAAATTTTGGCATGGCAATTTTAAAGGTTACTTTATTTTTCATATTATAATTTCAATTTAATTTAAATTTTGACATTGAATACTTTATTTTTTTTGTTGTTTTATTAAACTGATTTTGTACGTCTTAAATGGCAAAACATGTAGCAACCTCATCATAATTTATAAGACCTATATGCTGTACTCATGTTTTACAAAATAAATATATCTATCTATCTATCAAGGGAAATAGGGATTAATTTATACAGGGTTACTGGTAATTTGACGTATATCTGAAGGGGGCCAAAATGCAACAAATTGAACCTCATATGTTTGGCGAAATTCAATAGTTTTCGAGATATTTGAATTTTAAAGGTTTTTCGATATTTACCCAAAATTTGACATTTAACTCCAAATAAAAAAAACTAAATATTTGAATGGGTACCATTAAAAATGATGTTGTAGCTGGCACTTCAATTAAGCTATGGACATAATTAAAACTACTTAATTTAACAAAGTAATTAAAATAATGAGCAATATAAGAATAATATCTTACCAATATTTTCATTTTACGCTTCAAAAATTTTGTCTCGTCACAAAAATTTCTATGACATTAATCGTACAAATAACTAAAACAACTTGCCTATTTTTGCTTTCCAAAAAGGTATAGAAGTCAATTTTAAAATACATAATTCGTGGCATGGCATGTGTTTGAACCGGCGCGGGGAGAGAAATCATCTGTGTTTATAGTTATGATCCTCGTTTTTTCGGTTTCGGTTCAGTTGGAAGGCGCCACTCCGAAGTTTGTTGACTAGTTTGCATGTCAAACTCGTAAACCCACGTCTCATCACCAGTAAAAATTGCGTTCCATGAATGTCGGGTCGGAATTGACTCGTCCTAGCATGTCCTCAGCGACTCTTATGCGATTGAGTTTTTGGAGAAAATTCAGGTCTTTTGGGACTAGCCGAGCGGCAACATGTTTCATACCCAAGTAATTATTTAAAATGGTGCGAAGCCGACTCGTGAGCCACAGAAAGTGCGGCGGCTATCTCTTCCAAACTTGAATGAGGATTTTAGTCACTATTTCCTTCACTTTCGCGATGTTAATTTCAGTTGTAGACGTTGATGGCCTACCAGAGCGAGGCAAATCTTCCATCATATCTCGACCGCTTTGTAACGCTTTGTGCCACTCATAAGCACCTGTTTTTTATTTTATAAAGTCGATGCACCGTAAGCCTTCTGTAAAACCAACACGAAATTCCATTGACGATGCAAAATTTAAGACAAACTCTTTGTTCGATGTTTTTTTCATTTTTATTTGTGATGGGTTTGCTCTTGACTCTAGTCTAGTCACAGATGATAGAGACAAAGTCTACGATGGAGCGAGCTTACCCAGAAGGAGCCTGTGCACTCTAACTTTGAAGAGATTAGGGTTTTTTGTGTTTTTGTCCATCATGAAATTCGCAATACGCACTAGATATGTTATAGCTAAAAATAGCTCTGTATTTAATCTAAACAACAGATGTAACTCAAATTACGCGCCAAAATGGAAAACAGTTGTGCCAATCTAACAACAAAAAAAAAAACAAAAAATTGAATTTGGAATCATAAACAAATCATCCATTCCCAAAACTTTTTTGACTGAATGTATTGTACATGCTTGTACATGCTACTATTTTTTTCATTAAATAAATAAAAAAATAAAAATAAAAATCGTTTATTATCAGGCGTCGACGGCCCATAGCGTGTTAGTAATCAGTACAAACTTAAAAAAACTATGTTAGTAGTAAAACACGAGTACAAAAAACAATTAATACACACATACAACACAAAATAAAGCCAAGATTATAGGAAGATTTATCAAGTCCCATGTCTGACATGCAGCTTGATAAATCCCTTCTAATCTTGATAAGGCCCTTCTAGCCTTTCTGCAAACACCTTTAGAATGCTATTGGTGCTTCCCCTCAATCTGCGTACCACTGATGCCACTTTTTTGCGCATGGTCGCGAAATAATCGTCAGTGTGCGCATCCGCGAAAATTCCTGACGCACTACAGTAAGGTGGAAGCCTCAACAGCGCCCTGAAGGCGTTATTATATTGAATGCGCAGTGCGCTGTCTGCTTTTTGGGTATGATTAGCCCACAGACTGCTGGTGTAAAATATTTGACAAAACGCCTTAAAAAGTGTTATTTTAACCGGTGCTGAACAACCAGCAAACCTGCGTGCCAACATGTTTCCCCTCACAGCCAGCGCCCTGCGCTCCCTTTCCATATCTAGGTCATCTTTTAAATCCTCTGTCACAATATGGCCCAGATATTTAAATTGTGACACCCTGTTCAAAGGTAACCCGTTCAGTTCTACGGGTGGGACATTTGAGGGACTTTTATTTTTTCCCTTAAAAACCAATAACTCACTTTTCGTGGGGTTATACTTTAGCCCATGCTGTTCAGCGTATTTTTCACATATAGTGAGTAACTTTCTGATTCCCCCGATTGTGGGGCTCAGCAGCACCATATCATCTGCGTAACTTAAATTATTTAAACTAACTCCGTCTACATGGCAACCGACATGAGTGCTGCTGTGCTCAATAAGCAAGTTGT
Source organism: Lacanobia wlatinum (assembly GCA_947578705.1). Classification (NCBI taxonomy): domain Eukaryota; kingdom Metazoa; phylum Arthropoda; class Insecta; order Lepidoptera; family Noctuidae; genus Lacanobia; species Lacanobia wlatinum. The sequence continues at coordinate 29,669,914 of OX388029.1, read as the reverse complement.
TTACATAAATATTAAAGATTCTCGGGGAAGTCAGACCCCTTTGTCTCACACCACATTTCAGTTTATATCGTTCTGATAATGCATAGCATAGCATAGCATAGTCGGCCTTATATAATGTTCCCACTGTTGGGACTCAGGCCTCCTCTCTAGGAGAGGGATTGGGCCGTAATCCACGCGGGCCCAATGCGGGTTGGTGAATGTCACATGTCTTCGAATTTTTGGTTCTAGGACATGCCGGTTTCCTCACGATGTTTTTCCTTCACCGTTTAGAGAGCAGTGGTGATGAAATAAATTACACAAAGTAATGTGCCTGGCTGGGTTTGAACCCGCGACCTACAACTCGTAAATCGGAGCCGTTACCACTCGATAATGCATTGGACCATTTTACAAAGTTCCTCTGCTTTTCATACCAGATAGATAATATTGACACCAATGCAGCCGGAACTCCCGCCCTCCGAAGCTTCTCCCATAACACGTTATATGAAACTAGGTCGAACGCTTTGGAAAGGTCTAGGAAACATGCATACACTGGTGTCTTCCTGTCCGTATAATATTTGACAGTGTGCTTTAACGCAAGTATTGCACTCTCTGTAGATAGCCCCGCACGAAAACCGAACTGTGTGTCGTGTAGTTTTGTAAAGTTACACAGGTGCGCGTCAAGCACACTGTCAAACACTTTGGCTATTACAGTTGCCAATGAAATTGGCCTATAGTTCCCTTTGTCAGCTGTGTCTCCCGTCCGATTTTTACAATAGGTACAACTAACGTATCAAGCATCTCCTGTGGAAGGTAAGAATGGCCCACACAAAGATTTAAAAATATGGTTAATACTCTTGGCAAGTGCACACCGGCATTTTGAAGATGCTCAATGCTGAGCCCATCATGCCCAGGAGACTTTCCCCGCTTCATACATTTAATGACTGCTTTTATTTCTGTACACGTAAACTTAAAGGGTGTTCCTGACTGATAGGACTCAGCATCATTCACCCTTCCCACAGATTCAAGAGGCGAGCTCAATAAACTGCTCTTTAAATATATTAGCTATCTCAGTGTGGTCACTCTCACCCTCCACGCTAAATGGTAAGCTTGGAGAGACATTGAGCTTTTTAGTACCTTTCCAGAATGTCGAGAAACATTTCTTAGAATGGAACGAGGCCAATATATCCATTACAATTTTTTCTTGGTTCTTAATGACCCATTTCAATTTTGATTTAAATATTTTACGACTTAATATCATGTCCTCATAGATAGGCCCACTACTGGGTTCCCCATACCAAATCCACAATTTAAACTTAGACCTTGCTCGAGTATGAAAATCTTTGACATGCTTGTTCCAGCCTTTTATAACCTTCTTTTTATTAATAACGACTTTAGACATTCGGTATACACTAGCTGATTCACTTAATATAGATACTATGTCTTTATACATCGAATCCAACAATAACCTATGATTGGGATGATTACAAAAATTATCAGCACATAGCTCAAAGTCCTCAGGAAAATCTATGTTTTTCAATTTGTTGTTGCACATATACGAGTACTCCTTTATTTCATCAGGGCTTCTCTCACCCCATCGAACACCATTAAGTGATGATTCAATTACACACGTTTTTAATCTAATAACATTTACATCACATTCTATTTTTAAGAGAAAGTGATCCATTATGCAGGCTATTTAATTTAGTCAATTTGAAAACACAATCTACTAACATACAATTGCATGATATTAAAAGATCTGCACGGATCATCTTGCCCCAACATAAACTTTTCATTAAATGTTCGATTCGATAGCATAACCTGGGCGGCTAAACTCTAAGTCGAAAGTCCGTAATTTCGGCCTTAGTTGCTGGCGTTTTCTACTCTCTACAACTTTTAGTATGGCGTTAAATCTCGAATCGCTGTGGACAAAAATTATGGCCTAGTAAAAACAAATAATTTAATGAAAAAGATAGATTTTATCATGAATTGTAAACGTCTTTTATACATATAACTGTGTTTACTTAAACAAACGTTTACTACTTTCACAAAAATAAATAAATAAAAATGATCATCGAACCTCAACGGATCAACTCGTACACCTTTGCCCTGAGTACATCGATACGATTACACAAACTTCTCTTCAGCGCGTCCTTTGATTGTTTCGATCTCAAATTCGAAATTCAAATATCCTTGCGCACTAGAGCGCCGAACGTTTTTCCGCTTTCCTGTTCCTTCACTGTGTATTGACGTTTTCTCTGTCATTTATCTGTTGCGTAATGAGAAGTATTATTGTTGTAACAGCGACGGGCGGGCGGGTGGACGCGACGCAGGAGATGGTGACGCTGGGGCTGTGCAACATGGCGGGCTCGCTAGTGCACGCCATGCCGACGTGCGGCGCCTTCACGCGCTCCGCCGTGTCGCACTCCAGCGGCGTGCGCACGCCTGCCGCCGGCCTCTACTCCGGTCAGTACACCTCACTGTAGCACTGTGCAGCACGCCACACTGTAGCACTGTGCAACACGACACACTGCAGCACTGTGCAACACGATACACTGCAGCACTGTGTTACACGACACTGAATCACTGTGTAACACGAAACACTGCAGCACTATGCAACACGAAATACTGCAGCACTGTGCAACACGACACACCGCAGCACTGTGCAACACGATACACTGCAGGACTGTGTAGACGACACTGAATCACTGTGTAACACGAAACACTGCAGCACTGTGCAACACGAAATACTGCAGCACTGTGCAATACGGCACACTGCAGCATTGTGCAACACGAGTTACTGCAGCACTGTGCAACACGATACACTGCAGCACTGTGTAACACGACACTGAATCACTGTGTAACACGAAACACTGCAGCACTGTGCAATAAGACACTTGGCAGCACTGTGCAACACGACGTTTGCGGCACTGTGCAACACGAAACACTGCACCACTATACAACACGGAACACTGCAGCACTGTGCAATACGACACACTGCAGCACTGTGCAATACGAAACACTGCAGCTCTGTGCAACACGAAACACTGCAGCTCTGTCTAACGCGACACACTGCAGCTCTGTTTAACGCGACACACTGCAGCACACTGCTGCTGCTGCTTTTTTTTACTATGCAGCACGCCACACTGTAACAATGCAACACGCTACACTCGAACACTCTGCAACACGCCTCACTGCAGCTGCTCTGTGCAACACAACACGCTGGGACCCCACCTGCATTGAATTAATATTGACGCCATATGTCTGTGTGGTGACATTGCATTGACATTGGTGCCGTACGTCTGCGTGGTTGCATTGCATTGACATTGACGCCGTATGTCGTGTGGTTGTATTGTATTGACGTTGACGTCGTATGTCTGTGTGATTGCATTGCATTGACATTGACGCCGTATATCTGGGTGGTTGCATTGCATTGACATTGACGCCGTATGTTTTTTTTTTACTATATATAGGCATACGTTTGACCACTATCTCACCTGATGGTAAGCGATGATGCGGTCGAAGATGGAGCACGTTTGCCTAGAAACAACCTATTCAATCTTGTCTTAAAGACTCCCAGGTTGTGGCTATCCGGAAACACAGACTCTGGCAGGGAATTCCACTCCTTAGCTGGTCACTATGAATGTGTTCCCAAAACGTTTTGTGCGTGTGAGTGGGATGTCCACCATGTACCGGTGGCGCATCGCTGTTCGTCTTGTGGTCCGATGATGGAACGGGCTTGGCGGAATTAAATCATGCAATTCCGTCGCACACTCCCCAAAATGCAACCGATAGAAAACCGACAGAACAGCAACTCGTCGTCGATGCTCAAGACTTTGGAGCTTCGACTCGACGAGCCTGTCATTACCGATGATCCTCTTGGCTCGTTTCTCAATTGACTCAAGGGCAACGAGTTGGTATTTGGCAGATCCGTCCCAAAGATGAGAGCAGTACTGCATACACGATCGAACTTGCGCTTGATAGAGCTTGAGCAGTTGTTCCGGCGTGAAGTACCTGTCGAAGTAGTATGTCTGTGTGGTTGTATTGCATTGACATTGACGCCGTATGTCGTGTGGTTGCATTGTATTGACATTGACGTCGTATGTCTGTGTGATTGCATTGCATTGACATTGACGCCGTATGTCTGTGTGGTTGCATTTCATTGACATTGACGCCGGTGTGGTTGCATTGCATTGACATTGACTCTGTATGTTTGTGTGGTTGCAGGTATCATCACGCTGCTGGCGCTAATCTTCCTCACGCAGTACTTCTACTTCATTCCAAAAGCGTGTCTCTCCTCCGTGCTCATCTGTGCTGTCATATTTATGGTGAGAGCATCCTTTCGTATTTGATCAAACATTAACAATTACTAGCGCATATCACCATCAAAAGTATCGCTGTGGAGGAGCATCATATTGTTTATTTTAAATTGATGACAGTATTCCTTTCCAGTGTAATTAACCGATTCAGATAATAATAGTAAATATCGAGTAATTCACAACAAGGCTGGGCAGGGCATGAATGACAAGTTGCGTAGGTAAAGAGAGCACTATCTGAGTGCAACGGCCCGCACGCCCCGGGCAGCAAGAAGACCTGTTCGCACGGGTTTTTTTATTGCAGCATTTGAAAAACGTGTAATGGATTTTCAACTATCAATTCTGTGCCGAGTGTTGAGAATCCCTGGCGCGTTATAAAGCGCACCGGTAAATTCAACTCTTGCTAATAAGTAGTGTTCGACCGAACCAGGATTGTCAGCAGAAACCGAAACCGAGCCTTCGTTTCTTATCTCAGTTTCGGCCGAAACTAAAACAGAGGGCTTAGTGTAAGTTTTTTAACGCACTCGATTGCGTTAACGTAAACGTTCGCTAATGTCATTAGGTATAGAAAAAAAAAGGTTTTTCATTATTGTCACCAGACGGCGCTTATTCAGTTTCAATACAAATTGACGTTTACGCTAACGCGATCGAGAACGTTAAAAAACTCGCACTAAGGCCACTGAAACATTTACTTAAAATCAACATTTAATAAGAATTATTTTAAATTCAATTAAAATGTAATAGATGGTTGATTGTTTTTCTTTACATATATATAGTTAACTCTCTTACTTAAAATAAGAACAACAAATAGAAATGGTAACAAAAATAATGATTATAAATCATTATGTTACTATTTTAACAATTTAAGATAAATAAAAATAATCAACGTGATAAAAAATTACTTTTGTAAGTAAAAATTGTCAAAAATCAATATTATCTAAACTAATATTTAATCATGGTGTTCACAACATTTTTTATAATTATTATTGTTCTGTTTGTTATAAATTTCTTAAGAGGGGAATCGGGTCGGTAACTCTTGGGCCTTTCTCCATACAAACGCTGTTTTCTTCGTGGATAATGTTGCCAAAGCAATGATTTTTTCCAAAAAAAATTGATATATGATTTTTTTAGATCAGTCCAGTTTTGAAGAAGAAAACAGTGGAATACAAAACGTCTTTTAGTCAATATAGGTAAAATCAGCCTCAGCTGCAGTTGTCGCTTTCGCACTTTACTTGACACTTGATACAGTGTGACGCATCGGCAATAGTTTCTTCAAAGTTTAAATACCTATTTTTTAAATTCCTCGGGACTAGAGTCCCCTCGTTGACTAGTCAACAAAGATACTAATCAACAAGGTAAATCAGTCTCATAAAAGATTAGAATACAATACAAAAAACTGGCCAAGTGCGAGTCGGACTCGCGTGCAAAGGGTTCCGAACCAATTTCATTTTTTTAACGTGTTATTTTAACACTACAGACAGATAGGTTTTCCTGTAATCAATAGGTAAAGGTCTATTATCTCCATTTTTTTTTCAAAATTTTAGGCTCAGTAGTTTCGGAGATAAAGGGGGGGGGGGAATGGTCATTTTCGTCTAATTTCTTGAATAACTTCAAAACCATTTATTTTTAAACCCTTACAGTAAGCCCTTTCGTTTGATATCTCACACGATATTGTTCAAAAAACTTTTTTTTTTAAATTTTCCAGTTTGACTTCGAAAAGTACCACCCATACTAAAAATTTAATGATTTACGTAACGCGTCAGTGTTTGGGCCACAGAAGTCTATATGTGTACCAAATTTCAACAGAATCGGTCTACTGGATCCGGAGAAAACTGGCTGTGACAGACGGACAGACAGACAGACACCCGAATGATCCTATAAGGGTTCCGTTTTTTGTTCGGAACCCTAAAAAAAAGAATTTCGGCGGGGCCGAAGGTTCGGTAAATTTTTGGCCGAAACCGAAACTGGATGAAACTAGATTTTTGGGCTGAAACTGGCCGAGACCGAACCTTTGGTCGGTCTCTACAATAAGGCACTGTGCCAAGAGTCAAAAATCGAAATCCAACGTCCCGCTAAAGAAGCGCCCGTGTGCACTCGGACTAACTGGAGATAACCTCCGACTGTTTAATTGAATGTACCGCATCGAGACGCTCATTGTAGAACAATTAAGCGGAGATTTTCCGGTGACCCGTTAAGTGAATGTACTTGCATGATATTGACAGTTTAATTACTTGAAGATGTTGGGTTCTTATCGTCCTTGTTATTAAAATAACTATAATCTATACAGGGTCGACATGACGGGCAGTGAGGGAGACGTCAGACAATCATACCTGACATACTTTAGTGATAGCTAAGTTTTAAATGGAAACATGTGTACAATATTATCGTCATTCTTAAAACATCTAATTTCATTATTTTCCACCATTCTTGATGGTGATGCTAACGGCGAACTTTGCGAAATAATAAAGTGTGAGGATATGATCGAGCGTCGCCTCATTTTCAGATCGACGTGTCGACAGTGCGGCGGCTGTGGCGGAGCGACCGGCAGGAGCTGGGCGTGCTGGCGCTGACGTTCTGCGTCAGCATCGCGCGCACCGTGGAGCTGGCCGTGCTGGCGGGCGCGCTGGGCTCGCTGGCCGTGCTGCTGCGCCAGCTCATGCGGCCCGCCGTCAGCGTCAGCGCGCTCAAGACGTCCGCCGGCGACGTGGTGCGCGTGCGCGCGGCGCTGGGCGTGCTGTACGTGAGCGCCGAGCTGCTGGCGCGCCGCGTGGGCCGCGCCGCCGCCGCCGCCGCGCCGCGCCCCGTGCTGCTGGACTGCCAGCACCACGCCATGCTGGACTACGCCGCCGTCAAGGTGCGTGGCGCTCCACCTGTTGCCGCCGCCCACACCAGACACCTAATGCTTGACTCGTTTGTCGTCCACAGATGCTAGAACGTCTGATAAAGAAGTTCAAGACGGAAGAGCAGCTGCTGATCATGTACAACGTGCCGGAGGAGCAGCTGGCGCGCTACTCGCAGCTGGAGGGCGTGGACGTGCGGCCCCTGCGCGCGCGCAGCGTGGCGGCGGCGCTGGCCAGCGTGGCGCACGACGCCGACGAGAGCGTGACGCTGCTGGCCAGCACGGAGCGCGCGCACACCGCGCACGACGCGCACGAGCCGCTCGTGTGACCGTGCGCGCACGGGCGGCGCTCAGCTACAGACACGTTGTGGTCAGAGCACTGTCGAGGCTGGACGAGGCTCCGAAGCGATCCGTTCTCACCGCTCTAACAGAGTATTTCACGAGCAAATGTGTGGTGACCACTACTGCCTCAAGTATTGTCAGCGCTTACTAACTGATTGTTATGATTTTTTAATGTGTAGTTAATAAAAGTATGCATAGACTCCAGTCGTAAGAGTGTAAATACCGTCGTGCAGCTAACAGGTAACATGTGGGGAAGTACAAAGAAGTAAATATTAATAAATTCGATGCATCAGTGTAGTCGAAGTAAGAGTGGAGTATGTAAAGATATTAACAGGTGACGTCGTGTTATTCTGCCTACAGCCATTTCTATTTCATGTATAGGTAAAGTATGAAAATTCAACTCCAGTATCCGCTACGTTTGCTCCCCGGGACCCTAGACTTAACGTTAACTAGTCGTATTTGTATATTCTTATTAAAAATATGTTAAGTTGTAGAATAAATATAAAAGAAAACCAAAGTGTGTTATTGAACTTCCGACCCGCCTCCCAACCTATGGTTTTTGTTTCGTCTTCATGCGACCGAGTTGCGGGTATTGCCAAAAATCTAGATCACTGTGCTGTCTTAAGGTGCTCATTACACACTCATGCAAGCGTCACTCAATTCCAAAAGTCATGAATGACGACTGACTGATGGTGGTGAGTGTTAGAATTCAATCGACATTAGACACTCATTCTTAAATTTTATCTTCTCTCATTTTAAATACAGCTGGTTTTTGTAGCTGGATATCAGACTTCCTGAGTGAACGGTCGATCCGAGTAGTCGTTGATGGCTGCTCCTCTGACCTCATGGCTATTGATGCCGGAGTTCCTCAGGGATCTGTTCTCTCTGCAACTCTTTTCCTGCTGCACATCAATGACCTAATTCAGCTTGGTCTTGTTGGGGACGCAGATGACAGTACGGTTTCAGAAAGATACTTGTCCAGCGCAACAACCGGCGGGGATCAAAATCGTTCCTTGAGAGAGGCCATGGTAGAGCGGACAAATTAGACCTTAAGCCTTGCCTCCCAGTGGGGTGATGACAATGTGGTCACTTTTAACGCCACCAAAACACAGGTGTGTCTTTTTACCGCAAAAAGGAGTCGTTTTGACCAAACTCCTACTTTTCGGGGTGCATCGGTTCCTGTGACTAATCGCCTCGAGCTCCTAGGCATGGAGTTGATATGCCACCATCGAGTACAAAGCCCAAACTGTGGCCAAAAAGCTGGGCATCCTAAATAGGGTGAAGCGATACTTCAGGCCTGGACAGCTTTTAACCCTATATAAAGCGCAAGTCCGATCCTGCATGGAGTATTGTAGCCACCTTTGGGATGGCTAAGTATCAGTTTGCCGCGCTTGACTCGGTGGAACGCAGAGCTAAGAGGCTCATCGGTGACGTAAAACTGGTGGATGCCAAGCTACATAGCTTGGCTCATCGCCGTAAGGTTGCTTGCTTGTCGGTCTTCTATATATTCTACTTCGGTGAGTGTGCCCAAGAACTCCACGACCTCATCCCACCGGCCCCCTTCTACCATCGGACATCCAGACGCACTGCATCTTACCATCCTTACCTTGTTGCTATTCCACCAATTCGCACTAAGCGTTTCCAAACGTCTTTTATAATGCGCACAGCAAAGGGTGGAACTCTCTGCCTGCGTCTGTGTTTCCAAACGCTTACAACCCTAATCTCTTCAAAGTTAGAGTGAACAGGCTCCTTCTGGGTAAGCTCACTCCATTTAGACTTTGTCTCTGTCATCTCTGACCTAGACTAGAGTCAAGAGCAAACCTATCACAATTAATAAAAAAGTACCTTCCTGGAGTTGGTCAAAGTATTTTTAGGCTGGATAAAGAAGTACCAGGAGATAAGAGACATGTCAAAGTATTTCCGGAGCTGGAATATGAGCGCCTAAGATTCAAAACTACCAGGAGACCAGAAGAATGTCAAAGTATTTTCAGGGCTAGAATTGTAAGCGATCAAGACACAAGTACCAGAAAGAATAAGCGCAGCGGCGGCGGCGGTGGCCAGCTTGAAAGTTACTGGTAAACGTCGGAGCAGGCGAATTATCGACTACAACAACATGCTCACTATGTGGTGTCCCAGAGACCAACTGAGATGCCAGTACAATCAGTACGATTAAAAATTTTTAATTCATATGAATATGGACCACTGGTTTATTATTTTGTCTATTGAATGCAATACCCATACATATTATTATTTTTCTTCTTGAATCTTGAACCAACCTGGTAATGCTGTAAAATATTTTTGAGTTTTTCACTTAATGCCTGTCAACATAATCAATCTTAATGCACAAATGTATGGGGGTTTTATGTTTATTTAGCCATTTTGAAAAGGTTACGTGTTACGTTTAAGTTATACTAATATTACAATATTTGAGATATGGAGTTAAAGGACTAGTCTTATGAATAGATGCATATTTATTTTGTTATCTTATTTGGTTTTGTACTATTCTTGTCTAAACTTTAAAGCTCTCTCCTCAAAAATGTCATTTTTGTACAGCGTTGATTTTGGTTAAACTCTCAGCACAACCTACCGTGTAATGGGCGCCCAGCTCGTTTGCGGAGCCGCTGGGCGTTGGGCGTGCGACGCCGCGGGGCATTGGGCGCGCTACGTTTTACCGTGAAGTAAACGGAAAATTGCAGGAATACCTGGTTTCAACGTTGCGTGCGCCGCCGCGGTCTCCGCCTGCAAGCAAACCCGTGTAAAATCGCTTCTCCGTAAACGCTCTTATACAACGCCATATGTTTGAATTAAGTGCGGGCTGCGTTGCCGCGCACGACGTTTGACGCCCAGCGTCTCCGTAAACGAGAACTAAGGCGCCCCTTACACGCTCATTCAAGGGTCACCCAATTCCAAAAGTCATGAACGATGAATGACTGATAGTGATGGAATAAATGGAATTCAAACGGAATAAGACGCTCATTCTTAAATACGCGACGATATATAATAATGTATCCGAACGACGGTATGTAATAAAATGCAATATAAACCTTTGAACAAGACAAGGACTGAACTATTACACATAATGCCATAAACATATAAAAACGGTTGTGAAACGTTTTTTTTTCTCCGATGAACGTTTCGCTGAATGAACGTTTTACTTTACGGTGGTTCGGCGGTTGATCTTTTCGCCGACGCACATTTCGCCGACCCGATTATTGTTTCTTCTCGTTTATACTAAAAACATAAAAAATGTTTTCTATGTGCTGCCTACTGTTTTCGATTATTTAATCCTTCCATCGCTTTCCATCAGGTGAAGGCCTTCGACAGGATCTGGCACGATAGCCTTATTAGTAAGCTTCCTTCCTTCGGTCTGCCCGCCGGATTGTGTGATTGGATTGCAGATTTCCTGAGGGTTCGGTCTATCCGAGTGGTCATAGATGGCTGCTCGTCCGGACACAGCCACTAGGGCGCACAAAATAATCTGTTAGCATTTGGAAACATTGTTGGACCGGCTGAAGATTGTAAAAAAAAAAAACAATATTTGCATTGTATAGACTCAATTTTATTTAGCAATGTATAATTTCATCCATTTTAACGGCACATGTGTGAGTACTGTGTACCTTAAACTTAAGCTATAGCTATCAGTTTTAGGTTTGTTTTTGACTTGAATGTACCCTGGCGGTTGGGAGTGTCATGCTCACACAAAAGTCTGGCTGATGGTGGCGTATGCGTTGGATCATTTGGCTCCCTTCAAAATGGTTGAGCCGAATGGTGCTAGCGCATGCGTCATGTTCGTGAACGGGCGCTGTCAGTTGGGACTGGTCATTTCTCAGTTGCCATGGTTTATTTTAAATATTTCTTTGAATTGTTCCTTTTTTCCCGGACGCTTTTATCCTGCTCGTCTTTTACATCGTTCTCACATGTTTGTATAATTTCAACTTGATGTAAACAAAAACTTGTAATAATTTATTATTTTTTAAAAGAGTGTCCGTGGAGTTTCTTGCACGTTCTTCTCCATAGAGATCTACGCTTTGGAACGTGCAAATAGCTTCATCTTGTTGGACTGACCGACCTTGACAATTCAAAAGTGCCTGTAAATGGTTTATTTGAAATATACGATTTGATTTGATTTGATTTGATTTGCTGGATATTATATATTATATTATTGCTGATAATGTAGCTATCTATTGCTGAAAGAATTTTTCAAATCGGTCCAGTAGTTTCGGAGCCTATTCATTTCAAACAAACAAACAAACAAATCTTTCTTCTTTATAATATTAGTGTAGTAGAAATAAAAACACATTTTAAGGGTGACCGTTCATTCTGGCGTCAGGACGGCCGGTCACCGAGTCTTAGTGTCCCTTATAAATAGAATTATTGAAATTCACGGTGGCCATTAATTACTTCCCGTTTGCTTCTCTCAGTGTCTTACATCGATAATACTGCTGTCACTATCACGGCAATAAAGATTTCGATAAGTGTTGTTTATTAATATTTTTAGTGCGTGACAAAAAAATAAAGCAAATCTCTTCATCATATCAGCCGAAAGACGTCCACTGCTGGACACAGGCCTCTCCCAAGATTCGGGGGTTTGCCATAATCGCCACGCTTGGCAGGCCGGTTGGCGATCGCAGTGTAGGTATGGTGTTGAGTTTTATAGAGAACGCTGCTGCCCATTCTCTTATTTAACATTTATTGCAGATATGCTTGAGTAGGTACAATACGATAAATCTATCGTATTGTACCGGTGGCGGTGGCCTAAAGCTAAGTGCTATGTTATTAAAAATAGCACTTAGCTTCAGGTTACATTTTTTTTTATTGATTTTAATTTGAGGAAGTCAATGGTGTATCTTCGAAGTTTAACGTCCAATGTAATTGCAATTTAGCTGTAACTAAACCCAACGCAAAGAGAATCACAACATGGAAATTGAACATGAGTAATTTGTGAGGTAAGGGTGGTGAGGGTGGTGAAGGCGGCCTATACACATGCGTTCTCCTACACAGCTTACCGGCGTGATGTTATGTTATGAACTGGTGTTAACAATAAACAGATATGTGATTTCAGCAACCCCGGTCCATTTGCTTACATTTATTGAAAAGTTTCGTAACCTATCTACGAAGTTCTTCATCAGATCTTCACCAAATTAAAATGGGACCAGCTTGATGCCCTCTAGTCAATTGAAAAACGAGCTAAGAGGATCATCGGCAATGATCGATCGGAAGGATCGTCGAGTTGAAGCATTTCAGCAGAAGTCTTGAGCATCGACGGCGAGTTGCTAGCCTGTCGGTTTTCTACCGGTTGCATTTTGGGGAATGTGCAACGGAATTGCATAATTTAAGTCCGCCAAGCCCGTTCTATCGTCGGACCACAAGACGAATAGCGATGCGCCACCGGTACATGGTGGACATCCCACCCTCACGCACAAAACGTTTTGGGAACACATTCATAGTGCGTACAGCTAAGCAGTGGAATTCCCTGCCGGAGTCTGTGTTTCCTGATAGAGTGAATAGGTTACTTCCAGGCAAGCGTACTCCATCTTCGTCCACATCATCGCTGAGCATCAGGTGAGATAGTGGTCAAACGCGTGCCTATTATTAGTAAAACAAAAGCGGCCAAGTGCGAGTCGGACTCGCCCATGAAGGGTTCCGTAGCAGCAAGTAACATAATATAAAAGTTCTTGTAGTTCGTTGTAACTTTATAATTATTATTTACTTAGGCACCATTACAGATTTATTATTAGAAAATAATGGTTCATGGTTTATGCTTATGAAATTAAAGGATTTTTTTTATATTTGAGTTGACTGAATGAAAGGTAAATTGCGGTTTACGATTTATGACGTATTAAAAAAACTACTTACTAGCTCTAGTTCAAACCAATTTTCGATGGAAGTTTGCATGGTACATCATATATTTTTTTAGTTTTATCATTCTCATATTTTAGAAGTTACAGGGAGGGGGGGGACACATTTTACCACTTTGGAAGTGTCTCTCGCGCAAACTATTCAGTTTAGAAAAAAAATAAATTAGAAACCTCAATATAATTTTTGAAGACCTATCCATAAATACCCCACACGGGTTTGATGAAAAAAAAAACTGGCCAAGTGCGAGTCGGACTCGCGTGCAAAGGGTTCCGAACGAATTTAATTTTTTTAACATGTTATTTTAACACTACAGACTTCTGATAGGTTTTCCTGTAATCTTTAGGTAAAGATCTATTATCTCCATTTTTTTCAAAATTTTTGGCTTAGTAGTTTCGGAGATAAGGGGGGGGGAATGGTCATTTTTCGTCTAATTTCTTGAATAACTTCAAAACCATTTATTTTAAAATTATGAAAAAAATATAATTAAAACCCTTACAGTAAGCCCTTTGATTTGATATGTCACACGATATTGTTAAAAAACTTTTTTTTTAATTTTCTAGTTTGACCCCCAAAAGTGACCCCCATACTAAAAATTTAATAAATTATGTAATGCGTCCGTGTTTGGGTCATAGAAGTTCATATGTGTACCAAATTTCAACAGAATCGGTTCAGTGGATCCGGAGAAAACTGGCTGTGACAGACGGACAGACAGACAGACAGACACCCGAGTGATGCTATAAGGGTTCCTTTTTTTTTCGGAACCCTAAAAATGTTTGAGTTTCAGTTCTCAGTATGGGAAACCCCCAAAATTTATTACTTCTTTCTATTTTTGTGTGAAAATCTTAATGCGGTTCACAGAATACATCTACTTACCAAGTTTCAACAGTATAGTTCTTATAGTTTCGGTAAAAAGTGGCTGTGACATACGAACGGACAGACAGACAGACAAACATGACGAATCCGTTTTTTGCCATTTGACTACGGGGGACTCTAAAAAGGTGACATCGAGATCACGATCTGGTAAACATAAAAATGCAAAGGGTTTCGAATGAATACATGTTTATTTTTGAAAGCTTCTTGTCAGAAATCGTACACCTTGAATTTGAGACCCCCACAATAATTCCTTTTATTTGATATGTCATCGCACGGCACAGATTTAAACGTCCATGTACGCCTAAGTAGGTAGGTATCTTAAGTTATTAACCAATAGGCACTAAGCGCCTAGGTACAGTTTTGTCTGCACTTGTTGGTGCAAACGATTGTAAGTGAATAGTTACTATGTAAAAAATTAATAACAAGCATTGGCCCAAAAATTTAAAACTGAAAAACAACTTTATTATTGCAGTCGGGGGACAGCAGGTACTCTGTAACATTTCTTTAACGGGCCCCCGACTGCAATAAAAAAGTTGTTTTTCAGTTTTAAATTTTTGGGCCAATGCTTGTTTTTAATTTTTTAGTTCAATTTTTTAGTGATAAAACGATATTTTGATTGAATAAGTAATGCGAAACTAAATCGATTTTTGATTGGTACCACATTGATACTAAAATTTCTTGGCTGTCCTAAAATTATTTTTAAATTTTTTATTATTATCGAACGAGTGCATATTGAATACTACTGATATATATTTTTGTTATGTACTAAGCAAGTTCTAGATGATGATTATAGGTCAGCAAATTTTCATGAAAATAATAAAATATTACCGTATTTTTTTAGTTTTGACTAGCCTATGTTACCCGGGATAACGCAACGCTTCTAACGATACCACATACATCGAAATCGGTTAAGGCGTTTAGGAGTTACGATGGAATAAAGAAACTCACAAACATACATACTTACATGAACCCTGAAAACATAACACTCCTTTTTTTAGGCAGTCGTGTAAAAATATGATCAGGCGTCCGTATAATGGTTTTAGCTACATATTTTGGGGGCCGAGTCACCCGCGTCCGTAGGAGAATACCTAATGTTAGACCCTACACGTGGTCCCCGGGTGGTGGTAATCAGGTGAGATTAACTGGTGGTAGGCTTCAGCCGATGGCTTGTGACCACCCACTGGGCAAAGACGTACCGCCAAGCGGCCTAGTCGCGTTCCGGTACGGTGCCCAGTGTAGCCAATTCAGAGGAGTTGGTTCGAAATAGCTAGTTGTTCCAATGTAGGCAGACCAACAAGGCTTGCGCTGACATGGGCGTATCGGGAGACTAGTCGCGGAGGTTAGCGGAATCCGAGGCACGGTGCGCCGCTGGCCGACCGCGGGTAGTTCGGGGCCCAAGTAGTGTGTTAGCCACACATGAAAGGCTGCCCCGCCAACTGTCGAACAATCCCGGAATGCACCATCGTGCTGGTTGGCGACCAGACAAGAGGGCCCGATGGACATTCCCGTGGGGACTCGGGCGTCCCCGTAGACTGCAGGCTAGTCCCCCAATGATGCCGACCTGTCAGAGCGCGCCTGAAGGTTAGCAGCATGGAACCTCATTTCACTTCCTTCTCGTCTCCTTCCTTCACTCAAATTATGAACTGGAATATAAAGAGTAAAGCTGTACAGCGGCAGCACTCCCTCTCTCACAAAGTGCACCTCTCTAAAATTCGTATGTTAGCGAGTCCATCACCACCTCGGGACTGAGAAACCAGCGCTCTTAATACTGTCGGAGACGCAGACCGGATATCCGTCAGGCGTGTCACACCTGTCTTACCCAGGGTTTACCCTGGAGCATCACTTTATACCACGCGCGGGCGTATGTACGTACACCCGGGACGACATCTGTTATCGGCGTCTCCGCAACCTTGAAGACTCCAGGTTGTCAACGCTGTGGGTTATAGTGGACACAGGCCTAGACAAAATTGTCTACAGCTGTGTACCGTTCGCACAGCGGTGAATTGGAGACAACTGGGCTCACACAGCACCTGAGTGAGGCGACGGATGCGGTTCAGCAGCGGTACCCTTCTGCCCAATTGGTGTTACTGGGGGACTTCAACGCCCACCATCAGGAGTGGCTCTTCCCATACCAGTGCACAGACCATGCTGGACGAGAGACGCGAAAGGTAGCGCTAGCGTTTAATCTTACCCAGCTGGTTTAGGGGGCAGGGTGTTGGATGTTGCCCCCATCTGGGCGGACTCCCTCCACAGGAGGGAGAATGCTACCGCCATCCGCAGGCCCCAAAGGGCCATTGCACTGCGGGTGGCGAGGGCTTACCGCTCGGTGGGGTTCTCGGCGGCGTGCGCTCTGGCTAGCACCCCTCCTTGGGAGTTGGAGGCGTGGGTGCTCGCCAGAGTGTACGAGCGGACGGCGCGGCGAAGGGCGCTCGGGGAGCGCCCCGTCGCGGAGGAGCGGGAGGCCGTGCGGCGGGAGGCGAGGGACGCAATCGTCGTCCACTGGACGGAGAACCTCGCCACCGCCACCTTTGGCCGCCGAACCCTGGACGCGCTCGGTCCGGTCCTGCGAGACTGGCTCGAGCGCTCCCACGGATTCCTCTCCTTCCGTCTGGTGCAGGTGTTGTCCGGGCACGGCTGTTTCGGATTTCACCTGCACCGGATCGGGAGGGAGGAAACCCCGGCGTGCCACGACTGCGGCGCGGCGGAGGACACGGCACAGCACACCCTCGAGGTGTGCCCGGCTTGGTCCGAGCTGCGCCGCAGTCTAACCGCGGAGATCGGCCAGGACCTCTCACTTCCCGGCGTGGTCAGCTCCATGCTGGAGAGTGAGGGGGCCTGGGCAGCGGTCGCCTCTTTTTGCGAGGCGGTTATCTCGCAAAACGAGGCGGCGGAGCGCGAGCGGGAGGACGACCCTCTCGCTGCGCCGCTCCGGGTAACAGGCGCGGGGGCGCCTTCGCCCGCATTGCACCCGTCACCACCTTCGTCGGACAAAAAACGCTTTTTTTTCCCAGCGCAAAAAAAAAAAAAGCGTGTTGGATGTTGATTCGTACACTGCTAATTGTTTGGACCTTTTGCTGAAAACAGATCCAGACCGCTACTCGGTGACGATTTCTTCACCACTGGGTAGTTCGGACCACTGTCTGGTGCAGTCTTTGTCCGTCTACTCCCCGCCCGATCCTAGCCCAAGAGGCAACCGGCGGGTATGGCAATACAGGTCAGCAGATTGGGATGGCATGCGATCTTTCTTCGCATGTTACCCTTGGCAGCCTACTTGCTTTTCTTCGACTGATGCTTCGTCGTGCGCAGACGCCGTGACGGATGTGTTGCGGAGGGGAATGGAGTACTACATTCCGTTCTCTGACATAACAATGTCTGGCGAAGCTCGTCCATGGTTTGGTGCCGAGTGCCATCGCGCTGATGCGCTTAAGCACGCGGCGTACCTAGCATGGGTCGACGCTCGTACGCGCAAAGCAAATGATGTGAGTCAGAAGAAGAGAGCCTTCAACAGGGCTGCCAAGTCCTGCAAGAAGGTGTTGCGAAAGGCTCGATTTTACCACATTAGCCGAATAGGGAACAAACTTTCTTCATACCCAGCAGGTAGTAAGGCTTTTTGGTCCCTGGCTAAGTCGGTCGAATCGAACTTCTGCCTCCCCTCACTACCACCACTGCTGAGACCTGACGGTACGCTGGCCCACTCCGCTGAGGAGAAAGCGAACTTGTTTGCTTCTTTGTTTGCGGAATCTTCACGTCTGGATCCTGGTGGCGCGGAGCCCCCTGCTTCTCCTGCTGGATGCGAGTCGAGTATGTCGAACATTCGCATTCATCAGAGGGACGTCCGTAGGGTACTGCGTAACCTAGAAGTGAACAAGGCTAGTGGCCCCGACGGGATACTGGCAGTTGTGCTAAAGACTTGTGCGCCTGAGTTGTCTCCGATCTTGACACGCCTATGTCGCCTTTCGTTTGATACTGGAAAAGTGCCAAAGGCTTGGAAATAAGCTAACGTGCAGCCCGTGCCCAAGAAAGGTAGTCGAGCTGACCCGTCAAATTATAGACCTATCTCAGTAACGATCACGAGTCGAGTTCACATCTGGATTGAGGCCATGGAGAAGCACGGGGAATCCCCTGCCAGAGTTTCCTGATAGCTATAACCTGAGAGTATTTAAGTAAAGAGTGAATAGGTTACTTCTAGGCAAGCGTGCTCCATCTTCGACCACATCATCGCTTACCATCAGGTGAGATAGTGGTCAAACGCGAGCCTATAAATAGTAAAAAAAAAACCTAACAGTATTTTTTTGGAAAAAATTATTACAAATTTTCCACAAAATTGTTTAAGTATAGATTGATAGAAGTTTTTTTTAAATACAGTTTATTATTTTTCTTTTTTTGGATTCAGTTTCTTTGAATATGTACGAAAAGTTTGTAAGAAAAAATATTTGTATATTTATTGCATAATAGTTTTATTTAATACACCCAATACTTTTGATACTTACATCCAAAGTATAGTTCTTGTCAAACTTTTTGACCGCCCTGAAGTTGGCTTTCCGATGCGCAAGGCAGGGCGCGGTGCTATTCTTGTATGTGATTTACTACTGCGCAGCTATTATAGCCAATTTCAGAACGGCCAAGTAGTTTAGCGAGAAGTTTACCTATGAACGCATAAGCCATTCCGCCAATCAGTTGGGCTATGGATTGATTTCCTCACTATTTCGAGGTCCTAGATAGCCCTTACGTATTAGTAGTCGGGATGTATACCTACTTAATCATTATTATTAAAATAATAATATTAAACCATTGATGTATAAAAATATTTTACAATCCATGTGCACTACGCCTTAAAAATTCCGTTGTGCAACATACTTTCTTTGTGACATTTTCCGTTGTAATTTCCATTGTGCGTCTGCGCAAAAATTTTGAGCCTTACCCATTAATCAATATATTAACATTCGGTAATTTAAATGATTTAACGGAAAATATCGATAAGTTAACAGTATCTGAATCACTGTATGCCGACATCGAAGACTGTCACAAAATAATTTTGCCCTCTTCTGAAAGTCTTGGTGTTTTCGCCCAAAATATATGCAGTATAAACTGCAATATAAATGGATTGGAATTACTTTTAACTAGATTAAATATGCATTGTGATGTTCTTGTCCTCACAGAAAGCTGGCTCTCGTGCACACCTTCATTACCTAATTTACTAGTTTATCGATCGTTTGCGACAAAAAATAATGTAAAACAAAACGATGGTGTTGTCATATTTTATAAGGATCATCTTCGTTTTACAATTATTGTGGAACCAAACTTCAGCGAGGGTTACTGTCTGATTGCTACGCTTAAAAATCAAATTGCAATTATCGCAATATATCGTTCACCATCTTTTTCAAACTTAGACTCGTTCCTTAAATCGCTGATGTTTTAATTAGTTACTCTTCCTTTAACAATATAATAGTTATGGGCGATATAAATATTGCAATTAATATAGACAAAATTGACCTCCAAGGTGAACGTTACCTAAATCTGGCAGCTAGTCATGGCCTGCTATCCTCACATACATTAATTACACGGCCCGAAAGTAAAACATGTATCGACCATATACTCCTTAAGACAGAAAGTTCCTGCAACACCATTGTACCATTAGCAACTTTGACTGACCATTATCCGGTTTTACTGCATATGAACTTTAAGAAACCTCAGCAATTCGCGATAACAACTATTAAAAAAATTGATGAAGATGACTTAAAAGAGGAAATATCAAAAATTTACTTCAATAAATTAATTGAGTCAGGATCCTAACATTGTTTTGGTGAATATTACTCACTGTCTTCAGGCTGCAATTAAAAACAACACCAAAGTCATTACGTCATCGCGTCGAAAGAAGATTATAAAACCCTGGATCACACAAGGATTGCTGCGCTGCATGAGGAATAGGGATAAATTACATACACAATTAATACTATCGCCAGATAACGCAACATTAAAATTAACATATAAACGCTATAGAAACTACTGCAACACTATACTCAAAAAAGTAAAAAGAGCTTATGAAAAAAATCTTGTAAAATCAGCTCAAAACGATAATCAAAAGCTATGGAAAGTGACAAAAGACATCACAAACACAAACAAAAACACTAACTGCCCAAATGAACTTCTTTCTCTAGCCGACGATCCCAAACAGTCTCTGAACAAAATAAATACGGTGGAGGTCTGCCCTGCTTGGGCGGAACACCGCCGCGTCCTCGTCGAGGCGATTGGCGGCGGCGACCTCTCGCGTCCGGCCCTTGTCCAATCCATGGTCCGCAGCGAGGAGGCATGGGAAGCGATCACCTCCTTCTGCGAAGCAGTAATGCTAGCAAAGGAGGAGGCCGAACGCGTGAGAGAGAGGGAAACCTCACGCCCCAGCCGCCGCAACAGAGGAAGACGCCCCGGGCGTCGGGAGTCGCAGGGCGATTCTCGGCCACCGTAGGCGCGGGCCTGCGGACGGCGAGCATTGGGTGGCTTGCCGTCTGATCAGAACCAGGCCCGGGTCGACGGCGCGCTGTGTTCCACGCGCGCCTCAAGGAGCTGTCAGCATAAAGGACGGGGCCCGCTAGGGCCAGTGCCTGCCGGGGTTGCGGGATTTGTTCGAGAGAGTCGCCGCGGCCCTGAAACGCAAAGGGCATTAGGAGGAACACGGATGGGTTTTAGTCAGTAAGAGTCTGACACTCCCTTCTGCTTCACCCAGAGCGGGAGGAGTCATTTGATGATTTCCCATCCTTAAAAAAAAAAAAAAAAAAAAAAAAAAAAAAAAAAAAAAAAAAAAAATGGTAGATCATTGGCAGATAAGATCAGGCAAAATAAATCAAATTCAATAGACACTAATGTAGACACCAACTCTTATAAGCACACTCAACTCAATTCGTTTGTATTGGAGGATACGGATGAATGTGAAGTGGACCGTCTTATCACTAATTTAAAAACAGATAGCTCAACAGGATTCAACGGGATTAGTAGTCAGTTAAAAAAAAATACAAAACCATTTTAGTTACTCCACTGACCATTATTTTTAAATCCTGCCTCCAAAATGGAATATTCCCTGAATCATAAGTCATAAGTCATTTATTTCAAAACAACATCAATTGTGTAGAAAATAAAATAAAAACGTCGCTAGCAAATAATACAAACAAACAAATAAACAATACAAACACTAAAATACAGTTAATTAATGAATTAATACCAAATAATATAAATAAAAATGGAATGTCAAGATTATACCTACTTAAATGAAAAAAAGAAATGTCACAATAAAAATAAACCAAAATGAAAAAAAAATAAATTACAATAAAAATGGAATGTCTTAATAATAATATGAATAATAATCCACATTCATTATAATAAATTGAGAATCAACTAATTATATTATCGCATGTCATCTATAAATTCGTGGATGCTATAATAGGCCTTCCTCAATAAATATGTCTTTAATTTATTTTTAAATAGGTTTGAGCTAGTTATGCTTTTAAATTCTAAAGGTAACTTATTGTAGAGAAAGACAGATTGATACCGTGTACTATGATGAACCACGTTCAGTTTTGGTTGGATTAAGTTCGGTAAGTCTTTCCTACGAGTCTTATCTCTAGCTTGTTTTTGTTCATTTGTTTCAATATTGTGCAAATTCTTAACAAGTTTGGTTAGCAATACCAGAATATAGAGGCATGGCACAGTTAAAATTCGAAGTCTGATGAAATGGTCCCTGCACGATTCTGTCTGTTTTAAGCGTAGCATAGTCCTTAAAGCTCTTTTCTGAATTATAAATGCCGAGTGGACATTGTACTTATAACTGTTGCCCCAGAACTCAATACTATATCTCATCTTAGATTCCACTAGAGCAAAGTATACCATTCTGAGTTGAGGCAAAGTTAGTTCTTCCCTCAGAGTTCTGATTGCATAGCATGCCGAGCTAACAGACTTTGTCAAAGACAAAATCTCTACCTTCCAGTTCAACAGCGCGTCAACGTGAACACCGAGGAATTTGACATGGTCAACTACTTCCACTTTTTTACCACAAGAAATAGCCTCAATACCAGCATTCTTCCGGACCGTCGATTTAAATAATATACACTTTGTTTTATTTGCATTAAGTTGCAAGTTATTTGTTACAAACCAGTTTTCAAAAGCTTTTAGCACACTATTAATTTTAGATTCTAAATTATTTAAGTTATCTGCAGAAACAATTGCATTGGTGTCATCAGCAAAAATAATTAGACTTGTATCTGTAAAACGTTTTTTAATGAACTCAATCAAATCATTTAGAAATAGAATAAAGAAAATAGGGCCCAGAACAGATCCCTGAGGAACACCACGACACATAGTAACTAGCTTGGATTTGTAAATTTTTTGTTCTCCGTCTTCTACCGATTTAATCTCTACGTACTGTCGCCTGTTATGCAAATAGGATATGAATAACCTCAGGGCATTCTCCCGTATACCATAATGTTCCAATTTGGCCAGCAGAATTTCATGGTCCACCGTGTCGAAGGCAGAGCTGAGATCTAGAAAGATACCGGCCACTTTACGCTTTTTATTTAAATTGCAGACTACCTCGTCGATTAAAGCCTCAATAGCATCGGTGGTTCCTAAGGATTGCTGGTACCCAAATTGTTGCGGGTCCAAGATACTGTGCATTTTAACGTGTTTCAAGAGCCTATCCTTTATAATTTTCTCAAAGATCTTCGATAGCACAGGTAACAGGGATATCGGCCTATAATTCCCCGGATCCGTTTTTGAACCTTTCTTGAAATATGGAAGTACTCGAGCAATTTTAAGCTGATCAGGAAACAGCCCTTCCTCAATACACTCATTATAAAACGATGCGAGTGGGGTTGCCAATAAATCAATATTTTCTTTTATAATAGTCAGGGGAATTTCGTCATAGCCAGTGGAAGATTTGTTTATCATGGTTTTAACAAGGCGGAACACTTCCAAGGGTGTGACTGCATCAAAATTCATGTTAGATTCTACTCTGGGGACACTTTCAGTTAGAAATATCATCGCCAATTGTTGGTCACATCCTTTTAGGCGGACGTTGTTATCGAACTGTTTTGAAAAAATCTTGAAAGAAGTTTGAGGTTTGCCCAATACATAAGGATGGAAACAGAGATTGTGTTACCAATTAGCCCATATCCATACTTCCAGCCATATCAAAGATCCTTGAGCGAATAATTTTAATGTTAGACTAACAAGGTATCTTGAAAATAAAAACTTGCTCTAACCAAACCAGTACGGTTTCCGTAACGGGAAATCAACTGAACAAGCTGTAAACAGACTCACAAGTTACATCAGTGATAAATTGGATGGGAAAAAGAAATGCCTTACCATTTTCTTAGATTTAGCAAAGGCGTTTGACACAATCTCTGAAACTTTTTGAAAGCTACCTTACTGATCGCTATCAGTGTGTCCGTGTGGGAAACATTACTAGCACTGACCTCCCAGTCCCTCACGGAGTTCCCCAGGGTAGCATATTGGGTCCAACCATATTTCTCGTATATATTAACGATCTGACTAACCTAAAACTCACCCAGGGCGTCATCATTAAATAAATGAAATGAAATGAAATCATTTCTTTTGCTGATGATACTGCTCTCCTTTTCTCCGCAGATAAGTGGAATGAAGTATTTGATGCTGCCCAATCTGGTTTTAATACTGTCAGAAAGTGGCTAAATGACAATGTTTTAACGCTAATCACCGATAAAACCAAATACATTTGTTTTACTGTTCGATCAGACTTTGACATTGATCATACTTGTGCCATTATCCCACATGAATGTACACCTCATGGTAACTGCTACTGTGCTCAAATAGAGAGGGTTGATACAATCAAATATTTGGGCGTTACTATTGATAAAAACTTCAACTTTAAGGAACATATAAGAATATTAACGGGACGGATTCGAAAACTTATATACATCTTTAAAAATATACGACACATCGTCGATCCTCCTATCTTGAAACGGATTTACGTTGCCCTCTGCCAGTCACTCATAACATATTGTATCACCGTGTGGGGAGGTGCTCCAAAAACAACGCTCAAATTTATTGAGGTTGCCGAACGAGCTATACTAAAGGTAAGTACTTTTCTCAACTGCCTCATTTTATCAATTATGTGGAGTACTAACCATAAGACAATTATTTATTCTACAAATAAAGTATCACCCCCAGATGTTGAATAAACGCAGAAATGGTACGGTTTGCACACAACAAAAATTTTCTAACACAAAATTTATAAAAAAGTTCATTAATTCTCTTGGCCCCTATATTTGTCATATGGTGTCGGCCGGTGCCGTATGGTGCCGTAAAAGAATAATACCATCCCATCACATCCCGTGGGTGTCGTAAGAGGCGACTAATTGACTTGCCAGAGAATGGGCAGCAGCGTTCTCTGTAAAACTCAACACCATACACTGCGATCGCCAACCCGCCTGCCAAGCGTGACGATTATGGCAAACCCCCCCAATGACAAGCACAACCAAAAAATGGCCCCTAGTGCCCGGCAGCCCGTCTACCCTTGACTCCGGTAGCGGTCAAGGTCACGGCGAGGCAAGGGGTGCGAAGAATCCCCGGAGTGGACCCGGCTACCATAACAAACACCGACTACTGGACCTGGCAACACTGAACACGAGAACACTCCGGACCGACGAGAAGATCACCGAACTTGAGGAGGAATTGAGTAGGTTGCGATGGAGTATTGTAGGATTGTCTGAAGTCCGAAGAGAGGGGGAGGACACGATAATTTTCAAATCCGGCAATCTGCTCTATTTCCGGGAGGGTGACCAGAAGTCCCAGGATGGTGTCGGGTTCATCGTTCATAGGTCCCTTGTGTCCAATGTGGTGAGCATCGAGAGTGTGTCGACCAGGGTGGCGTACCTGATACTTAGAATATCGTCAAGATATTCGTTGAAAGTCGTACAGGATTACGCCCGAACCTCGACACACCCCGACGACGAAATAGAGACCATGTATGAGAATATATCCAGAGCCATACATGGTCATAAAACTCACTTCACCGTGGTCATGGGGGACTTCAACGCGAAACTGGGCAAACGAGACGGTGACGAGCTGCGAGTGGGGCAATTTGGATTTGGACGTCGGAACCACCGGGGACACTTACTGGCTAGTTTTATGGAGAAGGAGGGCCTCTATATGATGAACTCCTTCTTCAGAAAGCGTGAGCAAAGGAAGTGGACCTGGTAGAGCCCAGACGATATAACTAAAAATGAGATTGACTTCATCATGTCGACGAAGAAGCAAATATTCAATGATGTCTCTGTGATCAACGCGGTGAAAACCGGAAGTGATCGCCGCGTGGTAAGAAGCACATTGATTCTAAATATCAAGCTTGAAAGGCCTCGACTGATGAGGTCTACGCTCCGTCCAGCACAGATCTAGATCCAAAACTCCGAGAGCTTTCAGCTCGAACTTCAGAACCGTTTCGAGTGCCTAGGGAGCTCCGTGGACGATTGCAACGATGGGTTCGTGGAAACTGTCCATACGGTCGGATCTAAGTTTTTCAAGACTCGCCGTACAGATAGGAACAAGAGGGTCTCTGATCCTACTTTGAAGCTCATGAAGGAGAGGCGGTGTGAGGGTTGCATTAGTTACCTACTTTAAGATCTATATTACTTTAATCTATGCACCTTTGTAACCATTTATATGCACTATCGTATGAAATATAACTCAGTATTATTCTGGCCGTCACTAGTTTCATTTACCATCAACACCGCACCTTACATGGCGACCCTGCCAAAAGAATCTATACGCGCTACGCGAACTTGAGACGTTGAGTGTGACTGTGTGATTTAATACCGTTCCATAAGAAGCGAAGAATTTTAGTGATGAAAATGGGACGATTATTGTTTTATTGTGCTAACAGACTACACGTAAACGCGAGTGTACTAATCATCCACGAAAATGGGCAAGCAGCAATCTAAAGAGGAAACCCTGATCGTGCAAAACGCGGCGGCTGGTAGTAACCAAGCTACAGCAGACGAACTTCGCTTTCATATGTCCACATCCAACATTATTCTGTCCTGTATCCTGCTTATACTACTACTCGGCATATTGGGCTTCATGTATCGGCTGTACAAAAGGTGCCATAAAAAATGGATCACCAATGAGATAAATAGGACGACTATGAGGAGATCTCTTTTCCGTCGACGCATGCGGTTGGGGGCCACGGAACCATCTTCAAAAAGCTACGAGCAAGAAACGTTGTAATTATAAAAAAAAAGTGTTTAAAAAAAAGTGAGTGAAAAAGTGTTTAAAATAAAATATAAAAAAGTGCGTTTCGTAAGTGCTTCAATATAAAAAAAAACATGTGTATAAACATAAACTTAAATTAATCGTGTTCACATTCCAATACAATATCATCTCTTACCAAATAAGGACGATGCGGTTATTGAACTTTGGACCTTGGTGTTAATTACGTGCGGTGTTTAATTATAATACTTATACTAATGTTTAAAAATGTACTACAAAAACATTATAATTTCTCTACGTTATGGTGGTAATAAGGTATGGATAATATATTATATTTATACAATGATTTAAAGAAGATTAGAGTTTACTTAATAAAGTTAGGACCGAAAAGAAGAACAGAAAAAGTATTAGAAAGAAAATTAAATGAGGTAGATGCAATTTATAATCAGTATGAAACTTGGTTGATTGATTTTAGAGAAAAAGTTAAGACTAAATATTATAGTGCCCAAGATATTGAATTAATAGAAAATTGTTGTCGTCAATTTATAGATTTACGAGAGCATATTTTATTGTTGCGTGAAAGTGATAAATTAGAAACGTCGTCAAAAATGGATACATTTGATTTGAAAACTGCCTTGACCCTTTTACCGATTATGACAAATGAGGAGGTTAGCATAAAACAGCTAATTGATAACATAGAATACTATAACTCTCTACTAAAGGATAACGCTTGTAAACAAAATTTAATCAATTTCGTGTTGAAAAGTAGACTTTCACAGGAAGCTAAGATAAAATTAAATTCAAAGTATGATACTGTTAATGGCTTAATTGATGACATGAAAAAAGTGTTGTTGTCTAAGAAAGCGGCAACGGCAATACAAAATAAATTAATAAAAATGAGACAAAATGAGTTGTCGATTGCTGATTACGGGAAAGAAATCACCGAATTATTTGTGAATCTAACGATTACGCAAGCTAACGACAATGAACAGAACTATAATATATTAAAACCGATTAATGAAAACATAGCGATCAAACAATTTGCCGATGGTTTGCGAAATCGTAGATTAAGTACGATTATTTCTGCTAGAAATTACAGCTCATTAAAGGACGCAATCCAAGCAGCACAAGACGAGGAGGTATCGACAGCAACTCCCCATGGAGAAATTATGGGTATGTATAAAAGGCCCTACAATAATTTCTATACCAACAGAAGCCGTTCAAATAATTATAGAGGCCAACGTGGTGGAGGTAGAAA
This sequence comes from Lacanobia wlatinum, assembly GCA_947578705.1. Lineage (NCBI taxonomy): Eukaryota > Metazoa > Arthropoda > Insecta > Lepidoptera > Noctuidae > Lacanobia > Lacanobia wlatinum. Next base: position 29,642,220 of record OX388029.1, on the reverse strand, counting down.
CTTCTATGCATACAGAGGTCAAGCGCGAGGGCAGCAGCAACGATACCGTTCTACTTCACGAGGGCAGCCGACTCGAGGAGGAACTAGCAGTCGCAGATGGCAAAGAGGTAACTTTAATTATTCTAATACTAGAAATCAAGGGATACCTAAAGAGCGTGACGTAAATGTTCTTAATAACTCGGAACCAAACACAGAATCACGATTAACATCCAATCAGTTTTTTCGTGACTAATAATAATATTAAATGTATTTTAGCTAGTGATAGTAATTGTTATATTTCTTTATGTTCGGCATTATATAAACGTAATATTAAGAAGCATTATTTTCTAGTAGATTCTGGAGCATCGGTGTCAGCATGCACATATAAACATGCGCTCGAATGCGGCATTCCAATCCATAACGAGCATGTAGCCTTAAACGGTTTAGGCGGCAGAGTTCAAGCAATAGGATACTTATGTTTACAATTCAATTTAAATGGTGAAACAATTAGTCAGAAATTTTATGTATTTCATAACTTACCTATGTATTAAGGGAGATGGAATTTTAGGTCGTGACTTTTTAAATAAATATAAGGCTCAGTTAGATTTTAATAAAAATAATTTAACTTTATCTACGGATAGGACAACTATTTGTTTTCCACTCGTAAATAAATATACTAATATTTACAATGTACCCGCTAGGAGCGAGTCTATACACTACTTACAAACGGACTTTAATGAGGATTGTGTAGTATCTTCTAAAGAACTAACACATGGTGTGTTTTTAGCAAGTTCAATAGGTACTCCTAAACATGGACTAATACCTATTAAAATATTAAACGTTACTGAAGAAGATGTATCGCTAACGGAAATAGAACCTAGCATTAAAAAACTTAGTGAGTTTGACGTCTGTAATTATGAAAAAACGCAAAATGACGCAGACAGAGTTAAGACCTTATTTTCTCAATTAAAATTGCATCATTTAAATAATGAAGAACAAAAAACCATTGAAAATATTTGCGCGAAATATTCAGATATATTTTACCTCCCTAAAGACAAATTGAGTACTACAAATGTATACAGTCATACTATATCCGTAAAACCAAATACGACACCAGTATCTTCTAAACAATACCGTTTGCCACATTCTCATAAAAATGAAATAAAACGTCAGATTAATAAAATGCAGGACCAGTCGCTTTTACTGGGCTGGACCTTCCGTATTATAGAGCCCAGTAAAAGCGACTGGTCCAGTCCAATATTATTGGTTCCAAAGAAATCAGATACAACTGGAGATAATAAATGGAGACTAGTAGTTGATTACAGAAAACTGAATAATTGCATAGAGGACGATAAATACCCATTACCGGATATTACAGAAATTTTAGAATCATTGTCGGGTAGCATATATTTCTCACATCTTGATTTGCACCAAGGCTATTATAATGTCAAATTAGAGGAAAATAACAGAAGGTTAACAGCTTTTCATTCGGGACAGTACCAGATGACACGTATGCCTATGGGATTAAAAACCAGTCCCAGTTCCTTTTCGAGAATGATAACAATAGCAATGGCTGGTCTAAATTATGAAAAATGCTTGATTTATTTGGATGACTTAATAGTATTTGGACGTAACTTAGACTCTCATAATAAAAATCTGCAAGATATTTTTGAAAGATTACGGACCGTTAACTTAAAACTAAACCCCGCCAAGTTTGATTTTCTTAGAAAACAAATTTTGTACTTAGGACACGTTATTTCAAGTGATGGCATAATGCCTGACCCTGCAAAAATAACTGTAGTTCAAAATTATCCATGCCCAGCAAGTACAGAAGAAGTAAAAAGATTCGTAGCATTCACTAATTATTACCGAAAATTTATACCAAAATTTGCTGAAATAGCTCATCCATTAAATAAATTGACTAGAAAAGGTGTACCATTCGAATGGAGTGAGGCATGTCAAAAAGCATTTGAAACATTAAGACAAAGTTTAACTCATCCACCAGTGTTACAGTATCCTGACTTTTCAGAACAAAATCGTTTTATTGTTCAAACTGATGCATCAAACAATGCTATAGGAGCAATTTTATCAAATAATAATGGACGACCAGTAGCTTTCGCTAGCAGAAGCTTAAACAAAGCCGAAAAGAATTACCCTATCATAGAAAAGGAATTACTAGCAATTGTATGGGCAGTGAAATACTTTCGTCCATATTTGTATGGTCGACCTTTTATGATATTTACGGACCATAAGCCATTAGTATATTTGTTCAACATGAAAGACCCATCAAGTAGACTAATGAAATTTAGAATGACTTTGGAGGAATATAATTTTGAAGTACAATATATAAAAGGTTCTGACAATCCAGCTACAGATGCACTGTCTAGAATTACTTTAAAAGATCTGAAAGAAATGCATGAAAGTTTAATGAACGTCATGACAAGAGCACAAACGAGAAATTTAAATAAAACAAACTCAACGGTGGATATGAATATTTCAGACTTGAGGCCTGATCAACCAAAAGTCGTAAGTACTCATATCAGACCAAGAGTCTGTCGAATTGTTTTGTGTGACATGTTTTTTTTTCTCATTATACATATTTTTGACGTTTTAATGAATTGTGTTTGACATGAATTAATGTTTTAATTGATTTTATGTATAAATTTTAGGCTCCAAACTAATTTAAATTGTAAATGGTTCTATTACAAAAAAAAAAACTCACTTACTCCCTCTTGAGAGAGCTCAGAGAGCTATTTTAAAAGTAGCCCATTTCCATCCCTTTCTCTATCCCACAGATCTCCTATACAAATCCTGCAACGTACTAACTGTTCGCCAGCTTTTCATTATGCATTTGGTATTAAAACAGCACACCATGCTTTCTTATACCACCGAAAATACAAATAAGAGACGGAATGATATTGTATGTGATTCAAATGCGGTTTCAAAGTATGTGTTTGTAAAAAGATTTTTTACATTTTTAGGTCCATTTCTGTACAATCGATTAAATAGAAAACTAAGTATCTACAAGTTAAATTATTATAGCTGTAAAAAAACAATTGTGCAATATTTGCTTAGTATCTCTTACGTAGATACAGAAGATCTTCTTTTTGTCTGTAAATAAATTATGATGTGTCCTCTAATTTAAGTTTTTATTATAGTCAATTGATTTGATTCGTTGCTAGTTTATTATTTTAAGATAAAATGTATGTATAAGCACTTACTAGCCTGAAGCACAGGTCCATCCTAGTTCAGGCAAATTAGCTACTGTGTTCTAAAAAGTTTAAGATTTATTTTATTGTCAATGTGCCCCTTTTTAATTAAATAAACGATTATTATTATTATTATTTCTGTTGACATTTTTAATTATTTTCTTTATTGTTTTTGTTTACATTAATTTAATTGAGAGGATGATTTTCTTTTTTCAATGTTTAAGTTGATCGATTTCATCTTTTTTAATTGATTGCTTACTGTTTTTCTGTTCTTTTTTTTTTGTAACACATTCAGACACAATGTAAATTGTTATTGGATTAAATAAATGAATGAAATGAAATGAACTAAAATTTATTGATGTTAAAGAATTAGAAATATTAAAGAAAATAGGAGATATAACTAAAGAAAATAAAATATTCTGTTATGAAGAAAATAAATCTACAATATACGTGAAATTCCTAAGTTCTCAATCGCAAATGACGCGAGACGAGTTTGTGAGAGATTTAGATGAATTTTGCAATCTATTAAAAATAAAAGAAATATACATATTAAAACATAAAGACAATGATGACTTTATAAAAAAGTTAATATCAACAATAAAAAATAATAAAAGTAGGTCCGGACCGCGCATATGCATTTTAAGTGATGTAAAAAGGATAGAGAATAAGGACGATAAAAAAGTAATTTTAAATGACTTTCATCTCTTACCTAGTAGTGGCCATGCTGGTATGAGACGAATGTCAAATAACATAAAGAAATACTATTATTGGCCTGGTATTGATAATGATGTTCGGGAATTTGTAAGGCGGTGTGACAAATGTCAGCGGCAAAAATATTCAATACCAAAGAAGGAACCCATGGTGATTACTAGTACAGCTAATACTGCGTTTGAAAAAGTATATCTAGATTTGGTTGGTCCTTTGGAAACAGACAATGATAATTTTTCGTATGTGCTAACATTACAATGCGAACTCACAAAATATGTAGAAGGTTATCCCTTAATTTCTAAAAAAACAGATGAAGTGGCGAGAAGTTTTGTCAACAACTTCATTCTCAGATATGGCGTGCCGAAAGCAATTGCGACAGACAGGGGAAAGGAGTTTCTCTCAGAACTATTTCAACAGGTATGTAAATTATTAAATATAAAGCAACTCAATTCTACAGCATACCATCACCAAACCATAGGAGCTTTGGAAAACACTCACAAACATTTAAATGCATTTTTGCGGATCCAAACAGAGAACCATCCAGAGATGTGGAGTAAGTGGATTCCTTTTTGGTGTTTTTCATATAACACGGGGGTACATACAGAAACAGGATTCACTCCATACGAGTTAGTTTTTGGTAAGAAATGTTCTCTTCCTAGCAATCTGACAACAAATTTAGATCCATTATATAATTGCGATAGTTATCCTCACGAATTAAAATACCGATTGCAGCTTTCACAAACAGAGGCAAGAGAAAATTTATTAAAAAGTAAGTTGAATAGAAAGAAAGTATACGATAAAAATGTTAATCGTGTACACTATAAAGATAATGATTTAATTTTAGTAAAGAATGATACATCTTGTAAGAAATTAGACAACTTATATTCAGGACCTTTTAAAGTTGTAAAAGACATACCACCAAACGTAGAAATAATTAATCAATTTGGGAAAATGGACATTGTTCATAAAAATCGGACAAAACCTTACTATGTATAATTTAAGAAAATGTAAAATAAAAATATATACAATCATATTTTTTTTTTCTATTAGTACGGTGATGTGAGGGTTGCATTCGTTACCTACTTTAAGATCTATATTACTTTAATCTATGCACCTTTGTAACCATTTATATGCACTATCGTATGAAATATAACTCAGTATTATTCTGGCCGTCACTAGTTTCATTTACCATCAACACCGCACCTTACAGCGGGATATGATTCTGCAGTCTTCAGAAGATGTGTGCAGATACCGGCAGCTAAATAGACGGATCTCCAAGTCCTTGAAAAGAGACCTCCGCCGCTTTAATACTGCAAAGCTTAAAGACGCGATAGAGCGGAATAAGGGCTCCAGGGTCTTTTCTAGAGATCTGTCTATTGGGCAAAGCCAGCTCACGAAACTAAAGACCACTGATGGCAGAACCATATCCGCCAAATTGGAGCTTCTGAGAGAGATCGAGACGTTCTACGGACAGTTATACACGTCAATGACTAAACCCGATACGAATCTAGCCAACGACCCAATAGCTAGATTGACCGGAAACTATACCGGGGACATCCCGGACGTCAGCCTGTATGAGATTAGGATGGCTCTGAAGCAGCTAAAAAACAACAGGGCGTCAGGTGAGGACGGAATTACGGCCGAACTCCTGAAGGCGGGTGGAATACCAGTCCTTAAGGCCCTTCAGGAACTGTTCAATTCCGTCATACTTGAAGGGAAAACGCCACAGGCATGGAGCAGAGGTGTGGTGGTACTCTTCTTTAAGAAGGGTGACAATGCCCTGCTTAAGAACTATCGGCCCATCTCACTTCTAAGATGTGTACAAGCTGTTTTCCGGAGTCATCACGAACCGTCTCGCACGCAGGCAGTCCGACTTCAGGATCGAAACCTATCCTCCTGCAGCGGAGTGTGAGGCAGGGAGACGTCATTTCTCCGAAACTGTTTACAGCCGCAATGCAGGATGTCTTCAAGACTTTGGACTGCAGAAGGCTAGGCATTAATGTCAATGGCGAGTACATCAGTCACCTTCGATTTGCCGACTATATAGTCGTCATGGCTGAGACTACGGAGGACCTTAGTACAATGCTTGATGACCTCAGTAGAGCTTCCGAAAGTTTGTGTCTCAAAATGAACATGGACAAAACCAAGATCATGGTAAATACCCATGTAGCACCCACTCCCATCAAGATCGGAAACTCTACACTCGAAGTTGTAGACGAGTACGTCTACCTAGGACAAACGGTCCAGCTAGGTAGGGCCAACTTCGAGAAAGAGGTCAACCGTCGAATCCGACTCGGCTGGGCAGCGTTCGGGAAGTTGCGCGGTATCTTTTCGTCCCACATACCACAGTGTCTCAAGACGAAATTCTATGATCAGTGCGTGTTGCCAGTGATGACATACGGAACTGAAACGTGGTCGCTTACAATGGGCCTCATCAGAAGGCTCAAAGTCACTCAAAGGGCAATGGAGAGGGCAATGCTTGGAGTTTCCTTGCGTGATCGAATCAGGAATGATGATATCCGCAAGAGAACCAAGATTACCGACATAGCCCGAAGGATCGCCAAACTAAAGTGGCAGTGGGCAGGGCACATTGCTCGCAGAACAGACGGTCGATGGGGCCGAAGAGTTCTGGAGTGGCGACCGCGTACCGGAAGACGTAACGTTGGAAGGCCTCCCACAAGGTGGACCGATGACCTGGTGAAGGTCGCGGGTAGCCGATGGATGCGAGACGCACAGGACCGTTCGTTGTGGCTACGCTTGGGGGAGGCCTATGTCCAGCAATGGACGTCTTTCGGCTGAAATGACTATATTTACAACAAAATTAATAAACTCCTTAATATAAATCCACTCAATACAGATCGTTGCAGGAAAAATGTATGTGAATACCTACAAAGTCTCACTTATGACGTGACTGAGCAGCTCCTAACCGTGTCAAGTTAGACAGCAAATTGAACTCCAAACGACCAATTTCACATCAATAACTACTTGCTATGATGAAAATGATGCAGCCACTGAATTAGTTAACAAGATCTCCAATGTGGTTAACAACAATACTTTTACAACAGTGATGCCTAGCAGGAAACGAATAATTAAGCCCTGGATAACCCCTGGTCTTCTTAGATGCATCTGTAACCGCGACAAAATGTTTCGTAAAACTAAGAGAGATCCTGATAATAATATCCTAATAGTGATTTACTCGCGCTATAAACATTTTTTCAATACTTTACTCAAAAAACTGAAAAGATTATACGAACGTGAAGAATTTAAAAAAAATTGTAAAAATCCTAAGGCTACATGGAAAAAAAATCTAATCTACAGACAAGCAAATCATGTGCTAGTGAACTGGTAACGATTACTTCTGATCCACACTCCTCGCTAAATATTGTTAACAATCACTTTGCTGGCATGGGAAAAACTCTCGCTTCCAAAATTACACCGCGAAACGATCAGGCTTACAGTTCTGATGACCCCGATGTAACTAGTTCTGACCCTAGCTCAATGGCCATTTATAGTACGGACAATGCCGAAATAGAAAGATCAATACTCGGTCTTAAACTAAATAGTGCCGTGGGCTGGGACGGTATATCTGCTGCCCTGATCAAGGCTGCCAGACACGTCCTTGTTCCAATTATCTGCCTACTGTTTTTAAAAGAGCTGTTGTGCACCCTATTCACAAGAGCGGGGACAGAAGCAGTGTCAACAATTATAGACCAATTTCTGTGCTTACAACCTTATCTAAAATTCTGGAAAAAATCATTAATCTTAGGCTCCTTAACTACCTTAACTCAAAAAATATCCTGGCGGACAATCAATTTGGATTTCGATCGGGTAAAAACACAGAAGATGCTGTTCTCAAATTGACTGGTACTGTGGCTAAAAACTTAAATAGTAAATCCAAAACTATTGCTATTTTCCTAGACCTTTCTAAAGCTTTTGACACTGTTTCTGTTCTCCTCTTGCTGAATAAACTTCAAAAAACCGGCATTAGAGGATTAGCGCAGGATATCTTTAGAAGTTACCTAAGTGAACGATCTCAGGTTGTAAAAATAGGAAACCAATTCAGCAACGAAGAGAGTATAAGCTATGGCGTCCCACAAGGTAGTGTTCTTGGACTACCTTATTCTTAATTTACATCAATGAGCTCTGCAAACTCAAAATACCAAATTCGAATCTTATAATCTACGCAGACGATACGGCGGTAATCGTTCAAGGAAGAGACTGGCTTAAGACCCGTTCCCATGCAGAATCCGCGTTGCGAATAGTTTCTGACTGGCTATCAAATAATTTGCTTACCCTGAACATGGAAAAAACCAAATTTATTACATTTGCTCCACGTATAGCCTCTCAACCGGCTTCACCCTTTGCTTTGACTATCCACAATTGCCTATCCGTTATGAAAAATAACTGCTGTTGCAATTCTATCTTGCGAACGAATAGTATAAAATATTTAGGCGTAACAATTGATAGCACAATGTCCTGGAACGATCATATTGGGTCATTGGTTGCACGAGTTAGAAAATTAATATTTGTGTTTAAAAAACTAAGATCGTCGGCGGATCTTCCTACGCTTAAATCAGTCTACTATGCTCTGGCAAACTCTATCCTCGCCTATTGTATAACCGTATGGGGTAGTTCCGGGAAATGCTTAATGCTTCGTTTAGAAAGGGCGCAGCGAGCGGTTCTGAAAGTTATGTCACACAAACCAGTCCGTTTTCCGACCGATGAACTGTATGCTCTGTTGCAAATACCTAGGGTAAGACAAAGTTTTCTTTTGAACTCAATCTTACGAAAACACTCAGAGCTTAGTTTCGATCGGTGTTTTGACAGTCAAAGTAGCCAGAAACGTAGACCTGTTAAAGTCTGCCCTGTAGTATCTGCTAGCATCTAGATAGTTAGACGACAATACTACTTTATAAGTCCAATTCTGTATAACAAAATAAATGAGATTTTGAATGTTTACCCCCTTACTTTACGTGAGTGTAAATCAATTACACATAAGTGGCTCGGTTCCCTGACTTATGAAGAGATTGAAGATCTTGTAAAAATATAAAAAAACGAATAATAATAAATATGTTCCATTCATTCCCAATGCCATCCAAATTACATAAACTGACAAACTCAAGTGCATACACATACATACACTACACTAACATGCACGATAACACACACACACTCACATGCATACATAATATATTATTAGTGCTTAAGATTTTATTACTTTTTTTAATATTTCGTTCTCTAAAATCTAAAACTGTTTGTATTTATTTATTGTTCATACATATGAATGCCTGGAACGCTGTCGTCTCCCCTCTTGGAGGTGGGCGCTAATGACCGCGACACAGTATTCTATACTAATGCGGTTATTAACGAACACAATCTTTTGTAAAATTGTTTCTTGTTCCAATAAAATATTTCATAAAATATTTGTAAAATTCACACATATTTTACTATATCATTTTATTTATACAACTGTATCTCACTCATTAACACGTCTACTCATAAACTGCCGCATATCACACTCACACTTAACTATAGACACACCCTCTCACACTCACTCATTCATCTAGCATAACACACAAAGAGAGGATCAGCCACAGATTATAAAGTTATTAATTAAGAGTACATCATATTTTTGTAAAACGCACTTATGCTAAAACTTTTGTGTACATAATACTGTTTTCAGCATTTATTTGTAAATTATAATAAGTACTTTTGGGAAAGAAATAAATTTATTTTTATTATGTGTATCTTTAACTTTCTCGGGTCCCTGGAGACCCGGTCCTTTGATAGTACGAGGGGCCGAAGTCAACTCGCAGAGGCCCCGTTAGATATTTCAAATGGAATGGGGCACCAACAGACGATGATACCTGTATGCACTGTGAAAGTATACCCAAGGACAATCCCCGGTTGGAGCAGGACTATTGCAGAATATGGAAAAAAATATGAAACGATATGGGTTGGGTAGTTTAGTGGACTGATAATCGTTTATTATGGAAGAAATATTGGCCCCTGCCTAACCACTGACAATTCAAACGGCTTTAAAATAGCAGGGGGTGACTTGCACTCTCAATAAATGGGCCCCCCGAAAACGGTCGTTAGCACAAAGTGACGTAGCGCCACGGGGGCAACATATCCTGAGGTGCTAGAGGAGTGGAGAGGTATACCACGGCTATCAGGACAATCCCGGAAGTACGGTCAAGATCCTTACCAGCATCTTACTGGCTTATACACCTTCTCCCGAGCACATTTGCTCTTGCGAATTTCCACTCAGACCGACCAATTAAGGTAAAAAAGAGGTGAGAGCTCTGTTCCTCGTCAGTGTTCACTCCGGCCAGCCAATAAAGGCAAGCCGGGGATGAGGAACAAGACTTCTCCCGGGATATCAGGTCCGTGGGGTCACTACTGCCCAACAGTTTGCCACAAACCTGCCTTGCGGATTTATTATTATCTTGAACAGTCTCGGGACCCTGAGGTCCCGGTTCTTTGGTAAGCATACGAGGGGCCGAAGCCAACTCGCAGAGGCCCCGTTAGGCTTTCTAATGGAATGGGGCACCAACCGACGATTATCCCTGTATGCACTAACAAAGTATACCCAAGGACAATCCCCGGTAGGTGCAGAACTATTGCATAATATGGAAACAAAAGGTCACAGGCTATGGGTTTGGGTGGTTTAGTGGATTCATTATCGTATACTATGAAAGAACTATTGGCCCCTGCCTGACAACTGAAAATATACACGGCTTTAAAATGGCAGGGGGTGACTTGCACTCTCAATAAAGGGGGCCCCGAAAACGGACGCTAGCACAAAGTGACGTAGCGCCACGGAAGCAACATATCCTGAGGTGCTAGAGGAGTGGAGAGGTATACCACGGCTATCAGGAAAATCCCGGAAGTACGGTCAAGATCCCTACCAGCATCTTACTGGATTATACATCCTTAAATTCTCCCGAGCACGTTTGCTCTTGCGACTCTCCACTCAGCCGATTAATGCAAGAAAGAGGTGGGAGCTCTGTTCCTCGTCAGTGTTCACTCCGGCCAGCCAATAAAGGAAAGCCGGAGATGAAGAACAAGACTTCTCCCGGGAGATCAGGTCCGTGGGTTCGCTACTGCCCAACAGTTCGCCACAAAACTGCTTTGCGGATTCTATCTCTTTTTGTCTGGCCCCTCACCCTAAGTATGAGTACCTAAGGTAAGGGGCGCGCAAGCCCCACCACGACGTCAACGTAAAGATACGGCGGTGGGGTTATTATTATTATGTTTTGATGTGTATTCTCCGTCTTTAGGTACATCCGGTGCCCAAACCTGGTCGCACACCACTATTTGGACACATTTTAAAAGGATGTTCAGGGCGAATAAAACTTATAGTGCTACATGTCCTATTATTTGATTTTTATCTGACGGGACGATAAAGCCTTTTGTAAAGTATTTCCAAATGCCGTTGTTTATAGTAAAGTAGGGGTCGTCCATAAATCACGTGGTGTTTTTTTAGCAAATTTTACCCCCACTGTAAACGTAACGGCTTAACTAAAGCCCAAAATCCACAATTATTTCATATCTGAAATTACGTGTATTATCTTTAAAACATACTTTAAATGAAAAAACAAATACTCGTCACAAAATACCCAAACCCCCTCCCCCCCCCCCCTTTCGAATCTTACGTGCAAACCCCTCTATAGTCAAACCATGTTTAGTTAAATATTTTCGTTTTCATTAGTAGGTTGTAGGTTTATCCGTTAGCTTAATTAGGTACTAGCTCCACCTTGAAGCCTTAAAACAAGTTTGGCATAACAAAACATTTTCTACAAAATAATGGAAATAGGCAGCAGTCACCAATGTCATGCATTGCTGTCTACTGGCTATTTTACACTATTGAGCACAAGTCTCAATAATTATGAACGGGGAGCCCCATTTAAACGATTTCGATCCAAACATTGAACGAACCAAAGCGATTTTTAGAAGCTAATAGCGGTATATGCAGTAACCTAATACTATTATTATATTATCCAAAATTATATATATATTTATCCAAAATTACATTAAATGAAATTTTCTCACTGTGAATCAAAATAGAAATTAGGCAGATAGCTTTAAGGCGCAAGCTACTTGCACTACCTACCTACCACATTTTACCTAACACCATGATGGCGTAATACACTTTCTATCGAAATATTTTGAAGGCAATAGGGAATATGCACGAAAAAAATAGTTATTATCTATACATTTTATCTAAAAATATACACAAATATAATACTAACAGTAAAAATAGAATCAAAATTCCTTGAAAAACAAACGAGATATAATTATTTTAAACAAATATATCTGTCCCTCTCGCGAAAACGCTGTTTTCTATGGCAGCTGTATAGGCGCCAACAACTTTGACGTCACAATTCATATCGGACTTCTCTTTCTAATTGTAAACTTTGAAGCTTTGTAACTTCATCGCTGTTGCAGGTATTTAAAAAATAATTTCATAATTGTTTATCAGAGCTAATAAGTATTTCATTTTGCAAATAAAAAATCGCATGCATATTCCCTATTCCTAATTAATTTATTTTCCTAATCCATTACTCTTTTATATATTTAAAAAAAAGTACACTTCGAAAATATATTATTTGAAGAAACTACCTCCACCACGTTTGAAAATCAACCGTTGGCGTGGCGCGGCTATAAAAGCAGTGCGCGCCCTACCACTCGTCCATGGATCAGCTAGTGTATCGCTAAGTGGACGGAAAGACCAGTGATTTCCGTCTACCCACGCACCCGCACGGACCGCGCCTTCCTTCTACCCCACGACTGTGAGTTCGGACTCTGTTCGTTCGCACAGCCGTGGGGCCGAGCACCAAATCCTTTGTTCTCCTGAGAAAACCTACCCTCACATCGGTCGCGGAACTACACTTTGCAAAAAGATGCCGAAAAACAGCGCCCGCGGCCCTCCAGGCCGCGATGGCGCCCCTGAGGCGGAGCCACCACCACCGGAGCATCGTCCGACGCTGGGCCGGGTGGCGTCATTGCCAAATATTGGCAGGGCGCTGACCAGCTCGTCGACGGCCGGCGCTTTCTACCAGCCGCCACCAGCAGCAGCGAAGCCGAAGCCCGCTGCCCCAACAACCGCCCCAGCAAAGCCCCCGACGCCCGCGTGTGCAGCAGTGCCACCAATGTATTCGGCCCGCACCACCCGTCCACCATCTGCGCCCGCCGCGCGCCGCGCGCCCATGACCGTTCGTGGCGCTGCACCCGCGTCTCGCGAGCCCACAGCATCGCGCACCGCGTCAGCCGCGCGCTGCAGCTTGCTGGCGGGCGCAGCGGCACCGACCGCGCGCGTTTCCTCTCGCGACCCGCGTCTGAACAGGGGTACCGCAGCACCCGCGACCCCCTCTACACCCGCGTCACCCGCGCCGCCGCGCGCCTCCGCTTACGATGCACCCGCGAGTTTTTCGGCCCAGTCGTCGCGCGCTGGGTCGAACGAATCGCTAGAGTCGAGCACGCAGCGGGGGCAGAGGGGCACGCAGCGAGAGACTGCCCACCCCCGCGAGAAGAGCTCGCCAACTGCATCAACTGCGGGGGCGCGCACCCGGCGTGCCACGTCAGCTGCCCCGTCTTCCAAAGGGAGATGAGGAAAAGGCGAGCGGGGACGGTCGCCATCACGACGTCAGCACCGCGCCGCCCAGCTTCAGTGGATGGACCGAAGGAAGAGGACCACGGCGGCGCATCTTTAATGGCGGCAGCCAACGGGCCCACCAACCGAGACGGAGCGACCTCTGTCCGAGGGAGGAGGAAGAAAAGGAAGAGGGGGGGGGAGAGGTAGAAAACCCAAACCCCCCGCGACCCAGGAGTCAATAGCAACAACCACCAAGGCCGCCCCTGCCCAAGTCAAGGCGCAGGCAGTAGTTGCCAAGACGGCCGCAAAAGTCAGCGCCGGCAACGCGCGACAAGAGCGCCCTCTGTCGGCAAACACCGCAACTAAAAATCAAAGTCAATATCAACCAATGAAAACGAAGACTACTGGCGCCGACCTACCGGCCGGCGCTGACAACAGCAACAGCAATAAAGAATTTACTGCCTGCGCTATTAAACTCTTAATGCGCTTATTAAAAGCAATAAGACAGGGGCAAGACGCAGGGCAGGTCATCCTCGACGGCCTAGCCAATGACAATGGATAGGTCGTTGAGGGTGATTTATTGGAATGCCCGCGGCCTTAAAAGTAAGGTCGCTCCCCTCCGACATCTCTTGAGGGATTAGAACATCGACGTGGCACTAATAAGCGAGACGCTACTGGGACCAGAGGACAGGATTAGGTTCCCGGGCTATCTCGCTTATCGCAAGGATGAAGGGTCGGCTCAAAACCAAACAAATCGCGGTCTGGCAGTACTGGTAAGGCGAAGTGTCGTCCGCCAGAAGCTCCCCCCGCCGTCACTGCAGAGCCTGTACACCTTAGGTGTGCAGTTGCAAACCGCCCGCAACGAAACTAGATGCAAGCACCCGGCCTGGAACTCCAACGCATCGAATACCGGGGGGAGGCGACTCTTCACTGATGCCGAAGCCTTCGGCTTCACGGTGTCTGGCCCTGAGACGCCAACCCCGACTACCCCGACAACAGCAGCTACATGCCCGACGTGCTGGACATCGTGGTCCATCGAGGGCTAAACTGTCAGATCGCACAGCATGTGATCGACGACGAGTTACAGTCCGACCACCAACCTGTACTCGTCGTCCTATCGGGGATGCCGACCCGACTGAAGCCGCCAGCGCCACGTCGATTACTGGTCTGGACGAAGTTCGAGGAAAAGACTGAGGCCACAACACCGACTCGGCTTATCGCTACCGCCGCGGACGTTGACGCACTCGCAAATGACGTCACTGCTTGCGTGCAACGCGCCTTGGATGAGGCGACAACCACACAACCGGCGGAGGGGAGAGGGCTACAGCCGCCCCTACCGGCCCGACTTCGAAGATTGGTCGTCGAGAAGAGGCGCCTGCGCAAGCAGTGGCAGCAAACTCGCTGCCCCACAACAAAAACGTCACTCAACCGTCTCGCGGAGTGGGTAAAGGCCGAGTTGAGAGCTCAGGCCGCCGCGAGCTGGGAGGAATGTATAGACGCCGCAGTGGGTGACTGGTCGTCTGTACACCAGTTATGCCGACAACTCACAAGCACCCCAGCTCCGGTGCGCCCACTTTTGGATAGCGACGGGGCGCTCCAGTACGTAGCGGAGGAAAGAGCGGAGGTCTTCACCGCCCATTTGGAGCGTCAGTTCCGCCCGAACCCGACCGCCGAGCACGCACATGTCGCGGCAGTCGAGCAACAGTCGCGGCAGTTGAGGAAGACGCCATATTCTTCTCGCCGGGCGCGGTTTAACGCGCCCTGCGACGCACGAGACCCTGTAAGGCCCCCGGTGCCGACGGTATCACTAACACAGCGCTGCGCCACCTGCCGCACCGAATGGCCTTGGCGCGCCTGTTTACAGGGATACTGCGCACGGGGGCCTTCCCCACCGCTTGGAAGGAAGGGCGCGTTATTATGCTGCCCAAGGCGGGAAAGAATATTCTGAAGCTTGAGAGCTATCGGCCGATCACCCTGCTGCCCACCATCTCCAAGGTGTTCGAGTCGCTCCTGCTGCGACATCTCCAGCCGCACATCTCGCCACTACCCGAACAATTCGGGTTTAGGGCGGAGCACAGTAGGTCGCTCCCAGTCTACACGCGACCTACTCAAACAGTTCCACTAAACACACAACTCGCATCCTCGGGCGCAAACTGTGCTAGATTGATATAGGGAGGTTGCGTTCCGTAATCGTGGGATTCATCTCTCGACATGCGCTCGAACTCACGCATTGAATTTGTACTAAGTTAATATAGGCTTATTCGGTGCAGATGCACTGGACAGTAGTACTCACAGTACACGACCGTTCACACACACACAAGACGGCTCTGCGGTCCGGAGCATGATCGGCTAGCACTGAGATCGTGACGGACGGGAGCCACACACCCATCTGCAGGTATGTCAACAAAGTCCTCCCCCAGGCAACTGGGGGTTTCACTTGGCGGGTTCTGACCGCCGTAGGCGCCGTGAAAAGGCGACAACGGGTAATATTATTACAATGTCGTGACGTGCCTGCAGTAAAACTCATCGGATATACAACAGGCGTGCGTCTCATAGCTATGATTTTTCTAGCAGGCGCACGCCAAAATTACCACCCCAACAGATGGCACCACAGTGACCGGTCCGCCGTCGCAGACCGAGGTGTGAAGAAGAAGAAAGAAAGAAAGAAATCATTTATTTGCTTATAATGTAGGTCACCGCGCCACCGCGGTCAGGGTGCTTCGCCACGACAGCGCTTACCGCGCCCTCTTGCGGGGACGCAGCGAACTCCACACACACACTCGTCCATTTTGTTCGAGGATTTCGCCGAGCTCACATCGCTTCTGTTGTAACTTGTGTATTTATTAATTATTTGTGCTAATTTCCCGATTGTTTTTAAATTAAATAAAGTTAGCTTATTTTCGTGTATTTCATGTTTTTTTTTTTGTAAAAATAAAGCTGCCGCTTAATATATGTAACAGGTACTTTGAATTTTGTGGTGTTTTCACAGGGAAAGGAACCAACATCATAGGTTTTTTTCCAGGGGGGCCTGGCCCGTAACCTCTAAAACGCACAATGTACATTTGGCAGGATCGGACTGGGCTGGAAGTGACCGGGTAATAAATAATTGATTAATTACATTGTTAGTAGGGTTGCACCCCCCGTACGCGTGGGCTTGCGGATGGCGAGCGTTGGCTGGCTCGCCGTCCGATCAGAACCAGGCCCAGGTCGACGACTCGTTGTACCACGCGCGCCTCAAAGGGACGTCAACATAGTAGACGGGCTGGGCCCACTAGGGTCAGTGCCTGCCAGGTTTGCGGAATATGTTCGAAAGAGTCACCGTGGCCCTGGAACGCAAACCAAAACGACGAAAGCTAGGAGAGACACGGATATAACGGTAGTGAAAAATGCAAGAGCGAGCGAAGAGAGCTCGCCATTTTTTTGCACCCCATATCGGCAGGGCTGGACAAAATACACGCTTTGCTTTAATTAAATTACGTATTACAAAGTACTATGTCGCAAGTATTTAAAATACGAAATACAAATTATCTTTAAGTAATGTATTTGAAATATAATATTTTAGCTATTTTTATTTGAAATAATACCAAATACTATTAAGAATAAAAAATCAACCCCAGCACGAGCTAAAAAGCAGAGTAAAAGAAGATTAATAAGTAAAACCAAAGTTTCCTTTCATAAATACTAGAGTTTTACCTGATACTTGACATTGACAATTTGACGTACTTTTCTATCTCTATGACACTGACGTATAAATCATATGGACTTGAAATGTTTGACTATAGAAAAAACAGTTATACAAATATGTGGCATATCGACACCGAAATCATAAAAATACTGTCATCTCTTTTCAACTTTCATAATTTTGCTTAAGTGAAAAAGGACAACAGTGTTTTTGACAGTTACTATAATGGCAACCCTTCATTCCTAGCGTCATTAAAATACCTATTTGCGGCCGGGTCGCCATTTTATCCTCTCGCTGTTTGACAACAAGTTGAGGTACGTCAACTGTCAAATACTCTTGAGCTGTGGATATAATTTGTGAATTTTGAAGTCATTTTGCTGTGTTATTACGTTTGAACTTGGTTTTATAGTGGAAATCGTCAATTGCAAGATGCCTAATTGTAATATAATCGGATGTGGTATTAAAAGAAGCGGAAATCACCCGAACATAACTTTGCACCAGTATGTACTTAATTTCAGCTGAAATATTTTTGGATTTAGATAATAAACAAAAGATTCTGCATTCGTTGAAGAGTTTCAACAGTAAAGTATTCATAATTTCCCTTTTGCCCTTATTATCAACAGTAATAATTGTATTTCTACATCGAATCATTTTCTTGTTATTGTTATTGTAGGGATAGACTAGTGCAGTGCATGCATGACATTTTTATATTTATCGATAATGCTATATTATGGCTTTTTATTGGTTTGTTGTTTTATTTGCAGGGCTGCCTGCTAATAAAGGAAAAAAAAATTTGGCTGGAAACAATTGGTGTTGAAAATTTAAAGATGTCAACAAAAACAATATATAATTGTTTTCACTTTGAAGAATCTTGTTTCAACTGGAAACTGAATAAAGTAACATTGCTTGACGATACTACCTTCTACTTCTACCTTCACGAACCTTATTGGTAAGTAATATTGCTTGTTATGAATTTGTCTGACATGATTGTGTAGCGGCTGATAAATGATGGTGATGTCGTCAATTGCAACACTTGCCTAATGGGCACAAAGAGTGATGTTAAGAATGTATTTGAGTGTGATCCTTAGATTAATTGCCAAAATAAGACTGAATATGTGTTAATTTGGTTGTACTACTAAGTACATTTATGGTATTCCTTTTATAAGGAATTTATAAATGTTTAGTTACAAATGTCACCAGTAGTCTGCTTTTTGAATAGTACTTTACAGTTTACTTTTAAATAGTATAATAACAGTCCTATTCTATAAAAATCTCCCTATGAATATTTGGATGAGGTTAATGTGAAGTGAGCTTATGTATGATTATTTAGCTCATTACCACTCGAAAACTACTAAACTAGAGAACGAGTGAGAATGAAAAGAGACTTCTCAACCCACCAATTGCAAATTAAATGGGGTGCTTTATAATAATAAATAAACCGATTAATAAAATCAAGAAACATCAAAAATACTAACAATTTTATTGCTTTTCTACAGCCTGTGATTCAATCAAATATGACTGGCATTTTAATTGAAAGGATCAAAATCAGACAAACTAACAATCAATATCTGGGTGTGGTGCTCTTAATATGGTAATATTTTTTTGGAATTTTAAGCAGTGGGATCACCTACTGTTTTTGAAGTGTCATAAAACTTTTGAGTATTTACTTTTCTGTTTTTGTTAATATTTATGTTAATAATAGAGTGGTTTTTAGATCAAAGCTGTTTGTGTGCCTACCATTCAATATCAACCTAGGGAAGATTTCAAAGAGGAGTGGCATAGATTTAGCCTCTAGCACATCCGCTACGCCAGATTTAGTCACCAGCACCTCCACTGCGCCAGATTTGGCCGCTAGCACCTCCGCTGCGCCAGGTTTAGCCGCTAGCACCTCCGCTGTGCCAGGTTTAGCCGCTAGCACCTCTGCTGCGCCAGGTTTAGTCACAAGCACCTCCGCTGCGCCAGATTTAGCGGCATGACTAGCTTCAGTTTTACCTGTCATCATTATTTGCGAATTTGATCTCAATGATAACATCTCATCAACTGAATTAAAATTGGGTGGGAGATATCTCTCGCTTGTGTTCAATATCTATTAAAGCTTACTTTTATTTTATTTGATTTCAGGTACACACAATCAAAATGATCAAAAAATTAAAGGACAAATGTCAAAAGCAGAACATGAAGATAGAGACTTAATGAGAATGTTAGAAGACAGAGAAAAAAATTGCTCGTTATAGTAATATTATCAAAGATTTTTTTTACAAATATTATGAGAAGAAATCTACTGAAAGAGGATCACACGGAAATTACCTGAACAAAATAATAATTGAATTGAATTGTATTGTTCAGAAATGAATGAGATTAATTTGTTTAATATTACTTTATTATAAATAATTATTGTTGACTTTTAATTTAAACCCAAAATCATCGGCGTGTTAGAAAAGATAGGCGTTGGTTGGAGACGTCCGTACCGGGAGCCCATTGCGGATGCGACGTCATTTGTTTTCTTAGAATTTGTTCCCTCCGCTCCGTCTCGAACGTCTACCTAACAACTAAAGGCTCTAGAATAACACTTTGCCGCTCGTACGCCGCCGCCACGCTTCTGGCGCGCCGCTGCCTTCGTGAAGAGTTCCATATAAATCTATGCCAGGGATGGCCAACCGGTCGATCGCGGCTATTAGTCCAGTCGATCGCGGCGAGACAAAAAATATAAATAGGTTCGTATAACAGACTGCGCACGATGTAAGTAAATACTGAATCATCATCATATCAGCCGAAAGACGTCCACTGCTGGACATAGGCCTCCCCCAAGCGTCGCCACAACGACCGGTCCTGTGCGTCTCGCATCCATCGGCTACCCGCGACCTTCACCAGGTCATCGGTCCACCTTGTGGGAGGCCTTCCAACGTTACGTCTTAAATACTGAATAGGTTATGTTAATAAAATACTACATAAATGTCTTTACCCCACCGTTTCATTTGTAGTTTTAAGAAGTACCTATGTAATTCGTAGACCGTACAGGATTTCGTCAATAAAAAGTCGATTTTGGGTTTAATCAAGTTGGCCACCCCTAATCTATGCATTTGAACGCGTCGCTGGTCGCGCCGCCGCCGCGCCGCTGAGTTCGTGTCCACGGCCTTAGAATGACATCAGTTAGCAGTTAGCTGACCATGCATTGGTGTCGATTCTGTTGTGCACAAACTAAATTTAGGCTATTGCTATCTTTTCTCTCTAATAAAACGAGAAAGAGGCAGACGTAATTTAGAGCTGTCAAATTTTATTAAATTGAACTAATTTTTCCATACAAATTAATTAAGGTTGGTGCACGTAAAAACCTGTCGACTAAAAACATGGTGAAGCGCAAGGCATAAACTCATAAATTAGTTTGACATTTCTAACTTGGTTCATAGCTATAGCCGTATTTTCGCACTGCCTTTTAGTAAAAGATAGCGATACTCTAATTTTATTAGATTAGTTATTGAACAAGAGAATCGGCAGCAATGTCATCCAAACTAAACATGTACCTACGCAAAATTTTAGCTTTATCAAAAACCGGGAAGTGTGGGTCAAAACATACCTTTTAAGATTTGTTTACATTTGTTACCAGTTATTTTGTTAGTCATATAAAATTTAAGTTAAGAAAAGTGTGTAAAAAATACCCGTTGATATTGTACCGTGACAATATGGAAACATTCTCACAATTTTTTATCGATGTTATTGTAGAGAAATATCGCTAAGGGCTGCCCTATTAGCCGCCATTTTATCTTCTCCGTAAAGTGTAGGTATGCACGTTTTTTTTGTAGGTATGCCAAGTCCATATGATTTATACGTCAGTGCTCTATGACAGAAGCGGGTACAGTGTTGCCAACTCTAAAATCGACATATCTGAATATGTCGATTCAGGGGTTGCCATTTTGCTTACTCCCCACAAGGCCTCCCAGTTCCCACATGGTGGACCGATGTCCTGGTGAAAGTGGCGACTCTTGGGGGAGGCCTACGTCCAGCAGTGGAAGTCTTTCGGCTAATATGATGATGATGATAATTTTGCTTACGAAGAAAAAAGCGCTCGATAGCTATCGAGCGCTTTTTTCTTCAGAACGCACCCATTATTAAGATCGCTAAATGAAGGTTAAATGTATTTATGATAAAATGTATTGAAGCCATAAGTATTAATATTAATACTAGTACAGTAGTACTATATTAGTATTAGTATTAATATTGGCGTTTTGTAAGGGAGGAACACAAAGTCGATTTTTTTTATATAATATATTTATTTAATCAAAGTTTGTACCATTGCTATCTATGCACTTTTGCCATTTCATAGGTAGTTCATTGATCCCTTTACTAAAAAACCATTCGGACGGGAATCAATAAAATATTTGAAGGTGCTTTGGACTGCCCCATAGGAGTTGAGTTTTTTCCCTTGAAAGAAGCTATCCAAATTTCGAAAAAAATGGTAATCTGTTGGAGCAAGGTCCGGGGAGTACGGTGGATGTCTTAGACATTCCAATTGAAGCTCCCCTAATTTGGTAGCCGTCTGTTGTGCAGTGTGTGGTATAGCGTTGTCTTGAAGCAGCAGTGGCCTAGAGCGATTGACCACCCTCGGCTGTGTAGCAGCTAGCTTTTCCATCATGGTTTGCAGTTGCTGACAAGAGACATCCGCCGTAATCGTCTGGCCAGATTTAAGAAAGCTGTAGTGAACGACACTGGCACTAGTCCACCAAACGCTCACAAGTAATTTTTTTTTTTGAGTCAATTTTCGCTTGGGGCAGGATTTGGCTGGTTCGCCAGGATTCAGCCATTGCGATGAGCGTTTCTGATTGTCGTACAGGATCCACTTTTCATCACAGGTAATGATTCGATTTAAAATCCCTTCATTATTGTGCCGGTTGAGTAATGTAACGCAGCAGTCGACGCGCGTTTGTCGGTTTGCTGCACTCAATTCATGAGGTACCCACCTTTCAAGCTTTTTCACCTTCCCAATTTGCTTCAAGTGGATTAAAACAGTTTTATCACTAACACCGCAGCCTGCAGCTAACTCGTACGTGGTTTGCGATGGATCCGCTTCCACAATAGCCTTCAATTCTTCATTATCAACTTTGGTCTCCGGCCGTCCACAGGGCTTGTTCTGCAGGTCGAAATTTCCAGAACGAAAACGTTGGAACCAAAAACGCACTGGGTTTTCTTTTGCGACACCGTCGCCATACACATCATTTATCTTTCGAGCCGTTTCTGCAGCACTGCTGCCACGATGGAACTCGTACTCGTAAATAACGCGATATTTCAAGTTTTCCATTTTGTAAACTGACTGGCGCAAAGAAATTGGAATTCCCAACCAAAGAGGAGATATTTGAGATCAAAGTGGCCAGTACGACAAAACGCCCATTTCATATGTAATGACCCAATATTTGAAATACCTACTACAAAATACCTCGGCGTCAGGTATGTCAAATACGAATTACAAATTAAATTTTAAGCAAGTAATTGAAACACAAATACGTATTTGTATTTCAATTACGTATTTTAATTACAAGTAATTCAAATACTGCCCAACCCTGCATATCGGATAAGTTTGACTTTCTAACGCTGGGATGATGTGTGGAAATAATACTCCAGATAGTAACGATGGGGTATATTGAACGGTTGCGAATGGATATTTACAAAATGGTACATGTCTTAAATCTAAATTTAAAATACAAGTAGTGGTCTATTTACAATACCAATCAACCAATAGGAATCTAGTCGGTATTAGAGTGTAGTTCCTAAAGAAATCCGTGCGGAGGCGCGAGCTCGCCGTCGCCTGGTTGGCCGGTCGCGGAGACCGCGTCGATGGCTCAGAGCAACACAGAGGCACGGTGAATTTACATCGCATATAAATATTGCGGGTCAGCGCGCGAGTCCTAGTGTTCCGAGCGACTCGGCAGAACTCATTTGAAACTAGTTGACCCGCGCAACTTCGTCTGCTTCGCTCCTATTGGTCTAAGCATGATGATATATATGCTATAGCCTTCCTTGATAAATGGGCTATCTAAAGAATTCTTCAAATCGGACCAGTAGTTCCTGAGATTACCGTGTTCAAGCAAACAAACAAACTCTTCAGCTTTATATATTAGTATAGTATAGATATACTGGCCAGTGCTCATAACGTCATGAATCCGACGTCATATTGTACTGGTGTGCTACCATATTGTAGTAGTATATCAAACGGGCGTGTGTGCATCAGATTTTGAGGATTTATTTATTGTATTATTTGTAATATTTGCAATAATAATTGTTGTAAACGAGCACAAATACTATTCTCGATATAAAGTCAATATATGATATTAACGCACTGGCCAGTATATTTGGCCAGTATAGTAACTAAAGTTTTACTTGCAACTTGCTTGCTTGTTAGTTAAAAACTAAAGAAATAAATTAGAAACTTGTTTTTTTAAGTTTTCATCCAATTTTTAACTACAGTCGCTAGCGAGTATAGATTGATATAACTCATGGTAGACGCACGGAACGAATCAACAGTATGGGGCGCACACCAGTACAATAATGAGGGCTACCGTTTTCGTGCTCACCAGTTGGCACCACTAGCGAGTGAGGTCCGTAATCATATTATTAAAAATGTTATTACGCGCACGTGAGCAAAGTTAGAAGTAACATAATTATAATGCCGTAAACGCGAGATTAAATACAACATAGATAGTGCAGCAGTGTTACGCAGACAAGTTATGTTCGGCAAAAAAAGAAGAAAAACAATACATATTTTCGACACAAATAAAATTTAAAATAAATAAAAAATAAAATAAAATAAAAATCTTATATTTCAGACAGAGTCCATTTTTTGGTTAATATTCAAAAACTTAGAAATTAGTGTTAGTACGTACATTCTATCTAATTTTAACAAAACTATCATAATTACCTACACCACAGTCACATGTAGGCCTATCCAATGCCCCAGTATGGGGCTGTCCCACCTGTCCGCTATAGCTTTATATTGGACTCGCAGAGCGCTGTATGCCCTCTGCGTATAGTTGACCCACAGACTGCATGTATAAAACGACTGACAATACGCTCTAAACAACGTAGCCTTTACGGCAGTCGAGCATTTCGCAAATCTGCGAGCCAACATATTGCAGCGGACAGCCAACGCTTTGCGCTCACGCTCAATGCCCAGGTTGTCTTTAAGGTCTTCGGAAACCCAGTGGCCCAGATACTTGAAGGTTGTGACTTGCCTTAAGGGACTTCCGCAAAGTTTCAAATGTGGTACTATCGGATAGGTTTTAGTGCCTGCCTTAAAGACTAGTACCTCACTTTTCTTTACATTGTATCTGAGCCCATGGGTCTCCGCATACTTCTCACATATCTCGAGCAGACTCATCATTGCGTTAATCGATGGGCTCAGCAAGATCATGTCATCCGCGTAACTGATATTGTTGACGCATGTTCCGTCAACATAACAACCCTGATAAGTGTTGCTGAGCTCGACGATCAACCGGTTTATGTACAAGCTGAAGAGGCGGGGGGAGGTCAGGCCGCCCTGCCTCACCCCGCACTCCAGCCTATACTCATCCGATTGTGAGCCTGCCCACCTTACACAATTAATCTGACTGTTATACCAATACCGTAGTATTGAAATAACTTCCCTATCCACTGACGTATCTTCTAATAATTTTTTCCACAGCAAGTCGTACGACACCAGGTCAAACGCTTTGGATAGGTCCAGAAAACAAGCATTAACAGGCGTCTTCCTGTTCGTATAGTACTGGACAGTTTGCTTGAGAGACAGTATGGCACTTTCCGTGGAGAGACCAGCTAGTCTATTCTGTAAACAACTATTTCGATATCGAGCTTCACCTGAGTGACAAAACTCACAAAATGAGCTTTATTGCACACAACATAAAGTTCTTAATTTGAAACTCACTTCGGATTCGACTGTCGAGATACGAAAATGTTGTTACAGAATACCACTACTGGTCTGAACCCAAACTGGGCATCATGCAGATCGATGCGCTTTGCCATATGCCTATCCAGCAGACTGTCCAGCACCTTGGCAATGACAGTAGCAAGCGATATGGGCCTGTAGTTTACTAGATCTGATGTATCCCCAGTCTTATCTTTCACAATAGGCACGACCACAGTTTTCATAAGATCACTGGGCAGATGAGTGTGTCTCAGACAGAACGAGAAGAACATCGCCAGTACCCTAGGCAAGTGAACTCCTGCATGCTGCAGGTGCTCGATGCTGAGGAAGTCATGCCCCGGCGACTTGCCCCTTACCATACTGTTTATAACAGTAGTGACATCTTTTGCTGAGACACTAATATTCAACTCAGTCAAACAATCCTCAGCATCGACCCCCTGCGATGTTGAGCCTAGAGGAGATTTAGCTTTAAAATGTTTTACAAACAAGTTAGCTATAGCCGTAGGCTCATGATGCCCCGCTACGCTCGCGGGGACGCCCGGCCTCGGATTCAATCTTTTCGTATTTTTCCAAAATCTTGAAAAGTCTTTAGATTTATGGTATTTAGTAGTCAGTAGAACCACAGCTTATCTGCCTAGGCTCTTTTTTTAGTAAAATATTCAAAAAATCAATATAAATAAGTGAATAAATCGCGTCAAATCCGACCAACAGTGAAATTTGACATTTCGAAGACCTCACGCTACACTAGCGCCTCTAGCGGCGAATGCAAACGCGATAGCCCTCATTATGGCGTCGGTCGGATTCATGACGTCTTGAGTACTAGCCAGTGTATTGGGTTATATTTCGTAACACACGCAAAGTTACACTATTTTTAGGGTTTCGTACCTCAAAAGGTAACAAAAGGAATCCTTAAAAAAAAAAAAAATTGGACAAAAATAACCTTTTCGACCAAAAGATTAGTATTTGTTTTAAAATATTGGGGAATAATAATTTGATGCTGGCAATATTATAGAAAGACCGAATGGTAGTTATTTTCTGTCGGTCGTTGACATGTCAGTGAACGAAAGCCGGAGCCAGTCCCTGAATCAAATCAATCGTTCAACGGCGTTCGTTCGCCGCTATCATCGACCGACCGACTCGTTGTGTCGGGCCAAAGAGTCGGGCCGTATTATTGTAACAAAAGATTCAAGTTAAAAATATGTGAATCGTAAATTAAAACACAGATTTTTTCTAAGATTACTGAATAAACATTTTTTAAATTTAAAGTTTGATGGAGAAACTAGGCGTAATGTTTTCATAGTTCCATCTAAAGTGATTATCGACCTCATTCGGCTGTTTATGTTTAGTAAACGGGTATCTCGAAGTTTGTTTTGCAAACAGACAGTTTACCCACAATCGAATTATAAATAGAGTGTGCTAAGCTACGTGGTGTGTCGCGTCGTATCAGTGATGTTAGTGCTCTGAGGTGGTTGCAATGGCCAAAATGCGTGCGGTAGTGTGGTGTGTGTGTGTGGTGGCGATGATCTGGGGCGGCGCGGCGGCGCAGATGGGGAGCAACGTGCACAACATCACGCGCAGCATGCTGCAGGAGATGACGGACGGGCTGGATCGCGAGCCCGTGCAGTTCTCGGTGCCCACCTTCAACCATTCCATCTACATTGCCAAACTGAAGTTCGACATGCGCGCCATGGGCATGCTCTACAACTGCTCGCCCCTC
The DNA here is from genome assembly GCA_947578705.1 of Lacanobia wlatinum. Lineage (NCBI taxonomy): Eukaryota > Metazoa > Arthropoda > Insecta > Lepidoptera > Noctuidae > Lacanobia > Lacanobia wlatinum. The sequence continues at coordinate 29,615,418 of OX388029.1, read as the reverse complement.
GTCGTCAACGCCATCGCCAAGAAGCAGGCCTACCCTGAAGGTATCCACACTGCTCATACTACTCATGACCTGTCCAGGTGCCAATAGTTAACTGCTCTCTTGACCTGTTAGCTGAGAAGGAGGAAGCTTTACTAAACTTGGCAATGTTATCAATATTGCTTGACCACAACTGACATGGTTACTCTTGTTTTCGTAAATGTTTGCACTAAGTAGGAACAATATTTTGATGATAGTACGATAACTTTTTTCTTAAATGAGTGTAAAAGTAGTTTTTTAGGGTTCCGGACAAAAATCAGAACCCTTATAGGATCATGCGGGTGTCTGCCTGTCTGTCACAGCCAGTTTTCTCCGGATCTGCTGGACCGATTCTTTTGAAGTTTTGTACACATATGGACTTCTATGGCTCAAACACGAAGCGTTATGTAAATAAATATTTTTTTAGTATGGGGGCACTTTGGGCTAAACTAGAAATTAAAAATAAAATATCAAACTGTTTTGTGTGACATATCAAATGAAAGGGCTTACTGTGAGGGATTTAATTATAAATTTTCATAATTTTAAAATAAATAGTTTTGAAGTTATTCAAGAAATTCTAAACCCTTATCTCCGAAACTACTGAGCCTAAATTTTTTTAAAAATTCAGATAATCATTCTATACCTAAAGATTACAGGAAAACCTATAAGAAGTTTGTAGTGTTAAAAAAGTAAATTGGTTCAGAACCCTTTGCATGCATGTCTGACTCGCACTTGGCCAGGTTTTTTTTTGATAGATTGAAGGATGTAGTTATTTATTAACATTAATAATATTAGTGCAGGAATAAGTTCACTAACAAATTATCTGCAGCTCAATGGACCCACTAAAAGTCAGACCAATTTGTTATTGGTCCTGTTCTTTTCTGTCCTTGTTCCTTTTATCCTTCTTAGTGTCGCTAGCACTACATTTATTAAACATTTTTGACCCTGCTTCACCAATTCCACTGCATTTTTGGTGATTCTATGGGTTGCCTGTGATTAACTATAGGTCTAATACATAATTTACATATAGGTAGCTAACCAGGATGGTACATTTCCATACAATGGGTGTGTCACAATGGTGTCATAGCTCAGCTGGGAACAATGCTCGGCAGCCATCTGACTGGGCTCACTCACTCACTGCACCAAGCATTTACCTAAATACTTATGTTTACACTTACATTCTATGTATAGTATGCCTTAAATTAACAAAAAAATATCTGCAGTGTAAGCAGTAGAAGTATTGTTTTAACCAACTTCCAAAAAAGGAGGTTCTCAATTCTGTTGTATTTTTTTAATGTTTGTTACCTCATAACTGCTTCACTTATGAACCGCGATTATTAGTAAACAAAATTGCGTATTTTTCTTTCCTGCGACTTTCCAGTAGTGTTGTTAGGTATAGGCTCCACTAAAAACTGAAAAATAAAAAAAACTTTAGTTCGGAAGTCTTTATACATCGACTTCCGAACTTAAAGTTATTTTATACTTTGTAGTGTTTTTTATTTGGGAGTTGTACATTTTTGTAAAAAAAAAAATTATCCAGTATACAAGTATTGTTTTACAAAATCATGGTTACATTCGTTATGAAATAATTAATGAGTGAAATTATACAATGCTTAAGAGATTGAGTCTATACAATTCAAAGTGTTTCACATCTTAATCAAAATTTGGGCACTTTAGTTGCTGTGGAGCCGACCAATTTTATTGAGCCAAGCACTTTTATCATCAATGTACTCCACTAGTTTATAGTTATATGCTTGTTTGCATAGTGGACGTTTTATACAATTTTTAAATTTTGTCTCATTCAGTTCTAATTATTATATTATTTACTAGCACTTCGCCCGCGACTTCGTCCGCGCTGCAATTTTCTTAAGGAACCCTAATTTTTTTCTAGACAAATTATATGCTAAAACCTTCCTCGGTGCAGCAGTTTTTGAGTTTATTGCGAACAGACCGACAGATGCGGCGGAGAACTTTGTTTTATAATATGTAGTGATTCTTATGAGCCTGGGCTGTCCCACTGCAGGGCAAAGGCCTCGCCCCCCTCCTTCCACTTTCTCCGGTCTTCTGCAAAATCAAAATCAAATCGTATATTTCAAATAAACCATTTACAGGCACTTTTGAATTGTCAACGTCGGTCAGTCAAAAACATGAAGCTATTTGCACGTTCCAAAGCGTAGATCTCTATGGAGAAGAACGCGCAAGAAACTCCACGGACACTCTTTTAAACCATGTGATGTGTTACAAAAATCTTGTTAACATTAACATTGATTGCTTCTATATGTGAGGACAATGCAAAGAACAAGAAAACATGTAAACAATTCAAAATGCAGGTACAGATTAAAATAAGCCAGTGGCAGGTAAGAGATAACCAGTTTCAACTGACGGCGCCCGTTCACGAACATGACGCGTGCATCAGCACCATCTAACTCAACCATTTTGAAGGGAATCAAATGATCCAAAACACGCGCCACCATCAGCAAAACATTTGTGTGAGCATGACAAGCTCTCAACTGCCACGCTCGTTCATGTCAAACTAATTTAATAACGAAATCTATAATTACATATGTAAATGGCTCCATAGTGCTCACATTTACAAAAAAAATGAAAATATGCTTCTACGGTATACAAAACTATGGTTTCAAGTAACTAAGAAAAGAAAAAAAAAAAAAAAGAAGGCTGCTTTATTGTGTATACTTTGCTAATACAATCATGCAAAGAAATGATAAATAAATGATTGTGTAGGAGAACAAAAAAAAGGGTAAGCATTTCTTCCAATTATCGAAAACCTAACAAGTGGACCCATGCTGCTGTGGCTGTGGAGCAGGACCGGCATTTAGCCAAGCATTTTTATCAAGGACATAATCTTCCAGTTTATAATATGCTTGTCTACATAATGTGCGTTTTATACATGTTTTAAATTTTCTCTCATTCAGTTCGAGAATATTAAGTGGTATTTTATTATAAAATTTAACACAGTACCCCATAAAAGAAGTGTGTACTTTAGCTAATCTGAATCGGGGTTGATCTAATTTGTTCCGATTTCTAGTATTAAAATTATGCCTATCACTAATTTTACTAAAAAGATGAAGATTTTTCCGAACATACATAATGTTTTCATATATGTATTGACAAGGTACCGTCATGATGTTAATATCCTTAAACAGTTCCCTTAGGGAATCGCGCCGGCGGAGATTGTAAATGGCTCTGATAGCTCTTTTCTGCAGAATAAATATAGACTCGATGTCTGCAGCACGTCCCCATAATAAGATACCGTAAGACATGATACTATGAAAGTAACTAAAATAGACCAGCCTCGCGGTATCTATATCAGTAAATTGACGGATTTTTCTGACAGCATATGCTGCTGAACTTAGCCGTCCCGCAAGAGATGTTAAATGAGGACCCCATTGTAGCCTTGAGTCAAGCGTGATCCCCAAGAAAACTGTGTCATCGACGAATTCAATTCTGCAATTTTGGACCAGTCTTTTGAGAAGGAGTCCAGCTCCTCTCGTCATCTGTTTCTGAGCCTGCCACATTGTCGTTTCTTTACGCTTGGGATCCACTGCGTGCTAATCTTTGCCCATTGCTCCTCCGACATGCAGCTTATATGACCAGCCCAGTTCCACTTTTACCTCGCAGCTGTTTGGCCAACATCCGCTATTTGTGTTTTGGAACGAAGTTAAGAGTTTCAAATCAATCAATCGCTTATTTTGTCAAACATAGGTATGGTTACAGATAGTACATAGTAAAAAAAAAGAAATGCATAGCTCCTTGGCAGACTCCAAGTGCAGACTTTTGAGGATTGGTGAGAGATCATGTTTGCTATTAAAGTATCATGAACTAGTGGACGTCACGCGGTTTCACCCGCGTAGTTCCCGTTCCCGTGGAAATACGGGGATAATATATAGCCTATGTTACTCCCTGATAATGTAGCTATCCAATGCTAAAAGAATTTTTCAAATCGGTCCTGTAGTTTCGGAGCCTATTCAATTCAAACAAACAAACAAACATACAAACAAACAAACAAATCTTTCCTCTTTATAATATTAGTGTAGATAAGACATGCAAAGCCAAAGAAAGTTTTACCTACAGATTAAAATAATCATAACCCTCTATTTTATTGTGCCAGTCCCCATGCTCCTGTGTCAGCCTCATCCAGCCTCTACTCACGATGGCAACCGCTTCGTCGGCTCATCTCCTTCCCATAATAAAGTAATAGTCAAGAAATACTTATTCAGAACTTCGGAGAAATAGGTAGAGATACATAAATAAGTTCCAATAATAGTCGGGTCATAATGACTACTTATTAGAACTCATCATACCATAATGATACAGTTCTAATAGGTTGTGCTGTACTGTATATCATGTACTCTTTTAAAACTGGAAGAAAAAATGTGACAGAAAGAATGAGCTAGTCTACTTATCACCTGTAGAATAATATCCATGTAAGAATAAGCGAACAATAATAGCTGCCTACTATTATCTCAATCCTCTTATGCGAAGTGTACGTCATATACTTGAATGTCTGGGTACATAGCGGTAGTTACTGTCGCCGCTTCCCAAAGGGATGCAGTTTTCCAAGCGTGTGTAGTAGAGCAGGGCGCGGGGAGGTCGCTCCGGCGGATGTACAGAAATAGTCGCGCCCCGCGCCGTGGTCCCGCCAGACTTCACAGTAACAGATACGTGGCGTGACACCGCCGACCGGCGCACCGTGCCCTGCCACTCGGACGATACATGTGCAGCAAGGACCTGTCTTTGTTCAGGGCGGAAGTTAACAACGTGTCATACAAATTTTGACAGGTTTTCAGGCTAAAATAGTTTGAGGAACTTCAAATGCATTATTCAGAAATGGGGGTTACTCTTCATATTTTAAGCAGGAAAACATTAATCAAATAATATTACTTTATTATGTACTAGTTTAATTAGTTTGGAATTGTAACTAATAGGCTTAATTTATCAAACATTACATTGAACGCGAATCGAATAAAGGATCAATTTCAAACGACGTACTCGCCACAATATGCCTATGTTGTGGCGAGTACGTGACGTTATAGATGAGATGATCCACACAAGACAAGGGTTCAATTGCTCATGCGCGTGCGGGCTCTGTCGATTGATACTGGCTGCATTTATTTGTGGTGCTCAGTATAATGCGAGCGTTGATGGGCGAGCTCGAGTCGCGTGGCGCGGCCGTCGACCTTGCGCCTGCGACTCACGACATAGGGCTGCTCAGGGTTCAGTGCACAATCATTTACTCGAGAAAATTTGTTGAGATAGCATTAGAAACTAAGTCGCAAAGAAATACTTACGTAGTGCTCCAGCGCATGCTTTGCTCTCACACGTGTACCTTTTGAAACGGTCTAGGTACGAATGCACTTAGATCGAATATCGACCGACACGTACTTGACACACATTCATCTTAGTAACATGATAAATCTTGAGATTGTTTGGATGTTTCAAATCAGTCACGTCTGAAAGGATTTGGATGAAACTTGGCACTCGGGCAGACCATGACCACAACCTTATCATTAGTATCGAGCGCGGTGAGTGGTCGGATCGTATAATATAAGCCCTTGCAGCCTGGCACCCTGTTTCGCAAACATCTAGCACAGAAAGCTCGTACTTCCAAAAAAGCACAATTTTCAATATGAAATCAAAATAGGTTGTTTTAATAAAAATTACATCGTCTTGTATTTCAAGAAAGCGAACTATTTCAAACGGCCAGTAATCGAACCGAGCCAGAGCTTACGGTGAGAGGTGATTTAATATACTGCCTGACATTGATAACGGTCGCACTGCTCGGACTGACCACTGCCACAGCGCGTGCTACTGCAGTAGCTCTACTCCGCACCACCTTCTCATGAAACCACCACAAAGTGGCTTATATATTTTGTATCACTTTCACACTTCACTTCCTTAGTCAATTAGCGGAACATAGGGCCACGGTAAAAAATTATGCTGAGATAAGGCACAGGGAGATTAGGGCACCCCGACACGGATAGGTTCGAATGTTATGAGTTTATGACGGGAGCTAGAGTGAGCGAGCGAAGCAAGCTAACTTAGCTCCCGTCATATTGTCATCATAATATTATTGATTGTTGTTTGAATTTAAAAATCCAAAAATAAATCAATCAATAATTTATAAAACTCTTTCGTTACTGAGTGACTGACAGACAGCGCACAGCCGAAAGTACTGATCGGAGAGAGCTGAATTTGGCATGTAGCTAACACTCCGTAGGACACTAAGAGAGGATTTCCCGAAATTCCTACGGGAACGAGATATGCGCGCACGAAGTTGCGGACAAAAGCTAGTATTATTAATATTATAAAATAAATTCTCCCCGCCACGTCTCTGTCTATACGTGATAAACTAAAGCATGTTCCACACGGATGTAATACAGCGACCCATCCAAAGTGACCTTGTTTGTTGCCATCCGTGTCACAAAATTCGCGGATGGAAACCAAGCTCCCATCAAGGTCTCCTTGGATGAAACGTTGGATTACATCCGTGTGGAGCATACTTAATAATTAATTAATTATACCGAACGGATTTTCATACGGTTTTTACCAAGTCCAATAGACACGGTGATCCATGAGGAAGGTTTTGGTGTATAATTCATTGTTTTTTTAAATTGGCTGAAATATGAGATGTTTGTAAATGTCGGAATAGAACATGCCGATTGGGAGCTTAATATGCTCTGTTCTGCTTAATATGCGCCGTTCTCTCTGTTACCCGGGCGAAGACGGGTCGGTGGATGCCGATGACAAACAGGACAAGTTATATTGTAAAACATTAATTGATAAATAGTTTAAAAGTGACCGATAACATTCGTGTTTACTTGCAGTGCAGTGTGCATAATGCACCCGCTCAGCGGCATTCAGTGCGCCTGCGCCTGTGGGTGACTCATACAGTCATACTACCTGTTATGAGTTTAGAATCCTTCACATTCTGAGCGCTGACGGTGACGTCACCACGCAGTTTACCTAAATAACAATTCTAGTTGTGTGACTTGCTTTGTCGACCTATGCAGAAAAGCTAAGAGGATGCTAAAACGAGCGAACCGCCCAGCTCTGAGAGGTTGAATGTCATCCTGCTCTATTACTCTCGCAAAATAGCTCGAAGTTCTTACCTCAATCAGAGTTAGTATCCCTTATGTTCGGGACCGCAGTCTCAGGCTCATCACGTTTCGATTTGACTCACCCTATTTTAACAGCTTTGGAGGGCGGAAGTGGAAGTGACACAATGCTCTTATTGATATTTTGTAAAAGCATTGTACTGAAACAAAATTATGTATTATCCTAAAGTGGGCGATACACGTACGAGCAAGTACGCGTGCTTATGGCTCGACGACCTTTTTCTTTACGCGTTTTGTTTTTAAGTACGCGTACTTAAGGTGACACAGCGAAAAAAGTCGTCGAGCCATAAGTACGTGTACTTGCTCGAACGTCTATCACCCACTATAATAGGTTGGTAATATCTTTGTTTGCACTTTGAACACAACAGTAATTAGTGCTCTTAAAGCCGTCTCGAAGTGAGCGCAGCATGAGGGTCGTCCAATGAGACACTGTAGTCCCAGTCCGGCTGATTGCGGAAGCTGAGGCACACATTAAGCGCACTTAACGCTCGTCGAGTCGTCGAACACGCAGACGCTGGACCGTACGGCGCGGCAACAGTTCAACGATTAGCCTTCACTTTACGACTCTGGAATTCCTCTCCGTTTAAAGTCCCTGCTCACTAAACGTTATAATAGGACATTAAAAGCCTCGTGACTTCTGCCCTATACGTCGTACTGCCTTGGCTTTTACACGACTTTGTAAAAATTTGGTGAAAAGAACTCTGCAATCGCCGTCGTAACATGTGAGTGTCGCGGCCATGGGTTTAACTGTCTAATAGCCGAAAGGATTAATGGTTCGATTGGATGGTTTTATACAGAAATCTGTAGGTGAACTTTCCGAAACATGCTCATGGCTCGCGCTGCGACCTGACTTAGCAATTGGCACGGTGTGTCCATGTACTTGTGGACTACAGGAATTCAGCGCACGTCGTGTTTACCACCCACATGTCCTACTTCCAGATACATACATGGTGATTAGTGTCTTCTTCCGCGGCTCTCCCGCGTTTCCCGCAGCCCACAGGGCACACCACGTAAAGGATGGTTGAGACTTTATTCACGTCTTAACAATACCGTTAGGTGCCGTGCTCAGCGTTCAAAATGAACTGTGTACTATTATGTAATTACCAACTATTTCTTTAACACGCTAGCTGGTCTTCGTTTTGCATCTGGAAGATTTGATTTAAACACGTAGCCTTTGACCTTGAATAGTAGACGGATCGATATTTGTTGAGACAGCATATTGGTGTACTTGTAATTAACTCCGGGTTTGGCAGCTTATATTCAATGGGCTGATAGCTTATCGCTTTCAATCGATCAGTCCGACGTGTGTTGATCTAATTCAAGTCACGGCAATATAGTTTTTAAAAGCTTCCAACAAAATATGAAGTATGTCTCCACTTGCTCATGGCGGCGGCAGCTTCAAAACCTGAACGACCTCCGTCCTTCTAAAGTATTACTAGTGTTTCACTTTTACCGTTATTTCGGGGCCGAGTTATTCACTCCATTTGAGTTTTTACATGCAAACGAAAAGTTCCATTAGACAGACTGATATCGATACCAATTTCACGGTTGATCGGATGATGTGAACCGTGCGCGTGATGCGGGAATTGGGACTTGATTCACTGTCTCAGATTCTATCGTAACGATTTACTTTTCGAGGCTTTGGTCTGAATGTTTGATACATTCGTAAAAGCACGCCATATTAATGTCAAAGCAGATCAGCTTTTCAGCCATCAATATAAATAAGAGTGTTCTCCGTGACATCGTGCTGTCGTGCCGTGAGGCACAAGACAGACAGCTATTCAAGCGCACTTGAATTCGGCGGCAATCTGATGATTTCACAATCGCGTTATTGTGCTCACAACTCGTTTGGTCCATTATCTGAGGTAATGAGATAGTGTTCGCTGCGGGCGGTGGCGCAATGCAGCTGGAGAAGTGGAGACATTGCACGACGTCCGCGCGTCCGCCGAGCACTCCTGTCGGCTCGACGTTGGAGCTGCTTTGTGCCACTGATTGCATTCACTCAAGTGCTATTGATGCCACGCAACCCATCTATTGGATCGATTTTTAACCGACTTCTAAAAAAGAAAGTGGTTCTCAATTCGATAGCGTATACAGGGTGTAAAAGACATCGTAACGCAAACTTCGCGTAAAGGCTACACCTAATGCCACTAACCAAATTGTGGAAGTCATTAATCTCGCTAATGATCGGTTACAGAAATTGTCATTTTCGAGCACGCAATGTATTGTGAACAACGCGATCTAAACGCGCGAGAGCGTTGTACGGACTTACGGAGTACGTACCTACACTACTTGCTCACACACATACACAAGGCTGCGACGCCGCGCGCGCTGCGGTCTTTAAATGTACTCGTAGGTGCTTACCTACGAATATCGCCTACCTATCGTCGACAACAAATCACACAAAATCATTTTAACACTCAGAAATACCTACGGTACCTACTGATGGTAGGAAAATGTTTATGCAGAATTTAAGAGAAGAAAAGGATCCATAAGCTTGGTCTCTTAAAATCACAATTCCGATAAGGATTGATAAGATAACAAAAAAGAAACTTGTAAGTACCTACATTGAGATCCCGTAACGTAGGTATAAATTAATGAACTATCTAACTCACTTTGAATGTAGGTGTTACGGCTAATACCCGAAGTGCGGCTACACCTAGTTTTAGCCGGTTAGAACTAGGTGTAGCCACTTACTCTTGGTTAAACCTAGTACGAGCCGATTGTTTTCGGGTAAAACTAGGTCTAGCCTTCATCATGCCGGCTACAACTAGGTCCAGCCATTCCCTGTTGGATAAAACTAGGTCTATCCGATATCATTCCGGCTAGAACTAGGTCCAGACAATCCCTGTTGGATAAAACTTAGATGCGTGTCCCGCCAAGCCTTCCGCCCCGCGTCACACTCATGACTCACAGCAGCTGCAGCAGCGGCGTGGGGTAGAGGGCATAGCGAGGCACGCGCCTCTGCAGGTTGTGAGCGCCAGGTGCTGCTGATCTACTGCAGGTCTACTAGCGAGTGTGACTCACAGCGTCTGCAGCAGCAGCGCGTGTCTTAGTTTTATCTAACAGGGATTGGCTGTACATAGTTGTAGCCGGCATGCTATCGGCAGAGCTTTTTTAGATATTAAAAAAACATCCAATAAAAAGAAACGTAGAGAGTTTTTTATTCTTATAAATCACATTGTAATAATTAACACAAATTATTAGGAGTACAATTTTTAATATAATAGGAACAATCAGGAACATTTTTTTAACAACAGACAATAGTTGCATATTATAATTTAAAGAATGTTATTATAATTATAAATCACACTTTTATAAAGTAACATAAACTATTTATTAGAACAACTTAAACTTGAGTGACATTTTGAGTTGCACAAAATACCAGCAGCTTTGCAGAGGCACTTTTTGTTGCCACATTTGGTTTTGCAGTGGCATCTTTCATAGCCTTGCCCACCAGAGGTCGATTGTGCATTGGCTATTTGGCATAGTGATTTCTTTTCGGGTGAAACCATGTCAATATCTAAAAATTTTGAGTCACACACAGTGAACTGATTTCTTGAAAATAGTTCTGTTATAGTGCCGTATTTGTGTCCTAATTTGTATAACCCCTTGTCGTTACATTCAAGTACAACCATTAACACATTGGGAAAGTCGCCTCTACCTCTGTCCACGTCAGGAATATTTACTCGGGCTGTATCACCGAGTTTACATGGGGGAAACTTATCATTTGATGAAGCCGTCATTTTTATAGCTTGTTTTACCAAACCTTCCTGTGCGCCTTTTCTTTTCACACAGCTTACATTTTTTCTCCTCATTCTGGTCACAGAACCCGCAATATGTCATTTCGATTTCTTTCTGGCAACTTCCTGATGTCTTCCTGATTCTCTTTAGTAGCTTCGTCACTCTCATCATCAACTAACTCTCTAAGAATTTTCTCAAGATCTTCCTCACTTTCTATATTTGCAAGGACTTCAGGTGGTAGATCAGATGATTTCAGCCCGACCTTTACATCAGAACCGAACATTGCCTGGTACGGCGATCTTTTAATTCCGTGATGGTAAGCTCTATTTTTCATTAGCTGAATAAATCGTAAGCCTTCTGACAATTTTTGGCAGTTCTCGTCAGCCAAGTCATATGCATGGGAATGCATAATCTTCAAACCTGGCCTGGCCTGTACCTTGTGACTGGCTGTGTCGTGGTTTCCCAACCACGACACAGCCAGTCACAAGGTAGTGTTGAAGCATTTTTTCGATGTCTTGACTGGCACGCAGTCAAGACATCGAAAAAATGCTTATGACTTGGACTTGGCTAGTCCGAATAAATATTCCTGACGTGGACAGAGGTAGAGGCGACTTTCCCAATGTGTTAATGGTTGTACTTGAATGTAACGACAAGGGGTTATACAAATTAGGACACAAATACGGCACTATAACAGAACTATTTTCAAGAAATCAGTTCACTGTGTGTGACTCAAAATTTTTAGATATTGACATGGTTTCACCCGAAAAGAAATCACTATGCCAAATAGCCAATGCACAATCGACCTCTGGTGGGCAAGGCTATAAAAGATGCCACTGCAAAACCAAATGTGGCAACAAAAAGTGCCTCTGCAAAGCTGCTGGTATTTTGTGCAACTCAAAATGTCACTCAAGTTTAAGTTGTTCTAATAAATAGTTTATGTTACTTTATAAAAGTGTGATTTATAATTATAATAACATTCTTTAAATTATAATATGCAACTATTGTCTGTTGTTAAAAAAATGTTCCTGATTGTTCCTATTATATTAAAAATTGTACTCCTAATAATTTGTGTTAATTATTACAATGTGATTTATAAGAATAAAAAACTCTCAACGTTTCTTTTTATTGGATGTTTTTTTAATATCTAAAAAAGCTCTGCCGATAGCATGCCGGCTACAACTATGTACAGCCAATCCCTGTTAGATAAAACTAAGACACGCGCTGCTGCTGCAGACGCTGTGAGTCACACTCGCTAGTAGACCTGCAGTAGATCAGCAGCACCTGGCGCTCACAACCTGCAGAGGCGCGTGCCTCGCTATGCCCTCTATCCCGCGCCGCTGCTGCAGCTGCTGTGAGTCATGAGTGTGACGCGGGGCGGAAGGCTTGGCGGGACACGCATCTAAGTTTTATCCAACAGGGATTGTCTGGACCTAGTTCTAGCCGGAATGATATCGGATAGACCTAGTTTTATCCAACAGGGAATGGCTGGACCTAGTTGTAGCCAGCATGATGAAGGCTAGACCTAGTTTTACCCGAAAACAATCGGCTCGTACTAGGTTTAACCAAGAGTAAGTGGCTACACCTAGTTCTAACCGGCTAAAACTAGGTGTAGCCGCACTTCGGGTATTAGCCGTAACATAGGTACTATGAATATCGCCTTTCGCGGCACAACAATAATGCCTTTCACATAAAATGAATCATTTGTATCATTCAGAAATACTTACCTACTGATAGTAAGAACTATCCAATACGAGTCCAGGATTGATTAATAAAAAATAAGCTGGAAGTACATTGAAATTCGGTAACGAAGATAAATAATGAACTACCTAACTAACTTTGAATGTACCTAAGTACCTACGAATATCGGCCCTTCGCCAACAACAACTGACATGTTTATGCAGAAGTTAAGGAACCATAAGCTTAAGCATGTTCCACACGGATGTAACTGATCCAATGTACAATCCAAGGTGACCTTGGTGGGAGCTTGGTTTCCATCCGCGAGTTTTGTATTAATTTGGATTGCATCTGCCGTTTACACGGATGGCAACAAGCAAGGTCACCTTGGATGGGTCGCTGGATTACATCCTTGTGGAACATGCTTTAGTCTCTTAAAATCACGAACACGATTCCGATAAGGATTGATAACAAAGCCGGCCATGTTCGAGTCGGACTCTAAAACAAAGGGTTACCATAACCCAAAAAAACGTTTCTTGTATGCGAGCCCACCAGTAAATTAACTAGTCCTTCAGACGGACGGACAGCGGAGGCTTAGTAATAGGGTTCCGTTGGTTACGCTTCGGGTACCTACGGAATCCTAAAAATAAAATTGTAAGTAATAAAACCTACATTGAGATCCGATAATGTACCTACTACTAACTCACCTTAAGCTCGCTCACCCCTAACCAGATAGGGTTCGAAGTGGCCGCCGCCAGCACGCTCGCAGATCTGAGCGCGACGCAGAGTTTCTGCGTGGACACGGGGCAGAAACGTTGGGTCCTGGGCACACTCCTCACGCAGCGACGCAAACACATTCACGATGCGATTCCTCATCTCGGCTGCGGAATCGCACTCTGACACAAACACTTTGTCCTTGACGTAACCCCAAAGAAAAAAATCTAACGGGGTCAAGTCTGGTGAGCGAGCTGGCCATGGCTCCGGGCCGAATCTTCCGATCCACCGGTTTCCGAAAGACTCGGTAAGGCAGCGTCTGACGGGAAGAGTCACGTGCGGGGGAGCGCCGTCGTGTTGGAACCATGCCACTCTGTACTGGGCTAGAGGTATATCCTCGATTATTTCCTGGAGGTTTGTTCTAAGGAACTCCAGGTAATTTGTCCCGTTTAATCGTTCCGGGAGAAAAATCGGCCCAATCACGCAGTCTTTATAAATGCCGGCCCACACATTCACCGACCATCGAGTTTTGTGTCCCGTCTGCTGCAATGTGAACGGATTGGTACGAGCCCAGATATGGGAATTGCGCCTGTTCCACATTCCATTTCGAGTAAACGTGGACTCATCCGTCCATATCACATTTGCAGCAAAGTCAGGGATTTCGTCGTGCTGTCGTTGTAGCCACCGACAGTACCTAACACGGGATCCTCTGTCTGCGGGTAATAACGCCTGCACTTTGTGAATGCGATACGGGCGCTGGCGATCTCTGCGTAAAACCCGATGAACAGTCGAATGCGAGACGCGGGTCCTGTAACGGTTACGCACCACACGAGCTGCCGTTCGTACTCCCAGTCGTGGGTTCTGCCGCACGACATTCAGGATGTGGTTCGCTACGCTGGGTCTAACGGGCGTTCCAGCTCCCTCGCGCTGAGGCACAATCGGCTGGTTGTCTAAGACACGCTGGTACGCTCGTGTTATCACTCGAGAATCTCGTGGATGTCGAGCTCCTGGATACCGGACTACGTAAATACGCAGTGCCTCACGTGCGTTCCCACGTGCTTCGCCATAGCACATCAGCATGTTACCATATTCTTGGGCACTGTAGTAATCATTAAGTCCAGATGACATCTTTAAATGAAACACACAAAGACACACACAAACACAAAGAGAAACCAAAAGTTGACTTTTCAAACGTCCCGAAAACCGAATTTTGCAATAAAAGCACACTCGTTTGCTATCAATGTCAACAAGGAACTGACCAAAATCTATCATAAAATGTCCTTTTCGAACTTTCCTTTGAGCTCGCCGACAATTACCTACGTGCATTAGTACAGTAGCGTGGCTATCAAAGGCTTTTTTATTTTTTTGAATTAAATGATTTAGTTTATTGAAAAACTGAATGAGTTACTTGGTCGTTTTATACAAACAAGATTAAGATCTAAGAGAAACCAAACTGTAAAATACCGAACGATTTTTTTTTTCACGGGGACCACTCGCAGTTCACCTCGCTAAGGGTGGTCACTGCTCAACCGGGCTAGCCTGTGGTGGCCTAAGAATATGGATATGACTCTAAAGCCCCCAGCCGAGGCAACAAAATACCGAACGAAGCGATCAAGTTTCACCACTGAATGTAAAGTATGATTTTATTTAATCCTAACAAAACTAAATTAGCGTCATCACTCATCATTATTAAGTCTCAACACCATGTACATAATTTAGTGCTGCCGTATTTAAAATTCTGTCACATTGATGTATTAAAACGTAAATTGGGTATACCAAGAGCCAATTGAGATAAGCGTAACATTACTAAGCGTAACATTACTTATTTTACCTTAAGAATTAGTATGGTTTGTGAAACGTTAGTAAAAAGAAAAATTATTTTTTCTCGATCAGGTAAAACTACTTAACGGGTTAGCCCCTCTCCCTTACTACTATCAACGCCACAGAATACCTACATCAACTGTTGGCGGCGGCGTCGGCGGCATGTGCAAAGGCCCAAAGAGCGCGCACTACGTATTGCCGCTATAAGAAAATAGGACTTATCGACACAAAACGAAGTAACCGATTTTCGACCTTAAGCTATTACATTAAAGTTGAAATCAGTTACTTCGTTTTGTTGTTATACGTTTTATTTTCTTATGTCGGCAATTTTAGGCGGAATCCTTTAGCGGTGCCTTTGACAAGCTACACACACATGCACACTCGTTGTGTGCAGGCAGCTACTAGGCATGCGTTGACCTTTCGTTTGAACTTTGGACAGCTGAGCAGATACCTATTTGTAGTTTTATTTACATTGCTATTTTTAGTAAAAGTAGTGAGTTAATTATTTTTTTACTGAAAATCTCATTGGGTTAGGTCAGAATAACGATTATGAGCAGTCTAAAGCAAAAAAAACTCCTGAAAAAAATGAAAAAATGAGGAAAAAGCCGACGAAAAATTCCAACTTGGGGGTGTCCAGAATCATGTCCTGGACCCATGGAAATCGTTTGTGCGTCGATGTCTTTTACACCCGGTATATTATGTATATTTTTTTTTATGTGTGAATTAAAAAAATAATTAACTCACTACTTTTACTAAAAATAGCAATGTAAATAAAACTACAAATAGGTATCTGCTCAGCTGTCCAAAGTTCAAACGAAAGGTCAACGCATGCCTAGTAGCTGCCTGCACACAACGAGTGTGCATGTGTGTGTAGCTTGTCAAAGGCACCGCTAAAGGATTCCGCCTAAAATTGCCGACATAAGAAAATAAAACGTATCACAACAAAACGAAGTAACTGATTTCAACTTTAATGTAATAGCTTAAGGTCGAAAATCGGTTACTTCGTTTTGTGTCGATAAGTCCTATTTTCTTATAGCGGCAATACGTAACGCGCGCTCTTTGGGCCTTTGCACATGCCGCCGACGCCGCCGCCAACAGTTGATGTAGGTATTCTGTGGCGTTGATAGTAGTAAGGGAGAGGGGCTAACCCGTTAAGTGGTTTTACCCGATCGAGAAAAAATAATTTTTCTTTTTACTAGCGTTTCACAAACCATACTAATTCTTAAGGTAAAATAAGTAATGTTACGCTTAGTAATGTTACGCTTATCTCAATTGGCTCTTGGTATACCCAATTTACGTTTTAATACATCAATGTGACAGAATTTTAAATACGGCAGCACTAAATTATGTACATGGTGTTGAGACTTAGTAATGATGAGTGATGATGATGACGCTAATTTAGTTTTGTTAGGATTAAATAAAATCATACTTTACATTCAGTGGCGAAACTTGATCGCTTCGTTCGGTATTTTGTTGCCTCGGCTGGGGGCTTTAGAGTCATATCCATATTCTTAGGCCACCACAGGCTAGCCCGGTTGAGCAGTGACCACCCTTAGCGAGGTGAACTGCGAGTGGTCCCCGTGAAAAGAAAAATCGTTCGGTATTTTACAGTTTGGGTTCTCTTAGATCTTAATCTTGTTTGTATAAAACGACCAAGTAACTAATTCAGTTTTTCAATAAACTAAATCATTCAATTAAAAAAAATTAAAAAGCCTTTGATAGCCACGCTACTGTACTAATGCACGTAGGTAATTGTCGGCGAGCTCAAAGGAAAGTTCGAAAAGGACATTTTATGATAGATTTTGGTCAGTTCCTTGTTGACATTGATAGCAAACGAGTGTGCTTTTATTGCAAAATTCGGTTTTCGGGACGTTTGAAAAGTCAACTTTTGGTTTCTCTTTGTGTTTGTGTGTGTCTTTGTGTGTTTCATTTAAAGATGTCATCTGGACTTAATAATGATTACTACAGTGCCCAAGAATATGGTAACATGCTGATGTGCTATGGCGAAGCACGTGGGAACGCACGTGAGGCACTGCGTATTTACGTAGTCCGGTATCCAGGAGCTCGACATCCACGAGATTCTCGAGTGATAACACGAGCGTACCAGCGTGTCTTAGACAACCAGCCGATTGTGCCTCAGCGCGAGGGAGCTGGAACGCCCGTTAGACCCAGCGTAGCGAACCACATCCTGAATGTCGTGCGGCAGAACCCACGACTGGGAGTACGAACGGCAGCTCGTGTGGTGCGTAACCGTTACAGGACCCGCGTCTCGCATTCGACTGTTCATCGGGTTTTACGCAGAGATCGCCAGCGCCCGTATCGCATTCACAAAGAGCAGGCGTTATTACCCTCAGACAGAGGATCCCGTGTTAGGTACTGTCGGTGGCTACAACGACAGCACGACGAAATCCCTGACTTTGCTGCAAATGTGATATGGACGGATGAGTCCACGTTTACTCGAAATGGAATGTGGAACAGGCGCAATTCCCATATCTGGGCTCGTACCAATCCGTTCACATTGCAGCAGACGGGTCACCAAACTCGATGGTCGGTGAATGTGTGGGGTGAATTTATAAAGACTGCGTGATTGGGCCGATTTTTCTCCCGGAACGATTAAACGGGAAAAATTACCTGGAGTTCCTTAGAACAAACCTCCAGGAAATAATCGAGGATATACCTCTAGCCCAGTACAGAGTGGCATGGTTCCAACACGACGGCGCTCCCCCGCACGTGACTCTTCCCGTCAGACGCTGCCTTACCGAGTCTTTCGGAAACCGGTGGATCGGAAGATTCGGCCCGGAGCCATGGCCAGCTCGCTCACCAGACTTGACCCCGTTAGATTTTTTCTTTGGGGTTACGTCAAGGACAAAGTGTTTGTGTCAGAGTGCGATTCCGCAGCCGAGATGAGGAATCGCATCGTGAATATGTTTGCGTCGCTGCGTGAGGAGTGTGCCCAGGACCCAACGTTTCTGCCCCGTGTCCACGCAGAAACTCTGCGCCGCGCTCAGATCTGCGAGCGTGCTGGCGGCGGCCACTTCGAACCCTATCTGGTTAGGGGTGAGCGAGCTTAAGGTGAGTTAGTAGTAGGTACATTATCGGATCTCAATGTAGGTTTTATTACTTTCAATTTTATTTTTAGGATTCCGTAGGTACCCGAAGCGTAACCAACGGAACCCTATTACTAAGCCTCCGCTGTCCGTCCGTCTGAAGGACTAGGTAATTTACTGGTGGGCTCGCATACAAGAAACGTTTTTTTGGGGTATGGTAACCCTTTGTTTTAGAGTCCGACTCGAACATGGCCGGCTTTGTTATCAATCCTTATCGGAATCGTGTTCGTGATTTTAAGAGACTAAAGCATGTTCCACAAGGATGTAATCCAGCGACCCATCCAAGGTGACCTTGCTTGTTACCATCCGTGTAAACGGCAGATGCAATCCAAATTAATACAAAACTCGCGGATGGAAACCAAGCTCCCACCAAGGTTACCTTGGATTGGACATTGGATCAGTTACATCCGTGTGGAACATGCTTAAGCTTATGGTTCCTTAACTTCTGCATAAACATGTCAGTTGTTGTTGGCGAAGGGCCGATATTCGTAGGTACTTAGGTACATTCAAAGTTAGTTAGGTAGTTCATTAGTTATCTTCGTTACCGAATTTCAATGTACTTCCAGCTTATTTTTTATTAATCAATCCTGGACTCGTATTGGATAGTTCTTACTATCAGTAGGTAAGTATTTCTGAATGATACAAATGATTCATTTTATGTGAAAGGCATTATTGTTGTGCCGCGAAAGGCGATATTCATAGTACCTACATTCAAAGTGAGTTAGGTAGTTCATTAATTTATACCAACGTTACGGGATCTCAATGTAGGTACTTACAAGTTTCTTTTTTGTTATCTTATCAATCCTTATCGGAATTGTGATTTTAAGAGACCAAGCTTATGGATCCTTTCTTCTCTTAAATTCTGCATAAACATTTTCCTACCATCAGTAGGTACCGTAGGTATTTCTGAGTGTTAAAATGATTTTGTGTGATTTGTTGTCGACGATAGGTAGGCGATATTCGTAGGTGAGCACCTACGAGTACATTTAAAGACCGCAGCGCGCGCGGCGTCGCAGCCTTGTGTATGTGTGTGAGCAAGTAGTGTAGGTACGTACTCCGTACAACGCTCTCGCGCGTTTAGATCGCGTTGTTCATAATACATTGCGTGCTCGAAAATGACAATTTCTGTAACCGATCATTAGCGAGATTAATGACTTCCACAATTTGGTTAGTGGCATTAGGTGTAGCCTTTACGCGAAGTTTGCGTTACGATGTCGTTTACACCCTGTATATGAAAGGGTATGCTTCCGAGATGGTCCCATTGCAACCACATCAGGATCTGATTATGGAAACCCTGAGAAATTGAGGGCAACTCTCGAAAATTCTAGGCACGCTTCTGGTAAAAACTTGATATTCGTGTGTATATCGGGTGACACTATAAAAGAATGAAGGTTTGGATCAGACCTGATGATGGAGACGACAGAGAGTCAAGGGAACTCCACATCGGTATGTAGGAACTACAAAGTGTTTGGGCTTATTTCTTTCGTATTGACGAGACCTTTACACCGAAAGCACTTAGTAAGTTTTATTTTCATAACATAACATCACACCGGTACGCTGTGAATGGGTACGTAGGTACCACTAAAAAGTGAAAAATAAAAAACTTTTTTACAAAAAATATAACCGACTTCCAAAACAAAACACTACAAAGTATAAAATAACTTGAATTTCGAAAGTCGGCGTCAAAAATCGAAATAATTAACTTTTTGGAAACGTGTTATTACATTTTATAGATATAAGTATACATTAATATCGAAACATTGCGAGTTTGAATTAATCAGACGCCATGCATGCACAACACTTGTTGTAAACTTGTAACACAGCGAAGATATTATGAATCGTGGAGGCCTGCAAAGGTCAGTCTGTAAGCGCTCACAGTGACAGTTGTGCGTGACGTCACGTGATCACGTCACACAGCTTGTGCACCGCTGTGACTTCCCATTCGACAGTTTAACCATTGTATCAATGACTTTAATAATACGTCTTCCTTTTCATCCGGCATTTTGCGCATCATAACATGAGTAAGGCGTGGTGTTCAAACAAATCAGGGAGCTTTGCATCGCATCGTTACGTGCGTCTGCTGAAAACCCGCAGTCCACTAGTTTCATCATGACAGATTCGTTCGGGACAACTTTCACCGGTCGCACCAGCTGTGGCTCTCAAACGTTGACTCACACTGTCTGTCCTACACGCCATGGTAGTAAGTTTATAATTTCGTCGGTCATTAGGAATACATATAATATTAGTGAATGATCTCACACCGTGAATCATGGAATCAGTAAGTTCATCGTTACAAATGAAAGATGATTGGTTAGGCATAGGCCTTTGCAAGACATGCTTTGCTGAGATAAAAGCTGTGTGATTGGCTGGCTAGTCACTTGATAGCTGTAATAAATTTTATACTTCGTATTAAGGAAATCAGGTTCTCTGTGTTCCGCTATTCTGATATCACACGAACTCGATTCCAGTTTATACAACTGAGGTCGTCTAGATATGTGTACGACAACTGGTTTGGTCAGACAATCCTTAAATGGCTTTTGATATTTCACCGAAATAACGGCCACCAGCCGATAAAAAAATGATGCGTTAGTTATAAGAGTAGGATGTTGCAATCGTGATGCACGGCGGCTGGCGCTGGCGCATCTCTGGCCAACTCAGTGGGTGCGCGCGGTGGCCGCGACCCACTTGACGCACACATCGACTCTTTGTTTAATCAATCAAATATTACTCATTCACGCGATCGTACGACTAGATTACTAAGAAACAAACTAGTCTTTCGGCTCCTTCAAGGATCTTCGAGATTTTAATTTGTGTCTTGGTTTTAATGATGGAGTTTCTTGTTCGTTCTTCTCCATAAGAATCTACCTTTCCGAATGCACAGTAGAGTCACTATATTATTTTAAATACAAATAATGACATTTAAAAGTGCCGTTTAATGGCCTAATTGAAATAAACGTTTTGACTTGGACCTTTCGTCTTTTAATTTCGCAGTTCCCACGTTTCTTGGAGTCGTTTCAATATTTTTACCTACTCGTCTTTGTTGATCTGTGAGCTATCTCCTCTAATTTTTTTGTGATTTAGATGTATGTAATTATTGCAAATTAATCTATACTTATATATAAAGCTGAAGAGTTTGTTTGTTTGCTTGAACGCGCTAATCT
This sequence comes from Lacanobia wlatinum, assembly GCA_947578705.1. Classification (NCBI taxonomy): domain Eukaryota; kingdom Metazoa; phylum Arthropoda; class Insecta; order Lepidoptera; family Noctuidae; genus Lacanobia; species Lacanobia wlatinum. The sequence goes on along the minus strand of OX388029.1, from coordinate 29,594,046 downwards.
CAGGAACTACTGGTCCGATTTGAAAAATTCTTTCAGTGTTAGATAGCCCATTTATCGAGGAAGGCTATAGGCTATAAATCATCACGCTAAGACCAATAGGAGCGGAGCAGTAATGAAAATTGTGACGCAGACGAAGTTGCGCGGGTCAGCTAGTACTAAATAATATGGTTTTGGCGTCTTCTTGTCTACGTAATGGTCGCCCAAACAATAAACACACTGGAGGGCTACTCTCTAAGCCCGAAGTCCGTAGTTTCGGGCTTAGTTGAGGGCGTATTCTACCGTACTTACGATTAGTCCCAAACCCGAACTAAGAATGAATGACAACATGATTTGACAATAACTATCAAATCTTGTTGTCATTAATTCTTAGTGGTTAGGTGATACGGAGTAGAATACGCCAGCAACTAAGCCCAAAATTACGGACTTCGGGCTTAGAGAGTAGCCTCCCTGGTCACACTCACATAGCCGCACTTTGGTACTTGTCCCGCCGCAGCTCACTAGCGCGCTGTGCGCTAGTGCTGTGTGCTAGTGGTAGAGTCGAGTGCAGTGCTCGCTGCTCATACACTTTCTAATTCGGGCCAGCGGTTGTTTGTGTTTGCGCTGCACGCTGCGTTGTGTGCCAAGGTCACGCATGCCGTTATTTAACCATTTTCAGACGGCCGATCAGGGACTTCAGGAAAACCTTAGCAGAGCAGTGCCTGCTATAACCTTTACAGTGATGGGAAACAATTTTATAATGAAACATTTTATGTCCACGTCAGCGGCGTTATTATATTCCTCCTTACGTAAATGGTATGGTACGCATATTCTATGGTTATATGGGGCGAATATCTTTATATGGCGAATAGTTACTGTATTAGCGACAAGATAAATAGCGGTTGAACTTGATAAACCATACCAATGTTACATACAGGGACCTAAATACTTAGTTAATTTTAATTTTTTACAGTCAACGCTGTTAATGGAGGAAAACCGTAGGGTAATTGAATTAGTGCAGAATGTAAATATTTTGTTTCATAAGTAATTCTATGAAACAACATAATAATATTTTAATTATTTTTCCTTTATTAATTAGGCTTAGTTAGGTGTGATTTTATTCATGTATTTTCCCGGAGTAGCTACTGAACAAAGCTGCGCAACACGGGGTAAGCGCTAGTGTGCTGAGCACAATAGGGACTATTTCGATTACCTATAAATGCCTATAATAATGTTTTCGATAGGGTTTCAACGCAATCGTACCTACATCGTGAACGGGTTCCTCAAGCTTTAAGAGATCAGTTCTTGCATAACTTTTATTCATTGAACGGACTAAATTAAACTTGTTAAAAACTTTTGTACCAACAAATCAAAATTGAACCATTCACAGGATGTGGACCCCTGGAAAGGGTCTCATTAGGTGACTCGTTGGTCTGACGACCCCAAGCGCTACCCAAGCACCCAACCCTTCGTGGAATAGACGCGTGCTGCTGGTGATGTGTTCATTACGGGTTTACCAGTTTAATATTAGACTGATAAAGCTAACCCATTTAAATGTTATCCTTATATTTGGGTTTCCGCCGGCTTAATTGGGGTTGCACGGGTCAAATATATCTACACTTAATATATGTACATATAAAGCTGAAGAGTTTGTTTGTTTGTTTGCTTGAACGCGCTAATCTCAGGAACTCCTGGTCCGATTTGAATAATTCTTTCAGTGTTAGATAGCCCATTTATCGAGGAATATATCATCACGCTAATACCAATAGGGGAGCGGAGCAGTAATGAAAATTGTGACGCAGACGAAGTTGCGCGGGTCAGCTAGTTACCTATATGTATATAACTTACATGTTCAATGTTAACGTAATGAACGTAACTTTCAGTTAAGGTTGTGTCTCTAGTTACTGGACGAGGAGGTTCTCGCTAGATTATAGACGATCCACTGGTTTAGGTGAACATGTAGTTATCGACTTGACACCAGTTTTACTAATATTTACAATCGATGTAATTGACTTGGCTGTGCGTTGTATCAGGCGATAATATTGACTAACTCGGTAGTTATTTACTATTGAACCTAAATAAAGTTTTGATTTGCCACAGTGTTAGTTGAAATCGTTTACTTATATGCCGTTTAGAGCCGTAATTACGTGAATTAATTTCATAAGACATGACAATGGAGTATCGCGGCGTGGCTCGCTCCTCCAGTGGGTCGTTTGTGTTCGTTCGCTGTAACGTTATTATACTCGTATTGTTTGTCCCGCATCACAATACTCACTTGGTGTAAGACAACCGGCAAGTCGCCGCGCGCCGGGCAGCAGGCTGCGCGTGCGCGTGGGCGCCTGAACCGGCTGACCCCAAAACAAATAAGATAAGCGCTCTGTTCCGAACTGCATTGTTCAAATGTTCGCTAATCATTTTGCACCTTCCGCGCTTCAAACTAGATCTTATGTCATTCCTTATACAGTCGAAAATTGTAGTGCTAGCTGCGTGCAGATTGAGAGCGAATTACTACATCCTCGACGTAACGAGAGTAACTAGTAGTAAGTACTGCTACCAGCAACAGGCAGTGTCGCGATCGTGAAGGATGTCGCACTAAATGATATCGCACTAAATGATATCGCACTAGTAAATTCTACCGCTGTGCTTGTAACTTAGTACCTCATCTAAAGATTCAATAACTGCTAACTTAGGTCACATAGGTTATGGATACGTTGCTTTTACATGAAAATCTTAATTGTGTAAAGGCTAAAGAGTTTGTGTATTTAAACGAAACAGCCAGTCCGCAAACGTCGGTAAAAAAGCATGAGAACAAGATTCCGAATTGTGTGAGTCAGACGGACTGGAAATTAGTAGTATTATGATAACGTAATGCAGTAGTACCGTATGTGAGTGCAGCGACGTCACGGTAAATCATAATAGTCACGTAGTCGCGCAGCTAGCGTGAAGATATCTGGAGGCGAGAGATAATGATTAACTGTAGCCGGGGTCGCAGGGACGGAAGGAGTTTACACAGCTGGCGGCTCGGCGGGCAGCCGCTAATTGAGTGCGCCTGCGCCGCCACACGACTACTCCCATTTAGTGACTAGGTGCCGAACATTGCCGACGTAGTGCTAACCACCTAACATCTCAGCTGGACGTGGAATCTACTTCGACGTACAGCTGTAGTCGAATATAAAATAAAATAAAATATGGAAAGTACTACCTTTTCCGATACGGTTTAGTGCAATGTTATGGTTTTTTTGTACCTAATCTTTTAACTTTGACTTGTAGTCCTTGAAAACGTACAAAATAATAGGTTCACTTTCTAGTAACCTATTATTGTGTCAACTTTTGTTTACTATCGTCGTAGAGTTGTGCGTAAACCGCGATGCGCGGACGCAGGGTCAACACCCTCACGTCTTATCTCTTCCGATGGCAGCGCTACTAGATTTGAATAAGGAGCAGTTTATTTAAACGTCGCATTGTGCCCTCTCGTTCCGTACCAGTGGCAGTGGGCTTCATTATTGTTCTAGGTATGACACGTACCTACTTGAGGCGAGTAAGGAACCAAGTTCCTTTATGACACACATAATAGAAATCTGAGGTCATCGGAAAACTTGAGACTACAGATACATTCCACTTCCAGGGTTGCGGACTTTGTTCGAAAGAGTCGCGGCAGCCCTTTTTTTACTATTGATAGGCACGCGTTTGACCAGTATCTCACCTGATGGTAAGCGATGATGTGGTTGAAGATGGAGCACGCTTGCCTAGAAGTAACCACTCTTGACTTAAAGACTCCCAGGTTGTAGCTATAAGGAAACACAGACTCCGGCAGGGAATTCCACTCCTTAACTGTACGCACTATGAATGTATTCCCAAAACGTTTGTTGTAGACCGATTTCGGCGGAACCCGTATTGTCGGTCACTAAGGATATCATTCGCTTCTAGGTATGCCAGAACTGCCAGAAGCTTATGATTTAGCACGCGTTCCATACTCTTACAGAGTGTGGACATTACCGAGATGGGTCTATAATTCGACGGGTCAGCTCGACTACCCTTTTTGGGCACGGGCTGCACGTTAGCTTGCTTCCAAGCCTTCGGTACTTTTCCAGTCGCAAACGAAAGGCGAAATAGGCGTGTCATGATCGGAGACAACTCAGGCGCACAAGTCTTCAGAACAATTGCCGGTATCCCGTCGGGGCCACTAGCCTTGTTCACGTCTGGGTTACGCAGTACCCTATGGACGTCCTTCTGATGAATGCGAATGTTCGACATACTCGACTCGCATCCATCAGGAGAAGCATCAGGGCCTCGCGCCTCCAGGATCCAGATGTAAAGATTCCGCAAACAAAGAAGCAAATAAGTTTGCTTTCTCCTCAGCAGAGTGGGCCAGCGACCCGTCGGGTCTCAGCAGTGGTGGTAGTGAGGGGCGACAGAAGTTCGAATGTTCGATTCGACCGACTTAGCCAGGGACCAAAAAGCCTTCGGCTAATGTGGTCAAACCGAGCTCTCCGCAACACCTTCCTGCAGGACTTGGCAGCCCTGTTGAAGGCTCTCTTCTTCTGACTCACGTCATTTGCTTTGCGCGCACGGGCGTCGACCCATGCTAGGGACGCTGCGTGTTTAAGCGCATCAGCTCTGGAACGTAAAGGGCATTTAGAGTTACACGGATGGGTTCTAGTCGGTAAGAGTCTGACACTCCCTTCCGCTCTGCCTACAGTGGAAGGAGACATTTGATGATTTCCCATCATAAAAAAAAGAAAAGAAAGAAGACTCATTCCACCAGCTTCTACGACAAATCTTTTACGGTTCAAACAGTGGTAAGGTTAATGTTTGTCCACTTTTAAAACTGTGGTTAACAAACACTTCCTCAACTCACAAGCGTGTTACGATACGATGCACTCTATGTGTGTTCATTGATAACAGCACAATGCCACCCGTTCGGCAGATTGGTCACGGTTCTAGTCCTGACCTTCACATCTGATGACTGCGTTCCAGAGGTTAAACACAGTAGTTTGCTTGCTATCAAGCACAATGGGCGGCACTGAGTGTTTGTTCAGCGTTCACCGTCACATAGACGGACTTCTGCCGCTGTTCCGGTGTGAACGCGTTGTTTCGGCTCTCACCGGGGCATCACTGCACCGCGCTGGTGCAGCGATGCCCTTTTAGTTTAATACAGGTACGATTCTTTGGGCGAAACGTCATCGCGTCGGGAGACCGCTAATAATACTTATACTTAGTAAATACAAAAGATTTGCGGTCTCTTGAGGCGAACACGCTTGGCCCAAAGAATCGTACTTATATTTGATTAAAAGGGCCAATAGAAATTATTTTTTTACTTTTTAAAGTTCTTTTTGTTGGTGGGATTTTTAAATTTTTAATTTAATTTTTGTTAAACTGATTTTTCATTGATGATGAGAATAACAGATAAGTCTTTGACGAATGAAAACTCGTTTTAATTCAGTTAATTGATTTAGTGACCGCCTCCATTCTACCTACTAACCTCTTCGCAATATGCTATACATTATGATTGATTGAGTTGAGCTGCACGATAACTGACAAATTAATGCTTGCACTGTCTGGACAAGCCCACTCAAACATGCGTGGTGCTTTCCTCAAAAGGCCACCTCAGACGTTAACCTACATGTTTTTCATATGTTATTGGCGATTATATGGACTTCAAAAGAGACTATGACCTCTGAGTTTGTTTTGGTGTTTCTTCTCAGGGTAGTCAGCTAGGAAACATCCGGCCTAATCTAGATTAATATGTCAAAAAAAAAATTGACGTGTAAAAGAGTTACTTGTAACCTATTTGCAAAATAAATATCATTTATCATTCAAGGGTTAACTGGTTCCTAAATATAAGTTCTCACTATTTTCAGTAACACGTCTTTTAAATATCGCAAGGATTTTTTAACCCCTTTTGGCTTATTTCTTAATTCATTAACAAAACTTTAAGCCCAAATATTTGCACGATCGATTATCAACCCTCGACGGTGAACCGAGCGCTGAAAATTGAACTTGCTTTTGTTTAGATACTACATTTAGATGACGCTAAGTAGGTATTAGTGAAATTGGACGCAATTAATCTCTAAATAAACAAACACCATTGAATGAAGCTGATAAACATTATCAATCCATCACACACGCCAAAGCGTTGGGGTCGGATCTACGGATAATAACAATAAGCCATTATAACAATGTCATCTACTCATAAGTAGATAAAATATAGATTGTAATAATTCGGTGAATTTAGATAAGTTTTTCGCATATTTTACCAGGTTTTCATATCCGCGTAGAGGTTATCTTTAGGTGACACTGATCTTTATACTCGGTCGACGACACTGATAAGATATCGTCGCGTGCTGTAGTCGGCGTTAACACCAATGCAGCGACGTCACGAAGGCCGCCCCGCCCCGCCCGCACCCTGCCGCGCCCCGCCGGCGTCCTCACTGATAACAATAACTTCTATCGGTTTATGCTCGCCTAGTACTTTTTCAGGCGTTACGCAGTGGAAAGTGTTTTTCTCCGTGACGTTACCGCAGAAAATTTCAGCACTAGGTTAGTAAAACTGAAAGTATTAGTTTAGATGACGTTCGACAACTGGAGCTATATCAAATAAAAAAAAAAACTATGTTTTGAGCACGCGATAGCCTTATTGGTCCTATGTGGTATCTATATTACAGTAGATAATACTTTCAGCAATATTTTCAGCAGCGATATGTGGTGCAGTAGAGGCTCGCGCCCCGCCCCGCACCGCGAGGGGAGCCGCTGAGCCGCACATGTAACGCTATGAATGAGGCGACGCATTCAGCAAATAACCGCGGCGCGCTACTCCGCGTCACGCCCGTGTAATTACTCATTAAACAGCTGTTCACTGAAACATTACCACACGCAAAGTTTAATTTTTCTTTAAAAACGAAAGTCTGAATAAGTACTACTAAATTATAAACGTTTTTTGTTTCAATTTGGTCGATAAAATCCGTTTAGATTCTGAGTTTTTTTTTTTTTTACTATAGATAGGCATACGTTTGACCACTATCTCACCTGATGGTAAGCGATGATGCGGTGGAAGATGGAGCACGTTTGCCTAGAAGCAACCTATTCACTCTTGTCTTAAAGACTCCCAGGTTGTAGCTATCTGGAAACACAGACTCTGGTAGGGAATTCCACTCCTTAGTTGTACGCACTACATTAAATATGTATTTATTTAATTATCTATCACGTAAACTGGCAACCCAATCATAATTCATAAATCGTTGTGACCGGGTTAATGAAAACCCTTTCCAAGCAGTGACTGCAGTACTGCACCGAGGGATCATCAGTGATCGAGTCTGAACGGGGCTTCCTTCGTCGCAGAAAAGTTCCGAAGGTTCAACTAAGGAGTGGAATGCGATGGCGATGCGTACAGTTAAGGAGTGGAATTCCCTGACGAAGTCGTTGTTTCCTGAGCTACAACTTGGGGAGTCTTTAAGTCAAGAGTGAATAGGTTACTTCTAGGCAAGCGTGCTCCATCTTCGACCACATCATCACTTACCATCAGGTGAGATAGTGGTCAAACGCGTGCCTATAGCGATAAGGCCGTCCATTGTGTCACCCTATGTAATGTTTTCTTCATCAATTTTTTTCTGTAACTTAAATGGTGTACATAATAAAGAGTATTCTATTCTATTCTATCAATAGTAAAATAAAACTTTCAAAGGATTAGCCGTTCAGTCGGTTACCTAAGTATTAACGTTATTGATTGGGTTTCCGCTTCTTAGGGCTAAGAATCCCTTCTTAGCCCTAAGCCGTGTTTTGTGTGTGGAATTCAGTGGATTTTTACCATAGATATCTATTTTTAATTTCTACTAGCTTCTGCCAGCGGCTTCGCCCGCGTTGTCCTAGGGTGGTCCCTACATACTCCCGGGATAAAAAGTAGCCTATGTCCTTTTTCAGGCTCTAGACAAAAACTCCCGCCTTTCAGTTAGACAATTTGAACTTCCACAGTCAGGTGCACGACAGTCAATTTGATTCTCTTGGACACTTCGAGCTTCATAATCTTGGCGGTTTCTGGTGGCCGCTACTGTCTATTCTGGCTTTCAGGGTTCCGTGCCCGAAAAATTAATGTAGGTTCATTGGGTTTCCGTTTCTCAGGGTTAGAAATAGTTTTATCTAGAATCTTGCATGAAGATGTTAGGAACCATATAATCCCAAATGCCTTACTAAAATGCTCGATAGAGAATCAATATTAAACCCGAACTATTTAAAAGTTCGCGCGCTTAATTCTTATCAAAATAACACAAAGTATCTACCTATGCCACACTACACATCGCGATTGTTCTCGCGCAGAGTTTCGCATTTGCAGCATCTACATATAGCTATCTCGCTTACACGTACCGGCTTTTGCCGGGCTTTCAAATACTATCTCTGTCACTTTCGCACTTATAGCGATGTGCCGTATAACGAGTTAGAACCTTGTGGGTCTACAAATCGATCAGTATGGAAGATTTAAGCCGTGCATGCGTATGAAGATGCACGCGTATGCGTGACCTTGTCACCTTGCCAACTCTGCAATGTTGCCGTTTTAGCGACGTTGTGAGATCTTGGAGATTTTTAACGAGTTTGGAGACTTTTTTAAAGATTTAGCAACAATAAGAACTAGCGACTTTTTAAAATAACGAAATCAAATATTCAAGCAATATCTTAAAAATAAAAAAATTGCGACATCTAGCTAGATTTTTCATATACCTGGCGACTTTTTTTGCCTAAATGACAACTCTGCAACTCTGCGTAAGTAGTTCCCGACACCCGAGTGCAACTCACTTCAGTTTCATTGCTTGAGTGGGAAAAGTTATGTTGTTAAAGTTTTTTATGTGTTTTCTTAGATTTTCTCAGTGATACAATTGTTTTGGTGACTTACCTACAACAATGGAGGTAATTGTACCTTTTGATTGGCGAAGATAAGACAAAATCTTTAAACTTTTCTCAGAAAAAACAGTTAATTTCTTCATTAAAACCGACGCCTAATTTGTGTATTTCTCAGACTAGTAAATCGCATTAACGAAAAATTAATAGATCAGTGTATAAAACTAGTTGGATTGTTGGCTGTTCGCACACTAATAAGTTGTATTGCTGGTGTTGCATATTTTTTTCGAATGAAGATTCCGTTTGGAATACATCTGGTTATAATGATTTAAATAACATATCTGGCGCCATTAAAAGGCACGCAAATTCCCATAAACACCTGTGTGCAATGGTTTCTTTCGGTAATTTTGGTAAACAACGAATTGAGACATCTATATCACGCCAGTTATCTGAGGAAATTTCAAAATATAACACGCGCGTTGATAACAACCGTAGTGTATTTCAAAGATTAGTCGATATTGTTTGTCATTTAGCACAACAGGAACTTCCTTTAAGAGGACATGATGAGTCCAAAACTTCATTAAATAAAGGCAATTTTTTAGAACTGGTCTCTTTAGGAAAGAAGAAGTTGGATGAATTCACTTTTAATTTATTGTACCAAACCAGTAGTTTATGAGAAAATTGCGATGATAAATACGTACGTACCTACATACTCAGTCGAAAACTGAACTTTCTTTTTTTGTAATCGGTTAAATTTTTTTTTGGGCTTGCCTTATTTTGAAACCCTAGGCACGCCACTGTTAGGTACATGTCCCGTGGGGTATCACTTAAAAATTCCTCACAGAATAAGGCTAACCGTTTGAACGAGCTTGCAATTAAGTTGTACGACCCTAAGCTGCTAGCTTAGCGAATAGCGATCGAGTGGTATTTACCTCGACAAAAATATTCACTGCTCATTAGTAATTTTAAATTACATAAACGATGTAAAAATAAGTAAGGTCACGATTGCGCACTGTCATGCATTATGTTCAAGTTTGGAATTTCCAACAATAATGCTAAGCGTAGCTTTCCCACAATTAATAAATTGTTAATCTATGAGATAAGAACAGTGGCAGTAGGTCAAGTGGGTTTTTTTTATTTTTATTAAAGCACAGCGTTGCCAAAAGGCAGCTGTTTGAACGGCGGCGGCGGTGCAGCGCCCCCTCCGATGTAGGTCGCACCTGCAGTGCGGCGCCCGGCTCTCGACTCGACCTCTTTCCCGAACGGTGCAATGCGTTGTATCCGCTTTTCCGACCCTTCAGAGTCTTGGACAACTTGCCGATTTCCGCCTCTACAGACACCCACTACAAAGCCGCATCGCACAACTGTCCAACCCGTTTAATTAAACAAGAACGCTACTTCCAACGATACAATAGTTTTCATTATCTCACGCAGACCGGAGTTAACATAAACTTTCCCTCGTTATAAGAGTCCGCTCTCAGCAGGTTTGCTTGTGATTGCCAAAGTACTGGCCTTGCTCGTTGTTGTTGATGATAAATATTTAAGAGCATTCGGGTCAATAACGATTTAATAAACAAACTTTGATTTCATATTTGGCATGGCGAGTTAACACGCAAAATGTTGACCTTATCTGTATGATTGGTCCGCAGCCCTCGTAGGCAATCTCTGAGTTAGGATAATCGTGCGTTATTACTTGTCCAATTAGTTTGCTGTAGGTACTCTATTCGTTAGGAACAGGAAGGTTGAATCAATTGCACGCGTACCAGGCTGGCCGCGCTCCCTCCACGCTATTTCAGTAGCGCGACGCGTCGGGGACCTGTTGCTCCCCGCGCAATAGTTTCTACATGTGCAAATATAAGCCATCAGTTCTGACTGTGAGTGGCAAGTCACGCCCAACAAAAACCTGACCCATAAAGGAAGTAAAATATTGAAAGCTATGACAAACTTATTTTGTACCTATTTTACGAATCTAGGTAAATGGGTCACTGCGGCAATTGCTCGGCATGTACTAACGAGCATATAGAATCTGTATCATATGTATCCGAATCTGTATTGAAAGATATGCGTGTAATTACGTAGCGGTAGCCAGACTACAGTAACTAAGCTTGTAGTCTGTTTGTGGTAAAACACTTTGATGTTTAGTTAATTAAGCATAATACATAATAGTACGATCGATGCTATTTGATCATGTAGTAATTAATTAGTTAATAATTTTCCGGATATGAGGTCAATAATTGACTTAATTACCGAGTTCTCGATGTCTAATTAACGAAATAACATGCATTTAGCACAGCCAACCAGTACTTCAAGATCAAGGCCATCGCTTATCTATTCCGTGAGCATCACACACTCACAATTAGCACAAATACACAACGATCAACTAATTAAAGCGTATTCCTAATATGGATGTAGATTTTCCCAGTGGCACACAACGTTTGCGTCTATAACGGGATGTTTGCAGAAGTGTTCATTGTAATTTGTAACGATGTCGTTAAGAGCCGGGTGTATTCACCCGTGACGTGGCATCCTCCAATGAGCAGCGCGGGAGTGGCGGCGCGCTCGCGCTCGCATCTGGGTCGCTCTCGCGTACTTGCACAACTCGCACGCATACACGAACATCAAACTGTCCCTGTGCCAGAACAGACATCACACCAATTAAGTTCTATTATGGAATAGTTCAAATAAAGTTTCATAAAACTGTGAACTCTTACATATGTAGGGCAGGAATCGATCACTAAAAATGCGCCTAGTTTGCACAGTAGTTAGTCTTTGTTTAATGTTATCATCTAGTGAACATCAAAGCGGTCTCCGAAACATCTGTTTCGTGTACTATCTGGCTCATTAGGTTACAGTTACGGCTAAAACAACATACAGTTACGGCTTACGGCCCGAGATCATTCTCTTCCACTCAGTGACTCATGCTCAATGTCTCGTGCAAATTCTCAATAGAACCTTATGTTTTAAGAAATAAGATGCAAATTCGCATTGCTGAAGGGTGGCAGGACAAAAAAGAGAGTGGACTAGGCAGCCGTTGGGCACAGTCATTCGAAAAGTATTGGGAGGCCGTTGGTACCTATAGCTCGCCATGCTTCTAACTCGCGAGTTACGTCAGTTCTATTCTTAATACTAAAGAATAATAAGCTGCCCATTGAATGACTATTTATTTTGCAGTTTGCTACTCCTTATCAATTTGCATCCCGTGGGGACATTATATTTTCGAACTCGAACTAAATCTTTTGAAACTGTTTGGTATGGAGAAGACGTGTAGGTTCATTGAGCGACTTATTATTATATTGCTTATTTTTGGACTTAAAAAATACGTCGACATAGCAGTAAGTATTATTGACTCTAAAAAATAACCCTTGTAACCCCCGTGACCCCTAACGTCCGTCCGTGTCCGCGCACCCTAACGTTTGTATGGAAAAGCGAGTTAACCCTCCATGCAGTTACCCTTACGGGCCCTAACCGAGCATGTAACATCTTGTCTGTACAAATATTATAAAGCTGGAGAAGTAGAGAATTTTGTTTTTTTGAACGCGATCTCAGGAACAAAGGCTATATAGCAAAAGAAAGAAAATAAAGGTTCGAAGGCTATATAACATCACGCTACAACCAATAGGGTTATAGGGCCATATATTCAAGATAAGAATGCTTGGAAACATGCTAGTCCTGCTCCATAGATCAATCTAGGGTGTAGTAGACATAGTGAAACTGGTTGATATGTTTGTGTTTATTGTATTAATATTTACTATGTAAACAGGTGTATTTACTGATTTTTATATTTAATTTAACTCACACACTGATCATATAAATCAATAGTTGCAAAAATTTGTACGTATGTGAGTATTATGTTCCCTTACTAGCAAACTTATTAATTTTACCTCTGCTGGCATTTCTTTATTGTACCTATTAGTAGTATATAAGTGTTTTTTTGGGAGCATCGTCCTCACATAAAATATAATCAACTGATTAATGTATGCAAATATTGTAAAGCTTATTTTTGAAAAGAGTAACTATGGAGTTTCTTGTCCGTTCTTCTCCATAAGAATCTACCTTTTGCGAACGGACGACTAGAGTCACTATAATATTTTATTTTATTTTAATTTGACGTTCAAAAGTGCCTTTATTGGTCTAGTTGAAATAAATCATTTGCCTTTGACTTTGGTTGCGCGGATAAGCTAGTATAGGATAGCCCTTTCCTCATGAAGCGGTAACCCAATCGATGCTGGGACTTATCGTCCAGCAGCAGATAGAACCAAAAGCTTAAGCGCACAGAAAATATCGTACACAGGGCACATTAGTACCGTCAAGAGTTCATAATTTAAATTTTTTTTCAAAGTTGCAGCGGGCGATGAAACTCTATACCTAGTTAATTCAGATTGCTACTCAAGTTTTCCCGACAATGTGACATTTGAACGTTTTACCCATATTCCTGATTTTGAGTAGTACTGGTTTGACGAATGAGGAAAATCTCGTGAGGGAAGTTTTGAGTATAATTGTGGCTGTAGGAGTAGGGGACGACTAAACTAACGATGGATGGACTGTTTGAATGAAGATATGGTCAGAGAAGGACACATTATTGACTGGAGTTGCGGTTACTAGAGAAATATGGAAAAAGAACACATGTCACATACACCAGTGCATTGCATAATCAACCTAAATGTTTCCACTGCTGGGACACGCACGGATCTCCTTTCAATAAGTGGGAGTGGGCCGTCATCCACCACCCGAGCCCAGCGTGACTAGTGGTTGTCACATGTCTTCAAACGGTTTGTTCTGTCATAACATTTCCTGACGATGTTTTCCTTCACCGCGCGCGTTCGAAGCCACGACTGACAACTTGTAAGTTATCACTGGGACTGCTCTCAACCAGACATGTTAAGCCGTTCCCAAATAAATTGGGATGAACAAAAAACTAAGTGCTGACGGTGTTTCCTAGCAAACTACTCTGAGAAGTTTGTTGAGGTGTCCTCTACCCGTATGTTCCAGTAACAACGTGCGCCGCAATCAAATTGGTGTCTGCTGTTGAGGTGGCTTTACTTTCTTTACACACCCGTGACTTAATTGTTTTGTAATAGAAAATAAGAATGTTAATTAAATAATAATGTAAATTCATTGTGTGTTTACTAGAGCGGGTGCCTGCTCACACAAGTGTGACGCGATACAGCTGCAAGCCATTGCCGTGTTACATTACATAATCCCAAGATATGTTTTCTGCTGCGTTCATCAACTTCATGGTTTTATCAACGAGCGCAGGATTGTTGTATAAATTTTCTCTTCTCTATGACTGGCGGTCTTTTGTTGATCGCCCTCTTCTCCATATCGCTGAATCAGCCATACACCTATTAACCGCTTTTGTACATTCATTTTTTGGTCCACCGTCCACTTTTTGCTTTATTTGTTACCTTACTTGTTGGTTGTAAACCTCTTGTTGGGATTGATTTAAGTGGGGCAATAGAAGTGAATAGTTTCCTTTGAGTTGTTAATGATGTACTCTAAACGGTTAAGTACGTAATACTTGCGATGAGTTCGTCAGGGTAATTGTAGCGTTGTCGCCGATTCCGCGGCCGCCTCGCGTCTCGTCGGAGCATTTTCCGCTCGTGTTGATCTCTTGATTATCCCCATCCTATTTATTTACCCTTCCGCTATCAGGAGCGTTATCGAATCACGTCCCCTCTGCGACGCGCCACGCTTCGCCAAATTTCGCAACAGCTTCACGATATTGATAGCGGCTGTCAACGATATTTCACTTAGCACCGACTACCGAAGTAAACGAAAGGGGAGCGAAATCCGGCCGTGGAGATAATTGTTCCATTGCGGAACACAGATTGGTAACCTCACAGAATATTGCAATTGAAATCAATGTTTATCTCACTACGACCACAACTTAACAAATAGGTCTACGACTGTCTTGTCTGCCTAAATGTTTTATTTCTCATAATGTATTTTACTACATCTAAGTAAGTACATAGGTACTCGTACTGATAAGATGTCTTGTTTTGTTGTCATTCTATTTTCAGTTTATCTTTGTACATCGTATTATGGAACGCGTAGCAGTTAATTGTTATTCTGTCATTATTACTAGCTCATGATTGTCTACCGTCATCTCTAAATGTCGTGTCCCTTACACCAAGAGAACTGTGATAAGCAATATTCTGCCCACAGGTCCCCGCATATACCTACAATGAACAGAATTATGAATGTAATTGTATCTACTTATTTTTATTGTGGCTGTGGGCGGTTAGAAAGTGATCATCACCCTATTTGTGTGTCATCTTCATCTCCTGCTATTGTGCGGAATGGAGTCATATTCAACTTCTCATTTTAACACATACCTACTCAATAAATCCCAAGTGTTATGTGTCTCCCGGCGACCAGACCCCGATAATGCTCAATCAATACTTGAAATGTAGGCTGTTAATAGATTACGTCTGGGTGAACACGTGTCCGGTGTCCCCGATCAGATAGCCCCAAAAATGAGCACTCTGATGCTCGTAAAGCCTGTGTTAGTGTCTCCGCTCACGCTATCGATAGAGGCTGGCATCGATCGCATGCTCCAGGCGCGAGGCGCGAGGCGCAGTGGCTCGTCGTTCGCTGACCTCGCCACCTCTGTCTACCTGTCACAATGTCCCATTACGGGCTCATATGCTTTCTTAATGATAACAATACAAACACATCATTGGGCTGCCTTGTTATACTTGCTTTTAACTAAGCGGGGTGTAGCGGCTTCTATGCGGCCACAAGAAAAACCAACGGAGCAAATCTACATCGCAACAAAAAGAACCGCGACGCCATCTATCCAACTAGCAGCGAACTACTAGGTTGAAATCCTGCATCGCGCAAGCAGAGTTTACCGTGCGATTTGAACATATACATCAGCCCGAATATTAACTATCGGGCAGTTGCCCGCCAGACACAACAACTAGCTGGTCGGAGGATCCTCCCTTTACAACGGAGGTTTGCGGGCTCTCTGTTCCGCAACCCTCCAAACTGGTGGATTGGTGGTCTGGTATTCACTAGACCTGCCTGCAGGCATGTCCATTGTCTTCTGGACCTCGTTAGTGTTTATACATATATGTAGGTAGGTATGTCCTATATCTGTTTCGTGTGTGACCTCTTCGCTGTCGGCCACAGCAGTGTCAGTTGTATAGGATATTCTCCGCTTCAGCCGTGGGTTCCTGAAGTGTGATTATTACCAGTCGCCGCCTGATACGAAACATACTTGTATGCAGTACCTATTACTTATGCGAATTTTCTACTAGGCACCTTATACGGCAGTATGCTTGCACGCGACTGTCTGACGGACACACAACTAGAACAATGACTCCATAGTCTGCTGGTTGGAAGACGTTTGTGGCGCTCCGGGATCAGGTCCAGTTTTATATGTAGAGTTGTGTGTTAATGTCTCTGTATATAATTATGTAGTCAGGGAAAGAAACGTGTCGTTTAGCAGGTTGACCAAGCATACGCCTGCTGAACAAGAATTACTTTTTGTTTGTTACACTCCACAAATTCAGTTATTAGGCAATTTGAGATATAATCCGTTTTATTGACTGTATTGGCGTATAGAAGAAGCTATTTAAAAGCGTAGGATTTGTACACTTCGACCAGTCATATAGTGGAGTTGATCATTCCTTTCTCGTGAGTCGCGGCTGACCTCGAGAAAGTGTGACGCAGTGCAATTAAATTGTACACTTGTGAGGATAAGGTTTTCTTCACATGCCTGATGTTTCATAATCGTGTTGACACGTAACGAACTGGCGTTCAACAAGTATTAAAACAAACAACTCATTTGAAACTAGTTGACCCGTGCAAGTTCGTCTGCTCCGCTCCTATTGGTCTTAGCATGATGATATATATCCTATAGCCTTCCTCGATAAATGGGCTATCTAACACTCAAAGATTTTTTCAAACCGGACCAGTAGTTCCCGAGATTAGCGCGTTCAAGCAAACAAACAAAGAAACTCTTCAGCTTTATATATTAGTATAGATAAGGCACAATTACAGTGGCCTAGCTACAACGGCCCTCCGACGCTTTTCCGAATGCTCACTAGTTCGTCTTCTAACCTAGTTCCCAGTAGGTACTTACACAGCATTTCATTATACATAATATCATTGTTGTTGGTATTCACCCTCCAGTAATCCTGTACCCAGTGCCCAAAATACGGGCGGCACGCGCAAGTAACTGTGCCCAAGTTCACGAGCCACTGGCGCGTGCTCGTCTCGAGGGTCAGCCCGACGACCCCTTTCTGCTTTGTTCGCACATCATTACGTTTTTCTGCCACCTTTAGCCTTTACCAGCTGTAAACATAGCTCATCGGTACCCTCACTCACCTTACCCGAACTTGTTATTCATAATATGTTCACTTTTTAAGCAATTTTGAAGTTAAAAAACCCTGTTATTCATAACTTTGCTTTGTTAAGATATAAATAATTAAATAGTTTATCTTATCAAAGCAATGTGATAACAGTTTTTTAATGTTAAACGGCGTAAGTACGAATGTAAACCCACACAGCTGTAAAGCTGTGTGGGTTTACATTCGTACTTACTTCAGGAATGATTCATATTGTGTTCTTGAATTCCCGTTTGTCAGAAAGCAAATAACATGGATGTCATTTTCCTCATATTTTGCTTTGCCCTAATTTCCGGGAAGACCGTCTGCTGCAAGTACTGCATGCCTTGCTCCCACTAGCTCGCTATAAACTTATTACGTTTCTAATGAACTTTAAAATGTTTTTCCTTGTTCTGTTCTCCAGTCTCCTTATTTGTTACATTTGTATTCATTTAACATTCTTCTGAGTTCGACATTATGATTCTCATAATGAAATACAAAATCATCATAAAATTCCCAAAGTAAGTACTTATATGGCGTAGAGGAATTTATTATTTAAAGTTATCTCTTTTTGTTACAGGTAAGGAAACGTGGTGGAGCGTTCTCAAAACAGTTTATCTATTAAGTCAAAGCAGTAAGTAATGCGAAGCGACTGTGAACAAGAATAATTCTGATTCCTGACATCCCAGATTGTTTTGCTTTCACTGAGCATTATGTTACACTCCATGGAGTCTTTTATCGTGTTGATACTCTTTATTTCTGATGCAGAAATTTACAAAAAATATAACCGACTTCCAAAAACAAAACACTACAAAGTATAAAATAAATTTAATTTCGCAAGTCGGTGTTTTTGATTATTTCGTTTTTTGAAACCGATTTCCGAAATTAAAGTTATTTTATACTTTGTAGTGTTTTGTTTTTGGAAGTCGGCAAGTAATATTTCTTGTAAAAGTTTTTTATTTTTCACTTTTTAGTGGTACCTGCGTACCCATTCACAGCGTACCGGCGTGATGTTATGTTATGAAATTAAAGCTTTCGGTGTAAAGGTCTCGTCAATACGAATGAAATGAGCCCAAACACTTGGTAGTTCCCACATACCGATGTGGAGTTCCCTTGACTCTCTGTGGTCTCCATCATCAGGTCTGATCTAAACCTTCATTGTTTTGTAGTATCACCCGATGTACACACGAATATCAGGTTTTTACCAGATGCGTGCCTACAATTTTCGAGAGTCGCCCTCGATTTCTCGATCCTGACGTGGTGGCAAAAAAGATTAATCGAAATCGGTTCATAAACGACGAAGTTGCTACTTAGCCGTCTTCCTCTCTCCTAATTTTTGCTGTGCCCGACAGGGTCCATATTGATCTCTAACCTTGTATATACCATCTATGTTATACATATGGAACGCAATAAAGTATTGAGTATTGAAAAAAAATATATATATATATACGCGATCGATTTGAGAACCATCTTCTTTTTTATTAGAAGTCTGTTAATAAAGTGAGTCAGGTTGATGTTGAGTTCATGACAAAGGTTTACAGAAGCAATATGCATACCAATGATATTGTGTACTGAAGTAGCGTTCTAGGTTTTCCTGTAAATCATCTGTAAATTATAATTACAATAATGGGTAGGTAGGTAGTTACTAATATGGGTGGGTCTGCAAGTCCAACTACATGATATTGTAAACGAAGTAAGGTACAAACAAGATGGTATCTCGGAGTATCGCAGTGTCGTCACTTTGTTTATTGGAACACGAGCTGCAGCGATGTCACTAACTGCCAACTGGACACCCGATAGTACTTCCCAGAAATGCGCATGCGATAACGCCTACTGTCGACTGTCACTGAAGACAGTTGGTTTGTTCGTGCAATATTGGGGCGCGATCCAGTGATTCCTGAGCAGGATCAAGGATCTTGGATCGTAGCTTAATGGTCTGTGTAGTACTAGTAGTACTTCTTCGTTGCTCTCAGAAGTTAACTGTTAGCCAAAGCGCAGGCTCGGCAGGGAATGGGGATAAGCTGCATATTGCGCTGACTGAGACATTCGGTGCAACTTAATTTGTATTTGGTTTAATGTCTAATTTCGATAGCTTCCTGAAATGCGTTTGCCATTTCCACTAAATGGTTTTTTTTTACTATTTATAGACCACTATCTCACCCGTTGGTACGCGGTGATGTGGTCGTTGGAGCACGCTTGCCTAGAAGTAACCTATTCACTATTTAATCCCAGGTTGTAGCTATCAGGAAACACAGACTCTGGCAGGGAATTCCACTCCTTAGCTGTATGCACAATCTACTAATGTTTAAAGCAATAATCTGTAATTTTTTATAAATTTTTGAGAAATTGCAACTAATATGCGAATGCGAACGTTGGTTGAAAATTAGTAGAATTGGAATTCAGGTAACCAGCCCAAAGCGCAGTGCATCCGTGGCCGTATAGAGAGATCTTCCTTCCCGACCACCGCCAACACGTAGCTGGCACACTAATTTGCGTCGATGCTGTGTGATGATGTAGCATGTGATGCATTGCTTTCATTTGAATGCTGTGTAATCAAGGAAAGCATACCCAATTCAT
This sequence comes from Lacanobia wlatinum, assembly GCA_947578705.1. NCBI lineage: Eukaryota > Metazoa > Arthropoda > Insecta > Lepidoptera > Noctuidae > Lacanobia > Lacanobia wlatinum. Next base: position 29,574,334 of record OX388029.1, on the reverse strand, counting down.
TCTTTACCGGTTGACCCGCGCAACTTCGTCTGCTCCGCTTCTATTGGTCTTAGTGTAATGATATTATAGCCTCGATAAATGGGCTATCTAACACTGAAAGAATTTTTCAAATCGTACCAGTAGTTCCTGAGATTAGCGCGTTCAAGCAAACCAACAAACTCTTCAGCTTTATATACTAGTATATAGACTAGTATAGATACAATTTAAAATGTACCAATTATATCATTTCAAATTGCCTCCACTGATTTTCATATTTTCGCACTCGGTATGTGCGTTACATACGAGTCAGTACACTACGTGTGGTATTTTCGTAATCAGTTAATCCAGTTATTCAAATGTTTATTATCCTTGCGCGTCCATGAAAATAGGTAGTAGGTAGGTATTTTAATTAAATATACAAAAATAACCAGCATACTGCCAAAGATCTTTAAAAGACAGCCTGGTGTTACAGGAGTGTTTTAAATTTTGATCAGATATTTTTTTTCTATTTCTGTCGGAATAGCTTGTTGATCCCTCACCCTCGGTGATGTTGACGTCTGACGGTACGACACTGAGATTGATAATGCTTTCCTTGAAGAACACACTGAGTGAGGCCACCGGCTGGCCGTCCCTGCTCCTCTGGCTATGAAACCTCCTTAGAATCATTTTGCGACGAAATGAATTCAGCCAGTGTAACAGCCTGTTATAGTTGGTGAATACAAATGTACATGGGTATCAGTTTGTAGTGTAGCAGAGCGCGTGGCTCCAGCTATCGATCGGCTGCACCGGCTCACAAAGGGCCCGCCCGGCGGCGCCGCGCCCCGCTCGCCCCGCGCGCCCGGCCCCCGCCCGCCTCCGCCCCGCCGCCAGGGATGTCCTTATTGTTGGCCAACTTGCTTGTTGCACTGTTGTCTTGCTGAGGGACGCCTATCTCTTGGATGTAGGATAGATAATATAGACATTCTTTTTCATTTATTCTTGTACATTTCCTTGCGGACTAGCACATTATCTAAACAACGACTATGCTACGGCTTTATAATATGATAGCCTAAAATATACAAGCAGAGAACAGCTTTCATATCAGCACTTGCGTATTCATACCGCGTGCTGTCAGTAATTTCATACTTTTTATCAATAAATATCCACCAATATCAATCTTATTAGTCCTTCGAGCCGGATACAAATCGGACCTTCCTAAATACAAAAACAAACCAAAAGTAGACGACCCTAATGGTAACTACTGTCACGACCCTGGTGTCGGAGCCACCTCGCTAAGCAACAGGTATTACTTTAAGCATGAATTTGGACGCAGTGTGATGACCCCTGGATTTGCTCGTCGACATAGTATCTATACTTACTAATATTATTTACAAAGCCGAAGAGTTTGTTTATTTGTTTGGTTGCACGCGTTAATCTCATGAACTGTAGTGCTTTTCTGTAACAACATTTTCGTATCTCGACAGCGGAATCCGAAGTGAGTTTTAAATTAAGACCTTTAAGTTGTTTGCAATACAGCTCACTTTGTGAGTTTTATCACTCAGGTGAAGCTCGATATCGAAATATTTGTTTACAGAATAGACTAGCTGGTTCGAATTGAAAAATCATTTTAGTGTTGAATAGCCCATTTGCAGAGATGTTAAAAATGGTTTATTAAAAGTATTTAAATACAAAATGCAAATGCATTGGTACATTAGTATTTAAAATAAAAATACAAAATAGTTTTAAATAAAAGTATTTAAATACAAAATGCAAATACGTATTTCAAAATAGGTTTTCCAAATAAAATACCTTATTAATTATTTAACTGATTTTAATACTAGTATTTGTTCAAAGAGTTCATCTTTCATGTTACGTCTATGGGGCCTCATAATCATTCCACCGAATGAAAATAGTCGTTCAACAGGTGCAGAACTTGGTAAGCAGGTATTATATTTGAGGAAGAGTTTTTTTACATTTGGAAATTTGTTCAAGGATTCTAAAGTATTGTCTTCATCTTTTAAATATTGTAGTGCTTCCAAATCTATTGTAGTATTGGCATTATCACTGGCTGCTGAAGAATCAGAGTCCTCAACAAACATATAATACGATTCTGCTCTCTCCTTCTTTTTATTAGTCAGTATGTTGGACTTGGGAACTCTTTTCACGTTCTTGTTTTATCTTTCTCACTTCTGAAACAAATACTTCTTTGATGTATTCTCTGTTGGCTTTTGGCGCCCATTTCATTTTGAAAAAGGGATAAGACACAGATGCTATTATGCCATTTTTTGCTTTTGGCTCCTCTAATTTATAAAACCTCTCAAAACGTCTATTAAGACTTTCTTTAACAACTTCTATCAGTACATCACAGTATGTAGGGTTATTCATTTGCAAACTGCTTAGAAATCTTTGCATTCTCATAAGTTCTGGTATAAGACATCCGTAATAAGTATTTTTGTCACCTTCTAAACTTCTGATGCCCTCAGCAATAGGCTTTGAACAGCTTATGTATTCATGAAGAAATTTGATTTCAATTTCTTTATAAATTACCAATTGTAGTTTTTTTAAAGTCTCGTTTAGGGTATCCTTTACTGCTAGTAGATCTTGAATGCAATTATAATATGAATTCCATCGTGTTGGACATGGAGAAGTAGGGGATTTTCCAGTTGATTCTAGATAGATTTCACAGGCTTTCGGAGACCTTGAACATAGATTCCAAACTGCTTGACATTTTGCCATGGCTGAATCATTTTTTGTATGAATTACTTTGGGATCTAGCCTTATCCATATCTTTTGAAGCTATCAAATGTAATGTGTGTGTGGCACACCTTTCATGATTAGGCAGTTGCACCTCTTCAAATTTAGGATCACAATCAGTGCGTTCATAAATAAAGTATTTTTTATTTATGAATTAAAAATGTAACGAAACTATTTTGTATTTTACAAATACTAAATATATTATATAAAGTATTTCAAATAAAATACTAAATACATTTCGAAAGAAGTATTTAAAATGTAAAATAAAAATAGGTATTTTGCATTTTGTATTTGTATTTAAAGTACATGTATTTCAAATAATTCACATCTCTGCCCATTTGTCGAGGAAGGCTATAAGCTATATGTATAACATCACGCTACGACCAATAGGAAAAAAGTGACGCTAGTTAGGTGTGTATGTAGAATGTGGATACTAATCTGTGCATCGTACAATTAGTTTCACACCTGCCAGACTATTGGTTGTATTAATGGATATCTTCCCTTAGGTTAGGATTTTAATTACTCTCAAGTCTGCGTAGTATCGCGTATTTACGCCTGTACCTATTCTCCAAAGCGCTGGAAAGTGGAAGTAGTCCGCATTTCGCCAGTTATGTTTAAATCCCATGCGGCTAGCTAACTCTCATCAGCCTGGCAGTCTGGCACAACTTCTCTAGATGTACTACCTCCGAGGGATACTATTTTGTAGTTAGCGTATATTCCATTTTAAACGTATCTTAAAAAAATAAATTCTCCCAAAATGAATAAATTTTATTGCGTTTGGTTGAGAGGGCTATCTTGAGAAGAGTGCTCGGGCTGTGGAGTTTGGGAGAGAGCCCCCCTTGTTGCGAGATCTCGATATAATGAGCGGCTCGGAGTCAGGCGCCACTCACAGAGCCACCGTCACTCCACTAGAGCGCCGAGGGACCCTCCACTCACCTCTTATTTCCACTTCTTCAATTTTGCGACTTCTGTCCTAAAATTGTGAAGGGCGGAGCTAAAAGAAGCTTGCTATTTATTGCATTTCTATATCCCCGTGTTGCAGTAAAAGAAAATCTTTAAAAATAAAGTACATTTTGTAAACTAGTAACCCATTGTACTTAAAATTTATTTTGTTTTTATTTTTTTGTACTTATCATGTTATAATAAATAAATAAGCTTAAAACCTACTAAATTACCTTAATTGAATCAAGTTCACTAATATTATTCTAGTTGTTGATTGCTTGTCCACTGTAACGGTTTATTACAGGAACGATTAGCGATTACATCAGCACCGTGTTGTAACTGACCTCACGGAACTCAAGGTTTTACAAAAACACTCTGTGGCCGCTCCAGAAAAGCTGTCACTAAAATAATTCTATAAATAATTGATGTTTTAACACGAACCCGGAACCAGTGGCGTTTGAATAACCCGGAAGTACTTTGTTGTTTTGAAGGATAAAATTTATGATTTTTTCTGAATGCAGTTTTGGAACTCAGTATTTTAATGAAATTGTCATGTTATGCACGGTCGCGAAGAGATCAAGGTCGTACTATTAAAGTGCAATTAATTAAGGCACAGTGCGAGTTCAGTTCAGTAGAACCACGAAGACGATGATGAAGTTTCGTTACCACTGAAACAGTCGCGCAGAAACCGACTAATTTCGAAAGAGCCGAGAGATGCAATATCTTCGCTTCACTGTAACCGGACCCTCACGATCATCATGACGTATCGCAATTCGATCGAGCTACCGCACGTCTGCTCGGTTATTAGACGCTCTTGCTCTTCCGCGCCTCAGCGACTGGCGACTTGTTTTCCCGGCAGTGGCTTCAACGCAATGCCAACATTGTTTGGCCAATGGCTTAATAGCCACGAGCCTCGACCAACACCTCAGGAGGATCTCGTTAGGCAGCTGGATTAAGGACTGGAGCCCTTAATGCGGTCAAATATTTCTCTGCATTCACAAAAGTGTATCTACTTGCCGTTCACCTAAAAGTAGAAGTATGAAATTCGCAAGGAGCAGTCTCTTCAATGGTACAGAACCCTTCGCTCTTACTTATACTGCAGTACAAGTATTGTCCGTTCAACGGCGTCGCGCCTTAGTGAGCGCCGGGGTCGTGGACCTCAAGTCCCAAGCTAGCTGTTCCATATTGTCTCCATACCATTTTACTAGGTCAACATACTCGTCATTCATATTGCAATCGTGAATCCTTCACCAACTTCACGAGTATGAAGCTCACACGTAATTAATTACGCATAACGCAGTGGTTTACGTTTGTCGGTGCAGTTACGTTGCGCACCGGAGCGAAGCGCGCGCGCACGGCCAAGGTCTGAGGTGCGATTTACACAGACAGTGTGCGCCGAAGCACGGCACACGCGCGTTTTAGGAAGATGTAAACGAAATTCTCTATGTGGGATCCCAGTTCATTAGTATTCGGCTTACCTTTGAACCTGATAATAGAATCTGTAAGGAACTAAACTTTTTTAGGGTTCGGAAAAAATAACGGAACCCTTATAGGATCACTCGGGTGTCTGTCTGTCTGTCTGTCTGTCCGTCTGTTACAGCCAGTTTTCTCCGGATCCACTGGACTGATTCTGGTGAAATTTGGTACACATATGGATTTCTATGACCCAAACACGGACGCGTTACGTAAATCATTAAATTTTTAGTATGGGGGTTACTTTTGGGGGTCAAACTTGAAAATTGAAAAAAACAGAAAGTTTTTGAACAATATGGCATATCAAATGAAAGGGCTTACTGTGAGGGTTTTAATTATATTTTTTTCATAATTTTAAAATAAATGGTTTAAAAGTTATTCAAGAATTTGGACGAAAAATGACCATACCCACCCTTATCTCCGAAACTACTGAGCCTAAAATTTTGAAAAAATATGGAGATAATAGCTCTTTACCTAAAGTTTACAGGAAAACTTATTAGAAGTCTGTAGTGTTAAAATAACATGTTAAAAAATTAAATTCGTTCGGAACCCTTTGCACGCGAGTCCGACTCGCACTTGGCCAGTTTTTTTTTATTCTATTTATTTAACACGGGGTTTTTATCCACATGGATACGCCAACCCCATAAATTAAACGTAAAATGACAGATAGTGTATACGGTCTATAAAAAAATCGGTTGTCTGTAAAGTCGGTTTCCGAACGATAATTTTACGTGATAAAGTCATAAGAAAACAATTGAAAAGCTGAATGCTTAGCCCGATCGTGCCTGTCTATCGCTTGTTCCGCGCTCTCGCTTGCGGAACGTGACATTTTTTCGTGCGCGCAGCCAGCGTTCATCGATTTATATGACGTTATCACGTCAAAAAAAAGATACACTTTGTGTTTGTTGACGTCACGTGCTCGTGCGAGTTCTAATAGAAAGCAGCCCGCCGCAATCGTTATTTTATTTAGTGTCTGTTAGTTATGGATGGAGTATGTTAAAAATAAATAAACAACAGTACTACTAGTCCGCTAACTATTCCTTACCGGAGTTATAAATTTATGATTACCTTTAACTAAACAGGCCATTACACGCATATTTTTAACTTCCCTGTGATTCATTAAAAAGTACAAACCAGCCAGATAAGGTTTATTGTTGAGTTGTAGCTCGTTTATTGAAGCGCTCAAGTATGAGAACTCATTTGATAGCCGTAGCCCTATCAAATGAATTGTCACACTTGGTTACAAGCTATTAGAGAATGAGAATTTTAGAGCGACGATGTCAGAGAGCAAAAAGTAGCGCTTCTCTTACTAGAAGCTGTGATTATTATAAAGCAGTTCATGTGATTATAAAAAAAACCTGCCATGTGAAAGAAAGAAAAGAAACGAAGAAAAACCGTTTATTCACGTGAAAGTTGTGTTGTTGGTTCCGAACGAATAATACTGTATTATTATTTTTTTCATAATTTTACAATAAATGGTTTTGAAGTTATTCAAGAAATTAGACGAAAATCCGACTAAACTAAACAAAGAAAAATATTCCGAAGTTATTCAAGAAAAAAAAAACACTAAAAAGTATAAAATAACTTTAATTTCGGAAGTAGACGTGTTAAAATACGAAGAAACAATCAAAAACGCTGAGTTCCGAAATTAAAGTTATTTTATACTTTTAGTGTTTTTTTTTTGTTTAGAAGTCAGCTGTAATTTTTGCAAAAAGGTTTAAGTATAATTTTTTGCTTTTCAGTTTTTTTGGCGGTTTAATTTTTTTCTTGAATGACTTCGGAATATTTTAAAATAAAAATGATTTTGGGATCCTTACAATGAGCAACTTCATTTGATATGTTACTCGGTTTGTATTTTTTTATATTTTCTAATTCGCATTCAAAAAGGTTACCCCATTTTTAAAATGTATTTATTTTCGTTACACGTACGTGTTTGGGTCATAGAAGCTTATAATGTGTACCAAATTTTAACTGAATCAATCTAGTACATTCGGGAGGAAATCGGCTGTGACAGACGGACAGACAGATGGACAGACAAGCGAGTGATCCTATAAGGATTCGGTTTTTCCATACACCCTAAAAAGTTTGTTAATTACTATTTATACACCAAAAGAGATTTTATCTTACCATTTTTAAAAAAACCTGTCAAGTGCGAGTCGAACTCGCCCACCGAGGGTTCCGTACAAATTTGTAGCTACAAATTACTACTACTACTATATTTTCCAGCTTCTGCCAGCGGCTTCACCCGCGTGGTCCTAGGGTGGTCCCTACATACTCCCGGGATAAAAAGTAGCCTATGTCCTTTCTCAGGCTCTAGACTATCTGTGTACCACATTTCATTTAAATCGGTTCAGTCAATTTGGCGTGAAAGCGCGACAGACAGACAGAGTTACTTTCGCATTTTTAATATTAGTAAGGAAGTAAGGATCAGTAAGGATGATTAAGTTACAAATGTATAGTTTTCAGACTTTTCCCCATATTTGCCAAATTTCGTGATTCAACGGTCAACGGGAACTACCATATAGATGTTCGACCCAAAACCTATAAAGTACTTCCGTTTGACCTAGAATTGTCAATTTTGGTTTAAAGTAAGGCCATTAAGCACAAGTAAAGGGAAAATTCCGAAAAATAAACAAAGTTGTAAATTAAGGTAAATATTGGTACTTACAAGTTTTCCGCGAAAATCCCACATTTTTATCGTGTTGAATCAGGACCTCGATTTTTATACACCTAATAGGGACTATATACCTCAGTATCTAGTATAAATTTCAACTTGCTAGGTCCACCCGTTCGAAAATCGAAGGTGACCATAGAAATCTATCTATCTATACTAATATATAAAGCTGAAGAGTTTGTTTGTTTGTTTGCTTGAACGCGCTAATCTCAGGAACTACTGGTCCGATTTGAAAAATGGCTATAGGCTATATATCATCACGCTAAGACGAATAGGAGCGGAGCAGTAATGATAATTGTGACGCAAGCGAAGTTGCGCGGGTCAGCTAGTACTAATATATAAAGCTGAAGAGTTTGTTTGTTTGTTTGCTTGAACGCGCTAATCTCAGGAACTGCTGGTCCGATTTGAAAAAATCTTTCAGTGTTGGATAGTCCATTTATTGAGAAAGGCTATAGGCTATATATCATCACGCTAAGACCATTAGGAGCGGAGCAGTAATGAAAATTGTGACGCAGACGAAGTTGCGCGGGTCAGCTAGTATACTTATATCTATGGTGGTGACACACGGACAGACGGATAAGAGAGTGATCTTATAAGAGTTCCTTTTTTACCTTTTAAGGTACGGAACTCTAACTACGACGATTGCTCTCAGAGCTTTGCTTTATTTCATGTATAAAGAAAACTTTTTCCAAAAAAAAATGCGACCTACTTCCAAATAAAAAAACAGTACAAAGCATAAAATAACTTTGGTTTCGGAAGTCGGTGTTTTTGGTTGTTTCTTCGTATTTTAACACCGACTTTGAGTTTTCTATTGTTTATTTTTTAGTGGTACCCCATACACCTAACAACATCACTGGAAAGTCGCAGGAATGCAAAATCCACAATTTCGTTTACTTGGATGACAAACCAAGTACGTCATCGAAGTAAACTAATTTCAGCTATTTTGATTTAAAAACCAAACTACTAAACCGATTTCAATGAAATTTAAATGGAACTAATCAGAAAGTATATCCTTTTACATACTTAAAACAATAATTTTTCAAATCGGTTCATAAATGACGGAGAAATGAGGTAACAAACATAAAACAAAAAAAAATTGAATTGAGAACCTCCTCCTTTTTTGAACTCGATTAATAAAACGTTAATAATATTAAATTAAGCCGGTTCCTTAGGGGGCCATTAATCACGTGATATTTTTAGTAACTATGTAACCCGCCTCCTCCCCGTGTTGATATGTGGTTAGGTTTTAGACTATCCCCCCCTTCAGCCTAAAATCACATTTACTTTTTTGGTACAAATTATCTTAAATTTTCAGTTTTTTTTTTTAATAATCTAATTTAATTCTGAAAAATAAATTCTAAGATAAATTAGACGATTTTTTCCCGAACCCCGTCCCTTTAGAGTCTCACGTGATTAATGGACAACCCCTTAGGTCCATTTCGTGTCTATATCAGCAGGCGGGGTGAGCTGTGTGTGTGCTCGAGTTCTGATGGTCACTACCATGTGTGTGTGCAGGCATCGTGTCGGTGTCGGACGGACACGTGAACGTGAAGCCGCTGCGGCAGGAGTGGCGCGCGCTGCTGGCGCACTACCAGGGGCCCACCGCCGTCGTCGTCGTCTCGCTGCTCGTCATCGCCGTGCTGCCGCTTGTTGGGTGAGCTAGCCAACTAATGTACATACGCCAGCACATCAAGCTGCAACAATCTGTTAAATTTCTTTAAAAGATTTTGAACTTTATCGCTAAAGCATTAGGTTCAAGGTTGACAAGGTTGGGGAAATTTGACAGTTTCGGGTAGCTTGATGTGCTGGCATCAAATATATATTGGCTGTCTGTACATCATAGTTCTATTCTATTCGCTCTCGCAGTGTGACTTGAGTCTCTTACTCGTTCAGTCTTACAATGAAATATGTTGATAACTAAGTCCTCGTTGCTTAGCACATATTCAAATCACACATTCAATCACAATCGAAAGCCCTCATCCATTGTTTCATATTTATTTTTAAATTCGTCTGTCGACAACGCACAACAGGCAATGAATAACCCAGTAGTTTCTCTGGGTTCAGGGAACAATGTCCTTTGGGCGCGGTTGGTCCAAGTCGCGGTTGGTCCAATTCGCGATTGATCCAAGCTTGACGGCACGATTGGTGCAGTGGTTGAGCGATCGGCTGCTGAGCCGCGTGTCGTGGGTTCGATTCCCGCATGGAATAAATATTTGTATGGCCTGCAGATAGTTGTTCCGGGTTTGGCTATTTGTGTATATGAGTTTGTATGTTTGTAAATGCACCCACGATACAGGAGAAATTCCTAGTATGGGGCAACGTTTTGTTTTTTTTTTAAAGTCGCAATTGGTCCTTTCGCAATTTCAAATCCCGGATTTCAGTGTTGGGCCCATAGTGAAAGTTGTTCATAATGATGTGTACAACTACCCGTTAAGAGGTGTTGCGTTTATTCTGTTACCCTATGTATCCTCTTACTTCCTACTATTATAAATGCAAAAGTTTGTGAAAGAATCGTTGTTTCGCCTGAAAGGAAATCTACCTCTGTGCCAAATTTCATTTAGATGGTATTTGGCACAGAGGTAGATTATAGTCTAGGAATAACACAGTGGTTATATATGGGAGTATGTTACCTAGGGATAACGCGGACGAAACCGCTGGCAGAAGCTAGTATTGTATAATTTCGGAAACATGCCTATTTTGGACCAACCGCGAGTTGGACCAACTGCGAATTAAACCAACTGCAAATTGGACCAACCGCGAATTGGACCAACCGCGAATTGGACCAACTGCGAATTGAACCAACTGCAAATTGGACCAACCGCGAATTGGACCAACCGCGAATTCGAAATTTTTTTGAACATTGGACTAATTGCGCCTAAAGGATAACAATTTAATGTGAGCCGGCTCTCAACAGACCTTGTTGTTCCAAATAGATAGAGTTGCATTGTATGGTGTTCAGCTTTGATGCAGTCTTGTTAAGAGCGTTATGGTCTGAGCTTCGTTGGCCAATAGTAATGTGGCGTTCTTGACACGGAGCTGTCAGTTATAGTATAGTGTTGTCGTGTTCCAGCCTGTTCTGGTGCTGCTGGTACTGCTGCCGCATGGGGCGGCGGCGGCGGCCCTTCGACCGCAAGTACGACGGATGGATCAAGGGGATCCTCGCCATCATACTCATCGGGCTGCTCACGCTCTTTCTGTAAGCATGAAGCTCTCACTTGACATGCGATGAGTATGAAGGCTCGTACGTGAGTGTGCCGTGTGTCGCAGGTTCGGCGTGGTGTGCGCGTTCGCGACGGACTCGCAGGTGGACCAGGGCATGACGGAGTTCTCCACAACGATGCGGCAGGGCTTCCACGACATGCACGCCTTCCTCAACACCACCAGGTCCTGGGCGCGCACGCTGCTGCTCGTCAACTACCTCGAGCTGGAGACTAGCCTCACCAAGCAGCAACAAAGTAAGTGCACGTAATTTGGCTTACTTAAACAACAGACTAATGCCAAGTTTAAAATGCCCTGAGTTTCTTTCGGTGCTTCTTCTCAGGGTAGTCAGCTAGGAAACACCAGCCTCATTTCATTTTTGACCAAATTATCATTATGTTACCAAATTTATTAAAAAATGATCCTGAGCCTGAAGAAACACTGAAAGGAATTCAGGGGTCAAAATATCTTTTAAAAATATTTCAAACAATGGTTGAACATGTAATGGTCGAATGATCGGGGATATTATATACCCGATCGTATATATTGTGATGGTGTTACAGCGCTGGGGCTGTCGGCGTCGTGGAAGCTGGGCGCGTTCTCGCGCGCGGCGTCCGTGACCACGCTCAACCAGATGGTGCAGGAGCTGGACAGCGTGCAGCGCAAGCTGCGCTCCGTGCAGGAGCTCATTGCCACGCTGCGCCTCAAGGCCGAGGAGCTCAACAGCGGTAACTACCCACCACCCACTCACACTCCAGCAGCCGCGTCCGTGACCACGCTCAACCAGATGGTGCAGGAGCTGGACAGCGTGCAGCGCAAGCTGCGCTCCGTGCAGGAGCTCATTGCCACGCTGCGCCTCAAGGCCGAGGAGCTCAACAGCGGTAACTACCCACCACCCACTCACACTCCAGCAGCCGCGTCCGTGACCACGCTCAACCAGATGGTGCAGGAGCTGGACAGCGTGCAGCGCAAGCTGCGCTCCGTGCAGGAGCTCATTGCCACGCTGCGCCTCAAGGCCGAGGAGCTCAACAGCGGTAACTACCCACCACCCACTCACACTCCAGCAGCCGCGTCCGTGACCACGCTCAACCAGATGGTGCAGGAGCTGGACAGCGTGCAGCGCAAGCTGCGCTCCGTGCAGGAGCTCATTGCCACGCTGCGCCTCAAGGCCGAGGAGCTCAACAGCGGTAACTACCCACCACCCACTCACACTCCAGCAGCCGCGTCCGTGACCACGCTCAACCAGATGGTGCAGGAGCTGGACAGCGTGCAGCGCAAGCTGCGCTCCGTGCAGGAGCTCATTGCCACGCTGCGCCTCAAGGCCGAGGAGCTCAACAGCGGTAACTACCCACCACCCACTCACACTCCAGCAGCCGCGTCCGTGACCACGCTCAACCAGATGGTGCAGGAGCTGGACAGCGTGCAGCGCAAGCTGCGCTCCGTGCAGGAGCTCATTGCCACGCTGCGCCTCAAGGCCGAGGAGCTCAACAGCGGTAACTACCCACCACCCACTCACACTCCAGCAGCCGCGTCCGTGACCACGCTCAACCAGATGGTGCAGGAGCTGGACAGCGTGCAGCGCAAGCTGCGCTCCGTGCAGGAGCTCATTGCCACGCTGCGCCTCAAGGCCGAGGAGCTCAACAGCGGTAACTACCCACCACCCACTCACACTCCAGCAGCCGCGTCCGTGACCACGCTCAACCAGATGGTGCAGGAGCTGGACAGCGTGCAGCGCAAGCTGCGCTCCGTGCAGGAGCTCATTGCCACGCTGCGCCTCAAGGCCGAGGAGCTCAACAGCGGTAACTACCCACCACCCACTCACACTCCAGCAGCCGCGTCCGTGACCACGCTCAACCAGATGGTGCAGGAGCTGGACAGCGTGCAGCGCAAGCTGCGCTCCGTGCAGGAGCTCATTGCCACGCTGCGCCTCAAGGCCGAGGAGCTCAACAGCGGTAACTACCCACCACCCACTCACACTCCAGCAGCCGCGTCCGTGACCACGCTCAACCAGATGGTGCAGGAGCTGGACAGCGTGCAGCGCAAGCTGCGCTCCGTGCAGGAGCTCATCGGTTACTACCCTCCACTGACAGTCCAGCAATCATCCCAATAATAACTTTTACCCAGTTCACATTCCATATTCAAGTTTTTGAAATCGTGTATTATTATGTTTTCATAGATTTTGCCTACGTAAAGTCTAAAATTCTTCTATTGTATTCAAGTGTTGTGTAAAAAGTTCCCTATCAAATATTAGGAACTTTTTATCAATTTCAATAGTAAGTAATTTCAAAAGTAGAAAGTGTGGGTTCCAAGCAGTGGTATAAAATATACAGAACTTTAACGTATTCAGATTGATTTGTAGACTAAATATATAATTAACTATTAAATGACTAACTCAAAATAGAGTAAAAATTACAATTCTCGGTAATAGAGTACTGCTGGCACATCGATGATTGTACTTACATTTGAATGGGTGTCACGCAGGTCTCCGCAAAGTGAAGAACCAGCTGCTGCAGACGCTGGCCAAGTGCGACCAGCCCAAGTGCCGCGCGCTGCAGGAGAAGTACAAGATCGGCCAGCTCGACACCGAAATCCAGTACAGCCAGGTACACCACAGCGCTCTCAGCGCGCACACCGCACCCAGCGCTCATAGCGCATACAGCGCACACACCGCCCGGGCACATTGTTTTTTTTTCTTGTATTTATCCGCAATCAGTCGCTAACTGTGAGCCGATGTGGTGAGTGCAAGTTCTCTTGAGGTGCACATCTTGCAGTGAAGATCGCTACCATACTCAGAAGACAGGCTTAGAGCCCGTGATTCAGGTTAAGCTCCAGGATATTTTGTCGCTTGAGGCGTTTTGTGGAGCTTGTTGTAATTAGAACTTAGAACTGTCTTGTATATCAGCAACTTTGTCAGTTGATATCTTTGAATTTCTTCCCAGCCAATGATCTGGATCACTTGCTAGCATAGCAGTATCGTCAGCGACGGTAGCGGTTGTGAGTTTGTCTTTATAAGGAGGTCTGTAGTACATATTAGCTAAAGCGCAGGGCCCAAGAACGAACCCTGAAGGCTCCCGATGTGAAATGAGCCGTGATATCATAAAACTTCGATATTGATTCCTGATTTCCTTTACTTAATAGCCTATCTGACAGGTATGCAGTCATTAGTGGTGAGTAACTGTGTGTGGGAGGACATTTCTAAGCTCGACAATTAACCCCTTGTGCCTGACCTTATCAAATGCTTGCTGTATATCCAGGAAAGTCGACGAGCAATTCTCTTTTAATTCCAGAGACCTTCTTATCTTGTCACACACCCTATAGACCTGCTCGATTGTAGAGTGTTGCTGCCTGAATCCAAAATGATTGGGATTTTCATTGATTTGCATTAGGATAGGCGTTATTCTAGTGTGGGCAGTGGGCTTTTCGAATAATTTTGGTGTAACAGACAGCAGGCTAATTAATTAGTCTGCTTGTGGTGGTGGTGAGGTTTCCCAGGTTTGAGTATCATCAAGATTTGTGTCACTTTCCACAGGGTTGGAAAGTGCTGGGTTCTCAAAATGCCATTAAAAGGTATGTTAGGAGCAAGATTGCTTTCTTTGGAAGTTCCTTCAAATCTCTTTAGTTATCAGGTTAAACCTTGGAGTTTTCTTATCGTCTATCGTTTTTTTTTATTATTTTTGACATCGCACGAGGTGTAACTGGTTTAGAGGGACATGCATTTGAAAATCCACAGAAAAAGTGGATTCTATGTGGTTCCTGATCACTTGAGTTATTGAGTGTGATACTTCCGAAAGGTGTCTTGCGAAGGTATCTGCTTTTTTGTCCCGTTCTAGCTCATGCTGCTGTGCTTATCTTAAGTGGTGGTTTTGCTGGTTGAGGCCTGTCATAAATGATGTTGTGAATTTCCACAGCGAATAATTTGCTGCTCTTGTAGCTGTGAGTGAGTTCAATCTTGATTCTAGAGTGGCATCATTCGTAGCTTTAATTGTTTCTTTTAGGTCGCGTGTTGCCCTGTTAAGAGCGGTTTTGTCTCAGGGGTGTCTACTCGTGTGCCACACACTTCGCACGCTGCTTTTCTTTAATTTTGGGTTAAACTAGCTTTTGCCCGCGACTTCGGACGCGCATATTCCGTTTTTCCCGTCTCCATGGGAATTTCGGGAAAACCTTTCTTAGTGCTCCCCTACACTCCTCAAGGCCACATTTCAGCTTTCTACGACCAGTAGTTTCGGCTGTGCGTTGTCTGTCAGTCACTCAATCAGTCAGTAACGGAAGAATATTATATATTAAGATGGTCAGGGGCACATTGTTGGACACAAGTTCCTTGTCACTGTGTGATGGTGTGCTTATTAACATGCCTCTTGGATAAGATTCGTGATATTTTTAATTGCAAATTCGTCATCATCAGGGGTCTTCAAAACCACATTTGATGATGTTTGCGGTGATATTCTCTCGAAATGTTTCTCGATCTTTGTACTTGTTGCAAAGAGACTCAGATTTTTCACAACTTATAATAGTAGTGCTGAAGGTGAGTAGCACAGGGTGGTCTGAAGAGCCATCTAGACACAATTATTCTATTTTAAAGGAGTTTCGTGAAAGTCCCCTTGTTCCCCTGAGGAATTCTTTGCCATGGTGGTGGTAGGTTAGCTTCACTTGAGCTGTCGGAAGAACAAGTGTCTGTTTGGGTTATAGCTTGCTGAGTGTTGCCATCCAGTTGAGTACTGGAGATTTGCAGGTGTGTGTTACGAAGAGAAGAACTCCTGGGCCTGGCATGTTGAACATGTATGGATGGAATGATTGTTGGACTAATACTTGTCGGGAACTGTCTTCGGTTTATCTTCATAATCCTCGTTATCAATTAGTAGGATTGTGCCCCCCTCCAGAATACGCGGGGCAGCTTGAGTTGGACTCGGAGAAAGATTCTCCAGCTTCGCTGGTACCTTCCCGGTGTAGTTTCTTGTGCAACACTATTACCACGATAATTCACCTCCACTAATCGGGACATTAGGGGCTGTTTAAGTCTCAAAGCTCGCTAAAGCCTCTTCCAGTCATTTACACAACTGGGTGTACCGCTATTGCTCGGTCTACGCTTTTGTGAGGGGATTTAGTTGGTCCAGGCTTGTTGTAGCCATAAGTAGGTTAACGATAACCTGGGCCAGGCGAGAGCGGCGCCGGCGCCTGCGCGTGTTGCTCACACACACGACGCACATACGAGTATTTCTATCTAAAATCCGGTCATAAGTCGAATTTACGATGTTAAATAAAAACCTATTAAAGCCACACATTTTTGCAGCTTAATAACCTGTCCACTCAAAAAAGGACACATATGTAACTCGGGTAGTCCATCCTTCCCGCACAAGCAGTCTGAACCCAGTCGTTGTTTTTTTCACTGCATTCGAGTTTAAACTGTACGTTTGGTGTGATAAATAGTGAAAAAAACATTGTGAATATGGAAGTGCAAGGTACGTAGATTATTTTAACATAATATTGATATACTTTATGTTTCATTGATGTGTTTAAAATTAAAAAAATCAGAATGATGAACCTAAAATTTACAAAATATTTTATTTAGTCGTGTTTTTGTTTATTTGTCAAGGCTTCATCATCATCATCATCATCATATCAGCCGAAAGACGTCCACAGCTGGACATAGGCCTCCCGCGCGCGTCGCCACAACGACCGGTCCTGTGTGTCTCGCATCCATCGGCTACCCGCGACCTTCACCAGGTCATCGGTCCACCTTGTGGGAGGCCGCGCCAACGTTACGTCTTCCGGTATGCGGTCGCCACTCCAGAACTTTTCGGCCGCATCGACCATCTGTTCTGCGAGCAATGTGCCCTGCTCACTGCCTTGGTTCTCTTGCGGATATCATCATTCCTGATTCGATCCCGCAAGGAAATTCCAAGCATTGTCTTCTGGGATTCTTCGCACCCCTTGCCTGGCCGTGACCTTGACCGCTACCGGAGTCAAGGGTAAACGGACTGCCGCGCACTAGGGGCCATTTTTTGGTTGTGCTTGTCATTGGGGGGTTTGCCCCATAAATAAACATCTCTTTAACATAGGCACCACAGACAGCTCACTCTGCAGGGGCTGCTTTGACGCCCACGTCATCCTGGAATGCGAGGCTACCCAACGTCAACAAATCTTGCTTCTGGGCGGAGCTAGGCTGGCTAACTTAGCCAGGATAACCACGCACAACGGACCGAGTGAGAGTCTAGGTGCGGAGAATAGAGTCCCTACTTCTACTACTGGACGGTTTGCCATAATCGCCTCGCTTGGCAGGCGGGTTGGCGATCGCAGTGTATGGTGTTGAGTTTGACAGAGAACGCTGCTGCCCATTCTCTGGCAAGTCCCTTAGTCGCCTCTTACGACACCCACGGGAAGTGATGGGATGGTATTATTCTTTTACGGCACCATACGGCACCGGCCGACACCATACGGCATACGTTGTCAAGGCTTGTCAAACGTTAATTTTTCGATTAATATGTTGTCTAGTATATGTTTTAGTAAATACGATAAAAATTTGAAGCGTCTACCATTTTTATTTTCAATTATTTAAAGATGATAGTGTAAAATATGGGGATATTGGACTGTATGTTGTTTTATTTTTATTTTCAAATAATGTACAATTAACTATTAGTTGATTACTTCGTTTGATGATCTCAATTGCGCTGCTATCTTTACCATCAACGTCAACAGAAGACAATAGTAGTTGCGAAAATACAGATGAAGATGACGAAGAGGACAATTAAAATCATTTTAAGAACCTTAGTTAATAAACCGTGTTTTTTTACTATGAATGCAGTTTTTCTGTCAATAAAGTATTAATATAATCCATGTATGTTTAATATAAACATGGTTAGCCATGTTTTATTATTAAATAAGCCATTAAATAGTTTTACCCGGATTTTACATGACAATACTCCTATGTGTGACGTACCGCGGGCCTTCTCAATTACTCGTATGTGTTGTTTACTAATATGGTGCTACTTTTCACGCTAACATGGATAGATGCTGGATAAATATTTCCCCACCGTGAGTATCATCAATTTTTAAATTGGAAATATTACATTCTTGTTAATAATGGCTGCATGTTCAGATCGCAAGTTTCTCTCTCTCTCTCAGTTTTGGTACTAATGTGAACATAATAATAAAATCGGGAACATAACCGTACAATAAAACCAGTGTTTTACTTGTTCTCAAAAGCCACCCACATTGTTAGAACGTTGCGACTTGTGCGACGGTCAGTCATATCGTGCTTTGAGCAGTCCGCGACGTCGGCTAGGGGCCGCACGCCGCCGCCAGCGCTGACCGCGAGCTTGTTGTGGCAGATGCCGGACGTGTCCGAGCTGCTCAGCAACGTCACGGCGCTGCTGGACAGCGGCATCAAGGACGACATGGCGGAGGGACAGCGCGCCTTCAACGACTTCCAGCGCAACATCCAGCGCTCCATCGACGAGCGCATGCCCGACGTGTCCCGCTGGCTCGGGGGCGTAGGTACGTACACACGCACACGCGAGCGAGGCGGAGGGACAGGGGTAGTGTGCAGTCACCCACGCACGTGTTGGTCGCAGGGGACAAGCTGAAGCAGCTGCAGGCGCAGGTGATGACGATCCTGGACGACGCGGACCGCACGGTGCGGGGCTACGAGAAGTACGTGGACGAGTACGACCGGCTGCACGCCAAGTACGGGCCCTACCGCCGCATAGCCGCGCTCGCCGCCTCCATCTCGCTGCTGCTGGTAACCACTCACTCACTCGCTTACTTAATCATTTGCTCACTCACACACACAAATTGCTTAGATGCGGTCACAAACCACAATCCAAAACAACAGCAAAGAACTGAACTGACAGACACTAAGAGATTTTCTTTACCTGTCAACAAATAATTGCCAGAACAAAAAAATATCATTGAAAGTAATTCCAATCATTACATCGTTAACTATTTTGAATTTATGCACAATTATGAGTTCTTAGGTATAATATTATAAGGGTTTAATTATATTTAATATTATATCTATTTCTAAATAATTAATTGTTATTTCGATGTTTGTGATATTGCGTTTAGTTAACTGTCTTTTTAGGCATATTTATTGAAATCTTTTTATTGATAGTATTAATTAATCCAATGTTCTAAAAATAATATACTCACATTGAAATAAATGGCTGAGTTGCCTTAATAAGTGGTTCAAATTCTATAACAGAACAACAAATAAATTTTGCTGTACGAATTTTTCCGTTCGCCTTTGTTGATTGACGCAAGTAAGCTCAAGAAACAAGAGAGTGTAGAACGCATGAGCGAGTGAAGCGTGCTCGAAAAGTTTTGCATCCCACCTCGGATAGTAACTCTATGGACTGATGCAAGAAAGCTTATTAATGAGAGAGAACAGAACACAAGAGCGAGCGAAGCGATCTCAAAAATTCATGCACCTCGGAAATGTTTTATTTTTCAATCTCTCAAGTTATTTTATAATCTTACGAGGTTTGCCATTTTCCGGTGACATATGCATTAGATTAAATTCAACTAATGTTCCCAGCTGGATTTAATAATTTTGTGTGAGAAAGTAAAAATAAGAACAAGTGAAAACCACTTTTTTAAGAATTTCGCAAAGTAATAGTACTTAAGACGCATGTCCGTATTTTTCGTATGGAACCGCGTTGTACACAGCAGTGTGTTGTCAGATCACGCTGATGCTGACGCTGGGCCTGATGTGCGGCGTGTGCGGCAAGCGGCCCGACGTGTACGGCGCCAGCGACTGCTGCAACAAGGGCGCCGGCACCAAGTGTCTGCTGTGGTACGTACGCACACCACACCGACCACACCACACCAAACCTGCAACTGTGACATTGAGTTCGTGTGCGGCAAGCGGCCCGACGTGTACGGCGCCAGCGACTGCTGCAACAAGGGCGCCGGCACCAAGTGTCTGCTGTGGTACGTACGCACACCACACCGACCACACCACACCAAACCTGCAACTGTGACATTGAGTTCGTGTGCGGCAAGCGGCCCGACGTGTACGGCGCCAGCGACTGCTGCAACAAGGGCGCCGGCACCAAGTGTCTGCTGTGGTACGTACGCACACCACACCGACCACACCACACCAAACCTGCAACTGTGACATTGAGTTCGTGTGCGGCAAGCGGCCCGACGTGTACGGCGCCAGCGACTGCTGCAACAAGGGCGCCGGCACCAAGTGTCTGCTGTGGTACGTACGCACACCACACCGACCACACCACACCAAACCTGCAACTGTGACATTGAGTTCGTGTGCGGCAAGCGGCCCGACGTGTACGGCGCCAGCGACTGCTGCAACAAGGGCGCCGGCACCAAGTGTCTGCTGTGGTACGTACGCACACCACACCGACCACACCACACCAAACCTGCAACTGTGACATTGAGTTCGTGTGCGGCAAGCGGCCCGACGTGTACGGCGCCAGCGACTGCTGCAACAAGGGCGCCGGCACCAAGTGTCTGCTGTGGTACGTACGCACACCACACCGACCACACCACACCAAACCTGCAACTGTGACATTGAGTTCGTGTGCGGCAAGCGGCCCGACGTGTACGGCGCCAGCGACTGCTGCAACAAGGGCGCCGGCACCAAGTGTCTGCTGTGGTACGTACGCACACCACACCGACCACACCACACCAAACCTGCAACTGTGACATTGAGTTCGTGTGCGGCAAGCGGCCCGACGTGTACGGCGCCAGCGACTGCTGCAACAAGGGCGCCGGCACCAAGTGTCTGCTGTGGTACGTACGCACACCACACCGACCACACCACACCAAACCTGCAACTGTGACATTGAGTTCGTGTGCGGCAAGCGGCCCGACGTGTACGGCGCCAGCGACTGCTGCAACAAGGGCGCCGGCACCAAGTGTCTGCTGTGGTACGTACGCACACCACACCGACCACACCACACCAAACCTGCAACTGTGACATTGAGTTCGTGTGCGGCAAGCGGCCCGACGTGTACGGCGCCAGCGACTGCTGCAACAAGGGCGCCGGCACCAAGTGTCTGCTGTGGTACGTACGCACACCACACCGACCACACCACACCAAACCTGCAACTGTGACATTGAGTTCGTGTGCGGCAAGCGGCCCGACGTGTACGGCGCCAGCGACTGCTGCAACAAGGGCGCCGGCACCAAGTGTCTGCTGTGGTACGTACGCACACCACACCGACCACACCACACCAAACCTGCAACTGTGACATTGAGTTCGTGTGCGGCAAGCGGCCCGACGTGTACGGCGCCAGCGACTGCTGCAACAAGGGTGCCGGCACCAAGTGTCTGCTGTGGTACGTACGCACACCACACCGACCACACCACACCAAACCTGCAACTGTGACATTGAGTTCGTGTGCGGCAAGCGGCCCGACGTGTACGGCGCCAGCGACTGCTGCAACAAGGGCGCCGGCACCAAGTGTCTGCTGTGGTACGTACGCACACCACACCGACCACACCACACCAAACCTGCAACTGTGACATTGAGTTCGTGTGCGGCAAGCGGCCCGACGTGTACGGCGCCAGCGACTGCTGCAACAAGGGCGCCGGCACCAAGTGTCTGCTGTGGTACGTACGCACACCACACCGACCATACCACACCAAACCTGCAACTGTGACATACGCTAATTCAAACAAACAGGACACCTCGAAAATAGGAAAGTGATGTACAAGCGCTAAGTTCAACTTGTCAAACATGAGCTAGTTGAGGGCGTAAACTTCGCCGTTTTTGAGCTCGTTTGGTAAGCGGCGCGCGGCGCCACACGGCCGACGGAGCAGCGCCGACTTGCGGCGCGTCGCCGACGCGGTTGGCGTTTACAGCTGACCCTTGACCTCTTGTTTTGCAGCTTTAATCTCGCCTCCACTGCAATGTTTCGCCCACTTCTCAAAAATGTTCCTTTAACCAATAAAAATGACAAGCTTAACGAATTAACTAAAAGCGGTATTGTGTTGTGCACAGCGGCATCTTCCTGATCTTCCTGCTGGGCAGCATCGTGACGGCGGTGATGCTGGCGCACTTCCTGTTCGGCGTGGGCGCCACGCGTTTCATGTGCGACCCGCTCACGTGAGTAACGCTCACACTAAACAAACATGTGCTTTTAGAAAATGTACCCAAACCCACTGCAACAAACAATGGTATCGTCTACCTCGCCGATAATATTGTTTGGTCGAAGTGGAACACAATAGGAGTGGGATACGTGTGTTCCGCAGGGAGCCGCGCGGCAACCGCTTGTTCAGAGACTTTGACAAGATGGTGGACCTTGAGATGATGGTGTTCAACGAGCACGCCGACCCCAACTTCACGCTCACCAGCGCCATGGTGTCGTGCCACGCCAACAACACCATCTACCGGGTAACACACACTTTCTTATGACAATATCACCTGCATCTAATATCACATTCCATACATTATAGCTTTATGCGCTTACAAACAAGGTCACTAGTTTTTTATTTTACCGTAAGTGACATGCGGAGCAAATGCGATACTCGGATACTGAAGTTGGAGTGAAATTTTAGTTTTGTTTATTTACTTCCGCCTTAATTTTTAGCAAAACAAACTTTTTTTTGTATTAAGTAATGGGCCTTGATCACGAGCACGCTTGATGGAAAGCGATGGACGAGGTCTATAATGGAGCGAGCGTGCCAGAATGATATCTCTTGCTTTGCAAGCAGACGTGTTATATATGGACGGGAATACAGACGCTGGCAGAGAATTCCACACTTTGACCTTGCGCATAATAAATGTAGAGGAGAAGCGCTTAGTACGACTAGTCGGGATATCGATCAAGTGCGCGTGGTACCCTGTAGTACGTCTGATATTCCGGTACTAAAAGGGCGATGGTGGGATCAGGTCGTGAAGTTCCTGCGCACACTCTGAAGTACAGTTTGTAGAAGACCGACAGGCAAGCAACACTACGCCGATGAGCCAAGCTGAGAAACTTAGCCACCAACGTCTCGTCGTCTATAAGCCTTGTCGTCGCCCCCCACTGGGAAACGAGATTTAAGGTCTAATTCATTCGATCCACCATGGCACCATGGCTAAGAGTTGCTGTTTCTTCTCTGCTGGCACTTGTACTTTATAGGTATCTTTCTGAGAGTGTGCTGATATCTACCGTACAATTATGCACCTAGTTGCAGCAGGTAGGTGATGTGCAGCAGAAATAGAGTCATAGAAAGAACAGACCCCTGAGGAACATCGGCATCAATGGTCGTATGATTTGATGAGCAGCCATCTATGACCACTTTGATCGATCGCTCACTCGGAAAGTCGGAAACCAGTTGCAAAAGTCAGCAGGGATGCCGAACGTGGGAAGCTTACCCAACAGACAAGCATGCCAGACTCTATCAAAGGCCTTCGAGGTATCAAACAATACAGCCAGGGCTTCGCTGTGTTTTTCAATGGCCTCGGCCCAGCAATGCGTAATAAACACAAGAAGATCCCCAGTTGACCGACCACGGCGGAAGCAATACTGGGGATCATTGAGGAGCTCATTCTCTTCCAGGTATGTTAGCATTAATGTTTAGTGCTAAACGAATTAAAATATCGTTCCGTTTTTGTCATCGTTAGAAGATGCAGAGACGATGATGTGTTAAATGTGTTTAGTGTTGAATAGATTCATTTTGAGAGTGTAAGTGGTCTCGCAGACGCTGCACTTGTGGCGCTTCTTCAACGTGCAGCAGCTGCGCACCGAGATGCTGGCGCAGCTGGAGGCGCGCACGCCGCCGCCCAGCGCGCCGCCGCCGCGCCAGCCCGTGCGTCTGCTGCGCGCCGGCGCGAGGGACAAGCTGCGCCGCCTCGCCGACACCGGCCTCTCCGACTTCGACTTCGACAGGATCCTCGACGCGGTCAGTACTACCTTGCACTCAAACATTACAACTTTATGAAAATTTGTGTAGGGGTTTCATTATACTCCTAGCGTGATAAAAATTTAAAATTTTTCGTTGGCGCCGTCTAGAAATTTGATATCGTTGATTTTCGTTATAAGCGACTCCGAAAATCTCTTAAATGACATCCATAATAAGGAAAAAAATACGAAAATCTGTACATTAGTGATTGTCGTGTCCGTTAATTATAATTTCGGTAAAACACGCGGCACGCAGCGATCACACACTTTCGAATTTTGTTTATTGTAGAAGCCATGTGTTCATAATCCGGCGGCATATTTATGTAGATCACATTTAAAAGGTATCAGGGTGTCAAGATTCTTATTTTATCGCTAAACTCTGTTTTATGGTTTCTGTGGATTCTGATACCGCATAATATGTCGTTATTTTCCAAGGCGAAGATGGTGTTTGTATAAAAAAGCTCATAGGACAGCGTATCGAGTATGCTGACGTGCGTTCGTTTGCAGCTGGAGAGCAACATGACATCGCTGGCGCTGGAGCCGCTGGCGGCGCAGCTCAACAGCACGGCGCGCTCGCTGCAGCAGCCGCTGTTCGCGGCCGAGGCGGCGTCGCTGCGCCGCGCCTCCGCCGCGCTGTCCGCGCTGCAGGACGACGTGCTGCGCCCCATGGTGGACATCTCCGCGCGCCTCAACGTGCGTACTGCTGCCCCTGCAGCGCTGCCGCCCTGCTGCCTGCCGCTGCGCCTGCCGCCTGCCGCCTGACCGCCTGCCATGTTACAGAGCACGGCCCGCGAGCTGCGCGACGAGCTGCGCTTCAACCACTCGTCCATGAAGGAGGCGGTGCGCTTCCTGCTGCACGAGACGGTGGCGGGCGAGTCGTTCCTCAACTCCATCGGCGGCTGGTCGTTGCAGAACGTGAGTCTAATAAATCCATACAACATTATGACAATAAGCAATGCTGCAGCTAACAGCATTATCCGCAGATAATATGTAACCCGGTCGTGGGGGTGAGAACACTCCTAACCTCCGTATAGTATATTTATAGGGTATATAAACTTAGGGAAAAAAACAATTAAACAAATACCATTCCATACAATACAAATTTTATTAAAAATCAAGCATAAGGCAGGTACTTATAATAAATACAACAGTTCATTAATATATTCCCTAAAATCCTGAAACACAATTCAATCGAAACTCACCTCGTCTCCGTACCGGTTGTCCTACAGTGGGAAAATGTGCCTTAAGAAATGTGAGTGAAGTACACAAACTCAGGGTCGCTTCTGAGGATTCGTGAGGTGAACTGCTAGCAACTTGTAGAATTTCTAACAGTTTACCTCACAGCAAAATAATCATAGTATACTTTAACTCTAGCGACACAACATACATTATACTTAACGCATGGGAGAACTCGCAAAACGCAATTGGAGTTTTCTGTGATCTCTCTAAAGCCTTTGATTGCGTACACCATGACACGCTTTTGCGTAAAATAGGTCATTACGGTCTCCAAAGCGAAGCTCTTAACGTAATTGATTCATATTTACATAATAAGTTCCAATGTGTTGTTGTCAACGGTGTGAAATCTTCCGAGCTACCAGTGCATTTAGTTGTGCCTCAAGGCTCAATACTGGGTCCATTCTTATTTCTGGTATATAAAAACGATTTACCATTTTTCTTAAATATCTGTGATGTAGTATTGTTTGCGGATGATACCTCTCTTATCTTTAAAGTAGATAGGAATAGGTTTCGATACCGTAAACAGTGCTCTCTCAATTGTTACGCTTTTCAGGAGTAACGCCGCCGTCGACGGGTCGGTTAAGCTGCCTATGGCATCTTGCCCCTCTTCCCAGATGTGTTTCGATTTATGTTTAATTAGTGCTCTTTAATCTAGAACTCTTCCGGGGTCCTCGGATTATCTGCAGACAATCTCGAAATCCCTGGTTTAGGAATAATAACCGGGATCGAAATCTCTAACTCTGCCACACCTCCTCCGTGATAATATCAATCAAGCTCAAGAGGTTTGCTTCTTAGGTCACAAAGAGCAGCGTGAGGCTAGAGGAAACTATATAGGCTTCTATGGATGTTTCCTGAGACTGCGTTTTAAAAGCTTCGTCGGCAAATGTGTGTGTTCTTTGCAAAATTGGAACAGTTGAATGGTGCTGACTCTTGTCTTGTTGAATTCATTCTCCGAAGGACGCCGTCAGTTGGGACCGGCCATCTCTTAGCTGCCAACCTATTATTTTTAGGGTTCCTTACCCAAAGGGTAACCACCGGAACCCTATTACTAAGCCTCCGCTGTCCGTCCGTCCGTCCACCCGTCCGTCCTTTCGTCCGTCTATCTGTTAGCGGGCTGTATCTCAAGAACCGTAATATGTAGACGTTTGAAAGTTTCACAGAGTGTGTATATGTATTGCCGCTATCGCTATAAAACCAAATAATAAAAATTAAAGGACCCTAGAAGGATACTTAATCCATACAAGAAATGTGTTTTTTTAGGTTTATGGTACGCAATCCTCCGTGATCTTTATCTTTATTTATTGAAATATGAAGAGCTCTAATAAACGTATGTTTACGTCGGGACGAGCTATGTCCTCTGTACTATTCAAGTAGTCAGGCAGTGGCTACAGTGTCGTGTAACGTATGCTCATGCGTAGATTACGAGTAAAGTCGAGGACTTCGTGGGCACGCACGTGAAAGCCTTCCTGGCGTCGCTCACGGAGTCGCTCATGGACAAGGCGGCGCGCTGCGGCCCGCTGTCCAACGCCTTCAACGTCACGCGCGACGCCTTCTGCCACAAGACGCTGCTGCCCATAGTAAGTCACCACCACATGTCATTAATAGGGAATATGCATGTAGAAAATATTTATTATCTATATTTATACAGTTTATTGAAAAATGTACAAAAATGTTATAATACTTAGAGTGAAAATATCTGTAGATTGCTCGAAAAACAAAACGAGATTGTATTAAGTGAACACAAATGCATCAACTCAATTTTTTTTCCGAAATGAATAGGAAAAAAAATTGAGTTGGACTGGTCTAAAATTCAAAATAATTGACTTGACAACGATGAGTACAATGGCCCCTTCGGAGGTAGAACAAAGTGGGTGGTACATGTGAGCGGGCTGTTCCAGCACGGGTTCTGGATGTCGCTGGCGTGGTGCGTGCTGCTGCTGCTGCCGCTGCTGCTGGTGGCGCAGCGCCTGGCGCGCCTGTACCGGCGCGCGGAGCCCTACCCCGGCCCGCTCGTGGACGCGTGAGTACCGCTCGCACACCCACACCCACGCCCACACCACACCCACACCCACACCACACCCCACACGACTCTCCACAGAATCGACACGTTCCGATTACACTCCTTATTAAACTTTTCGCTCTCTTTTTGTCTAAGCGGTATTACCGTGGCCAGTAAACAGTCGGCCGGCAAACAATAAGAACGTGTTGATTCTAAGGGAGCAGTGTCAGCGACGTGTGCGGTGGCTGGCGTCCTGTCGCCACGCCGCCACTCGTACGCGCCGGACGTACTTCCTCGTCATGTCCGATGTCCATAACGCAGGGATCGGACTCGACACTCCGAACATAATTATATTGTTAACTTTTGGCGACAACTCCCAGTAAATAAATACGTCACTAAGGTTGCAACTATCAACCTGTCACGTTAATAAGTAACCATTGTCGTTTTATGACGAACCTGTGCCCTTCAACCTTAGATGATCAACAGTTAACTCCCGTGACCATAAAAATCAGATGTCTTCCACCATGCCTAGATTATTACTAACAAAATTGTGTTGGACCGAGAAGTGCATCCATCGTACATTGTGTGAAGGATTTACAAAAACAAATACCAAATGTTACTTTCAGGCTTGATTGTGTGATGATACAGATTCATAGATATTTTGAACGTTCCTACAATATACGAAAATACTTGGAACACATCGAGGGTGAATAGTACACGAACGAGGCAAGCACATTACTCAAACTATAATGTGCTTCCCTTATTTATTTTTCTACTTAGGTACTACAGCGGATGTTGGTCGATCACTTTCCAACCTTGAACATATGCAAGTAATTTGCACATAAATCGGTAAAATGCAGTTATTCAAACCTTAGAAAGGTAGTGACAGGAGGTGAAGTGTCAATGTCTGAGGTAGTACAGTACCTTACGTTGTATCGGTCATAGATCATGGTTGAACCTGTTTCTCGCGGTTGGAATAACATTACCGTGTGAACAGCTTCAATCATTCATTTATGGCACCTACTCTATATGTCTAATATTAACCGATATTTTTGTTTGTGAAGCACATTGCAATCACAATGTTGTGTTCGTTATTTATTATTATGAGCACCTGGTCACTGGAGCACGCACTTGTACTGTGTGCGGGTTACATCAGTATTGTGATTGCAGTGACATGTATAAGCTAAGAGATCATCCATCGACCATCGTCATGTTTTTGTGGAGTCGCTTGCAGCTGCCGCCCACGTGTCGTACACTTGTCGCACGCGTGTCGCGCTCTAGTTGCACGCGTGTCGCTCACGTGTCGCACACTTGTCGCTCACGTGTCCCACACTTGTGGCACGCGTGTCGCTCACGTGTAGCACACTTATCGCCCACGTGTCACACACTTGTGGCACGCGTGTGGCCCACTATTCGCACATTTGTCGCACGCGTGTCATAAACTTGTCGCACGCGTGTCGTAAACTTGTGGCACGCGTGTCGGCGACGTGGCGGCGCTGCAGGCGACTCCGCTTTCCTCAGTTGTTTGGTTCCGTTTCTGTTTGAGTTCGACTAATTTTCAAAGTTTAGTTTGTTGGTTTTATTTGAGAGCTGTGTTAACATTGATTTCATTATTTAGAATGAGTTTGTCGGTGTGTCTGTCCGTTATGTTTGGGTTAGTTGTGCACCCTCCGCGCCGCAGAGCGCCAGTAGAGCAGTTTATGTTTTAATACTACTTTACTTTGTCCAACTTTATGTTCTCGTATAATTGACATTGGATCAGTAGCAAGCTATCCGCTATCCGCTATCCGCTACCGGCTCCACTGAAGTCTGAAAGACGTTATTTAGCGCAGAGCCGCTACACAGGATGGTATCAATGTCAAAATATACTGCGACCTCTAATACTGTTCCAATTTTGATTATGACATTAACACAAACTGGTTTAATTTCTTATTTTTCTGTCGACAAGCAAAAGTGGTTCTGTTTTCTTTCGTAAGCAAAGCATAAAGTAAAATATTTTCGTTTGCACAACGGAACATAGCCCGAGTGTAGTCACTCTGGTGAGTAGGTGCTGCGGTTGAAGAGCTATCGCCGCGTCGAACACAAACTGCTAGTGCACGAGACACCGATCACAAGACGCACAAATACCAACAATGTAAATGAACACAATGGCGAGTAGCACTCCTGGCCTCCTTACGACCGCGACATAACGAATAAAATGTGCGCTTAGAGTTTGTTTTATTATTATGTTTTTTTGTTGGTTTGTTCACTTCACCGCCATCCAGCGTAATTACGTCGAGGATGTGTTAGTGACGAGCCGCGCTAACACAACTCACTGCTCGAGGACAGTGTTATTCACTTCAACTGATTTGCTAACCGAGCTCGTGTATTACAGTTCAGAAAAAGTCCTAAGTCGATACTCTGTTTCATTCAAACAAAAAAGTAGCAGTATTGTGAAATGAAGTTACCGTGGATGGAGTCTGTGTAGGAGCGTGAGGCTGTACCGTGTACTGTGTACTGTGTACTGTGTAGTGTGTAGTGTGTACTGTGCTCGTCTGTGACGCTGCGTGTTGTTGGCAGCGAGTATGAGCCGATGTGCGCGGCGCGCGGCTGCTGGCGGTGACGCGCAGCCTCGCCCGGTAACACACCGCAGCGGCGCGGCGACGCTCGCTCTTCGACCGATAGCAGCTTGCACGAAGTCCCGTAGTGTCGTGGAGATCGCACTGTTCACTGGACTAGCGCCTGCAACTAATACTTATTGGAACTTGTAGAACATCATTTTACCGTTTTATGGACATTTCAAATTATTAAAAAGACACCGTGTACTCTAATGAACAGTGCAGATGCTCTGTACCCTCGTCGTGTTATTGTTGTATGGCTGTGAGCAGGCGTATGGTTGTGCTGGTCCGAGCTAGGCATGCATCGCTATCGCATCGTAGCTTGCGGTCGCGGATACTCGACGTATCGCTTGGATGTAACCCGCTATGTAATAGACACGAGTAGAGTTCACTTTTTATTTGCAATGTTGTACATATACTAGTTGTATTGTTTATATGTCGTCGCGCTTCGATACGTCCCGCCAGTTTGACGGTTCAAGTATTATTGGTAAACAGTCTATTCGGAGGCAGGCACACGAGACGAACTAGCAGGTGATCGTCTCACTACAAGAAGGTCTAAAACATTACCTTCATGATTGGAAGCTTGGTTAACATTTGTTTAATATTACGAGCACTAGTCGTGAGCAGTGTGATCGTGATTGGCGGCGAGTCTCCCGCTCAGCGCACCGTACGCTCGCGTGACGTCACAGCGCACCGTACGCTCGCGTGACGTCACAGCGCACCGTACGCTCGCGTGACGACACAGCGCACCGTACGCTCGCGTGACGTCACAGCGCACCGTACGCTCGCGTGACGTCACAGCGCACCGTACGCTCGCATGACGTCACAGCGTACAGTCGCGCGCTGCGGCCGCACGTCACCGTCCTTGACCCTCAGGCAGTCTTTTTAGTTCGTTCGTTTCAGTTCCTTTGTTTTTATTATTTTTGTTGTATCATCCAGTCACATCCTTCATAAAATTTAGAAATTGTACGTAGAAACTAATTTTCATATCAAATATGGACCACATTAACAGTAGTGCAACTTAGATATTAGGTATTCTAAATATATATTTGAATCAGGATTGTTAATGCAAAATTTGAACAGAATTTTTGAGTAGTTTTCGCGATAACATCCATCTTACTATTTAATTATATTATATGTATACGTTTAGTTATCAAACTCACGTGAGTTATAGTTATAGTGTAATACATTAATTTCACGCTAGATCTATTTAGCGGTCACAATTCCATATTCCGTCGAGGTGTTGTTCCCGAATGCCCCCTGTCCCGCTACTGTCCCGCTCGTGCACCGTCAGGCGAGCCGGTGTGCGCGGTCGCCGTCGCGTAGTGAGTGTAGCGCTGACTGAGTGTCTGTTGTCTGTTGCAGCGAGTATTTGTATGACGCGTACGCGGACCGCGATAACGTACCCCTTGCCAAGTAAGTGCCCCGTGCGCCCCGTGCCTGTGTCTGTGCCCGTGCCTGTGTCTGCCTGTCTGTGCCCGCACTGCTATCGCGAGCGTGCACGTCCTGCGTGCGCGCTCGCATGCATGATACTACCGCTTTTTATTTTCCGTTCTAATTCACTATGTGTATGTGCCTATAGTAACGACCTCCTTTGTAAATACGATATAGCGGTGAATGAACGAGTAACCTTTTGGTAATTTAGTTTATGATAATAATCTTGTACAAAGATGTAGGATTTTTTTAACAGCATGTGAAGGACGTGGCATGAAATTGTAACCTATACTAACAGTGAAGCACGTCGTGTGAGCGCGCATGATCATGTTACTACAGACTCTGTTAGCGTTCTGTTCAGTTGTTTTAGTTCATTCATTATGTTCATATTATTTAACGACGGTCGGTCAGGATCACACCAGCCGCACGACTCGAGGCCGGCTCGAGCGCCTAGTGTTGTCGGTAGATAAACTGTGCTCACTAGCAACTTGTCGCGTTACATGTATTTAAGGACGTCGCTTTTATCGAAGCACGCTCTCGTTGTTTTAATCTGTCGGATTATCTACCGGTAACGACCAGGTCCGATTATCGCTTCGGTACACTAAACATTGTGGTCGCGCGCGCAGCGGCTCCAAGCGCAGCACGCTCGACATCGAGGGCAAGATACAGGAGTGGCGCGAGCGCAACCAGCCGTCCGCGCCGCCCCTGGAGGCGCCCGGGGCGGGCGGGGCGGGCGGTGCGGGCGTGGCGGCCACGCGCCTGCTGCTGGCGGGCGACGACGTGGTGTGCCAGCTGCTGCCGCCGCCCGCGCTGCTGGACGACCTGAAGACGCGCCTCGACCACAAGGACGAGGACAACGAGTCCGGCATCCACGAGTCCGAGTAACCGCCGCGCGCAGGGCCCGCGTTGTGCGACACGCAGTGTACTGGCCAGAGCCTCCATACACAAATGTCAAATGTGACGTATTAGTGACGTATATCAAACGTCTAGCGGGCGTGTGTGCACATGAAGGTTTAGATAAAAGTGGAGGCAACACTAAACATCTAAGTGAAGAAGACCGTGGTCGGACGCTTTCTTTCTGAATACATACATAAGATAAAGAAAACAGATATCACTGTCTCGTTCTTATGTATGTACTAAGAAAGAGCGTTTGACCACAGTCGTCTTCACTTAGGTATTTAGAGTTGCCTCCACTTTTATCTATACCCTCATGTGTGTGCATCAGACTTAGAGGATTTTTTCAATATGGCGTCAATTTATGACGTCAACGCACTGGCCAGTATATTTCAGAACGTATCAACAGTATGGCGTCGATTCATGACGTCATGAGCTCTGGCCAGTATACTGTTTTATTTTTCGGAATACAGCCGCGGCGACTTTGTGGTAGTCGTCGGGCGCGGTCGTTTGCGGGCGTCGCAAACGATCATTTATTTTAACAATAAAATTGTGTAAGTTCAGTTCAAGGATCCCGCAGGGTTGATTTAGCCAACACATGAAATTCGACCAATTTTTAGTAGTAAAAAAAAATGGATTTGTCTTCCGTCGTTAGCAGTTTTTTATAAAAGTTTTATTGTTCAACTTTCAGATGTCGTTTGTACCTAAGTACATTTTGATAAAAACAATTTTTAAAAATCCAGGATTTTAAGGACATTTAGAATCTAGGCCAAAACATGTTTAAAACTGTCCATTTTACTAATTCATTCATATCAGTCGTTGATATCTCTACATAAGTATAATGTGTAACATAGTTAGCTCTCGACATACAATAGCATAGCTAGGCTTCGCTTGATCGTTTCGAACGAGAACGTCCATTCGCTACGTATACAACCGCTTCTGCCTCGCCTGCTGTTTGTGACAAACATTGACACCACATGGAAGGTGCCACTCTTACTAAAACTAGACTAAATCTATCGAGAAACATAATTTTATAAAACTTCGGAAATGTTTTTGCTTCTATTTACATTATATTGCAGTACTCGAGCACGGTACATGCTATTATCCAAATATGAAGAAATTAGTCGTTTCATATAAATTGCCTGCAGCTCATAAATGACTGATAACTCATAAATGTTTTATTGCCGAAGTAAAGTCGAAGCTGGCCGCCTGCCGAACAAGATCAGCCAATATTTGTCCAAACATTTGAACCCGTATACTATATTGCAACGCTGGTACAAGTAATATTGATCTCTCTATTTTGTATATCGTCGTACTGTAGCGTGCGCCTGAGGGCGCGCGTGCGTGCATGTGCGTGTGTGCACTGTGCGTGTGCGTGTGTACACTGTGCGTGTGCGTGTGTGCACTGTGCGTGTGCGTGTGTGCACTGTGCGTGTGCGTGCGCGCGCGCTCACGTGCACGACATTAGGTAAGTAAGTCCACATTTTGTGCTATAACGTGATATCGAATGCGAATGTGTAGGCAGCACTGTAACGTGCCCGCGCGCACCGAGAGTGCCACTAGCTAGGAATTTATTGAACTTTACAACGTTTAGGTGAAATAAACTAACACAAATTATTTTAAGCGCTTTTAAAAAAGGCAATTTTATATACGAATGAATATAAAATCGAATTCTGTCTTGAATTTTTGCTAATATTATTCCCATTTTTATGCATTTGGAATTTTTGACGAATTGAAGTATTTGGTAGGTAAGTAAACTTTTAAAAAACATTGTAATGATAGATTTTTCACCTATTTCTATTCAATATTGATATTGGCAACAGTCTCCAAGTATATCGGGATTAAATAATCAATAAAAAATATAATATGACGTATTCGGAACGTGCGCACTGCAGTGAATTGACATAGTTACAGTAAGAAACAATTTGTACATAGAATGTGGTCCCCACTCCCCGGCTCGGCGCGAGTCATAATGCGTGTGAGGGCGCTCAAATACTTATTCGCTGAACTATCTATCAGATGCTGCTAATGGTATTTTGGTTTTCGGCCACAGTAGTCCTGTCTTAAACACATTGAACTATATTCTTGTTATTAAACAAATACGAGATGTAATGTGAGGTCAGCGCCGAGCCACCAGCTGTTACTCAATACTCAAATATCACCATGAATATAATATAGTCAACTTATTAATAATTGAATATATCATAGTATAAGGTTGTAGTCATTTATAAACATATCCGTGTTTTCACATTTATACCTACATTGTAAGGTAACAATTTTTAGGATAAGCGTGTCGTAGAACAAAGAGCGAACATGATGTATAAAGTAAGTGTATGGAGTAGTGATAGAGTAAGTGAGAACTGTCGCGCGGCAGAGCTGGTGTAGTGTAGGCGGAGGTTACTCGGACCGTGCGGCGCGCCGACGGCTGCGCGCTGCGGTAACACACCTCTGTTACACGATTTACGTTCGAGTTCGCTTATGTATGGTGCTTCTCTTTCTAGACGTATTGTGTACTTCTTTGTAGTGCGCGTTCTTACTCCCACAATATTTACTCTCTTGTAGTAGCGCAGTAATAATATGAAACGTTTCATGTTTCTTTATGTTACGGCGCTAGGTTTGTTTTTTTTTATTGGTTTCCTTTATGAAAGTATATAAACGTACCGAAAATGATGCATCCCTGTTAGATGTGGAAATGTGTTGTATGTCTTTAGTGTAATAGCGAATGTGTCAGTAGTTAGCTGATAGAGTGCGGTATCGGTAGTCAAACAGTGGTTATCTGTTTACAATATAATTTGATTGAATTGAGTAGAAAAACTTAATTTCCGAGCTCATATAGAGTTAGTAACAATGTTCTTACACTTTAGTGTCAATGAACACTATAAACAATAAAACACTATGAAACATAAACAGAAACATAAACATGAAAGCAGTAAATGTACATGGACAGTTCACTCTGTCAGCTATCATGCTCAGAACCCTTTTAGTGCTGACCTTGTTAGTGCTGGTAATGACACTGCTAACCGTGTTAGTGCTGGCAATGTTA
This sequence comes from Lacanobia wlatinum, assembly GCA_947578705.1. Taxonomy (NCBI): domain Eukaryota; kingdom Metazoa; phylum Arthropoda; class Insecta; order Lepidoptera; family Noctuidae; genus Lacanobia; species Lacanobia wlatinum. Next base: position 29,539,287 of record OX388029.1, on the reverse strand, counting down.
GTGCTCTACGTGTTAGTGCTGGTAATGTTAGTGCTGACCGTGTTAGTGCGGGCAATGTTAGTGCTCAACGTGCTAGTGCTGTCACTGTTAGTTCTCATCGCGTTAGTGCTGGCAATGATGGTGCTGACCGTGTTAGTGCTGGCAATGTTAGTGCTCAACGTGTTAGTGCTTGCAATGTTAGTGCTCAACGTATTAGTGTTGTCAATATTAGTTCTCACCGCGTTAGTGCTGGCAATGATGGTGCTGACCGTGTTAGTGCTGGCAATGTTAGTACTGACCGTGTTAGTGCTTGCAATGTTAGTGCTCAACGTGTTAGTGCTATCAATGTTAATTCTCACAGCGTTAGTGCTGGCAATGATGGTGCTGACCGTGTTAGTGCTGGCAATGTTAGTACTGACCGTGTTAGTGCTGGCAATGTTAGTGCTGGAAATGTTAGTGCTCAACGTGTTAGTGCTGTCAATGTCAGTGCTGGCAATGTTGGTGCTGACCGTGTCAACCCCATCAGTTAGCATTAAATCATGATCGTGCTGTCACACGACGACACCGGACGTTTCAAGTTGTGCTATATGGCTCGATGTGCCGTGCCTACATACAATGTTAACTTTTATTCGTGGTGAATTTTCCGTTTAAGTTCTGTAAGTTTTCGTACGTTTTTATGCTACTTAATATCTGTGATAACATGTGTGGTTACTAATGATTTGCATCCTAACATACCGAGGTTCTTGCTTGTTTCCTAGATATTCAATAATTGAATGCAGAGGAGTGTCCTTTCTGTCATTTAGTTAACTGTTGCATGACTCCTCGTCCTCGCTTCGCTTGTGTGCTCAATTTACTCATGAGTTATTTGTTATTGTGTGCCTGTGTGATTAAAATTTCCTTTAATTTTCCTCTCTTCAATTAATTGTTTTTTTGATAAAATCTCATGTTGTATTAATATCACCATTAAAGTTTAAAACGAACACTTGATTTGGACCTTATCTATGAAATTATTAACTTTCTTAAGACCACCTTTACCTTTTGATATATATTTTTGATATGATGTCGCTATGCATTCGTTTGCACCCGATCGCTGGACAGACGCGCTAGGCCTGGTCGGCCGGCGGAACAAGCGCGCCGGCCGGCCGGGCCTAGCGTGTGTCCAGAGGGCTGACCGGCGTGTCGTGTGTAGCGCCTACAAGGCCGAGAAGCGCTCCTCTCGCTCCAGCCGTAGCACGCGGGAGTCGAGCGGGCCGAGCGGGCCGAGCGCCGGCAGCGGCGCGGGCGAGTCGCGCTCGCGGGCGAGCGAGCGCCTCTCCAGCCGCGACTCCACCGTGGCGCCGCCTCTCGACTCATACCACGCGCGCCGATATAACGATATGGCGCCAAAGTAAGTACTGCGCAGTCCTACACTTGCGACCCGATGTGTGTCCCTTTTAGTGGACGGTGTCATAAATGCTACTATAATGTGTGTAAACGTTGCAGTAGGTTCACGATCAGAATCGTTAATTTTTTGTCATTACTTATAATACCCCAGTCGGGGATTGCAATCCAGTAAGTTGTCCGTTTTTGTCGACTCGAGTTATTCCTTTCCCTAGTGCCAATATTTTCACTTAAATTCGGCTTGAATCGAATGTAACGTTTCTCTTAAACTAGCGCCTTCAACCCAACTTCGCACGAGTGCGATGCTTTGATTAGTCCCATTATCCCATAATTGAAAACGTCAAAATTTGTATGTTATATTCAGTGTGAGTCTTTATAGTGTGCACATATGAAAATGAGGGAAACTACGCTTAATTTATTCGACGGAAAACTTATGATAAAAATATCTAAATTTATTTTTTATATTTTTATCGATTTAAAAAAACAATGTTCACAATGAGGGCTATCGCTTTCGAATTCACCGCTAAAGGGTATAGCGTGAGGTCGTCTTAATGTCAAATTTCACTGTTGGTAGGCTTTTGACTCGAGTTTATTCACTTATTTGTTTCGATTTTTGTGAATATTTTACTAAAACAGCCTGACTATAGCAGATAAATTACGTTTCTACCGACTACAGCATTGAACTTTCTTTTTTTGTTAAAAGTATATATATTAACGTCCATACTCTGTAAGACTATGGAACGCGTGCTAAATCATAAGCTCCTGGCATTCCTAGAAGCAAATGATATCCTTAGCGACCGACAATACGGGTTCCGCCGAAATCGGTCGACTGGGGATCTTCTAGCGTATGCCATTCACATCTGGATTGAGGCCATAGAGAAGCACGGGGAGGCACTAGCGGTCTCCCTTGGCATCTCGAAGGCCTTCGACAGGGTCTGGCACGATAGCCTTATTAGTAAGCTTCCTTCCTTCGGTCTGCCCGCCGGATTGTATGATTGGATTGCAGATTTCCTGAGGGATCGGTCTATCCGAGTGGTCATAGATGGCTGCTCGTCTAGACTGCTGGATATTAATGACGGGGTTCCTCAGGGGTCGGTGCTTTCGGCCACACTGTTCTTGCTGAATTTTAATGATCTGCTTAAACCCGGTACCTTTGGGTATGCAGACGACAGCACTGTTGCTGAGAGATACGTGTCCGACGCACGAACTGGTGGGTTGCAGATCCGGTATCTCCGGGAGGATATGGTTGAGCGCTTGAACGTGTCCTTAAAGGCTGTGTCTGAATGGTGCGATGCCAATCTGGTCAAGTTCAATGCTGCTAAAACCCAAGCGTGTCTATTTTCCGCCAAAAGGAGCCAATTCCACCCAGCTCCATCTTTCCGAGGTGCAACCGTGCCGATAACTGACCAACTTGAGCTTCTTGGGGTTATATTAACATCTACCCTGAATTTTGGCCCTTTCATAGAGGCAAAAGCTCAAGTGGCTGCAAAGAAGTTGGGGATCCTAGCAAAGGTGAGACGGTAGTTCACGCCGGTACAGCTGCTCAAACTCTATCAAGCGCAAGTTCGGCCGTGTATGGAATACGGCTCTCATCTTTGGGACGGATCTGCCAGATACCAGCTTGATGCCCTTGAGTCAATTGAGAAGCGAGTCAGGAGGATTATCGGCAATGATAGACTCGTCGCGACGAAGCACCAAAGTCTTGAGCATCGACGGCGAGTTGCTAGCCTGTCGGATTTCTACCGGCTGCATTTTGGGGAATGTGCGACGGAATTGCATAATTTAATTCCGCCAAGCCCGTTCCATCATCGGACCACAAGACGAACGGCGATGCGCCACCGGGTACATGGTGGACATCCCACCCACACGCAAAAAACGTTTTGGGAACACATTCATAGTGCGTCCAGCTAAGGAGTGGAATTCCCTGCCGGAGTCTGTGTTTCTGGATAGCTACAACCTGGGAGTCTTTAAGTCAAGAGTGAATAGGTTACTTCTAGGCAAGCGTGCTCCATCTTCGACCACATCATCGCTTACCATCGGGTGAGACAGTGGTCAAACGCGAGCATATCAATTAGTAAAAAAAAAATATTATCTCCTTTTTGCCATTGTGATGAGTCCACGTAACACTGCGACACTATTTATATTGTATTAAATCCCAAGTTTACAGCATCATACATACTTTTTCTTCTAACTTTGTTCACATGCGCGTGTTAACAACTTTAATGCCATGATTAAGGACCTCACTCGACAGTGGCGCCAACTGGTGAGTACAAAAACGGTAGCCCTCATTTTGACCCCAGTGTATACTAAACTGCAACTTTTAAACCCAATTATTTATCATGATGAAACAAACTCCATGATGATTGGAAGTAATTAGGCGTCTTCATAAAATGAAAATAGTCGGAAAAAAACTACGCTCAATTGAAAATAAACCGGTTTTTTTTAGCACGAATCTGTTTTTTTTTTCATGAATTTTTGAATATCTTTTTCATTACTTTAAGTTATTCTTGATCATATTAGCTACCCAATAGTTTAAATTGCTTGTTTGTGTTTTTAATTACTTCCGATCATACATTGTTTCATTGCGATTTAGTTTAAAAGTTACACAGTTTTGTTTACACTGGGGTCACAGTTGCGAACAAAATTAAAAAAAAAAAAACAGAAAATATATTTCAATTTTTTTTTTCGTTTTCCGTTTTCCGTCGATAAAATTAAGCATTGTTTCTTCATTTTCATATGTCCACATTATAAAGACTCACGCTGTATAAGTTAAATGGTGCATGATTCTTACCAGATTGCAATCCCCGAATCCTAACTAAACACTGTATCGTCCAACTATAAAAAATACAATATTTTTTCCTGTGTAAGGTGCGATAACGCGATCAACTTACTGGTGCTAAACTCCCGCCAGTACTTGTAAGTACGCGCGCTTGCCGCACTAGCCGCACTAGCAGAAATAGCTGGCAGTAGTGCGTCGTACACTGCACGCGAGCGCTCGTGTGACGTCACTAGCTATCATTGTGTCTACACGAATCTATTTCACCTGAGCACTGGATTTGAATGGTTTTGGAAACGACACAAGCATCTATGCAAGTTAAATATCATAGTCGATATCAAACTCCCACCACGCCTATTCATTTTCTTTCATTTAATGGTCAAATAGATGATTTGTTTGTGTTTCACGTATCTTTGATCGAATACTAGGATAATTCAGACCTCAACAATTTCTATTTGGTTCAGTAATTGGTGTGTTAATGAACAAAACCGCCCTTCAGTTAATTCCAGGCACTATTAAAATTTTTGTCTTAGAATATTTAAAAATGTCTGATTTCACTTTTAGTTAATTTAGCAATAACAAATTGAACAGTTATTTTTACTGCATTATGCGCGATGTGCAGATTTGTTAATAGTCGCAAGAAACCACGTCGGACCGAAACATTTTACGCGTTTCTGGATCATCTGAATTGAAATAATGCGTTTTTACGGCGGAGGATGTATAAATAAATATAAAATATTTTGAAATCAGTTGCAAGATTTATTTAAAAACGTTTTATTAATACTCAAAAACTTGTTTTTATGCAAATTTTTTGATTCATTAAATTCGATGAGCTTCGTCAGATCCTTATATCCTTTCCTTTCCTTCCCAACACAATCCTACCGGTCGAGCGTGCTAGAAGATGGATGTCGGCCATTTTGTCGAAAGATTCGCGCCCTTTCCTGTGACAGCAATGGGTGATGCCAAAAAAACTTGCACTTGTAGGTAGGTATCATGGATTATTTGACGTCAAATCAATTGCTTGCGGTTAAAACTCTTATGTAAGGTTTTATTTTAAGTTTGAGTTTCACTTTGATCTAAAAAAGCGGCTCTAATGGCTTAGATGCTTAATTCAGACAGAAGACAGAAGTGAAATGTTTAGCATTCAGATCTAATTGGATGAGAGAAGAAAGAACAAGTGAAAGTGGGGTGAGTCTGTGAGGACGATATCAATGCATGTCATACGCAAGACCTCGGCAGCAGTAACCTGGTGAGCCTATTCCTCCTTTATCCATTTCCGACGACCGCTCATCGATAGGTAGTTTCTTGTGACTCGATATTCCTCGCCAACCTGTCCAAGTAAATCATATCCCCCGCGATCGGAACCACCTCATAAGAACACTATTCCACCACAATGTTGAAATAAATAAATATAATAAGGTAGATACAGTCAACTGCACGACCACAGTAATAATATTTGATTTGATAGCGCCATTACAGCATCTGTAATGGCTACAGCTTATGTAGTTCCGAGAGGTGAGACTACGTGCGGTGGACCGGACCTGCCTTCTCAAACAACCAAACTCTTTGGTTCCTTAGTGTCGGCTAGGGATCGCTCAGAGCGTTTGAGTTTGAATTACTAGAGCTATGGGAAATTCATTGTTTGTCAGCAAGATTCAATGTCACTGGCACGTCATGAATCGACATCGTCTTGTTGTGTGTGTCAGAAGGTTCAAATTGACTGTGCATTGTTTTCAAAAGTGGTAAACAATGAGTTTCCCTGTCTTGAACCGGAGTGGTGGCACGTGGTGACGGCGCGTCTGTTGCAGGCACTGGGAAGAAGGACCCCCCCGCTACCTCGGCACTGAGTACGAGCGACCCCCTCCGTACTACTATCCCGGACCACAGTGAGTATCGCAGGCACTGCACAGTATAATATAGCGAACTATATAGCACTCACTCACAAACAACCCAGTGTTTCTAGCACAATTGTCCAAACTTTAGGTCTACCTATTAGGCTGTTACCTTTGAACTGATTCGTCACTCAGATGACGCGCTACCTAAAGTTGTATACACCTTATCCAGTGTCCCTCAGAGACGAAGTCTATGCAAGAGATGGGCAAAGCTGGCTAACTTTAAGAATGCCAGCTTTAGTCTGAGATATTGTGGCGAGTACTGTCAGTTATGGGTCCTCCCATTGTCCGTTTAGAAGAGTATTCTGTTTAATTTTTAGCAGTAGTGCGGCGTGTTTTAGACCTCTGATAGCGAGCAGTAGAGAGAACGCTCGCGCGGAGCTCTGCACCGAGCACACCGGCTGGAGCTGGACCCAGTGCAGCGATAGGTACCGCGGTGATCGTGCCGTCTACACTTGTGAACGTTTCATCACGCCCATCATACATTGCGACATCATTGTGTGTGTAGTATGTGTCGAGTTACACCTCAAAAGGTACCTGTTCGGAACTCGGTGACGAGCGAGACCACCTTCGAGCTTCGTGCCAGTTGTTCCATGTGATAGTGCCGTCCAGTGTACGTCAGCTTGTGTTCCTGCTGTCTGTAGGAGCTAGATCCGCGGCGACGTCGGTGCAATTTACTGTCGTGTAGAAGGCTAAATTGTGTTCGTTTGTGTGGCTTTGACATAAAAATGTATTTTTATAGTAAAAGAATTAGGATAATAAACCTATATATTTACGGACCAGCTCGCTTTCACCTTTCTTGTGTTGGAAACATGTTCATGTGTTATAATCACGGCGTGGTATCTGTAGAGTGTACTGTAGAGTGAGCACAGCTCAGCATCAGCACTAACATGATACGCTTTGTGTTTCAGTGATAGACAGTAAACTGGCGCTCACGGAACTCGACGAAGACCTGCTCAAGTACTGAGGCGACCCCCCCCCCACGTGCGTGACCACGCTGTAGCCGCCACTGCCGCCAATGCCTGCCGCTACTCAACTCATAGATCTGACATGAGCGCGCATTGATCTCAACAGTCTGCAGTGTGCAGCGTGCAGTGGTGACTGCAGCACGGTCGCGCGTAGCTTACTCGTACTGCGCTCAGCAGGTCACAAATATAGTCCTAGACATAAACTACATATTGCAATGTAATAGAATATTTTAAATACCAGATTATCCATTTTATAGTGTTAACTTAGGTGCGAACTCGTTTGAAGAGTCAAGTGTTCTGTGGTCGGCCAAATACGTAGTCAAAAGAACAGTTAAGTATACAGTGTAAACATATTCAAATTCCAGTAAACTGCCAGTATTCATTGTTAGATGAAGCTTCACTAATACAATGTTGTAGCAGACTTGTCACTCAACACAATCGAGCGTGTACCACAGGACACGAGCGGGCTGCGTGCAGCAGCGACTGGTGTCGCAGGCAGCCTATTGTGATGAACAAGTCTAGATATACTCGTAGCTGTAATCCGCGTACTATTGTAGCGTAAGAGTGTTAGTCTTCTATTATGATGTAAGTTAGGATGCGAGCGTCGCAGGTACTGCCATACGCCATACGTCACACGTCGGCTGTCGCGTCGGCTCAACATTATTAGTGGAATACGTTGATAGCGATCTCAGGGTCGTGGTGGCTTTAAATGATTTACACGATATAATATATGTGTTGTTACGCGCGGATCATCACGACCGCACAAAATGTGTTTGAGTTTGAAATCTAAGAGATTCAGTTTTAAGTTAGATTTTATGTATTATTATTAGTAAGTAAGTTGGTTTCTCTCGTTTTTTCATTCACTTACTGAATTTCAAGTGTTTTTATGTGAAAAGACAACGTTCGTGTGAAAAAGCGACAGAGAACAGTTGCCGGCGACACAGACGCGCGAACCGCGCGACACGCGCGACGCTGCGTCTGCGTCGCCCGCACATAGCGTTAAGTTCACTCGTTCACACGTACACATCACGCGCGAGATTGTAATGCATTTATATTTAAATTGATATCGTCGAGTATTATTGAGTTGTACTGCCTCGTGTGAGCGACGTCCTCCACTGCCAAACTACGAGTTAGTTGTATGACGCGTTGTATGCGCGGGCGGCCAGTGCGCGGCCCACTCTGTACTGGAACGGAACGTGTTCACTGACCGCTGTACGCTCTACTTTTATAGAAAATTCAAATATTTGCGTAGTCAAGTTTTTTTATTTAATTTTACATAATATCTTGTGCTAGTTCATATTTACGAACAGTAATATATTCAACACATTTGTAAGCTCGAGCATTTTATAAAACTGTCCGAGCACTGTACATCGTTCGTAACGTAGCGCTATTATCCTATTTAGTATAATTTAGTGATTATTCGACATTTATATTTGGTCGGTGAGCTCGGAGTGCGAGATGTTCAAATGGTTGGTTTGTTTAAACTTTTTGTGTCATATCGTTAGTAAGTGCCGTTCATGTATGTGCGAGTGTGAGTGTGATACCAAATATGTGCTGTGCAGCGTCACCGCGGCTCAGTGCGGCACTACGACGCAGCGGTGGCGGCTGCCAACGTTCCCTTACTATACGAGTAGTCAATAAGCGGCAGCCACTCAATATTTTTACTATTAACTCAGCAGAACAGAGAGTAAAGTCCCGCAAACCTCCATTGAAAAGGGAGGATCCTCCGACCGAACGGTTGATGTGCCTGGCGGGCTACTGCCCGATAGTTGATATTCGGGCTGATGTATATGTTCAAATCGCACGGTAAACTCTGCTTGCGCGATTCAGGATTTCGATGTAGTAGTTCAGTGCTAGTTGGATAGACGGTTTCCGCGGTCCTTTTTGTTGCGATGTAGATTTTCTCCGTTGGTTTTTCTTGTGGCGCTACATCGGTATAGCTGTGCAACACTGCGCGCCGCTCACCGCTGCGTGGCCCCGCGCTGCGCCGCGCCGACTGCTGCCCATTTGTACAGATTCTCATCTTTTAGAGTATGAGTAGTGTCCTCGCCACGTTGTAGCGCCACGTGTTCACTAGGATAGGAGCTATTGATGGACTGCTGAGGTTTAGGAACGTTTTGCACGTAGAGCGGAACGAGTGTGCGCTACAACGTCGCGCGGAAGTGGAACCCTTAGTGTCGTATCCGAGGTGTCAAATAAAAGGGAACATGATTCTATACGTTGACCTTACCTGCTCACTTTACCGTAGACGACTTCCTTTTGGAAACAACTTGTGAAGATATACTAGTGTTATGTTGTGCCGCTGCTCAAAGTGGTGCGTGTGGCGTTGCCCCGCGGCGCCGCTCGCCCACACCGCCACTACGTATACATTATGTAGCCATTTGTATTGTTTGTTGAAAGAGTGGCGACGTACTGGATAGTGTTAGTGAATGTTAAGTTAAGATAGTATAACGTAATTCCAATGTAATCTTTAATAAGTAGGAATGTAACCAAAAAGAAAGGTTTGTAAGCGCCGCAACACGCGGATCGGACTGTAACGACGAATGTAAAATAAACGACATTTCATTATCTCTTACGAGTTGTTTTATTTACCAAACTGCGCGCAAAATAACTAAATTATCGTTTTCCAATCTCAAATTGTTTATTGCAATCCATAATGTACTTGTACAGGTGGTAAAAAGAATAAATAGAAACAATTATGGACCCTGTCGGGCACAGCTTAACTTTTAAATAATTAGGAGAGAGGAAGAGCGCTTTAAATAACTTTTCTTGTAAAATAAATGTTTATTATTTCCTGTTCAACATATACCTTTTATTAAATATTTTGAACGTATTATTACTATTATTACACACATAATTATTTTTGCATTAAATTACATATTAGTTGTTTTATTGTTTATTCGCTTGCATTTTCTGTATAAGTAGGTACATGTTAGTATGTTTAGATTTTATATTTATTTTTATATGAATACTTAGTCTCTTTTTTAATTCATTTTTTTTTGTATTATTAGAATAGTATATTATTTAGTTATTTTTAATAGAAAACAATGTCATTTATTTATTATTATTGATAGATATTTAGTTATTATTATTATTAATATAATAGTATATTATTTATTATTATTAATAGAACAGAATGTCATTTATTTGCTACTAGCTGTGCCCGCGAATTCGTTCGCGTAGATGTCGAAAAATATCTGTTGCATAGATAAAATAACTTAAAGTTTTTACCTTGCGTATCCTGATCTCTCATAAAATTCAGAAAATAGGTAGAGGGTACCTAATGCAGGGCATTCTATCATCTCTTCGGGTTGAAATGCCGATTAGCTCAGGTAATCTCCTGGTACATACCTACCTCGATGTAGGTATCTAAATCAACAAAACCGACTATCGAACGAACGGTGGTAGGTAGTCTTCAAACTACGAAACAAAGAAACTGATGAATCAAGTTGATTCGTAATTTCGTCCAGCCCAAAAAGAAACAAAGTTTCTTTGATTTTCACTGACAATTGCAGATTGAGAACACCGGTTCATGTTTACATTTTATGTTAAACAGTTCTACCGGGTTCATAGAATCGATTTACTGTGTAAGAATAATCGAATTTTTAAAATCGATATGTAGGAGGTACTGAATGAGGATACTTATTGAATGAGAAGCTCGTAGCTAAATAATAACAATCGCTCGGGTCGATCTTCATGGTTTACCAACTCTTGCCTAGCTCGCTCTGTGGATGGTGACCATATTATTTAACATACAGCAACTTCGCCGTGCTGATCGGAAGCTGATCCGAATATAATTAAGTCGGTTAGGCATATATTAAAAACTGGCCAAGTGCGAGTCGGACTCGCGTGCAAAGGGTTCCGAACGAATTTTATTTTTTTAACATGTTATTTTAACACTATAGACTTCTTATAGGTTTTCCTGTAATCTATAGGTAAAGATCTATTATCTCCACTTTTTTCAAAATTAGATTATTAATTTGATTATTTTTTAGATAAGGGGGGAATGGTCATTTTTCGTCTAATTTCTTTAATAACTTCAAAAGTTTTTATTTTAAAATTATGAAAAAAATGTAATTAAGACCCTCACAGTAAGCCCTTTCATTTGATATGTCACACGATATTGTTCAAAGAACTTTTTTTTTTAATTTTCTGGTTTGACCCCCAAAAGTAACCCCCTACACTACAAATTTAATAATTTACGTACCGCGGCCGTATTTGGGTCACGGAAATCCATACGTGTACCAAATTTCAACAGAATCGGTCCGGTGGATTCGGAGAAAACTGGCTGTGACACACGGGCAGACAGACAGACAGACACCCTCAAAAGTAAAACGTTGTTATTATTGTCGCAGCCAACTGCCCGACAGGCACCGAGCACGCAAGACAATTGAAAGGTAAACCATTTGGCCCCAATTGGGGCTGACAGTCCTTAAGAGAGTACCTCTGCCGTTTTATTGGCCTTTTCATTGAATGGCGGTTAATCAGCGGTCTAAATGATCCTCAACGCCCAAGTGTGTGAAAGTGGTCAATGTGTCTAATACAACATTTAATGAACAGGCTGGCAGATGCTTAGGCCGTCTATGACTAGGGTAGGTAAATGTGTGACGAAAATATAATTATGAATTTATTTAATCTTTGGGAAAACTAAATTCAATTAAATGCCGGGATGTCACTTAGGCCGTCTCCCGAGTGGATAAAGGAAATTGAAACAAAATTACGTTTGTAATCTGTGCCATTCTGTGCCCATATTTACCAACTGTAGATTCACTGATTTTCGTAAATCATTTCAGTTTTTTACCATGAAGCATCAGTTGCCTAGCCTTTTCCCAGCTTATTGGAGTCAGCTTCCAGTCAAACCGGATTCAGTTGAATTTCAGTATTTTACGTGGAGCGGCTGCCTACCAGACCTCTACAACCCTACAATACTGGCTAACACGATACTTCTTGGTAAGACTGTAGGTGTCGGATTTTCGGCTTCTGATTATCCGTAAAGGCTGCCAGAGATCTCTTCTCGGTAGGTATGTTAAAATGGTCACCCATCCACAGACTGACCTTGGCAAGTGTTGCTTAACCTTGAAGATCGACCCGTGCGGCTATTATATTCCGAGGCACGTAGGAATCTCGGTATGTTAAAATGGTCACCCATCCACAGACCGACCTCGGCACCTTGAAGGTGGAGTCGTGCAACTCATCATCTGCCTAACCTTTTCTCAACAAAATTGGGGTTGACTTCCATTTAAACCGGATTTAGCTGAATACCAGTATTTTTACGTGGAGCGGCTGCCTACCAGACCTCCACAACCCATTAATTGGGTAACACGGTACCTACTTCTTGGAAAAACAGGAGCCAGATTTACTGGCTTCTGACAATCCGTAACGACTGCTAAAGATCTTCAAATGACAGCAGGGACCAACGGCTTAACGTGCTTTCTGAGGCACGGAGGAAACTCGGTATGTTACAATGGCCATCCATCCACAGACCGACCTCGGCAAGCGTTGCTTAACCTTGAAGATCGTCCCGTGCGGCTGATATACATTAATTATGTCGATTCGAATCACAATAAAATTCATCAATCACTTCTCTTTTTTCTTTTACAGTCAAACATATCGTTATCGCCTTCTAAGTAGTTACATAGCATAGGTATCCAAACTTGTCAGACATGGACCAACGTCTTGTATCAGCGGAAAATTTTAACACCGCGATTCAGAAAAACGCGTCATCAGTACATCTGTCGACAATGTAATTGAACTGTCAAAATATAAGTTCAAACTTAGAAGCTCACATGTTACGATGAGTAAAGTGATAAAGTAACTAAATGTTTATTTTTCCTTTGGTATTAAGAGTTTCACAAATAATATACGCATTCATTCATGAACATTTCTAAACTATTACTATTTAATCTCAATACAGTAGCGTAGCTAGCATGGGTGACATCCGGGGCGGATAACCTGATGTCACTCCACAAATAAACCACCACCACCCCCCCCCCCCCAAAATAATTATGAGTTGCACCTTTGGCCTTTCGTTCTGGTGACGGCAATCGCAAGCCATTTGTCGGAAGGGAGGGGGGAAGGTTTGCCATTTGCGCTGCAGGTTTTTTATTTTCAGGAATTTTCTTACATCATACTTACTTACAAACAAAATCTCGAAAATAAGATTATTTTGATTTTGTTTTCATCATTATCTAAACCCAACTTTGTTGAGTAACGCAAGTAAACTCAAAAACTAAAAGAAGGCAGAACACAAGAGCGAGCGAAGCGAGCTCGAAAATTTTCGCATCTCACCTCGGATAGGTTTTATATTCTTTTGATCATTCGTACTTAAATAGAAATAACTTCATGGAGTGATGCAAGAAAGCTCATTAACTGAGAAAGAGCAGAACACAAGAGCGAACGAAGCGAGCTCGAATATTCATGCACCCCAACTCGGAAAGGTTTTATTTTCTTTTAATCATTTCATACACAAACATAGTGATTTTATTGAGACATACAGAAACGCTCGAGAAAAAAGAGACTGCAAAAAGTAAGAGCGAGCGAAGCGAGCTCGAAATTTTTTACACCCGACCACAGACGGGTTTCATTACGTCGCCCGTTAAGGGTGACACCCGACCGTGACAAAAAGTCAACGAACGAGTGTCACCCCTAAATGCAGAAAACCTGAAGCACTAAATAAATGTTTGCACCTCATCTCGGAAGGGTTTTATTGTATTTTGAACATTCATACTGAAATTTAAGTTTTTTATTGATTTATATAGAAAAACTCAGAGAGTGCAAAATGCAAGAGCGAGCGAAGCGAGCTCAACATTTCCTGCATTCTACTACCGACAGGTTTCATTGCGTTAAGGGGTGCCACTCGATAGTGACAAAAACCAGTCAACGAACGGTCGGGTTTCACCCGGTGCGCGCCGCCCCCCCCTCGCTACGCTACTGTCTCAATAGATCGCGTTGCGTGTATGTGTAGTTGTCTACACCTCATTTCTAAGATAATTTATATGTAAAAACACAAAAACAAATTACCACAAAACAAAACATTTTTTTGTGCGCATGACACACAATGACATTTAGCTATTACGTTCCATGTCTAATTTCCATAAACACTTACATGGAACGCATTATCTATGACTAATCATACTAATTAAAACATCACACATATTAATTTCGAGTAGCTTACATTGTACACATTTATTTTATGATATTAATTAATAATACTAACAAATATTTACACTATACAAAAATAAATCATGTCAATTCATAAATGTGTAATTGCGTGAGTGATAGGTATGCTTCTCGTAATGAAATTTTAAACGAAACCTTTAAATACAAATATCTTTTGAAAGAGTGAACCGATTGCAATGAAAACTAAGTTATACCTCCAGTTACGTACAATTTTAATGTATGAAAGTTATCTACGTTATTTTTGAACTTTTTACGTGTTGCCTGCACATCCAAACAGATAAACAGACAAAAAATCCAAAAATGATGGAAATGGGTTCTGTTAGTTATACTTTATCCCCCTGGCTGTTTTTTTTAAATTATTTTCAATGTACAAAAACGATTCTTCTACAGATTTATTATATGTATAGATTATTATCAATATACAAGAATGTCATTTATTTGTCGGCGCATCCGCCTCTCAATACGCCTGCTGTCACTTTATAAAATGTCAATATCAAACGTCACTGTCATATGTCATTTGACAGTGACGTTTGACATTGACATTTTATAAAGTGACAGCAGGCGTATTGAGAGGCGGATGCGCCGACATATTTATTATCATCAATAGAATAGAATGTTATTTATTTATTATCATTAATAGAATATAATGTCATTTGTTTAAAAATATCAATAGAATAAAATGTTAAATAGAATAGAATGTCATTATGGACCCTGTCGGGCACAGCATAAGATTTATATAGTAGGAGAGAGGAAGTTATAAACAGCCAAACTTATACCTAAATCTAAATACAATAATGCCATATTAGGGATACCTACATAGGATTCTATATACTCTATATTTTATCGTTTAAAAATTCATTTTTGCTATAGTAGCATTTTTGTACCTACTGACATTTTTTTTTAATAATAGTGTTTATTTTATCTTCTTTTTTATTAGTTCTGGTAGTTTATAATATATTTTTATAGACATTACATAGGGGCTTTTTGAATGTATTTTTAGCCGAGAATGTGGAATGTTTAATCCTGATTTGTGTCGGAGTGTGTAGCGTGATTGTATGTCCTCGCGTTTTGTATAAAATTTCTGATACTTGCGAACAAATTTGCAAGTTTCTGATATATACATACTGGGGAGTGTTAAAATGTTATAATTTTGGAAGTGAGGTTTGCAGTTGTCTGTTTGATCGATGTTTGCTAGGATTCTAACTATTTTTTGCAGGGTAAATAGTGCTGTGCATTTGTGCTATTTCCCCAAAGGATAACACCGTAGCTTAGCCATGCATATGCATACGCATAGTAGGTGGTGAGCGCTATTTGAAGATTCGTGGTTTTTTTTTTTATATCACGAAGAGCATATGAAAATCTTGAAATTTTGGATCTAAGTTTTTGTATGTGGGTGGGTGGGCGAATATTGCGAAAAATGTTTTATATTTTTCGCAATATTCGTATATTCGGTCACACATGGCTTTTTCAAAGATTTTCGAGGCTGTGGGTAAGAGAGCTATAGGGCGGTAATTGTTTGGATCTGAATTTGATTGTTTTTGTGGATTGGTTTAATTAGTGACTTTGTCAATAGATCGGGGAAGGCGCCTTCTTCAAATAATTGATTCAGAAGAAGGTATAACGGTAGCGTCAGTTCGTCTGCACATTGCCTTAATAAGATAGGTGGGATTTCATCTATCCCATAGCTACTTTTATTCTTTAAATGTTTTATTAATTTGTTTACTTTGTTTTTATTTGGGTCTGCAAGGATCTGGAACGGACGTGCCGTCAGACTCACGGCTACCAGGTGGTCTGACGTTGCTCTCCCCTATTAATGCAAAGAAGTTATTGAAAATCTCGGCTACTTGTTTAGGATCGGATGTCGTGTTACCATTTATTTGCAATTGTATGTTGTTTTTTTCGGTTTTTGGTTTCTTGTTCGCTCTCTCATTTATGATGCTCCACATAGTTTTAACCTTATTGTTTATTTTTTTATTTTATTTATGTATTCAGTCTTGTTGCTGTCGTAACCAATTTTTTTTTTATTTCATATTTTTTATAATATTGTGTAATTATTAGTATTTTTAAGTCTTTTGTTATTGCTAGAGATTTTAATACTTGTAGTCAGCCAGTATTTTTTAAATATAAGTTTAATTTTAACTAGGTATACGTGAGGGAATAGATTGTTTTAATATAGAAATAATTGTATCGTTGAAAATTTTATAGTTTTCATTTATATCTTTGTCTGGTATCAGCAGATTTCAAAATTTTTGAAATAAAAAAACAATACATATGTCGCAGCCAACTGGGTTAGTCACCCGTTTAATAGGCAACCTAGCCTTAAAAAATCAGCTGTTGAGTAAGTACATTTTGTCGTGTTATAAATGTATAAAGCAGGGCAGTCGTTTTTTTCGCGATTTCAGTGTTGGTCCCATAGTAAAAGTTAAGAGGTATTGTGTTTTTTCTGTTACACTTGTATAGATATATAGATAAGCCGCTTTCAGTTTTACAGCTATTCATTTTTGCCTACTTAGGCATTTGCCCGACTCATTTTCAGATTTGCGTGTATCCGTACATACCAGTGTACGACTAAACGCCGACAGGGCTCATCAGCGACGCAACTTATCTCCGATAATCAGATTTGGAAATCGATTATGCTTTTCTTGTAATTATACAATTCATAAAAAAATAAAGATATCGGTATCAAGTGTACTACGAGAGCTCGACAAATGGATTTGCGATTAACGCTTATGCGACAAAACTGTACTGCGGCTCATCATAGTATGAATGCACGCTTGTGCGACACACTGGAGATCGACAACACCCTGACTCAGAGTACCCCGACTCGGATAGGTTATGTTAGAAGGCTAAGGCGGGAGCGAAGCGGAGCGGAGCTCCCGCCGCGCCGCCGCCATAGTGGTTATTAGGGTTCCGGAAAAAAAGGAACCCTTATAGGATCACTCGGGTGTCTGTCTGTCTGTCTGTCCGTCTGTCACAGCCAGTTTTCTCCGGATCCACTGGACCGATTCTGTTGAAATTTGGAACACATATGGACTTCTGTGACCCAAACACGAACGCGTTACGTAAATGATTAAATTTTTAGTACGGGGGTCAAACTAGAAAATTAAAAAAAAAAAGTTTTTTGTACAATATCGTGTGACATATCAAATGAAAGGGCTTACTGTGAGGGTTTAAATTATTTTTTTTTCATAATTTTAAAATAAATGATTTAGAAGTTATTCAAGAAATTAGACGAAAAGTGACCATTCCCCCCCCTTATCTCCGAAACTACTAGAATATAACTACTATAATAGATCTTTACCTAAAGATTACAGGAAAACCTATTGGAAGTCTGTAGTGTTAAAATAACATGTTAAAATAAATAAAATTCGTTCGGGGCCCTTTGCACGCGAGTCCGACTCGCACTTGGCCAGTTTTTTTTTATTGCGTCGCTGATGAGCCCTGTCGGCGAAGAGTTCCGTCGAAGTAAAGTCTTGTCGGTGTTCAGTCTGTCGGCGCAGTGTCTGTCGGCGTTTAGTCGTACACTCCGTACATACAAACCCGTCGTCCTCAGCTAAATTCAATAAAAAACTAGGGTATAAAAAAACAAAGTGCTAAAATAACCAACACGTTTATTTGACTGCGCCCACTGGGGCTGCCAACACTTAGCCTACTTAGCGCTAACTAGCCTAGTATAAATACATAGGTATAACTAACGAATACTGTCCGTGTGTAGGTACTCCCGCTCGCGCTACGGCGGCGGCGACGAAGACGACGACGACGACGATGACGATGACGACGATGACGACGACGACGATGACGACGACGATGACGACGAGGACGAGGACGACGACGAGGACGACGACGACGACGACGCCGACGAGGAGCGCCGCTACGTGTGCGCCGCATGCTCTGGGGATGCCACCATCACGTCAAAACCCAAAGAACAGAAGTGTGTGTTTGTGTAGGATAGTCTGAGCTCGCCGGGGCGGGCACGGAACTCATCAATAGTGTAGCAGCAAACAACCAGTCCAGTGGTCCGCCCACACGACACAGTCTTCCATCAACTTCGATAACATTTTGTCTGTGCTGATGTCGGTGTGAGTGGTGGAGATAGTTTTTTTTTGTACAGAGTTTTTTTTTGTGTGAGCAGACAGAAATCTGTATCGTGTGGACCCACTATAAAGCTCGAATCTAGCGCCGCCGGTGCGCCTGTCGATCTAAGAGGTCAAATTAAATTAATTGGTAAAACTTCATCTGTGAAGTTTCCCCCGAGTTGTTTTAGCTGGATACGTACCAGGTAGGAATTATATTTGCCTGCCTGCCTACTCTCAATGTCAGACGAAAATTTTGTTGTAAGTATTTTTGACGTGATAACGTCTTATAAATAGATGAACGCCGGCTGCACGCATGATAAAGTGTCACGTTCCGACGGAGCCGAGCGTGCAAGCGAGAGCGCGGGGCAAGCGATAGAGAGGCACGATCGGACTAAGCGTTCGGCTTGTTTGTTAAAAATTTAATTGTTTTCTTATGACGTTATAACGTAAAATTATCGTCCGTAAACCGACTTTACAGACAACTAATTTCTTTAACCATGTTATAACACATAGATTTATGTATAAGAATCTCATTCGTTAAATCAACACATCTCGCAATTTAAAAAAAAAACTATTTTTTTTTGTAGTGAAACTTTTCACTGTTCAGTATATTTTTATGTCTGAGATGGTTAAAATAAGCGTCTGGGTTTTATTTACTTTTTGCTCTTTTAATTTTTTTTTAAATATGGGAATACAAGATAAGGAATACAAAATAATTAATTATAACTACCTTCTTGTATAAATACACTTTTATACAGATTTTTAAGTGTGTATTGTATGTAGGATTACTAAAAGTTACCTATTCCTTATTTGAAATATAGACAGAGTGACAGGTCACGTTATTACTACACATTTGGATCAAGTTCTGTACATTTTGGCGCCGTATTTTTTCGCCAGTTAATTTAATTTGACCTTTAATAATGTTACTTTTATAGTTTATTCTTTGTACCGGATTTTGATGATTTTTTGAAACTTTGTGTTATACTACAATTTCTGTATAACAATGTAATACAAGTGTAAGTCTAAGACAGTAAAAAAAAAAAAGATCGAAATCGGGAAGCGACCTTTATCCGTTTGTTTAATGGACAAAATGTAACTATGTAAAAAAAAATAGCGAGTTGTTTTAAAAAAATCTGTCATGCCTTTTTTCCTGATTAGTGAGACCTGGTTTTTGGATGATAATTTTAAACAAACAGGGCTTATCGCCGTGTCCTTAATGAAATTATCTTTGTTTTGATATAAGGTTTATTTATTAAACTGTGGAGTGCAAATGACTATGACAATAGTTCCGACGGAAAAAAATAGTCAGCTAACTTTTTGCATATTTTATAGGCTTCATACTTTTGATTGGTAAGTATGTATGTAAGTTATTTTTCTTAAACGGATAAGTGCAATGTTTAAAAAAAAACCATTTCTTAATGTATATTGAATCAATACAGAATTTTGTCAGGCAACCCACTAGCGATATATTTAATTTTGTATAAAATACTTTCATCTGTAAAAACGTGTGGGTGAAGGTCGCTTCCTACTCGGATCCTTTACTATGTATGAACATCCGAAATAATCGATGAAGCTTTTTGTGTATATATATTTTTTACTTTTTTATTATTATTTGGATTAGTAAATAATAAGAAATAAAAAATAAGTGCTTTTTCACGTCCAGTATGAAAAAAATATTATTTCAAAAATTTCATTGTTATTTTTCATAATGGTGTTTTTGCGTTTGCGCACTCCATGTAATCAGAATTTCAGTTCCGTGATTTGGAAGTTGAATTCAGACGGATGGAGTACGTATCTAGTGCGCAACCCCGTTATCAAGTACAGCTTCTTTGAATCGACATTTGACAGATTGGGAAAGCAGTTTAGGGCGGAGTGTGTGTGTGTGTGTGCGTGTACTCACAGAGACGTGGTCGCTGCGCGTGTTCGCGTGCGGCGGCCAGCAGCAGGCGGTCGAGCTCGGCGCGGCACGAGCAGTATGGAGTGTGTGTGTGTGCGTGTACTCACAGAGCCGTGGTCGTTGCGCGAGCTCGCGTGCGGCGGCCAGCAGCAGGCGGTCGAGCTCGGCGCGGCACGAGCAGTATGGAGTGTGTGTGCGTGTACTCACAGAGCCGTGGTCGTTGCGCGTGCTCGCGTGCGGCGGCCAGCAGCAGGCGGTCGAGCTCGGCGCGGCACGAGCAGTATGGAGTGTGTGTGCGTGTACTCACAGAGCCGTGGTCGTTGCGCGTGCTCGCGTGCGGCGGCCTGCAGCAGGCGGTCGAGCTCGGCGCGGCACGAGCAGTATGGAGTGTGTGTGTGTGCGTGTACTCACAGAGCCGTGGTCGTTGCGCATGCTCGCGTGCGGCGGCCAGCAGCAGGCGGTCGAGCTCGGCGCGGCACGAGCAGTATGGAGTGTGTGTGTGTGCGTGTACTCACAAAGCCGTGGTCGTTGCGCGTGCTCGCGTGCGGCGGCCAGCAGCAGGCGGTCGAGCTCGGCGCGGCACGAGCTGTATGGAGTGTGTGTGTGTGCGTGTACTCACAAAGCCGTGGTCGTTGCGCGTGCTCGCGTGCGGCGGCCAGCAGCAGGCGGTCGAGCTCGGCGCGGCACGAGCAGTATGGAGTGTGTGTGTGTGCGTGTACTCACAAAGCCGTGGTCGTTGCGCGTGCTCGCGTGCGGCGGCCAGCAGCAGGCGGTCGAGCTCGGCGCGGCACGAGCAGTATGGAGTGTGTGTGTGTGCGTGTACTCACAAAGCCGTGGTCGTTGCGCGTGCTCGCGTGCGGCGGCTAGCAGCAGGCGGTCGAGCTCGGCGCGGCACGAGCAGTGCAGGAACTCGCGCGGCCGCACTCCGCGGAACACTTCGGCGATGGACGGCTTCACATTGTAGAAGATGATGGTCTGCCCGCGCTGGTGGAAGTCGTCGATCAACGCCTTTATGCCCTGCAATAAGACAACGTTTTACTTCATATAATACTAATGCACCTCAACTTAGGCTTCACTTCACCACTGCAACTCTTGAGAATCAACAGAGCCGATGGCCAGACAAATGCCGAGTCAATGAAACTCGGCGAGTCTCCAAGAAACGATTTAATTGTCTTTGATCTCGGAACAAATAATTTTCAGAAAAGTTCAGCGGCGGAAGAAGAACAACAATTTTAGTCACATTCTTCCCTCCATGTAATTATGTAAGTAGAAAACAGAACAGAACTAAGCCAATAGGCACCAAGAGAAATTTAGGTAGGTACGGCTGGGTGAAACCTAGTTGCCAACCACCACGGATTAAAAATTCGAACTTATATGAATGGGTCCTAAATTGTGAGCTCCATGCTTTGCGTTGTTTCTTGCACGGGGTGCGAACATTCAGTTAGAGCTCGGAGCTTGCGTACCTTGGCGGCGGTGAAGTCGGCCGCCTGCACGTGCGTGGCGTCGAGCACGAGCGGCGTGTCGGTGTGCGCGCGCTCGGCCGCCTTGCGCAGCGCGCGCCGCACGAACTCGGCCGACGGGAAGGACAGCGAGCGGTCCACCACGGCCACCAGGTGCGCGATGCCGTCGCGGGACTGCAACAAACACGATACACTGATAAACCTTCTGGACCTAATATTGGTTACGGCGGATCAACGGATGCAGACACAAACGCGGTGCCACGTGATGCGTACCTATCCGCTAATCCAAATAGCAGTCCACAGGCCAACCAAGACATTGACTGTCATTATTTTACACCAGTATTCGTGTAGGGTTTGAAAAAGTGAAGATGCCACCTATCTTGTGCGTAATATCTAAGGCGTTTGATTGTGTTAATCACGAAACATTACTTCTGAAACTTGAGCATTACGGATTGGGCATAACGTACAGCACTAAGCTTAGTCAGATCTTATTTAACTGATAGACAGCAATTTGTCCAAATAAAAAAACAGTGTCAATTCTTCGGGATTAAACGTGACAATGGGGATACCCCAGGGCTCAATTTTAGGCCTTTTCATCTTTTCATTAGGTAGATATTTTTAAAAGAGTGTCCGTGAAGTGTCTTTCATGTCCTTTCTAATTTAATAGAGATCTACGCTTCGGAACGGTAAAATAGCTTCATCTCTTTCACTTCATCTTCAATATTTTATCTTTTGTTCGGTCGGTAAATGTGTGAAAAAAATATTTCATTGAAATAAATGCTTTTAGTTTTGATTACACTACAAAAATATTTTGTTCAAAACTGAAGTAAAAAAAAAAGTAATGAATAAATAGATGCGCTAGCTACGTATGTACGTACGTTACAATATTATTCAATCCGCGATAGCCATTGTTGAAATGCCAATAAGTACGGGATTGATCGCGCGCTTGTCAACTCCTTGTATTTTCAGCTTTTGACCATCGCGAACGAATGCCACTTGTCTGAGGCATCTTGTGCCTCAACCGTTACAACTGTCAAAACATGCATCACAGATGCTAGGAGTGGTGTACATAGTACTCACGACAGCGGTGGTGACCTTGACGGAGGGCCTGGCGGAGGCGTACAGCAGGAACACAAGGTTGACGGCGATGCCGATGACGATGCCCAGCTCCAGCCGCAGCATCAGGCACGTCACGAACGTCACCACCGCCGGGATCAGGTCCAGCTCTGTCACAGCACATTAATTCATTAATATTGATGATCTTCAGGGACTACCACGGAGAGTCTCGTTAGATGGAATAGTAACAGTTTAGAAATCTTTTGGCTTCAAGATAATAAATACTGTCATGATAAACCATTGTGGGGTAATAAAGACCAGGAATTAGACGTCAGCGATGACGGCAAAGGAGATGTGCTGTCAATCTCGACAAAAAACGAATTCGCTTCAAATAATGACAAAAGGAACCGGATTAAGGGAAATGAAAGTTTCCATAGCTACTTTTAGTCCTCCAGATAGGCTTGAAGACGTGCAGCTCCATCATGAAGACCACGGCGGCGATGATGACGGCCGCCAGCGACGCCTTCGGGATGTAGTAAAAGTACGGCGTGAAGTACTGGAACCAGGACGAACAATATAACTGACTATAGTAGCATGGCTGCTGACCGTAGATGTTACCAGATCGGGATAAGTGTTACAATGGCAAACTGGAGTTTGGATGTTGGCGGTGTGATAACATCATTGAGGACCTCACACTACTGATTTCAGTATAATCGTGGCCATCTACTGGACACAATCTGTTAAAGCGTCACCATCAACTCGTAAAGAAGAAGAATATCGATGGCTAGTCTCAGTCTCTCGTTGCATTTGGTTGCGAAGTCCGCAATTCAGTGGGTAGGGTTATGATAGTTACCTGTAAGGAGAGCAGCACGAGCGCGCCGGTGTAGAGCCCGCCGGCGGTGGTGGCGACGCCGCTGGCGTGGTTGACGGCGCCGCGGGACAGCGCGCCCGACACCGGCATGGAGTGCACGAGCGCCGACGCCATGTTGCACACGCCCAGCGCCACCATCTCCTGCGTCGCGTCCACGTACTTGCCCTCCGCTGCAACACAACACGGCTAACTTACAAATTACGCTTTAGACTTCACCAGTTTAATTTGTTACTCTGAAACGAAGTCTAACCTTAATTAAAGTGCGTCAATAAGTTTCATTAAGTTACAAGCCATTTCAGTGCAGATGTATGCAGCAACGATTAAGGACTAAAAATACAAAATACCTAACATATCTGTCTGTTCTTTTCGTCTTATCTCTTTTCAATTAAATAAGAAACGTGAGGCACTCACAGAACACTTTGGCGAGTGCGATGTTCTCGAGGATGGACAGCAGCGGCACCACGAAGATGGCGGAGCCCAGCGTGGAGGCCATCTCCGAGAACGTGTAGGTGTGGTTGCCCACCGTGGCCGAGAACGGCGGCAGCGACAGCTCGGGTAGGCCAGGCTTCACCTCGCCTGCAAACATGCCACACACCCTCAGGACTTACCAACGCAAACATGTATAACATTTTTAGTAGCAGCTCGGAGTTTGGACTGGTCTCCGAGTTAGAGATGTGTCCCTCACTCATGAGGTGCCTCGTTTGAGGTACTCGTGATCGCAAATTGAAAGAGATAAAAGTGGAGGCAACACTCTAAACATCTAAGTGAAGCCGACTGTGGTCGGACGCTCTTTTCTGAATACATACATAAGAACGAGACAGTGATATCTGTTTTCTTTATCTTATGTATGTATTCAGAAAGAGAGTGTGAGGACCTCGCGAGGCAAAATGAGGTACTCCCTCAACCTCATATAAAAATGATGAGCCCCGCGGTAAATACACTCGGAGTAGTGATGGTTACCCATCACTGCATCATCATCGAGTTATCTGGTCGTCTTAGAGAGGGGTAGCTAATTGAAACACTGGACTGGTAAAAAACTAAACGCATATATTAACGTGTACCGAATCACAATGTATGTACCATAGTACTGCTCACAAACTAAAAATTTTTTTTCTTTTTTTTTATGACGAAGGCCACTCGCAGTTACAAACCTGGGAAGGTTGCAACTACTTAACCGGACTTGCCTGTGTGGGCCTCAAGTGAATTTAAGGCCCCCAGCCGAGGCTATGCAACTTAAAAAACTAAAACTCCGCTCACTGAGGGCACCCCCTGTGGGGTACGGACCTCGGCTCAGCGGCGTCGTTTTGGGGAGGACAGTAAGGGACTGACTGGGTTATGTCATTTATTTGGGGAATATTTAACGCTAAAGGCTCAGCGGCGCGGGCTGGCTCGTTATGCAAAAGACGGGAGGGAGCATTACTGGGACGTCGCGACGGGCCTCGACGGCGAGGCCGGAATACGGAACGCGGTCTGTATCTGTTTTTTCTGATAGTGCTGGTTTCCCTACAGCTTTCTTGAAGGATGGTGACTGGGTCGTCAGGATCGACGAGGGTATGCCTAGGACGGCGAATCCTACTAATCTTGGAGGGAGCGTATCGGGTAGCCGATGCGATTAAGGGGTTCTGGTGCTTTTTGGCGGATTCAATGAAACGCTTTGTAAGGCGCTTCATGAATTGCCTTATGGTCGGGACTTTAAGGTCGAACACACTAAGAAAAGATTCCACAAAATTACTTAGCTAAATGCTTGTAACGAAACCATAGCGCGATCTATCTCGCTTTTACCGCCATCTAGAGAACTAACGGTTCAACTTTTCTAAACTCAAAAAGATGGCGCTATGATCTCGTTACCCTGAACACCGAGTGTCGTAGAGGGTGTCAAAGAGTGTATTCAAGACAGGAAGGCAACAGAAGCGGTTTTATACCTGTGAGCACGAAGGGCGCCTTCCTCTGCGTGTCGAAGTAGTAGGCGAGCGCGGCGCACACCAGCACCACCAGGATGTTGCGCGTGGTGGACAGGAACCACAGCGCCTGCGCCGCGCCGCGCCGCGCCAGCGAGCCGCCGGCGCCGTGTGCGCTACCCATGCCCGGCGAGCCGCCGCCTGGCTCCGGCTTTGGGTTCACTTTTATGTCTTTCACTTTCTGTTAGTAATAAAAATCTTCATTAATATCTACTGTAGCATGTTATTTGCATCCGAAGATAGGTAGGTTAAGACTAAAAAACGATGCAGACAAAATCGGGTCGGGGGCTGCATTAAAAATTGTTTAAGTGCTCCCGCAGCCCCCGGTGCAAGTGTGTAAGGGAACACGAGGAGGTTTCAGTCAGTAGGAGTCTACCTGTCCCGACCGCCCCAGGACCTCCACGAGGATTTCCAACCCGATACAAAAAAAAACTGGCCAAGTGCGAGTCGGACTCGCGTGCAAAGGGTAACAAGTAAGTTTTCCTGTAATCTGTAGATAAAGAACTATTATCTGCATTTTTTTCAAAATTTTAGGCTCAGTAGTTTCGGAGATTAGGTCTAATTTCTTACTAACTATTAATTTATACTAAAAAATATAATTAAAAACCCTCACATTACTGTGAGGGTTTTAATTATGCGCTTTAATTTATTACGCTGCGAGGCACGTACCCTGAGCAGCAGCAGCACCACGATGCAGGAGATGCCGAGCACGGAGTCCCACAGGCGCGTCTCGCCGATGTGCTCGTACAGCCCGGTCCACACCTGCGGCACACACAGAACATCTTATACTCACTCAGTGTCTCACTGCGGTGCTCGGAGCATGAACAGACACTCAGCCATGCCTACTTTAGCTACCTATATTCTTAAATGGATATAAAACCAGAAATAAAACGGGATTTGATTCTATTACCAAACCGCCGACCGGTGAGCCCTTGAGGAGAAGTCATGTGCTCACCGATTTGTTTAAGATCAATAACAGCAGCTGGTCGATTCTGTAAACTTTTTATCGTGAAAACTTGAAGCTGGAGTGAACTGTTATTCCAGTTCACTTCGCGATCACTTCACATAAGTGTACACGGTGAGATGATTACAGAAGCGTAGGATTAGGTAGTATACTCGTGTGTCGGAGCGTAGAACGAACAAAAGCCGAAGGCGCGTCGTCGTTACTCTTGTTACCCGAAGGTCGATAGAAAGCGCTGTCAAATCGAGACTTGCAAAAAGTTTCCAATGATGTCGACAAAAAGTGCTCCTAATTATTTTATTTATCAACTACACAAAAACGTGCCAGCCTCGTTATTAACGCTTTCAAATCACCCTCCACGAGCCTGACACGTTGACACACGGACAAACCTACTGATTGATTGGTACATGTTCTGCTACATTAGCATTACTCGGCACTTTTTAAATAAAAATAAGGATATAGAACTAGTTTAGTTCATAAAGGCGATTCCATTAAAATGTTGATTGCCTATAGAGCTCTTTATTTTTTGCAAATAAATGCGTGTAGTTAAAAGAAGTAGGTATCTTTACTGCAACGCGATTTTTTTTTGTCTTTATTCATGACCCACAGAGTCCTTTCGTCGTAGTCTTTGTTATTTTGATAAAAACTTATTGTTTTGCACAAGCATATGGATGTAATACATTCTAATGTTTTTCGGTGCAAGTATTTGGCAGCAAATATACCTAGTCAATCTTCTTTACGCTGCACTTCACCGAGATAGCGCCTGTTTCCACAACCACGTATTGTACAGTTGCGCTGTCCGTGGAGTGTGGACACAGTATCCGTGGACAATTAAGACACAAAACTACACCAATTTTACATCACAATATCGACTAGGAATCAATTTGATCGAATTAAAACAGTTACTGAACTTCATTGGAAAAAATCCCGCCAAATACTATTTCAACATTTAACAGGCCAGTCTTCGCACTCAGGGCTTCAGTCATCCTGTCCGCCTGGCGAGTGAATCTAGAGCTCACCTGTAAGAACTTGCCTCCCGGGAAGCTGAGCCCCAGGATGTCCTTGACCTGCGTGGTGGCGATGATGATGGCGGCGGCCGACGTGAAGCCCACCGACACGGGGCCGCTGATGAAGTCTATCAGGAACCCTGCGCGCAAATTACCTCACATTACATAGGGGCCCAACTTCATCAGGCACTGTGCAGGCAGATGTGTGATGACTAAATTGACACGTAAGGGTCTTCGTGATGTAATTATTATTCTGAAGCCGTTCGTGAAGTGAGGATTTGATGTAAATTAAGAACGTGCCAAACCTTAAGTTTTCAGGCTTAAGTAGTAGATATATGTAGAGTTTGACAAGTACTCACATTCCAACTTTTTATTTAGAAATCGGTGATACCTATGTAACTCTTTTAAAATAGGTCTTCCAGAACAAAGCTTCATTTAATGACTAAACAGGTAACAATCTGATAAGAAACACATAAATAATAGCATGTAACATCATTAACATAATAGAGCTGCATGCAAGGCATTGTTAGGGTGGAGGTCACTCGCTTCAGCATTCCTGAAGTGGTCGTCAACATAGTTTGCATGCGGCTGTTGACATTCCTTCTCAGTCACCTCATGAAATAAAACATTTGACATGTAGGGTTTAGACGTTTCAAGTAAATGCATTGTTGCTTATTATAATTACATTGTTATAGATAGGTTCTTTAAGTTTACTTACTAAAAACATTGCGGTTATTCTGTAGGTATGCCCGGTTTTGTTAACATGTAGAATATTATCATAATGTTACCCTTATACAACTCTTAACGTCTATTTATTTTCTCAACACTCTTTGAATTACAGAGTGCCTAACTTTATCTTAAAAAGTAAAGTTAAAGTACCTTCTTTTTGGCTTTGCCGTAGTCGGGTAAAAATACATAGATTTAAATAGTAAAGATGTGGTCGTCCAAACGTTTGCTTATTGGTGTTCCGTTCACCATTGCCTTGCACCACCACCAAGGCATTTTTATGCCTTGCGCACGCGACTTCTCCCGAAGATTGCCGACCGCATGGCGAGCGAGCTCCGGTCTAGACGGGCCAATTTGTGGAAAAACGTGTCCCTGCCTGTGTTTAATTCAATGTATCTAAGCAAATGACTGCAAGCGTTCGAGATTATCTACGAGACGTACCTAAGCCAGTGACCGAGCTCGCGGACGACAGCCGCGGTCATTGTCGCCATAATAATAACATTACTCCTTAGCCTGACACACACCTGTACAAGTGTACAGAGATAACATTTACCTCACGGTTGTTTAGTATCGAGATAATGTGTAGCGGCGTCTGACGTACCGGCTTTGTTGAGATGCAGCTGACTCACTGACATAACATACTATGTCACAATGGAGAAGACACTGACATTCATGTAGCTGCCGCCGCATACGTGGGCGCTGCCCTTGGGTTACCGTATAGGCACTGGTGCTGTGGACCCTGGACCATCGGGCAATGTGCAATACCTACCTATGTGCATGTCAGCATGTGTGTATAATGCATTTGTTTTGCAATGCTTACTTATCCTGGCGTGTGCGGAGGTCCGAGGAGTACACGCCAGCGGTGGACAACATTATGACGGACAGTCTTTTAGTTGAAAATCCTGCTCGTGGCTACTTTTCAGTTTTAGTAAAGTTATTCAAGGTTTTATAATCACAACTGCTACAAAACTGATTAAAATTGTTCGGGATAGCCTACTTAGGCACACACTTATATGTAGGTATGCTATCCTGAGAAATAAAATATATATCAGTTGCCAATATATATATTTTTTTTACTCTTGATAGGCTCGCGTTTGACCACTATCTCACCTGATGGTAAGCGATGATGTGGTCGAAGATGGAGCACGCTATGGAGTGCGATATTACCGAAAATGAGTTGATTTAACTGTGTCCTGTGTAAAGAATTCAAATAACTACCGTTAACAGTCCAACAAACTATGAATAACAATGACCTGTAAACGTTCTGGTTAGCTACTATTTAACAAAATTAACAACAAAATGCTGACAATAGAGAGAAGCCCGCAAACACAGCGTATTGTAGGATTGTGCTCAATTGTCGTGACAACAAGCGGCTTTGAAAAAACGCATCTCATTTCACAGTTGGATCGGTCGGCGCTGCGCTTGTCTCTGTGACGTCATGCGAATGTCAACCGACACATGTAACGGGTGGGTCATCGGAGATCCTATGATTGTGATCCTTATAATCATCTCATTGGATCTAGCGCTGCAACTAAATAGCACTGCTAACTAACCAGTAATCGCGAACAGGCTGCAATTAAATACAAAGTTTAACTAATATAGTTGAACCCCTGACGACCAGCTTAAATTGATACACTGCTCTGACATCACATCGAATCAGTTATGACAACCCAAAGAACACATCCATACTAATACCAATATTATTTACCTACTAATATTATAAATGCGAAATTATGTTGTAGGTGTTTGTTACCTCTTCACATCTTAATGGCACCCCGGGAATGTTGGGTTGAAGCTGCTGGCACAATCTGTAGTTAATAAAGATAGTCTCGACATGAATTCATAATAAGGACTCACCAAGCTGCAGTATCCCCATGAGCAGCTCGACGCAGCCGGACAGGAAGGCGAGCAGCACGGCGAACTCGGGGCCCAGGCCGTGCAGGTTCTCCCTCGTCAAGATGGCAGCGATGGCCGTGGGCCCAATGGCGGAGTCCTTCACGCTGCCGAACACCGTGTACACGAAGCAGGCCATGAAGGACGAGTACAGCCCGTACTGCGGCGGCAGACCCGCCACGCCCGCGTACGCGATGGCCTGCGGGATCACCGTCAGGCCCACTGTTATACCTGCGGAAACCGGGGAAGCAGCCATGTTTAGTGATGAAAAATGAATCAACGAACTAGTTGAATCAACGTTGATGTCTCTTCAACGGGATTAACGTTGACCGTGTACAAATCAACTCGTTGAATTCGTCAACGAGTTACGAGACAACGACGTTTATGAATTCAACTCGTTTGACGAAACGAGAAAATGAACCCAACGTTTTGTTATTTTCAACGTACGTAAATTGTATTTCTTTAACAATAAAACTCCCGCAAACTGCATCAAATTGTTCGTAAATTAACATTACAACAGCATACGTTAATAAAAGCGTTTAGGCGTTTATCGTTCATGCAAGTTGACGTTCGTAACACGTTAACTCGTTGACGAAATTAACTAGTTGATCAACTAGTTGACAAACGCAATTCAACGTTAACGTTTCGTTGACGGAAAAACCTTCAACGACCTATCACTAGCCATGTTGTTAATGGAAGACTTACTTATCATCATAACGTATCTCAAAAAAGTGTCGGCTAGGTTCCTAAAAAGTGTAATTCCATAGCAAAGATTCGAAAATAAAGTTGATGAAGTAAATATCGAAGTTTTAATAATAATTTGGTGTTACTGTTCGCAAATGAGTTTATCGAGGTAACATCGAATTACGTTACAATGTTACAAGCGCCGCAGTATCGTAGTTTTGTGAAAAAATGTTTGGAGTAATGTAAGGATATTGCTATGCGTCCATACATCGCTCGGCTAAGAAAAATGCATATATTTGACTGAAACTAAAGTAAAATCCCGAACACTTCTGAGAATTGTAGAAAATCCAAAATGATTTTGAGGTTATAATTAGGCCAATAGAAACATACCAAATGGACTAAGATCCCAGAGAAGCCAGACCTCTCTTATTTTCTCACTAACAAAATTTGTGGTATAAAGTAGTGTTAGTATGTTATTTTATCATACACATATCTGCTAGCTTGGGCCGACGTACATATTAACATTACTGTTACATACTATCACTACTCTATGCCACATATTTTGTTACTGAGAAAATAAGAGAGGTCTGGCAGCTCTGAGATCTGAGTCTACAAGAGTTATCTGCAAATTGTAGGCGCGAGAATATTGAAATCAACCGGGCACAGACATCGACATCGAGCTGACGACCCCGTGCTCAGCAGTCGCACCGTAACCCAGGAGAAGACAAAATCAGCTTCAGAGTGCGAACAACACGGAACACATAATATTCACAAAACAACTGCACGAGTTTCATAATTGTTATGATAATATATGTTATGTACACAAACAAAATCAAATAAAAATAAAATTATAGTGGCACGCTCGATTGCTTCATTTTTTGGAAATTGAGTCGTATACGGAAAATGTATCGTGAGTGAAAATTTATATATATAGTGGTTTGTTATCTGTAAATAACTCAAGATAAACGTTTAAATGGGCGCCCCTAGTTCGACTCGATGGAAGAAATATAAAAACACACGTCACTTGACACGCTCAGGTATTAAATGCTAGTGTTTAACTTCTCATGTTAGCTTCCGGTGCTAACAGCTCGGGGAGATACGCACATCCTTGTTACAATACACTGTGACAAGCGCTAGTAAACATGAGCATCTATCGTAGACTGCTACGGCTGTGCTACGCTGTTGCTACACCGGTGCTACGGCAGTGCTACGCCGCTGCTACACTAGCTACGGCTACGAGTGAACAAGATAATATACTTGCTTACGTTTGGCTAATTGTAGCATCCCTGCAGTAGTTAATTACCCACTGCTGGTAAAAGGCACGCTGGGCAGGTAGTAAAAAAAGTTTAAGCGTGATTAAAAACATATTCTCTGAGAATATTTTTTTCTGCATGATTTATTTTTATAAGTATGGGCTCATCAGAATTATATCAACTATACGAAAACTGTTTCATTTTCTGTGAGTCACTTCTGATTTCTGGCGCGTGACATTTAATTTATTCGCCTTTTTCTCAGCAAAGTCTTTGTCACAGATAAATTAGATCGATACAGTTTTTATGACGAGCGAACAATCGGTACGACGAAAGTGGGTAATTGTCGCGTCGCAAAAACATTGACCCGGCGATAAGTGCTCCACTGTTTGAATAAGTACATCAATTATAAACCAAGGTTCGTTAGTGAAGGGATCTCGATGAGACACCGCCCGCACCAGGGGAACGACAACACTACTGAAATGCCTAAGATTTGATTATTCGTTACAGTTTTTTCATGTTATCATAAATTATGTCTCCTTAAAGATGTAGGTTGCACCGACGTATAAATATTGTGTTAGCTTTACACTTAGTGTTCATAAAAAGGTTTTAGTAGCAATGATAGCAACTTTCATCGACAGGGGTAAATAATATTATCTCTGTCTAGTCTATATTAATATCATAAAGCTGGATCTACTGAAACGATTTTGAAAATTCTTTTACCAATAGAAAGCTACGTTATTTGTGAGTGTCATAGGCTATATATTAACCCTAATAAGACCACCCAATGAAGTGGGTACAGGACAGCTAGTATTGCATGTGAATAATTGTATTGATGATGGCTGGTTGTTTAACGAAGGTCAACAATAATTTTATTTCAATTATTCTTGTCAATTTGTCACATTATGAAATTATAATTCGTATTGCATAAGAAAGTCTTGTTAATGAGGACCCTAATTATATTTTTTTTTATGTTTCATTACTATTCATGGTCCTTTGTTAAGAGCGAGTTGCTCCTTCAGAGTACTTAGCAAGGTGTCAGTCGATCGTGATCTCGAGCAGATTTAATTGGCAGACATGAATCGTCATCTTCCTGCCCTTGGCTCACGTTACTTGAGGTCGGTGCAATACGCTTTCTACTTCCATTCTCTCCTTTTTTTAACCCCCGACGCAAAAACGACGGGGTGTTATAAGTTTGACGTGTCTGTGTGTGTGTCTGTCTGTGGCATCGTAGCTCCCGAACGGATGAACCGATTTTGATTTTGTTTTTTTTTTTGTTAATTAGTTGGGAGTGTTCTTAGCTATGTTTGATGAAAATCGGTCCAAGATGGCCGCCGCCACAAAATGGCGGATTACATATTTTTTCACAAGTCCCTCAATATGGATATCAAATGAAAGGGCTTGACTAGTAGAATACTATGACAATTTTCAAATCCAAGATGGCCGCCACCACAAAATGGCGAATTACATTTATTTTTTCACAACTCCCTCAATATGGGTATCAAATGAAAGGGCTTAACTAGTAGAATAATGTACACTATAGGTATTGAAAAGGAATATTAACTAAAGAAATAAAAAATAAATTTAAAAAGTATGAAATAAACATTAAATTAAAAAAACCCCGACAAGAAAAAGCTTTAAAAAGTAAAAAATAATTTCTATTTATCCTTTTAGTTTAATATAGGTACGATTCTGTGAGCCAAGCGTATCGCGTCGGGAAACCGCTAATAATACATAGTACATACTTAGTAAATACAAAAGATAGTATATATATTTGCGGTCTGCCGCGGCACTGCAACACAAAGGGCCATTTCGAACAAATTCCGCAAC
The DNA here is from genome assembly GCA_947578705.1 of Lacanobia wlatinum. Classification (NCBI taxonomy): domain Eukaryota; kingdom Metazoa; phylum Arthropoda; class Insecta; order Lepidoptera; family Noctuidae; genus Lacanobia; species Lacanobia wlatinum. The sequence goes on along the minus strand of OX388029.1, from coordinate 29,505,444 downwards.
CCTGGCAGGTCCATTCTCTCCTGCCAACCGTCTCGCTGATTGCGTTTTCATCCATAGCATTACTCACACAATCCATCCACGTATTCTTTTGCTCCCTCTCTTTCTCTCTCTCCCTCCATCTACACTTATATTTTTAACTTAGTGACAAGCGTTTCATCCTCCCTCTTCACATGTTCATACCAACTACCAAGACAAACAAATAATTTCCTTCCAACTTTTCTGTCTCATTAAACTTCCTCTATTTCCGACTTGATACAATTAATTGCTGGGCGTGATTATGTAGTGGTTTATAGGTCGACAAGGTCGAGTACCCATAAAATATTGATACATAGGAAATAACAATTAGAAAGCGTTGATTGTCGCCGTTAACACTGGGTGGTCTAGTGTTGCAGTTTAACTGCTTGACGTGTATTCTTTTGGTAACAAGTCCTAGTTTCAATTACCAACCATTGCTTTGAAAGTTTTGAACAACAAAAAATTTCGCACCTACGTGAATGTAGGCACTAGAACTTGTATTTAACGCAGAGGCATAGTGCTCGGTTTACGAAACTAGTCTAGATTTAAATTAAAAGAAATCGGCCATTGTACTGCTAATGGTTGCGACACACTGCACCGGCCAGCGCCGCACGCCTGTGACGACACCCGCCATTACACGCTCCAGCGAGCCTCAATACATCTGCTCTCAAAACACTTTTTACACCTTATCACAAGGACGTAGAGTTCATAGTCCCTTGTTTTTTACCATATTGCAATACATTCCTGCGATAACAGTGCAATTTTAAAATAATGTAATTCAGGTCAATGTACTTGGCTCGATAAATTTATCTGTTGCTTGTAATTCTGGCGATGTTAAAGAATGTTTAATTGAACTCCTAAGCATTAGAAACTGTATAATAAATACAGAACTATTCTATATACATATTGAAACTCAAAAACAAGTGTTATATCATTCTTGTGCAAGAGCATGGAAATTTTCAATAGTTTTATGATTACCTACTATTATTGTACAATGCAAATTGTTATTTTACAAATGCTTTACAATGTTTTCTGTACTTCACTATACCTATGTATACTTAGTTAAGGTAGTTTTCCTTATACTAAGTACAACTGACACTTTGAAACATATCGCGTGAATCTTAGGTGCCCTGTGTACTGTGGCGTATCGTCATACATAATTCTGTTGACACAGCGTTGGGTTGCCGGACAATTGAATTAATTGGACAAGCGTTTGTCACTTGATGCTAGTAATACGAGCGTGAAGCGTCTGTGACGTGGTGGTCTGGTCACGTTACGCTCTGGTGGGCAGGTGCCTTTAGAATTGCTATGAAACGGATCAGTTGCAGTACAATATAGTTGCATGCTAGTATTTTTTTGTATCAAGGCTATTAAGAGGTGTGGTAATAAGAAACGCTGGGTACCTAAGTGACATTTGCTTTGAATAGACAATTTGAAAATAGTGCATCTTAAAAGGCAACATTTTTCAAACAATGACATATAAAAACCATAATGTTAACCACGCTCCTCTGGCAGTATTATCTACGTCAAACGTCATATACATACACAAACTTTCACGGGTTGTCGCAATGGTCGTGCGACGGTGATCCACTGATATTTGTTGTGTTTTATTTTGTAACATGTCATTGTTTGCAAACATCGTCATAAGATCAATTTTTGAGTGATACTTGATTGAAAGTGAAATTCTACACATCTAAAAGGACTTCTATCACTATAATTCGAAATAGGCTGTATACATTGCGGATTCACGCAAAATGTTCCAAGAGTGTGTCAATTACATGGAACAATCGAGTCGTGGGCGCACGCGCTGTCCGCGTGACGACTGTGGACACCATACAACATTATACCTACTATATTAAATTATACCTACTATACTACACCATAGTATATTTTATCATAACTTTGCTGTAACTGTTACGGCAACAGCGATCACTTGGCATGCGGTAGTTATTGTGGTGGTATGTAGTTACTTTTAATGCCGACGATTCGTTTTTCCACTCCACGGTAAGATAATCGTAGGTACTCATGAAACAGTCTTGTCTTTGGCTTTTTGTAATTGATTGTTGCAATTAGATTTAATTTTTATTTGAGGTTAAGCAGAAATCACAAAGTTGCCTGTTACAATGTTTTTTTAGTAATTATTATTATTAAAAAATGATTTATTCTTCGAAATATCTCGGCAACTTGACACTTTAGGGCACCATGTTACTAACATATTTTTGAAGTGTCCTCTACCCATATATGCAGGTTAGACCGTGCGCCGCAACTTTGAAAAAAAAATCAACATGGCGGGACTATGCCACAATGGTTCCCTATCAATATTTTAATGTGACGGCCATTTGCCCTTGAATTAACACATTTTCTGGTGAGGTCGTTTTCTTTATAAAATCGTAGATTTCGCTTATCGCAGCCGTATCACCCAGTAACTAATATACGTGGTGTTAAGTACGCGCAAACGGCGCCGTATGCGAGCGCGCGCAATTTCACACGCCACACAACGCGCATAATTAAATCGCCACTCAAGCGCATCGCCTTACATACTTCACAGTATTTCAAGATGACTGCTTCATGAAAACATTTGGTAGCTGTTTTATGCAGCAATTATCGAATGTTAGTGAAGATTACCTCAGGAAATGAGGGCAGGACTAGGTGTCAGACAAAACAAGCGAAATCATAGTGGCTTGATGTCCAGATCGTGCAAAGTTTTGGGCCAGGACTAATAGGAGTTTTCCGGGTAGTAGGTAGCCGAGAGTCTAGAATTGCAAGGGATAATAAATTATCGTTGGCAAGATGTGGGTCTCCCTCCCCCGACATCTCTGCCCAACCATTGGGAGAACACCGACGTGTTGTTCAAGTAGATCTTTAACTTGACTATGTGTGTCATTGGTACACTTCACTATCGTTACTGGAAGGAGGTAGCTAGTTGTCTACCTGTCACCTTAGCTCAGTCACTTTTGAAAAGAGTAACTATGGAGTTTCTTGTCCGTTCTTTTCCATAAGAATCTACCTTTTGCGAACGGACGACTAGAGTCACTATATTTTATTTTCATTTGACGTTCAAAAGTGCCTTTATTGGTCTAGTTGAAATAAATCATTTGACTTTGACTTTGAGCTCTCTTTCTAGGCATCAGTTTGGCATCACTTGGCAGTGATCGCTCCATGTATAACACTGGTATTACGCTGCAACGTGCTAGACTGAAAGTCGACCCCAATATGTTTGGCAAACGAGGCAGATGATATTCATCTTAGCGTGACGCTGGCCACCTCAATAGTTTCGCCACAGCTACCACCTTTGTGGGCAGTAGCTTCGTCAGAGATGGTGGTGGTGGTGGAAGGGAACTCACCGGCGATGATGTCGGCGAGTCCGTTGCGCGGCGTGTACTTGGGCAGCCACGTGAGGATGGGCAGGCGCCGCAGCAGCGTCTTGGTGGAGCAGCAGGCGCGCGCGCGTCGCGCCGCGTCCCGCCGCCACCCGCGCCGCTCGTCCCCTTCGGAGCCGCCATCCTTGTGCGGCAGCTCGCCGTTGTACGTGCCGTTTGAATCTGGAATTACAGAAAAATATGGTTTTCAGATTGAAGTTTGTCTATGGGCCAGGTGAGACGTAGAATTTGAGTCGGTTGTCCATTAATCTAATTGCGACGGGAATTGCAAATCTTCAAAATGGACAGTTGCACAAGTGATCTACTAAAACGTTATAAAAATATTATTTCGTTTATTAATTGTTATTAATTAGCCTGAAATGTCCCACCGCTGGGCAAAAGTCATAAGAATACATAAAGAAAAGAAATAAAAAGTAGGTATTTATTGTCACAGAATTGCCATGCATACAAATTATAAACTTAAACTAAAATTCCTTCACAATAGTGTTAGTAGTCTACCTGCTTAAATTATGTAAATGAAAGACGAATTATAAGATTAACATTTTATTGAAAACAAAAGAATGAAAAACAAAAGACCAAAAACTGGGCAGATGAACGTCGTGCCTGTGGAAACAACTAAAACAAGGCTCGCACACGATGCTGGGCCGCGGGCAAAGATATGCTGGCGATGATTGAGTTTCAGTGGATGCCAATTGCCAGCGGAGTGATAATGATAGCTGCTGACTACGCCAGCTCAGGTTATTACAACATAGTGCTGTGACCGTACTTAGTAGTCGCGCAGTGATTACAAAGTGTCTCACTATCTTGGAGGAAGGAAGTCCTCTCGAGTGCGGACGAAGTCAAGCTATAAATACTGATATAACACGGTTACCTCGCCGTTTTCTACGGGATGATGCAGTATTATGGTTGTCACCTAATCTAACCTATTCATTTATTAAAATTAAAACTACGCGCTTACTAAAAATCACTGTACCTACAAGGGCGGACGGCGGACAGTCGACCTCAGGGTGTTATTGGATGGAGTAGATATTTGTTTATAAGGTAGGTAATAATATTATCGTTTAAATGAATAATTTGAAAGTGAATCCTTTGCTAATATAACATTGGATTAATGCTTTTCCCATTCGCAGACTGTCCTGATAGGTTTATGAAAACTGCACTTAGAACGAGTTTTCTTATCCGTTATTAACCAACGGTTAAAATGACTGGGACCTAAATTGCGTTAGTGTGCGTTTTTCGACCAATATTTAGCTTAACGAATTTTCAAATAAATAACTATAAACTGTTCGAAATACGAATTTTAATGAAATTTGTATTAGTTTTAACCATTGGTTGAGTTAACTACAGATAAAAAACTTGACCTAGGTACCTAGTTTATTTCAGCATGTCGAATTGATGACATTGTACGGTAAGATCAGTTTCAGTGCAACGGGCAACAGGAACGTGGCTGCACGTACAATGACACACGGAATGATGTGATGACGCAGGGAAGACCCCATGCGATATCGTACGAGGTACGATGCAGGGTGTTGAGTTACCGGCTATACACCACGTTAAGTACCGACATTTGATCAGCAGTATCATCGTAGAGGAGTCAGTCATATGCTGTGAATCTCCACTATCTAAACTTTGATTTCGCCGTCGCATCCATATTCATCATCATATCAGCCGAAAGACGTCCACTGCTGGACATAGGCCTCCCCTACGCTCATCAGACATATCCCTCGATGGATGCGAGATGCACAGGAACGACCGGTCTTGTGCGTCTCGCATCCATCGGCTACCCGCGACCTTCACCAGGTCATTGGTCCACCTCCATATTTATACTAATACTTAACTAATTATCCATGCTAATATTATAAAAATATGAATGTAACTCTGTTTGTATTTTAACTCTTCATGTCCTTACAGCTGAAAAGACTTCGATGAAACTTGGCACACGGGTAAACCATGTCCTGGACTCGAAACTTTTTACTCTCGGAGTATTTTCTCTTGAGATAATTTTCGAATTTCAAGCGGGTGAAGCCATTAGTATTGGCCGTATGGTGCCGTAAAAGAATAATACCATCCCATCACTTCCCGTGGGTGTTGTAAGAGGCGACTAAGGGACTCACCAGAGAATGGGCAGCAACGTTCGGGAGACCGCTAATAATACTTATACTTAGTAAATACAAAAGATTTGCGGTATCCCGAGGGGAAGACGCTTGGCTCAAAGAATCGTACCTATACTAAACTAAAAGGATCAATAGAAATTATTTTTTACTTTTTAAAGTTCATTTTATCGGGGGTTTTTTAAATTAAATTTTTATTCCTTGACAATGTCAAGTTCAGTAGTAACGAAACGATTGATGGCAAGTTGGTTACCGCACAAACCAAAAAACTCGAATTTAAAGATTAGATAAGCACAATGAGCGGAGCAGTTCACTGTAGCGAAGGTCAGGGACGCGCCAGACAGCGGATGTCAACACTGTGACCATTATCTAACTTCTGATATACAGTTGTGTTTGAACTTGAGTTGCTGGTCGTGGCGACTCTATGGCGCGGGGAGATGGGCCAACTAGGGATGAGCCGATAGAAATTAATAATAGAAAAAGAATAGAACACATTTATTCGGTACAGACACAAACGTAAAGCGACAAAGTAAAAGAAAAATGGAATAGCAGGTACATAATAGCGCTGAGCGTGCATACTGATGATTGTTTAGCAGAAGTTTGGTAAAATATGTAGTTACGTAAGTTTACTTATCTTACAAATTAATATGACTTATTATTTTAAATACAGTAACTTATTAATAAAGAAGAACTTACTTAGCTCATTAAATAAAATTGAATTGTTTATTATGTCGTTAAATGAAGAAATTAAGCCTAAATTGAGTCGTTATTTTAACAATTTGCCGGCTTCTGTTATTCAATGTGTGTAAACAATTGAACTTATCTTAATTACATTATTTTAGTTTATTTCCGTGATGTCATAATATTGTTTACAAAGATCATAAGTATTCGTCGTTTTTCCGTATTTATACGAGTAGATTCTTAGCATGTGCCTTCAAAGTTAAGCAACGCTTGCCGAGGTAGGTTTGTGGATGGGTGACCATGTTAACATACCGACACTCCTCCGTGCCTCGGTGCGCACGCAAGTATTACGTAACGAATTTGAGGGGAGGGGAGGGGTCTTGTAAAACGTTACGAAGCGTTACAGGGGCGGAAACTAGGGGTTTGAACTACGCGTTACGTAACATTGTATTAACGCGATTAAAACAATAACAAAGGTATTTCAGCGACTTTCCGGTACTTTACGCCACATGTAATTGTGACTTTTAGGTAAAAATGGTCACGTGGTGGTTACGTAACGTTTTACTAGGGAGGAAGGAGGGTACAGAAAAACTTTACGGCGCGTTACAAGGGGGGAGGGGGCGTCAAACATCTCCAAAAATTTCGATACGTAATACTTGAACGCTCCCTAAGCCGTTGGTCGCGGCTGTCATTTGTAGATCTTTGGCACTCGTTACGGATAGGCAGAAGCCAAAATCTGACAGCAGTATTGTCAAGGAGTACCATGTTATCCAGTTACTGTGTTGTGGAGCTCACAGGGCAGTCACCCCACATTCAATACTAATATTTCAGCTTGACGACACGGTTGGCGCAGTTGTTGAGCGATTGGCTGCTGCGCTGCATGTCGCGGGTTCGATTTCCGCACGGAACTTATACATATTTGTATGGCCTACAGATAGTTGTTCCGGGTCTGGCTGTTTGTGTATGTGAGTTGTATGTTTGTGAACGCATCCAAGATACAGGAGAAATTCCTAGTATGGAGTAAAGTTTACAAAAAAAAAAACAAAATAAAATATGAATCTGGTTTGACTGTGAGCCGACCTCAATACAACGTGTAACAGAATAAACGCAATATCTCTTAAGGGTTCATTGTACTCATTATTGTGAACAACTTTTAAAATACGACCAACCCCGAAATCGCGAAAAAAAACAGCTGTTCAACATTTTGTCGAGTTATGCGCTGGTAAAATGATAAAATGGTATGCTAGCGGACATGTGCCATCCATTTATTTATTTTATGATCAACATCTATCATAAACTGTTGGATAATGTTATATAAATTCAAGTTGTTTAAACTTAACAGACAGTTGTGTTGCTGGGGAGTTTGTTGGCCACTTCTTCTTCCCAGCTAAAACACTAGGAAGTGGTGACGGGCTGGGCGATTTGGGGGACTGTCTTCATGTGAATTTTGACGTTCAAAAAGTGCTGATTTTCAGCCTAATTTGAATAAATGCCTTTTGATTTTGATTTTGTAAATATATGGGGGAGTCGATTTTTTTTTCGACCCTTTAAGAGGTATTGCGTTTATTCTGTTACAGGTTGTAGGATAGCAGGCAGATGGTTCTTAGTTCTTCACTATCCCTCTTCAGGCACAAAACGTAGGTACGTCCCCCGTCAGGCCTCGCAAAATTAAAAGACAATTGTAGGACAATAGACTGCGTCCCACATGAGGGACGGCTGGGTATAATCTAAGGTACGTCCAGTCTTCACAAGTATTTCAGGCAACAAACCCTCCAGCTTTCACACAAAATACGGCCATTTACACACACTGGGTATGCAATTTGTGTTGGTTTTTAGGGTTCCGAACAAAAAACGGAACCCTTATAGGATCACACGGATGTCTGTTTGTCTATCAGTCCGTCTGTCACAGCCAGTTTTCTCCTGATCCACTGAACCGATTCTGTTGAAATTTGGTACACATATGAACTTCTGTGAACCAAATACGGACGCGTGACGTTCATCATTATTTTTTTACTATGGGGGTCACTTTTGGGGGTCAAACTAGAAATTCAAAAAAATAAGTGTTTTGAACAATATCATGTGACATATTAAATGAAAGGGCTTACGATAAGGGTTTTAAATATATTTTTTTCATAATTTTAAAATATATGGTTTTGAAGTTATTCAAGAAATGAGACGAAAAATTACCATCCCCCCCCCTTATCTCCGAAACTACTAAGCCTAAAATTTTGAAACACATGGAGATAATAGATCTTTACCTATAGTGTTAAAATAATACGTTAAAAAAATGAATTTCGTTCGGAACCCGTTGCAAGTGAGTCCGATTCGCACTTGGCCACTTTTTTACACTCGTACATATTGATTTTGGTTTCCTATCTAAGAAGCAGCTGCACAAACACTTATGCTAGGTTCCTACATTTAAATAGCACAATATTAAAAAAGCAATCTATTTGATCAGTTGAATCAAATTCAATAGATTTTTGTGGACACTTCCGAGGTATGCAATCAGCTATTTAGCAAGTTCCTTTCACCTTTAAATACATTTTCAACACAATTGCTCAAAAAATTACGCACCATACAATGGAGCGTGCGGTAAAATAGGTACTCTCACCAAAGTACCTACTTTACCACACGCTCCAATACAAAGCGCCGTGCGTAACCTTTACGGTTTTTTTACTTTCCATAAACAATATAATAAAAATTCCACTAAGGAGTTTCACGCAGACGCAGACAGAAGCGCTTTTACTTCCGTCTGCGTCTGCGTGAAAGAAAAAATGAGACGATAGATGTAGTTCTAATTACCTGACTGCGCCAGGATTATTTTATGTTGTGGTTATGTGTCGATCGTATGTATGTTTGTATGTATCTTTGGAACGCTCAGTAGCCGCCTTTTAGGCTTGATGGATTTTAGCCTGAGAGATGTCGTTAGATTCGTGTTATTTAGGCTACGTGCTAAAGAAATATATATACATATTCTCGATAAAAACGAACTACAGAATAAAAGAGACAATAGCCAGTTTTTTTTGTTTTTGTAAAACAAACGTACTGAGCAAGAACGCATCCGTCTGCGTCTGCGTCTGCGTGAGTTTCACAATACGAGAATACGAAAAGTTCAAAAGCTAGGAAGTGAAATAAAGCGCAACATACTTTTCAATGCTTCCTTATATTTTTCAATAATGCTCACACAAAATTATATTCAACTTTCCATGGCGGATCAATCACGAACGCCATAGATTAAAAATGACCGCCACATAAAACTTTTTTTTTTTTACCTTTTTTTTTTTAAACTAAAGCTCATTGTAGGTAAGTACTTTAAACTCAACTAAATTAAAAATGGAACATCCGAAATTACTAATGCCTATTAATTTTAAGTATTTTGAAGTTCAGTTTTAAAAATAGAATATCAGCAAAATAATAAAAGGTAACAGTTAGTAAGCTGAATGATCGAACCTCCTTGGAAGCGCTTTTATGCGTTTGTGAGTCGAGACGAAAGATGTAGGTCTAATTTTAAATTTGCAAATTCGAGCCATTTTTATATTGCAAAGATGGTTGCAACTTTCCGACTGATATCTAAAAACAAAAAGACAGTCTCACATTTTTCTCGCAAATGTGTCGAAAAATGTTGTATGATATACGTGCGGATATTGGTATTTACAAACTCGTGACTATGGTAAGCATTCGTCTACTCGTTTGTAAAATCCAACTTACCGCACTAATATCATAAATAACTATTTCCTGGCTGTAGACCATTGACTGTTGATTCTGTCGGTCCACGACTGTACGAGTACCTACGCAATGGCTCTGTGCAATAGTGTCGCTCACGTAGCAAGCTGCGGCAAAGTAGAAGTATTAAATTAAACATTATTTTAGTACTTCTAGTTGTTATATTATTTTAGTTCAGTTGTTATATTATTTTACGCACGAGATCGACGCATGCTGAAATTTTCCGCCTGATAGTGTTACATTATTGATAATAAGGCGAGTTGGCGAGTTAGCCACGCGAGCCGGAAAATAAGTGACATTATTATAAATAACACGGCCATAGATTGTTACCACAAACAACAATAGGTTATCAAATTAATTAGGTTTTCTTAGAAAAGTCTCATGTATTGTTTTATGATGTAAGCCAGGGCTTCCAAAGCATGGCCCGCAATATATGTTTTAAATCTACATGGTAACACACATTAAAAATACACAGTAAAATTTCATTAATGCACGATTACACTTCACATTATTTACTTAATAGAAAAAGATTCCGTATACTATTTCTTTAGACGACTGGTTTAAAAGACTCGTATTCAGTGCCTTAAGTCATAGGATTGTAAAAGATAAATGAATTAAGAATTAATAAAGCTAAATATAACATGAGCCGCATTTTTAATTTTCTCCAAAAAATCATTAACGCTGGTATTTGTTTCTGCGGCCCTCTACAGTGGCGCTTCAATCTATAAAGTGACTTGTCACACTGGACAGCCCTGATGTAGGTAAACAATACAAAAACCATATTATAATGTCATTTAACGAGAGGTTAGTAATGCTCTGTGCGGTGTTGTGAGGTTCATATGTAGTTTGCTTGTTTTTACGCAAAGACTATTATAAATTCTCTATGTTTTTTCTAAATCTGTCACGATTGATAGATGATGTTCGCGTAAAGCTGTGCGGCAATAAGAGCCATGACTGATGAAAAATGAACGGTTTTAAAAAATTGTAACAATACACAAGTTGCTAGATTCCTCGCTACCAGGATCAAGATGTCCAGTACGTACCTATCTATTTGATACCCAGCTTTCGCATTAAATACTAGCAAACGGGTCACCGTCCATTTGGTACAAATGTCACCGTGAACACTGAACACGAATGTGAAGTGAGCTTTGTACTGTCATTCCACATGAAGCTAGAGTTTGACACCTCCCTCAATATCACTGCTCCTAAATTGACGGTCAGATTTGAACAGAAGGACTACAGATGATGACGCTGTCAGATACTATAGGAAACGTGCAGGAACTATAGGTGGCAGCACAGAAGTGTCAATGTCAGTATTCTTAACGTAAAAGTGTCGAATATGCAACACTAGATGGCATACTAATTTAACGTTTTTGACATTTTGAAAATTAAATTTTATGACATTTTAAAATTAATTTATTGACATTTTAAATTTAATTCACTGACATTTTGAATTTTATTTTATTGGCATTGTCAAATTTAACTTATGATGGGATTTTAATTTATTGTTCTTATTTTGATTTGTGATTTTATGATTTTAGCGTAATGGGTTGGAATTACCTAAATAAATGAATTTATTATTTTTCAACGCCGTGTACTTTCCCTATAAAGGTGTGATTGTGTCAAATTGACAGATGTTAACACTACATGTCATGATGGACGCACAGCTAGGTTCTGTAACAGAGGCTTGTGTACGTTTCCATGAAGCATCAATGCCACGTTATTGTGTGCGTACAAAAGCACATGTGTTTGGCTCAGTGGCGCATTCGACGCGCTCGTCTGTTTCGGATTCAACTAGTTTGAGCGAATAATGTGTATTGTTCAATATTACTAATGGCTAGCAACTCGACAATGACTTAAATGTTATTATTAAACTGTGATAGTTAAACACTGATTGAAGCTATAAGGTCAAATACCATAAGTATAAGAAAGACATTTATTAATATAAATATTATTTATTTTATTCAATTAAACTATACTAAATATATACACTTAAAATAAAAAATCCTAACTAAAATAAGGCGTCAAAAAATTCGTCCGCATCGCTGTCCACTGGAAGTGAGCCCAAAAGACTAGCGGCATTGCCACGTTGTGTGGCAATGCTTATCTTCTGTCCGAGGTAAAAGCCAGCCCTTGGTTCACGCGAAGTGTCAACTAAGCGTTTAGAAAGATCTTTAAATAAGGCATGAGCACTCGGACCCCACGGTCCAAGAGTTTCAACCCCAAACGGCTCAAAAATATAATTGCCAACAAGGTTATTATATTTCCGCCGCTTGAGGTTCACAGCAGCCGCAGCGGCAGTACCAGCACAGCACGACGAGCTAGGAAGATGGGATGGCGCAAGAGTATCGACACAAGTAGCGTCCCACACTAAAGGCCTACCCGTCTTCCATGGAAACAAAGACATACCGTCCGGTCGCTTGCCGTCGTCGCGTGCCAGGCCATTGGGTTCTAGGGGGCTACTCTCTAACGAAATCCGTAGTTTCGGGCTTAGTTGCGGGCGGGCATTTTCTACTCCGTATCACCTAACCACTGAGAACTAATGATAACACGATTTGACAGTTACTGTGAAATCGTGTTGTCATTCATTCTCAGTTCGTGTTCGGGACTAATCGTAAGTCTGTAGGTGATACTGAGTAGAATACGCCCGCCCGCAACTAAGCCCGAAACTACGGATTTCGTTAGAGAGTAGCCCCCCTAGTACGGCTGGAAAAATAATATAAATTAAATGAAACGTTGTATTGGTTGTATATGAAAAAATAAATAATATTGGAATTTGTATAAGTAATTTCATTTTATTCCTTTGTCATTTTTAATAATTTTATTTCTATAGTCGGTGTACATAGGTAGGTAGGTAGGTCGGTTGTACCGACCTACCTAGTCCAAGACGACCGTCTCGTGCCTTTATTTCGTGACCGACCCCAACTTTTTATCAGAGAAGTAAGTGCTTCTTCTTTAACTATTTAAAAGGTAATTGAGGTACCGTTTAGCGACGTATAAATAAAAATAAATCTTTGAATAATGGATGTCTGATAGCAATCACCTAATCACGGCAATCACGAACCGAGCGCGAATCGTGATCAACCTGTTTCAAGATTAATGCGACTGTCTTTTTTCAGCAGGAACCTACTTAATGATAATTTTAAATTCACTGACAAACAACATACAGCCTAAAACAAAGGTTATTTTTTTTGAAAATCCAGCCTCTAACGGGGAAACTTTAAGTAATTGTTGATTAAACGCGTCGCTAATCTTGTTTAGGTGTTTGTCGATTCATCGACAGTTTTCGACTTTTCGCAAGACAGTTGTTTGTTGCGTAGTACGGGGGATAAGCGACGAGCGATTTAATGGTAATACGAAATTATTGTTGATGAGGATCTATTTTGCCCTACTTTAAAAATGAAGGAGTTTTTCAATTTGACAGTTCTTTATTTATATTTACGAACTCAGTCGCTATCTTGATATCTAAACACAAATAATATATTCATTTACAGTCATGTACTGGCGGCGCGGTGAGGTCATGACCCTATTGCGTAAAGTAATTGATTGAAATAATTTAGGTAAGTTAAAAACGCTCTAACTCCTAAATAATAATAAAGGAAGTAGCCAGAGTAAATTTTAATATTTTCTGGGTTTTTAATGGTCAGAAAGGTTAAGGTTAAAAAGTTGCGATGATAATATGTTGAAGAGAACAGATAAAATTATTAAATTAAGAAAGAATACAAACAATTTGCTAAGGCATTCGCGCAATAAAGTAGAAATTATGACTAACTTCTAAACGACAATGTATCTATTAATTTTAAAACGTAAAATTCTGCAACAGCCGTCCTTGAGTTGTTTGTTATAAAATTCGTTGAGCTTCATTAGATTTCAAGGCAAAACTACCTGAACAATAAAATCGTTTATTTTCTCTGCACCCAATGGCTCAGCTACTGCATGCTTCAACAAATGATAAGGTAATGTAAAATCCTAAACTTACTTTGCAGTTTGTGTTAATTAAGTAAATAAATAAACTTATTAATTCACACAAAAAACTTAACTTGTTAACTTTTAGCGGTCGTTTCTCAGGTTTTGCTAAAATTGTTAACACATTCATTTAACTTCATGGTAAACCTGGTCTGTGCAGAAACTTGGTAAAGTAATATTATTATTTAAGTTCGGTTTACAATAAATTAAGAAAAAAAACTTCATAGGAATTTTATCACATTTTTTTCTCAAAAATTTAACCAATGCAGTAATACAGTAGCAACCCCTATATTGACTGGTTCATTAGTTGCCCCGTGAGACCATCATCAGACCAAGACCCGGGTGACCATCTTAACATACCGAGTTTCCTCCGTGCTTCGGAAAGCACGTTAAGCCGTTGGTCCCGGCTGTCATTTGTAGATCTTTGGCAGTCGTTACGGATAGTCAGAAGCCAGTAAATCTGACTCCAGTCTTGCCATGAAGTACCGTGTTACCCAGTTAATGGGTTGTGAAGGTCTCGTAGGCAGCCGCTCCACGTAAAATACTGGTATTCAGCTAAATCCGGCTTGACTGGAAGCCGACCCCAATATAGTTGGGAAAAGGCTAGGCAGATGATGATTAGTTGCCCCGTCCCTGTTAAAGAAACCCAAATTGATGTCAAATAAACATTTACGAATTTAAGTAACCTTCAGTTTTCTCCGACTGTAGGTGCTGTCACGCACGATCGGCGTAGTACTACCGGCGCACGCGCAGCCGGATGTGGCAGACTATTGTCAGCAAGGCTTTGTTCAGGTGCACAATACGTTTACGAAGTCGCTGCGTTTGCGCATGTAAGGGAATGAAAGGGTGGCTCTTTTGTCAGCAGCTTGTAGCTTGAGTTCCTGTTCAAATTAGCGACGATCTTTGTATGTGCTTCACGGGGCTTTTGCACTGAATAGACTTAACCAGCTCAGAAAATTTGAAGGTTGACTGGTAGAGAATGCCTATGGCATTAAGTCCGCCTATGTACATGTGTGTGCTGAAGTGTTAAATAAATTATTAAAATTTGCAGTTGAGATGCCGTGAGAGGGATAAAAAATAAGCACCAACACACACAAATACCTACTAAATAATAATTTAAAAACCCCGAGCAGGTTAATGACGTACTCACACCAAAACAGCTAAACCAATTTTAAAGAAGGTTCTTATTACGATAGGTTGGACCTTGGAGCAGGACAGAGCACACTTTTATGGCGAGAGTGCGCTTCTCTGGGATAATTTCTGACCCTTACTTACGCAGGCAGCTGAGCTAAGCAGAAGCTAGTATGTTTATGCTATAAATAGCCTGCGACCTTTTTTCCCCTCTGTCATCCAGTCGGTGCAATTAAATTAAATAATTGAGTCTCCTAATGTACGTGCTTGTCCCTCGAGCAAGCCCGATGCACTTTACGGAAGACAGATTATCGACAGAAGGTCACAGGTAATGCTCTCTTCATAATTAGATCGCCGCTTTTTATGATACTGTGTGGGCATTTCTGGGACTACATTATATCTGGTTAGTGATAATATATGATGTTATTTGTGACTATCTGATAGGTTTGTGATGCGGAAGCCAAACTACAGTCTACTTAATATTTCTGGACTATTTTGTTGAGGGTTTTGTTATAATGTGTTTTGTATATATATTGTGTATACCAATCTTGATCTTAGACATTAGATATTCGTAGATATAGATTTGTAACGACGTGTAAGCCCTTTATTCAACGACGTGATTGTGTGGTAATTTTACGTCACACGCGCAGCTAGTAGTTTTACTATTTATAAATATTTAATTAACCGTTCTGAAAGACAAGTAATTAACACTTACGGAGTTCTTAATCATAAGTTTATTAAGTAAACACAAGTATACATGTGTTGCTAACGCAAGGAAGCCAGCTTATCAATATTTATATGCGATTGACACCTGTATAGTAAATTAATGTATCGAGCAGCATTTAAATTACTAAAAAAACTAGCAGAATTGACTAAGTTTATTAGATAATTATATCAACTGAATTATTCTCTACTATCTATATTGTCTATATTATTTTTTCCAATAGGTACTATAAAACTAAATTATATTGTCAAATACGTATTTTACGAAAATACATTATAATATGTATTTTTTAAACTAAATCCGTTTGATATTTCCATTTACAAAAAACAACCAAAGTATCGTTGCGAACAATAAATTAGTATTAGGCAACGTTCGAAACCGATAAAAAACATATTACAATAAGGATATTATTGGCGTTCTAATTCAAAACACATGTTGCGGTTGACCTCCACCTAGGTATTTTTAGAACATGTTTATTTTCAATTGTTTTATTTAAGCTAGAGACAAACTGGTCCCACGTACGCAACGTATGCAACGCATTATGATATTTGGACTATTGATTTCGTATGAAAAACTATGCAATAGAGACACACTTATCGTATGCAACGCAATATACGATACAATACAAAAGCGTTGCATACGTTGCGTACGTAGGACCAGTGTGTCTCTTGCTTAAATCTTTACTTTACTAACTCTTTAACCTGGAGTCTCTTAACTCGTATAAAAGGCCGTTGTGTTCCAGACTGAGTCATTTGATGATTTCCCATCCTAAAAAAGGGGGCTTTTTTATACTTACCTATAATAACAGTACTCATTCTGCTAAGAAAATTGATAGCTGAATTGTTATAGGCTATATTTTGATTCCTGATTATTTTATAGGTCAAGGGAGCGAAGTTACGGAGAAAGCTAGCATTAAGATTTAGTAAAGTACCATACGTACATATATTTACAAGGAAACATATTTTATATTTATTTCAGGCAACTGAGGCCCATAAAACACTATACATTAATAATTGTTTGAATTACGGAATTAACTATTGAATAGAAAAACAAACATTCTATAGAAAGTAATTAATTATACTTAGCGTCTTTCCCCATCTGTATACGCCGCAAACATTCTAATGAGCTTAATAAAAACAAACAGCGCTAATGAATGCATTCGGCGCGTGTTTTAAAAGTTTTCCACTAATTACTGCGCGCGAGTGATGGGGGGCGCGCATGCGCAGTGCGCAGCGTGGACAGTGCTCCGCGGTCTGCACACAAACCTGACCTACACGCTATTAACATAACGAAAGTTTTCCTTGTGGGCCACCGGGAAGAGAACGAGCGACGGCGGATAAATTTGTTCACTAGCTTTTGCTAAAGCGGCTGCGTGAATGTGGGTAATTATTCCAGGGGAACATACTCCCGGGATAATTACCCACATTACTATTTATCTCTGTGCCAAATTTCATCTACATACGTTCAGCTGTTCTGGCGTGATTGAGTAACAAACATCCAACCATACGTCCAGACTTTCGCATTTATAATAGTAGTAAGATGCGATGAGTGCCTATCGAAAGATGATGTGGCTAGAAAAGAGGAGGCTCCTGAGATGCGGACTAACAGAGAAGTGTGGACATTGGAGACACGTTACATCTGAGCCGCAGTAAATTCAGATAAGGGCTAGACAATGACTTAATGAGTGTATCAGCAACTTTACAAATGCAAAATGAGATTATTTTAATTGTTTATAATGTTTTTCTTATTGGCGTTGATCGCGACGAGACTAAAGCTACTTAACAACTCGTTTAGTTTATTAAATTGACGGGCGTGTGAGTTGTGTTTCAGTAGCCCTATATATTTTTTAAAGTATTTTTTTGCTACGGTGTGTAGGTACATCTAAAATTAAAACAGTTATATGTACAAAAAAATACACACAAAACGTTCCGGTAAGGAGAGCAATTCCCTGCCGGATTCTGTGTTTCTTGATAGCTACAACCTGGCGGCTTTTAAGACGAGAGTGAAAAGGTTACTTCTAGGTAAGAGTGCTCTATCGTCTACCACAACATCGGTTTCCATCAGATGAGATTTTGGTCAAGCGCGAGCTTATAAATAGTGACAAAAAATGTCCCGAAAATTTTCCAAAATCGCTCCGCTCATGTCTTGCGCCCCGCACAACAAGGCGCCCGCGTAATGCGTTGTAGACGATGCTAGAACGCACGCGGAGAAATTCGCGTCAACGACAACAACACGCCGCGCGCCAGCTTTCTATGCAAAGCGAAGGGAGCGCGTCACGTGCGCAGAGCTTACACCTGCCACGATGTGCGTTTAATTGTTTGTGCGTATTATCTACTTACCTACATACCTGATAGTTACAGGATACCTTTGCTTTGGTAGTCTTGCCAGTACTTAAATGGTTTGATAGTGAAAAGCTTCTGGCAGCATCTTGCGAAGCTATATTGCTGAGTGGGTAGTTTTGGACACGACTAGGCATTGTGAGAAGGTTCCTCACTGTGGATACCTAACCAGCGTTAACTTGGGGTACAGAATAGATAGAACAAGGTTGCCTCCTCACTGCGGTTTGAGCAGGTTCCCAGTTATGAACCCGTAAGCTGCCTCGTTAGGTGCTGGAGGTTTACCGTTTAAAGTGGTCCGGCAGTGTATAGTGTATGCTAAAAATTATTTTCTAAATAATTTAAGATTGTTTGATGCTTTCACACAACAACTCCCCGCCAATTTTGATGGTACAGAGAGGGACGGTTATATGCTTTCTTAAGCACGTTCCACACGGATGTAATCCAGCGTCCCATCCAAGGAGACCTTGCTTGTTACCATCCGTGTCATGGCAGATGCAATTCAAATTCATACAAAATTCGCGGATGGAACCCAAGCTCCCACCAAGGTCATCTTGGATGGAACGCTGGATTACATTCGTGTGGAACATGCTTTAACGCGAGCCAAGTCGCAGGCAAATGTTAGTAAAGAATATTGAGTTTAAAGTCACCATAACATTCAACCTGAATTCATGTTTAAACTAAAACCTTCGTGCTTTTCGATTTGCCTTTGATTGTCGTTAGTCTTGCCTTTCAGTCTGTATCTACCTATTCCCTCGATTGTTCTATGAACTCTGTCACTACACCTGTCATCATTCCGCCTGAGCCGTGCATCTTATACTGCAGGTAATTGCCTTGTTGTGTTGTTGAAGCTGTTACGTCAGTATACACGGCGAGCTGAGCGGTCAAGTGACGTCACACCATGCATCGCTGACCGCACCGGTCACATGCAATTAGGTACCTATATCTTCTAATTGAAGCGTATCATGCATTCTTAGGGTTAAGCCACACATGTTATCTGGGCCGTGCCAGGGATGTGGAAGGCCCGTGGTCCGGCAGGAGCTCAAAAAAATATCAGTGCATAGCGTAGGTATCAAACACTGCACATCAAGGTACCCGAAAATGCTAAATATTCCCAATCAACCTTGAATAGAAAGAATAAATTAGAATACTCTTTATTATGTACCATATAAGTTACACAAAAAATTGATGAAGAAAACATTACATAGGGTGACATAATGGGCGGCCTTATCACTAAAAGCGATCTTTTCAAGACAACCTTTGGATGGATTTCAAAGAGAGGAGTGACAGTACTGCAGGTAGTCTTCGGCGATAAAGTTGAAAGCAGAGTGTTGCAGCTTGATGTGCTGGCGTCTGTACATTTTATATGAACTCGTTCACACACGTCCGTGTCCAGTTCGTGCCCGCGACATGTCAAACCACGTTACGGGCCACGGCCCGGTACATCTCACGCCAACCCGGCCCAGATATGTGTGGATCAACCTTTGCCCATCTCATCAATGTTTTCGCGATAGAATGGAGCCGTGTTTCGACACTTGACATTCGATCTTACAGGAGCATGTTTCTTTTAAACGTGTATTGGTAAATGTAGGTACCTACCTATCTCTGAATTCACACACAATGTGAGAGAACCTACTTGGTTTCTGTTACGTTTAGATTACGATCAAAACATTGGAATGGGTTCTAGTTTTGTATGATTTTACGTAAATCGCTGTTTCGTTTTTCTATTATTGAAGTGGTTGGTTATACTAATGATATCATCGGTTGTGGGATCATAAATAATACTTTTAATTCTGGCTTCTTAAAATAGCTCGTCCTTCAAAGTTATTAATATTTAGACAACGCAATCATAGAACTGTTTAACAGTTGGTACTTTGCTTCTTTCAAACTGTTCTCGTTTTAAATAACTGCCTGCAAAACGATTATAGATTCGCTGAAAGAATACAATCGCCTTAAAAAATGGAATCTTTGCAAAAGGATTATTTTGTAATCCTTTTTAAAAGTTTCCTTGAACAATTTTAACTCTACTTAGTCATGAAATTCTATGCGTATTCAAAATTATTATTTTGTCGTGTAAAGATTTTTTAACATAATTAAGTACCAATTTGCATATATTATCTGAACTAAAACATTTAAGTAGTCTCCATTACAAAACAATCATTCGTAATCTGTGTATTCTCATTATTTTACAGTAATAGCAGCTATGAATTTAAAGTATTCGGGAAGAATATGCATAAATTGTGTCTATTTTTACGGAAACAAATGAAAACCTTCAGAAACTAATGTGAATGTAAATATTTATATGTATATACATCAGTATATTTTCTAAGCCGTGCCCACTAGTGCTTCATACGCTGCTAACGCTGTGAAACAAGACACGTTGAAATTGGTGAGTGATAGCAAGTGGCGCCGCTATGAAAAGTCTAGTTTTGAAAGAGAAAATAAGTGAAGAAAAAACGGGGTATTCGCTTGTAAAATTCATATCAATGGAGTTCTGTAACTTCTAAAGTAAGGTAATTAACAATTTTGTTGATGATTTTCATGAATTGTAAAGCTGAAAAAGACTAAGGCCTCGTTTACGGAGACGCGGGGCGTGGCGCGTCGCGAGCAGCGTGGCGTCTCGCGGCGCGGCGTACGTTTCTTCCGTTTACGGACAGGCAACGCGTGCAGCGGGCCGCATTATCACACGTGCAAACACAAACATATGGCAATGTACGATGTTGTTTATGAAGTGAGAGAGAAGAGAATTTATGAAGGCGCGGGGCGCGTGACGCGGCGGGTATCACTGCGGTGGACGCGGGGTCTGGTATCATCGTGTGTTTGTATTGTCGCGTGGGACGCCGCGGGCCCCGCCACACGTGGCGCTTCGTTTTACCGTGAACGTAAAATTGCAGGAGTAGCTGGTCGCAACGCTGCGTGCGTTGCCATCGGCGGGCTCCGCCTGCATTAAAATACAGGCGGAGCCCGCGGCGGGGTCCACGGCGTTGCACGCGGTGTCGCACGCAGCGGCGCACGCAGCGGCGCACGCAGCGTTGCAACCAGCTATTCCGTTCACGGTCGTGGCGACAACCGTGGCGGAGCCCGCGGCGTCGCACGCCCTCTCTCCGTCTCCGTACCTAAACGAACACTGAGACAGACTATCTCGTTGCGAATTCTCAGCACGACATTTTGAGTTCGGTTTGGAAACAGAACTCAACCAAACCAAATAACGTTATTTGGTTTTCCACCGATTGAATCAGGAGTGTAGTCATTTGGATTGGTTAATGCCAATAGAGACGCTGCATGTAAGGCAACATGGGGCTTCACAATCAAGTATCACAATGATTGTGTGTACCAACGCGTCGCCTCTGCCAATCTCTTGTAGGCGCATAGTGGGTCCACAGTCCCACACGATACAACTTTGAATAAAAAAATCTATCACACCGACATTTTGTTTGCATTGCTTTCTTGTACAGACAAAGTTCTATAGACGTTTATGGAAGTCTGTATCGTTTGGACACGCCATCACACGCACACGTTCCAAATGCTCCAGTTAGTATATCTTCTTCACGTGTGTAACATCGATCCAGTTGAGGCTGGTTGGTCCAGCGCCCAGCGGCTAGCGCACCCTCGCGGGTCCGCGCCGGCACATGTCAGGGCCGAGTGTCACGCCGTGACGTCACGGTTACGGCCGCCATCTTTGACGGATCAGTGTCATACCATCGAGCGACGCCTACGTACATGCAACTGTCTATGTGTATAGATCGTTCATTAATGGTTGCACTTCGTTTGGTAAGTTTTTAGTTCATGCCTATATGTAGTTATGTCAAGCTCTACACAAAGTGCCATTCTCATAGCCAAAATATAAGGGACTACCTGACCCGTGCCCACTTCGTTGGACGGTATTTTTCGGGTCAATATATAGCCTATGAAACTCACAATTAACGTAACTTTCTATTGGTAAAAGAATTCTCTAAATCGGCTCAGTAGACCTTGAGATTACCCCCTACAACCTCACAAACTCACAACATCACAAACTCACAACGTCACAAACTCACAAACTCACGAACTTTACCATTTTATAATATTAGCATAGATTGATCACGTGCCATTTCGACAGCGTTGTCGACCCCATTCATTTTAACAATAGTCTTGGCCGCGCTACCGCTGACGGAATGTCACTTGTCGCGAGCCTCAGGGGTCGTTGATACAATTGATCAGTCTCACCAGTCTCTTCCCAAGTATGTGCGGTCAGCTTCCAGTATTCCCGGATGCACCGGAGTCCCAGTATTTTACATGGGACGAATGCGTATCTGACCTCCAAAACCCAGTAATTACGTAACGCGGTACTCTTTTTCAAGACTGGTATTGTTTATCGTTTTACATTATTACGTGTCCCGTTTGCACCATTCCACGAAGACTGAGGACATCGTAGAGTACATACGGGTGAAGATCAACTGGACTGAACTGAAGAAGTTGGAGGCGCGCCATAACACCAATTTCAAGTCGTTCGTGGTGCGCGTTCCGACCCTTTCACTTGGTGACCTTCCTCAAGGATGAGTTTTGGGCGAAAGGTGTGCTGTATCGGCGACGGATAGTTGCGTTCCTTACTTTAGAAAATTAAAGATATTAACTTTTCCATCTATGTATTATATTAGAAACTAAGTTATTTGTAAAAGCGAATCAACAATTATTTCAAAAATTTTTAGCAGTCAAGAGAACCCCAATTCGTGCCCAATATGAGAACTTATTATGTCAGCACAACTGTAAAACTGCTTTATTAAAAAAGAGTTTCTTTGGTATTGCTCCAAATATTTATAATAAAATACCTGATTCAATTAAATGTATGCCTCTAATCAAGTTTAAAAAGTCCCTTCGGGATTTATTACTGGAGAAGTGTTATTATAGCGTAGATGATTTTTTAAACGATGTTTTGCTTGTATAGAATTCTGAAGGTGCATGTTAAATTTGCTTTTTCTGTATGTTTTACTCAAATTGAATTTTTATTTTGACATTGTGATTTTAATTTAATTGAAATCTTGACATTACTATATTGCATTGAATTTGAATTTTGACATTGTGATTTTGAATTAAACTTGAATTTTGACATCTAATTTCAATTCGATTTAAATTTTGGCATGGCAATTTTGAAGGTAACTTATTTTTTATATTTTAATTACAATTTAATTTAAATTTTGGCATGGCAATTTTGAAGGTTACTTTATTTTTCATATTATAATTTCAATTTAATTTAAATTTTGACATTGAATACTTTTTTTTTTTTTTTGTTTTGTTAAACTGATTTTGTACGTCTTAAATGGCAAAACATGTAGCAACCTCATCATAATTTATAAGACCTGTTTGCTGTACTCATGTTTTACAAAATAAATATATCTATCTATCTACCGGCGTTTCCGCGGCCGCCTACGTGACACCTCGCAGCGTAACACTACGCCGTCACTACGTGTGCAGTAGTTTTTAAGTTTGTAGTATAAATATGTATTAGTTTATAGTTATTTTTTATGCAAAAATATATGTTTTATGGGCCTCAGTTGCCTGAAATAAAGGATAAAATAAAAGTAAAAATAAATTATTATGCAAAATATTTCGCAGATGGCTTTTACAATTACAATTTTATCCATCTAACCTGCGAAATGGAACAATCGCGTGACAATTTAGGGCCATTTTCACCAATTCAAAGTGATCGCGATCAGTACATCTGAACTGCGTTCAAGAGCTGACAGTGTCAGTATTCCACAGAAAATAACAACACTGACAGCTCGTAAACGTGGTTTGTATGCTGATTGCGGTCAGTTTCGTTGGTGAAATTCGCCCTTAGAGGCGTTCATGACGGCCTGGTCGGAAAGGACAACACACCGGGAAGAGTGGGAGGTTATAGGGGAGACCCCAGCGGTGGGACAAAATACGTTAATAAAAAAATAAAAATCTGCAGAATCTGTCTCTAACTGGTAGGTATACACAACTGTACTGTTATTTACATAACAATTAGACTTTCTGATCTCAAGCATTTGACCTATCTTACTGCATTGTTTGATAATAACACCCATTTTATAGAGCCATTAAAACAAAAACAATTGCCGTCCCGTGACTTACACGCTGATTTACATGATATACCTACTTTGACATACCTACACTACAAAATGAAAATAAAAAAGAAGAACGCTGAATTTCAGCGTCCATCTTTTTTGGTGATCATCAAACTAGAGCTGGGTACTACTTGTATAAATGTTTTCGAGAAATCGAATCAATTCTACTAACAGAATCTGCAATTTCATGAATGTCTGGTTAGCGCGAATTGCAAACTTCTCAGAGTTTGTATCACATATACAACAATCTGCAGAAGCTCACGAACAGAGACTTCATCAGCATGTGAACGTCGAGGCGATATAGCTTCTCGACCACACGGACATAGTGAGAAGACTAAAAACAACAAAACCGTTCGAGTTAATGTTTACTGATAGTGAATAGTGTAATGTAACACAAGTGTTACCAATGTTACCAAAAAACACAATAACAAAATGTATTTATTCGCCTTAATAGAGATGTCCCCGGAAAATTGCTACGTAAGATTACAAAATACCTTGAGAGATTGTAAACTCTCGATAAATTGTGAAATGAACATTTGATCCGAATCAAAATATTATATTCTATAATATCTCCATACGGTTCCGAGAAAATGTGGACTGACATAATTTGGCGACCAATCAGCAATCTAGTCTACAAATCTGTTTTGGTGTGATAGTTAAATTGGGAATTTTGCCCTTCATTGATCTTTGTTGGTGTGAGTTCACGTGTGAACAGACCAATGAGAGCCTTGTGTCCATGTTTACTAACTCACGCAAACCGATAAATTGTAGACTTGAGCTCTGATTGGACGCCATTTTATGACAGTCCACAATTTCTAGGATTAACTTCGAGAGATTATAGACTAAACACATATTGATGCGTAAAAAAGTATTCCAAATGTTCAGTTGACAATTTTTCGAGAGTTTACAATCTCTCAAGTTATTTTATAATCTTACGGAGTTTGCTGTTTACGGTGAAAGAGACAATAAGAAAAGTGTTATTGGACACATGCTTAGTAAAAACAATCTAACTGTTTAGGTTTTAATTAAATTATTTATTGGTGCATATATAAGGATAGATTGTAATTAAAATAGGGTTCATCCTTTTGATGAACGCTAGGATAAGTGAAAAAAAACAGAATTTGTATCGCTTCTGAAAAGATCACAATTTGTTGGTAGCAGCGACTAGTCCGATAACCGCCCACACTTTTCTGGGTAATACCTGATTAATAAGTATAGCAACTAAACAGGCAATCCTAGAAGGAATCTAGCTGATAACAGTTTTTACAATTTCTTACTGTAACATAATTATATTCATTATATATCACTTTCCCAGCCGTAGTTTTGCAAATAGGTTAAAAGTAACTTTTTTACACGTCAATATTTTTTGTCATATTAATCTAGACTATTTGATCTGCGCAACTTCGTCTGCTCCGCTCCTATTTGTCTTAGCGTAATATAGCCTATAGCCTTCCTCGATAAATGGGCTATCTAACACTGAAATAATTTTTCAAATCGGACCAGTAGTTCCTGAGGTTAGCGCGTTCAAGCAAACAAACAAACAAACTCTTCAGCTTTGTATATTAGTAAGTATAGATAGTTGAGGCTGGTGTTTCCTAGCTGACTACCCTGGGAAGACCGAAATAAACTCAGAGGTCATAGTCTCTTTTGAAGTCCATGCAATCACACATACATATACAGATAAGTTTTGCCTCCCTTGAAAATATATACACATTACTAACTGCAGCCCGCGGCTTCGCCCGCGTGTATGTCGCAAATTATCCCAAGGGAGTAAAAGTCTATGTATCTAATCCAGGACATGGTTTACCCGTGTGCCAAGTTTTGTCAAAATCTGTTTAGACATGAGAAGACGTATCAAACAAATAAACTACATAACTCACTTCCGTATTTATTATATTAGTTAAGATTATAAAACATGAACATCTGTTTTCTAAAACAGATGTTCATGTTTCGTAATCTTAACTAATACATATTAAAGGTACCATCAAAACAGCCATTGTAAAGAGAAGTGTTAAGTGTCTATAAATTGTCGAACGTTTTATTTGGTTTTGTGCTGTACCTTTAGAGTAGTATGCATCTTTTTCCTACTTCCCTAGATTTCCCTTCTTACATCGGGGTGACATTCCTCGCGCAGCAGTGCAGTTGTGAAGCGCAAGCGAGCGAGTTCCGTGTACGCGTCTGTCAACAAGCTCAGCTTGTCTTCGGTTACAATAACAGTGCCCGCACAATGCGCCGCGCCGCCGCGCCGCCGCGCCGCCGCCGGACCCGACTACTGCTACAGACTATTGTTTTTCGCGAAAATGGTACACATTCCTCCGCTTCTGACGCAAGTCACTTTTGCAGAACTAACTGTGCTTGGTCGAGAATAACTTAAGCGTCTGAATGCCGAACTGTTTGCAGAAGAGTTCTTATTTCAAATTCCGAAGTTCCCTGCTTTTTCCAATTTTCCGGGAATCTTTTTCCGATTTTACCGCGACCCATGTTCTTCTCAAGTGACACGCATATCAACGAACAGCATTTCCTTTTTATTTATATGAATAGATTAGAAAAACTCTAACCCAACCTTACATTGAAATCAGTTTCCATTTACATTTCTGAAAACCGTGAATTGTTAGCGGCAAGGTCATTAAACTTCAATCATTGGCGGCGGGTGCTGTGTGGATCGCCATCTAATGAGGCGTAGCGTGGCGAATGTTTGCTATTTCTGAATTGTGTATGGTGTACAGTCTACACTCGCGATGGAACACCTACAAACAAGGTTACAGATACTGTATCGGATAGCACGATTACATGAAACGAGATTTCTACATTTATTTGAAAACCACACCAAAAATATTTTAAAACTCGTTTGTGCAACCGGCTTCGCCCGCGTCGTAAATTATTCCATGGGAACATGGCATACTCCCGATATGAAAACCCTATGTACCCTATGTGCTATTCTAGATTAGGTATAATCTGTCTCTGTGCTAAAGGACATGATAAAAAGTGGCCTGTGAATCAACACGGATGAAACCTTTACCATAATTCCTAGTTTTTTTTTGTTATTTACGTTTTAATCATTAGAATAGAGCGGACACTTTATAATTACGAAAACATTTTAAATAGTAATTCACTTCTGTTTTGGTTTTATTCCCCGGTGCCATTATTTTCAAATTGAAACAAAGCACTCTCAGGCAACGATCTAACATACCAAATGTAATTATAACCTCAAAATCCCGATAGCATTTTGGATTGTTTACAATTCTGAAAAGTGTCCGTGATTTTAATTTAGTTTCAGTCGAATGAACATATATATTTTTTTACTATTGATAGGCACGCGTTTGACCACTATCTCACCTGATGGTAAGCGATGATGTGGTCGAAGATGGAGCACGCTTGCCTAGAAGTAACCGATTCACTCTTGACTTAAAGACTCCCAGGTTGTAGCTATCAGGAAACACAGACTTCGGCAGGGAATTGCACTCCTTAGCTGTACGCAATATGAATGTGTTCCCAAAACGTTTTGTACGTGTGGGTGGGATGTCCACCATGTACCGGTGGCGCATCGCCGTTCGTCTTGTGGTCCGATGATGGAACGGGCTTGGCGGAATTTAACTTTGCAATTCCGTCGCACACTCCCCTAAATGCAACCGATAGAAAACCGACAGGCTAGCAACTCGGTGTCGATGCTCAAGATTTTGGAGCTTCGTCGCGACGAACCTATAATTGCCGATGATCTTCTTGGCTCGTTTCTCAATTGACGCAAGCTGGTATCTGGCCGATCCGTCCCAAAGATGAGAGTAGTACTCCATACACAATCGAACTTACGTAAATATATGCATTATTTAGAACACAGAAAGTAAATTCACGTCTCTGTTGATTCTTAGGCGAACGATGTATGGGCGCGTAACAATATCCTTCCATTCTGATCCGTTCAGCCGTTCCGGCGTAATTGAGTCGACAAACAAACATCCAAACTTTTACATTTAACAGTTATAATATTTTTAAATTACTAAGAAAGTACCAGAAGCTTCGTGAAATTCTACACGATCACATGCATCCACTTACCGTTGCTACAGTTTATAGGATCACTTACACTTATTGGTAGTATCGTGCTGTATGTGCTCAGTCATTGATCGATCGGCTGCTTATTGAGATCGCGGGGATTCTATTACATCATTGTGGGGTGTGGCTGCTGGCTGTTCAATATGTTTGCTGATGATTGATTCACGAAAACGCAGCGTTACATATCGAGGACTTGTTTAATCTATAAGCGCCAGGTTTATTCTGGCTTTCAGGAGTTGCAGTGGTTGGAAATGTGTGGCGGGCTTGTCCTAAATATAAAAGCGCCATGTTTTGAAGACATATATCTTTTTGGCAATGTTATTTATCAGCTGAATGTGGTACTTAGGTTACAGAGGGGGTTCACTAGGGCCAGTGCCTGCCAGGGTTGCGGTATTGTTCGAAGAGCTACCGTGACACTGGAATGAAAAAGGCACTAGGAGGAACACGGATGGGTTTTAGTCAGTAAGAGTCTGACACTCCCTTCCGCTCCGCCCAGAGCTTGAGAACTCATTTGATGATTTTCCGTTCACAAAAAATTAGGTACCTACCTATCATTATGCTTGAAAGCCGTATATATTTACTTAGTAAAAAACGGAACGTTAAGATGGTAATGATGTGATAGAGAATAGGAATATTAAATCGTTATATCATATTTATCAGCATTTAGAGCAGTTCCCTGACCTCGATCACCAGCATCATGAAGAAATACAAAAGATGTTATCTAGTAGGAAGACCGTGTTCCTAGAACTCAATTTTCCTACCCTAAGGAACTAATCCGTCACCTCAGGCGCGCAGCAGTTCCGGCTGCGTGGGAGTCGCGTCGCCTGCTACCGGTGCGCGCCGCACTACATCCACTTATATCACCTCGACACGAGATGGACCAACGACTATCAAGAGGATCGGTGTCCTCAAGAGGTAGGGTATCTGGGGAGTTGGTTGCGCCACTGTTTCTTCCCAGTCAAAATACTGGGTTCCCAGTCAAATTATGGTAAAATTGTCGTACAAAAAGTACTGGTGTGAATCATTTATTCGGATAAATTTCTTTTGAGTGTTAGAATTGCTTGCTAACATGCAATGTCGCTTTGTATGTTCTTGATTTTGACTAAAATCCTATGAGATAGTAATCACTTCTATCTGCTTCTTCTTCATTCGACGAAGTTAGTTAGTATTTTTATGTAACAATGTTTGTATTCCACTGTTGATTGGGTTGATTGGTTCAAATCAGCTTGGACATAGAAGTTTGGTGAGCTGCATTCTTATTCGTAGTACCAGACATATTCGATGTACCTATGTAGAAGATGTACATGTTCAGCAAGTGACAAAATGCTCTAATATTTTACAGACTAACTTAGTTTTAGTACTTGTGCAGTCTGTCTGAACAAAAACCGCGGCAAAAAGGCGCGTGTAGAAGGAAGCCGCACTTCACTGCCTACCTTGACACACCAATTAGATGAAAAACTTAATTACACTCTCCAATCTCAGGAAATTGACTTGACATATAAAAACTTATTGCTTCGACCGTTTGAGGCTAATATTTTGGTTCGGAACTGAATTTGTGTGAAGATTCGAGACTCGCCGTAGTTCGGTCAGTGACCACCTTTTTGTTATGGTCTTAACTTACGGGGTCAATGTTAAAGTCAACTGCATAGGTTACTTTAGATTCTTTGACTCAAAACGCGGACAAACTTTTTCAAGACTCTTGAAAACACCCAGGAGAGAGCGATTAGCCCGCCAGTTCATTGGCCCTTCAATTGACTGGCAAAAACAGATCATGTTTGACTCCAAACACTCTGCGCCTATGACCCTAATTCGAGTCATATGCTAGGGTTGCCAACAGTCACGGTCGGGGTCAGATTCTGTGACGCGTCCAGGGTTGACGCCTTTCATTGGCGTATATAACATGAGCCCTGACCTCACGCCCTGCGCCCTGAGATTCGGTTCCGCAATTCTTTACTTAAGGCCTTCTTATCTTATAATTAGATTTATTAAAACATTGCTGAGTGTTTTTCTGATAAGTGGTCAACTTTAATTAAAATGTCGTTATATTCTACCGAGAAAGTAATTCTTATTTTAAAAATATTTTATTACTAACTTCTATCAGCGGCTTCGCTATCCCAAGGGAACGTATTCCTGGGATAAAAATATGTGGGGTATAAATCCAAACTATAATCTATTTTTATGGCAATTTCTACATCATCCGTTCAGCCGTTATGTCGTAATTGAGTAACAAACATACATTTACCTATACTTTCGCATTTATAATAGAAGTAAGATTACTGCTGACCTGAAATTATATGTTAAGCAACTACTAATTAAAAATTATCAGCACGATTTGAACATCTCTTAATCACTGGTTTCGTACTAATTGCGGCTTAAAACCCCCATTTCCTCCACCCCCCTCTTTCCCCCTCTTTAGTAGAGCAGGGTGTACTTACAGTGTAAACTGCTAATTAGTAGATAATAAGTTGATGGTAGGTGTGAGGCGACAGGTGTACGGAGTACGTCCGACACGTGGAGAGGCGTGCATTTCAGGCTGATTGTTGTTTACGACATGTTCCAGGAAGTGTCTGTGTGTCAGGAATGTGCTGACTACAGACAGGATGGCTCCTGGCTTCCCCGTATTTACTAAGTAGCTTTCAATCTGTTGACACGTGATTGGAAATCGTGTTTATAACAATATTACTACCTAATATTTTTGTTTGAAATAATATGTTCGTGTCGTCAGAGATACTGTGAACACGACGATGATCATAGAAGATATATAAAACCGGTATGTATAATGCATGTATTTTACGTACCATAGAAATATAAAAAATAAGTGTATTTACTAACATCTGCTAGTGACTTCGTCCGCGTGGATGTACTATCGAAATTATCGTCTTCTGGAGAATCTTATGTTTTCTGGAGAATATAGACCATATCATGGTCTATCCGTGCGCCAAATCTGTGCAGCTGTTGCGGCGTGATACACAGGCAGAACCCATAAAATGACATTTAAGAATAATTCATTTTTTTTCTTTTAAGATGAAGCCTGTTACTGTGAACGTTCTTGACTGAAACTACTTAATAGAATGAAATGTAAACTTAATATTGACTTGAGCAGCTAAGGGTTACAGAGAGGTCGGCCATGTTTGTTGAAATAACGGGAGCCGCGGTGACGGTCGTCGAAGTCTTTTTCAGTGTTGTGCAATATTTGACGGCTGGCACTAGACCACTTCAATAGAATACAGACCACTAAACGGTATTGCAAAAATATATATCTAAGGTAGATACCCCTCAGTAACTGATTTCAGAATCACGTCGAAACGGAAAGTCGTAATTTTTTGAAAAAAAAAATATATGTTACATTAGACTATTTTTTTAATAATTTTGTATATGAATCTTTTGAGTTTTATTCGTTCAACATAGTGTAATAGTAAAGTTATGTCTAACACGACATAAAAACGACCACCGCACGTATTTTTATGGAGTTTGCACTGTATAAAAGACAATTTAATTTTACATTTTGATATACGGCTATTTTTTTAAGTCATGGAATAATAAGGAAAGTACAAAAAACTAATGAATTTTAGGTCGCACAGGTGTGACACGAGTGCGCGTTTTGTTCCCTCAAGGTCTCTGGCGTATGTCGTCGTCTTCAGAAGGTATGACGTTTTATTTTTTAAATTGTCAAGTCTACTTGTTACATCCTAGGCTTTCCCTAAGGTCATGAAATGAAAAATCCATACTATCGTAATTGACAGTCAGTTTGTAATCTTCCTGTCACGACGCCTAAGCCGGCAAACTTTTTAAACGTTAAAGAGGAGAAGACATGGGATATTTTATCAAACTGCCGCGCTGGGGATAGGCTCGGTGAGTGTGTTTTGTTACAGAACCGGTGGCTGCTCTTGTCGCTAGCGCGGTAGAGCTCCATTAGAGGGCCTTGCATGAATGTTTTGACGCTACGCCCTCCGTTTGACTGACAGACATAGACAATCCAAAAGTGCCTGTAAATGATCTATTTGACGTAAAGGATTTTGATTTGATTTGATCAAACAACAACGCGTTCCAAACCGTGGCAGAAGCTTGGACTCGTCTAATCTTTGTTGGTGCGTCTAATTTTAATGTTTGCAGATTCTCTCATACAGACCCAGACGTAGCTGGTCGTAGCATAATAGTTCGAGCTGCATGCACTTGGTCTAGTGCTTCAGAAGGTCGCGACAACAATAGAACAAAAGCGATAGCCATCGGACTGGACTCGTGATACTATCTGCGAGAGTGCCGGTCCCCACACAATGGTGCGACTAATGCTAATCAAGGAATGGTGCACCTAATTATGTCGTATTTCATAAAAAAAAAACCCGGCCAAGTGCGAGTCGGACTCGCACACGAAGGGTTCCGACAAATAATAAAAAATAGGGTTTATGGTATAAACCCTAATTTTTATTATTTGTTGTTATAATAGCAATAGAAATACACAATCTGTGAAAATTTCAACTTTCTACCTATTACGGTTTTTGAGATACAGCCCGCTGACAGACAGACGGACGGACGGACTGACGGATGGAGAGCGGAGGCTTAGTTGCCCTTTGGGTACGGAACCCTAAATAAATAAGTTCGAAAAATATGAATCTAAGGGTTTGTTCCTGAATTGTTGTTAAATGTGGAGGTATAAGTATTCTTTCTAACCATCGTCTGAGTAGCCTTTTGCCAATTATATTGGGGTCGGCGTCCCGTCAAATCGGATTCACCTGAATACCAGTATTTCAAGTGGAGCAACTCCGACCGCCACAACCCATTAAGAGGAAATTCTGGCGGCGAGACTTTGTATGTAAAAAGTCATAATTCGAGGTTTGGCTCTCGACTGTTTTCTCCTCCGATATGAGAGATATTTCACAAACTGAATAAGAAGGATATGTACTGTGTCCCTATGTTTTCCTTTTTGATGATTTATTAATCGTATAAGCACTAGAACTCTCACAAAATGCTTAAAATTATCATTGATAAATAGCTGTCAACAGAGCCCTAGTGTACAAATTTGACAACTATTAATCAAAAAAAGAAAACAGAGACACAGTATACATCCTTCTTATTCAGTTTTTGAAATATCTCTTATATCGGTCCAATATTGGAGCAGAAAACAGTCGAGAGCCAAACCTCGAATTATGTCTTGTTACATACAAAGTCTCGCCGCCAGCATTTCCTTTTAACTGGGTAGCACTTCTTAGGGAGACTGGTCATGACTGGTGTGAGATTCTGGCTTCTGACAATCCGTAATGACTGCTCCTATGTACAAATGACTCCCGGGACCAACGGCTTAACGTGCTTGCTGAGGGACGGAAGAGCCTCAGTATGTGAGATGGTCACCCATCCACAGACTGACCTCGACAACCGTTGCTTAACCTTGAAGATCGACCGGCTGTAATTATTGAAACACCATAATCTCGAATCAGCATGGAGACAATGAAAGCTTAAATAGATAGAATTTTAGAATCGCATCTGATTCAACATGATTGATCATAAGTGCCAGATCTCGTTCTTTGAAGCGATGTGATTAACTTTTCCTGTCGTTACTGACTTCTGCAAAATTTATGCTTCCCGAGAAATTAAAAGAGTAACAGTGAAGAAAATGAAGCAAACAGTTTTCCTTAGCGATTGATAAAAGTTTGGAGCAAAAATTAAATGTTAGGCATGTGTGTATCTAACACGTAATTCATTTGAATAAAAGCAACGTTGAAATACGTAAGAGTTAGTTTCATTTGTTTTTCAAACTAAAACTGAAATAAAGCAAGCGTTGCAAACTATCTTCTCTTAATTTATTTTTTGTTTAATTCAAATGAGTGTGAAACAACGAACAATAACAGTTTTAAAAGAAAATGTTTATATTAGGTAATTTATTTCAAGGCGATGGCGCAAATATTTAATGAAAACATGTTTATAAGTAATTCACTGCGTTTCATGAAGCTGGTAAACGTTACAATTTGTTCCGCAAGAGTCCTTTTACAATGAATTCCAATCATTGACGAGATTCACTAATGAGGTTACTTTCTTGCATCAGTCAACAAAGTGAATTCTTTTTAAGTATGAATAATCAAATCAAAAGAAAATAAAACCTATCCGAGATGGGATTCATAAACATCCGAGCTCGCTTCGCTCGCTCTTGAATTCTAAGCTCTTGAATTTACCTGCATCAGTCAACAAAGTTAATTCCATTTGAGTATAAATAATAGTCAAAAGAAAATCAAAAATATCCGAGTCTAGGTGCAAACGTTTTAGAGATTACTTCGCTCTCTCTTACATTCATATCTGTCTTAATTACTGAGCTTCCCGCCGGAATTAAGTATGGATGATTAAAAGAAAATTAAATTTATTCAAAAATTATGCACCCCGACTCGGGGTTTTAAAGTTTTTCGAGTTCACCTTGCCTCTCTTAGCACACAAAGGGGTTTGAATGGAGCACGCCAAAAATGGCTTCTACCTAACTGCCGTCACCGGAATGAAAGTCCCATAATTATTTTAGAAGTGTTCCATTTGTGAGGTGCACTTTAACCGCCCCAGGTGTCACCCATGCTAGCTACGCTACTGATTCGCCCTCATCTCTATTATCACCTCATTTCCTGCCATATCATCATCCACACAATCCATTCATCATTACTTTAACCCTGCAGTAACTGCCCTCAAGTTTATTTGAGTCGTGAAAGCGTCCCCTCTCACACTGTCATAAAGACAAAAGAGTGATGATCGCGCAGCCGTTCATTGATCACGTGATGTATGGCAGAGACAATGCAACGTCATCCGAGTCCCGGGAAGGCGGGAAGCAATACATTGGCGGGACTGCGGGAGCAAGTGCTTAATGCGCCCGCGCCGCCGCCGCCCGCCGGCGACAAGGTGAATACTGAGCAGGTTCACTGCAGAAAGACAACGGAAATTATAACCATCCTTAACTATATGAACTAAGATCCCAGAGCTGCCAGATATAACTTATTTTCTCACTAATAAAATGTGTGGAATAGAGTAGTGTTAGTATGTACTTTTAACATACGCGTGTACCTGCTAGCTAGGGCGAAGTTTGTTACGCTTTGACAGGCCAGGCGTGTTTGACAGATTGTGACCATAATTATTTAGTTGCAAATAAATGTTTGTCTTTGACTTTGATGAGAATGCAAACGTTTCATTACAAGCTCGAGAACTGCCGCTCAACACTAATAGATGCAGTTTAAACAAATGAATCATCATGTTATCAGAATGCAAATAATTGTAATTAGCAGGCTGTCACTTGATTATTATAAACACTGCAAAGTTGATGGAGGTGGCCGATACCATCAGGTTAAGTGGTGTATGATTGCAGGAGTACATTCAACAGACGAGATAGGTATGCAGCCTCAGAGATTCACTGCACTGCATACTTTAACTTGGCTAAATGCAAAGGGCAAACAATCGGCCCTGGCTCTGAACAACAAGCTGCTTTTTTACTATTCCAACCTGAAGCCTATTTGGACCTATGGTATCCAAATGTGGGAGACAGCAAGCAAATCAAACATAGAACGCATTCAGAGAGGTCAGAATAACATCCTTAAAGCCATTGATGGAGCCACCTAGTTCGCCTGAAACACAGAAATCCACTCTTATCTACAAATGTCAACAGTCCTTAAGGACATGGAACGCCACAGAAGGAAATACAAAGATCTCTATCCCACCGATCCACTCAAAGCTTTTTCACAAGGGGATTTGCCCCTTGTGTAAATAAATGCTTTTGCAGTCAAGCAAAATTAGAAGGTTCAAAAGATCAGAAATTGTACCCTGATAGAAATTAAGACTAGAGCAATGGCTTCATCATCGAAAAATGCCAGCTTCATCACAAAAAAAAGATTAAGTCTCCCGACGGATTGCAAATAATAAAAAAGGAAAAAAGTATACAAAGCTTAATATCGATAACCATATCGAATTGTCATGTGCCTTTCACGCCTTGTTGCTGGCTACAAGACTGATGTGAAACTCACAAGACAAGACAAGACATCTATGTCCTTGTGTGCCTGTACTAGTGTACGTACAGGAAACCTGTCGTGGCCGCAGGACGGAAATGCACAGCTCTTAGATCTGCTGATAGCTCTGATAGCTTGATGCAGCGTGGGAAACTGCCTTTATTGCAGGTACGACGACTATCTACAACGTGTAAACACAATACCTCTTAAGGGGTCATTGTACTCATCATTATGAACAACTTTTACTATGGGACCAAATCGGAATCGCGAAAAAAAAATCAGCTGTTCAGTACATTTTGTCGAGTTATGCGCCCATAAATATATGCGGGAGTTTATTTTCGTTTTCGCGATTTCAGTGTTAGTCCCATAGTGAAAGTTGTTCATAATGATGAGTTCAATGACCCCTTAAGAGGTATTGTGTTTATTCTGTTACAGGTTGTATACCACTGATGGTGTTACAGGGTTTTCTTTAAACTTCTACAGTTCACTTTTTAAATAGTTCCTATGCTTGTATGATTTTTGCTATTTAGAAAAATGATCCACAGTTGTGTGTTTCAAATTAAAGATGGGCTATTCTTATTATTTAGCTGTCTTCTAAGACTCTATTACAAACTGACTGGTGTGCTTAAAATGTGATCGTTATAATCTTATAAGACATTATTATAACAGTAGCTTTTGAGCTATTTTACGAGCATGTCGCGGACGAAGTCGCGGGCAACAGCTAGTAATCTTATAAGACACTAGTTGACCCGCGCAACTTCGTCTGCTCCGCTCCTATTGGTCTTAGCGTGATGATATATGATATGCTAGCCTAAAACCTTCCTCGATAAATGGGCTATCGAACATTGAAAGAATTTTTCAAATCGGACCAGGAGTTCCTGAGATTAGAGCGTTCAAGTAAACAAAGAAAGAAAGAAAGAAATAAACAAACAAACTCTTCAGCTTTTTATATTAGTAAGTATATAGAAGTATAGATGTCTGTCTGGATTAAAGAAAACCTTGACCTTTCAGTTAGTTTCGGTACTTTTTTCTCAGAGGTAGACGGTTAGGAAACAACAACCTCAACATTACAGGAGAGAAACATCGCCTCTACATATCCATGGGGAACCCGACACGCTGACGGGTCAGTAGTAGTGGCCTATGTAGCCAAATAATTGATTCGTCATCTCCGTGGAACATTTCACGAACCATCGTTCCACCCACGCTGACATTATCAGTGGCACTACTGTTCTCCGCGTCGCTTGTGAATGTGTCAGCCTGTTGGTGTCGACATCCAGCGTTCACGAGACCCGACACGTGAACCCAGAACATCTATTCTGTAAACATCTTACCGTGTAAATTACGCGGAGAGAGCGTGAAGTGAATTTTCATTCCATCTTAATTACGTCGATTGATAGCTTCATGTTCATAATATTTACAGAATCGCACTACTGCCGGTCGATTCTGTCAATTTGCAGTGCAATTCTGTAAATATGTCAAAGTGAAGGCTTGGGTGAAGTGATCACGAAGTGAGCTATCAATCCATGTCATCAAGATGGAATGACACCTCACTCTGTGATCACTTCACCGGAGCCTTCACTTCGACATGTTTACACTTACGTGGAGTGAGCATGAAGTAAACTATGATTCCATCTTGTTTGTATGGATTGACAACTCACTTCATGTTCACTTCACCTATCCTTTCACGGTGAGAGGTTTACAGAAACGCACTGCTGTTCTCCGCGTCGCTTGTCTCTATGATAGGTCGATTCAGTAAAAAAACTTTTTACAAAAAATATAAATGACTTAATAACGAAAAAGTATTTTATTTTTCACTTTTAAGTGGTCATAATTGGGCGACGTCTTCGTCTACGCAGAAACTGAAATAGACAAAAATGCTCATAAAATAAAAACTACTGAACCAAACTGAATCAAATTTTTACGGGACAAAATGGCAAGTATACCGCATCGAACTAAAAAGGAATCACAGTAATCGGATTTGAAACCTCAGACTTATCGGTGTACATACATAAAAAAAAACCCGCCAAATTGAGAACCTCGTCCTTTTTTGGAAGTTGGTTAAAAATAGCTCAACATGGTATCGTAAGTGGAGTGAGCATGAACTGAGCTGTCATTCTTCTACTTCATGCTTCACCTAAGCGTCCACGCGTACGGTGACATTTTAGAAGAATGGACGGGAGATCACTCAGTCCTACCAGTGTGTCTATACCATACCTAAAATGTTCTAGGAAAGCTATTTTTACTTCTAGCTGAAGTATTTTTCCACCGCCTACATTATAAACAGGTATTGCTAGCGATACCTCCGCGAACTGAGATTTATTAAAACGCTTTTAAATAATGTTATATTGGCTGGGGTTATTTTTAGACGGCATTCATCAATTTTAAATGGTACATGATCAAATCTTTGAAGCTGTTGTAACCAATAAAAATGGGGATAAAAAAAATCAGCAGAGCAGCAAAGGGGTTAACTTTGAATAAAATTCAATGTAAGTAAAGGTGAATACAGAATTAAAAGATCATTCATGAATGAGAATTGTTTGCATAGAAGGGTCTCGATCATCCTCGATCCAGTTTGCAAATCTTGAAGTTATACAATAACTTGTCAACCGGAGGGTCGGGACTCGGGAATAAACGACCAGAAGGACACTTCTACTAACTGTTAAGCAACGGTAGCATTCGCAATCCTTACTAATATTATAAATGCGAAAGTAACTCTGTCTGTCTGTCTGTCTGTCGCGCTTTCACGCCAAAACTACTGTACCGATTTCAATGAAATTAGGTACACATATAGTCTAGAGCCTGAGAAAGGACATAGGCTACTTTTTATCTCGGGAGTATGTCCCCTAGGGACCACGCGGGCGAAGCCGCTGGCAGAAGCTAGTCTGTCAATAAAGCCTCCATTTCCGTACATTTTTTACAGAATGCGACTGACATGCGATTGCGAATACGAACGAAATTTAAAAAAGAAACCAGACAAGTCGGACTCGCCCACCGAAGGTTCCGTACAAATTTGTGGGTACATATTACTTTAAATTAAGACTTTATTTTTTATTATGATTTAATTACAAATGTATAGTTTTCAGACTTTTCCTATACTTGTAGTATAAGACGGTATTACTTGCCAAATTTCATAGTTCTAGTTCAACGGGAAATACCCTATAAATTTTGAATCCTTTAGAGTTTACGTTTTTTGCGGCATAAGCGGCCGTATCTATTTTTAATGTTAAGTTAGAAGTTTGATTATTTCACAGCTTTAAGGGACTGTAGACTTGAGTATATGATTTTAATTTCAACTCGATACCTCCACGCGTTCCCGAGATAAACGTTCTTGACAGACAGACGTACGGACAACAAAGTGATCCTATAAGGGTTCCGTTTTTTCCTCTTGAAGTACGGAACCCTAAAATTAGTAGAATTTGCAATCTGATTGCTATATCAGTGACTGTAAAGTTTGTAAGTTAGAATAATAAGTCTAATAGCAACCAAATGGGAACTGTGGGATAGAATAATAAGTCTAATAGCAACCAAATGAGAACTGTGGGATGATTCCTTTACAGAGAAGTAAGTAATAAAAAAGTTTCTTTGATGGTCTTTTGTTTCCTATTTCTGAGATTTCATAAAAGACAGCTTGTCGGAGTATCGAAAGTAGTATCTCGTAGTATTTCCAGAACCTTTTACATTTCATTTATTTTATATCTGTTGTCATAGACATCGTTAGTTAGGTTGGAAAGAATTAGTTCCGCTCATTGTCGCAATTCTTAAAAGATTATTATGTAAATTCCGCTCTTAGATGGGTGTAATGTTTTTAAACTATAGGTAGGTGTTCTGTTTCTGTCTCTCGGTATTTTTATTACTTGACTTAGTCTTTCGTCATGCAGTGGAACGATGGATTGTCGGCGAGATCTTCTGTTATACATCTTAGGATCTCCGATGCAATGAACGCGGTTCCAATTACAAAATTTGTAAATAACGCGAGTCATTATACATCAATCCATTTTAAATATTTCTGTGGAGAGGTAATATATGCAATCCATTGGCCATTTATGGAAATCTTTAATCTAATCTACCTAACTCTATTAATAGTTTTCCTCATAATAACTTTCTGAATTATTAGTCAGTCAGGTTTCCAAAATAATTATAATTTTATTATTCAACTATTACCTGTGGTCGGATACGTAACAAAATGCAAACATCTTGAAACTGTGATTGATTTCCTGCTCTATGAACTTTGTAACGCATTATATTTATGTTTATTTTATTTGTTTGGTACCAGTTGTTGTATAACCGTCAACATTACTTACTGTTGGATGAAGTGTGAAATTGTTTACATTCAAAACGTACAAAAGTAGGACGCTAAATTAACTCTCTCAGATGAAATCAGAGAAAATCTAGGAAATCTTAAACTGGATATACATATGTAGACATATTCAAAGAAGTAGAGCTCCTATAGTTCCTACTCGTGGTAATCGTAAACTTATACATTCTCATTGTCAAAACTCGTGAGTGCTTGAGCACTGTTTGACTCACAAATATGGTCACGATGGTGCAATAGCAAAGTTTCCGCCTTCAGTGCCGCTCGACGGATTCAATTCCTGCCTGGAGTCCATGACCTACAGATTTCACGTGATATTTGAACTGAGTCAAATGTTTGTGTACATTTTATATTATCGACGTTTACGAGTCGAGGACTAGCGGGGCTGTGAGTGTCAACAGTTTGTTTAATTAGATGGTATCGATTTACTAATAAATAACGGTGAGGTTACAATATCGCGGTTTGTAACCTCCAGTCAGTGGCTTACGAAACAATGGATGCTTCAGATGTGACGGAACAACTGTGCAATACTACAAAATCTAATCTATAAAAATCTCGTGTCACTGTGTTTGTTGCCGAACTCCTCCGTAACGGCTCGACCGATTTTCATGAAATTTTGTGTGTATATTCGGTAGGCTATATTTTTTTCATAAAGCAAAACAACGTTTGCCGGTGTCAGCTAGTAATCTATAGAAAATAGGTACTGGAGACTAACAAGATTAATTTATTTAAAAAATTAAATTTGGTGACAAATCGGGGTTAATTTTTGAAGAAGAACTCTTTTTAATATATCAAAAAGTTATAGAAGAAGAAGAAGAATAGAATCATGGAATTGTTAAACAGCTAGTAACGTCTCCCAAAATGTTGTAAGACGAGAGTAAGAACATAAGACGAGTACGTAACTTAGGTGTCGATGATTTACAATCAAACTCTTTCAGAATTTATTACAAATTGTTTGGTTTTGCGATATCGAATGTGTTAGCAGGTTTCACAAGCACCTTATAAATCATGTTATGTAAGAGTAACGGCTCCAAGTATTTGAAATTCGTGTCAAAGTCAGGTTACCGTTACTAATGTCATTAGCATAATCAAAGTGATAAAAGGACAGAACTATTGAGGTTCTATAAACAAGGAAAGTTGGCTGACAGTTAGTATGTTTTCATTTTCTGCAAACTGATTCTTTGCTTATTCTTTCTGGGCTGCTTATATCACTTTCTTCAACAATGGAACATTCCGGACTAAAACTGTTGTCTCGTTGAATGTTTCTACACTTTCAATAATTTTCAATCATCCTTTCTTTCTTATAGATATCAGTACTGCAAACATGTATTAGTTGGTGGGTGATCAGTTCATTGTATCGTAAGACGGTCTACTTAATTTAGTGACAACAACAGTTTGCAACTGTTCCTTTATGATTGTTGATGATAAGCTTTTAGGGATTCGTAATCTTATTGAGAATCTTCTCAAACTAAAACATAGTTTGAACTTCAAATAAAGCTACTAGTGATATACTAACTCTACTAACTAGTTTGAAGTTGAAAAGGGTACTCACTGGTGTATATGGCGGCGCAGGTGGAGCGGTGACAGGCCAGGCAGGGCTCCTTGCCGTCCAGGCCGAGCGCCAGCGTGGGCGCCAGGCTGGCCCGCGGGCACAGCTTGCAGCCGCCGTTGTACTTCTCGCATAGGCACACGTCCTTGTCCAGCCCGTCCACGCGCAACTCGTTCAGCCCGAACTTGTCGCACTCCTGCTTGGCCAGCGACGCCGCCAGCTTGTCCGACTCCTTCAGGAACTCGCACGAGTGCGGACACACGTGGCACCTCTTCGCTTCTAGGTTCCTGTTCGACTCCGAGTTCACATTATCGTTTTGGTTGGTGTCCAGGTCGGGCATCTGGTACCGGTCGTCCCTCTTGTTGGTGCTGTCCGTGCTGCCCATGTACGACGTCAGGGTCACCTCAGATGCAGAACGCACTGTATTGTTCAACTTATACTTCGTCATCTTTCAGTCTTGTTTCAAACAAAATTAAAATACGGTCTTGAACGCCGAGGCCCGAGACATTTTATTTCGACGGTCGCATTTGAATTTATTTACTAACAGTAATCACAACACTGGGAAATTAAATTAATTTTGTGTTCATTATTATCACAGATGGCGTAGGAATGTTTGTTTGTCACAATGTTGTCGTTGACGCGGATTGTTTGGTTCTATTGTTGTATATTATCGAGTCTCGTAAGTATTTAGTTTGTTTGTGCGAGTGTGGGCCGCCGCGCTCTGCCGAGTGTGGCGAGCGAATGGCGGCAGCTGTGGCGAAATGGCGCGAAATCACCAGCGGCGCCCGGCGACGGCGGACGGCGACCGGTGACGGCTGAAAAAAGGGGTTGTCGTTAGCATAGAACTTGATCAAGATTTTATTGGACCTTGTAGTTAGACAGGTGTGGGGCTAGCGGTACTTCAGTCGCACTTAGTTGCATTGTGACTTGCGAGCAAGTTCACAGTTCACGGCGCTACAAGGACACCGCAGGGAGTCGTCGCGAGACGTCACAGAACTTTCCAATGTTTTGTATTCAACCTACCGGAGGGTCAACTGGCCACTGTGAGGATCACACTGTTGGTATTTTTCATAATTGAGGCTTCTTTACGACTAACGAGAACGTTATTCTGAGGGATCTGAGTATGAAGTTTTGCGTTGAGGAACCCACGTGAGTCAAGAACTGTAGGAAGTTATAGGTATAAATAGTTCTTACAATTAATGACACCATTGACTCTTTTGTTTTCATAAAATTTGCATAAAACGTCTTCTGTCAAATAAATTAGCGTACCTAATTAAAATGTTTTCTTGCCTATTGTATTGTCACGGAGCTGTAAAGAATTTTGTTTTAATTATTTATTCTCTCATTAAATACCGATAACCTAAAATAAAAAAGTCTGAATATTATGTTTTTTTTTCCTGAAATAGAAATACAAATGAAGACAATATCTACATAGTTGCGTTTGCTGATAAATGGCAAACGAAAAACGATGGGAAGGATGTATTTTAAAGATCATCAAAACAATAAGAGCATAGGTCTTGAAAATATGATGTAGGTAAGTATATTAATTTACAACAGTAGGTATGTACGCCCCGAATGGGTAAACCTACCCATTCAGGGCAGACTCTAGTCCCGAGAAATTTGAAAAATAGGTATTTGAAGAAACTATTGCCGAAACCGTCGCGCTGCGCCCTAACTACGCTGATTTTACCTATAAAACCTTGACAAAAAGACGTTTTGTATTCCGCTGTTTTCTTCTTCAAAACATGACTGATCTAAAAAAAAATCATAAATCAAAATTTAGAGGAAGACTATAGATATCTATGCTTCTATTATTTTGTATTTGGTTGAAAACTTATCAAACTCTGACAGTCGTCTGAACATGGCGGTAAAAACGGGCAGTAATTTCGGGTTTTTGGATTGTCATAATTCTTTTTCTTTTAGTAATTATGTTTTGGAATAAATAAAATGATAAGGCTGGGTATTAATTAGACCTATATTTTTTGAAAAAAAAAAAAATCATTGCTCTAGAAGCATTATCCACGAAGAAAATAGCGGAATAGGTACGTT
Source organism: Lacanobia wlatinum (assembly GCA_947578705.1). NCBI lineage: Eukaryota > Metazoa > Arthropoda > Insecta > Lepidoptera > Noctuidae > Lacanobia > Lacanobia wlatinum. The sequence continues at coordinate 29,461,376 of OX388029.1, read as the reverse complement.
TGTATGGAGAAAGGAAAAGAGACTACCTACTAAAACTACGAATAACTACGAACGACGAACTACGAATTAAGATTTCCCTCTTAATAGTTGTCATTTCACCAGTAAAGTAAAGCCCATTTAGAAAGGGCGACCCCCATTGTAGCAAATAATATTTGCAAATTATTTCAGTCGCACAACAATGGTCAACGTTCTAAAACGTAGCATTTTTTCCTCTCACCACTTTTTGCAAGTTTTTATTATTTAATGCATTGTCATTTGTCACAATCTACAATTTCCGGTGGTGTATAAAAAAATAATAGTTTCTTATTTCCCTACATGATGTGGCATTTAATGGTGTGCTTTATGTATGTATTTATTGTAATTATATATCACATTGGTGGCCTCATACATGTTTTTTTGTCTTGTACGTACTTACATATGTTACCTATGAATGTATGTATGAATGATAAGTCAAATATTGCGGAAATTGCTGAATAAAAAAGACTAGTAATTTGACGAGAAAATGAGGTTGTTCTCTGCGGCTAGTCTGTTAAGGGCTGGGGATATAAGAACATGTTCGTCATGATGCGGGAATTGAACCCGAGTGAAGGCGCATGTCGCAAAATACCAGTTTAGACTATTCTTTATCTAGTTTTTGTGTATTGGAGATATCATTAATTTGACGGAATTTTAATGATCACTAAATATTTTTAGTTACATTGTAAAATATATATTAACGATGAATTTTAAATTATGTTTTCATAAATTAAATGTTATTATTATTTTGAGTGAATAAAAATGATACAAAATTTAACTAACACCAACAAAAAGATACCGCCCGAACAGGGACTTGAACCCTGGACCCTTGGATTAAAAGTCCAATGCTCTACCGACTGAGCTATCCGGGCTCTGTAGACCTTGTCGAAATAGCGCCTCCCTATCTACGTAGACGTCAAAGTCATACAAAATGACGTCATATTTTTTGTTATTTGATCAGTTACATAATATGCGATGTTAACGAATAATAATTGAAGCACGTGCGTGAATCAAATCGTTAACCAGTTAAACTATAGTTGAAGTAAAATTATATTCTGGTGGCGCACGCATTAGGTAAGTACCTGTCTTACTCAACATTATATAAAAGAGTTATACATGAGTTTTACGTACACGAACTGTTCTATTTTGTTGTAAATTTTTTTATATAGGTTTTTTTTATTTTATTCATATTTCCTTGCATATACCTAAGACAAAATGATGTAAGATAGAAACTTTTTTTCATGACAGTTCTTTGTCAATAAAAGGTAAATTAGGTACTATCCTATGTAGGTAGGTACTATCTAAGTGTTCATCAAACATGTCTATTTTACGAGTAGCCTGATCAAACATCAATAAGCATGGCTTTTTACGACGTTTACCATGGTATCTACGTACGTACGTTGGCGTAAGTTTGGCGTAGAGGTCACCACTCAAGGCCAACGACCACCCGGGGTAATGGCTTGCTCTCCAGGGCTCACAAACACGTGGGCTTGTGTCAATAGAGGCATATCTCAGGTAGTTGTGCGCAGAATAGGGCTGCGACAAGGATTTTGTGAAGAATAGTAATTAGTGTTGATTTTAATCTAAAGTGTTTGTTTGTCTATTACAGCCCCATTCATAAAATGATTTTCATTGTTCTCACTTGGAGGCTTTACCAAGTGCCCTCTACCCATATAGGCATGTAAAATCGTGCGCCGCAACTTTAAAAAAAGTGAACCGCTTTGAATAAGAATCTGTTAATCAGTGTTTAAACTAAATGAGCAAAAATCGGTACATTTTTTGATGAAGAAGCCTGTTAAAGTACCTACTCTTATAGTTGGTTCACACGAAGGATTCTGAAAAAAAAAAACCGTTGCCAAACCTCGATGATTGATTACGTACTTTAAATAAAGATCAGGTATATTTTTTATGATTTAATTACAAATGTATAGTTTTCAGATTTTACCCTGTACTTGTAGTATAAGATTTAAATTTTGATTCCCTTTAGAGTGTCGAAATATACGTATGTTTTTTTACGTTAATTTAGAAGTTTCATTTTTTCACAGCTTCAAGGGACTGCAGACCTGAATATATGGTTTTAATTTCAACTCGATACCTCCACGCGTTCCCGAGATAAAGGATCTTGACAGACAGATGGACGGACAACAAAGTGATCCTATAACTATAAAGGTTCCATTAGTTTCCTTTTGAGGTACGGAACCCTAAAAACAGTTTAACGCTTAACTGTTTTTTTTTTCAGCAAACGTTTAATAAGTATTTAAGTATAGATCTATGCAGTCACGATCCACGACACTAAATTAGCAATTCAAAAAAATCCGAGAACTTATTACAAATTTAATAAAGTTCTTAGTAACTTATGTATTTCCTAGATAATGAAGGTCACAGGACTGCTAGGAATTACAATGTTTGGCGTGACACTTAAATCACTTAATTCATAAACATTAGGTACAATACCTCAGTACGTTTGGTCCAGATGGGACACAATTTGTGCAACTATTATGTGCTTCAAAGCCAGGGGCGTAGCTATCGCCGTATCTGCCGTATCAATTATACGGGGCCCCCAGGCCAGGGGGCCCCCCTGGCCTGGGGGCCCCGTATAATTGGCGTAAGCAAAAATTAACTAAAGTCATCATCAGCTATAAATTATTTAATAAATCAGTTTGCTGAAAAAAAGGCAAGGAGAGTGTATATTTAATTAAAATTGTTTGTAAAAATTTAGGAAAAGGTGACAGATAGATAATTAAGATGAATAAATATTTCTTTTAATTTTATGCAAACATTTTCTTGTCTGAGAAATCTTTACCCTTCATAAGGGCCCCCAAACAAATTTTTATACGGGGCCGCGCCAAGGCACGCTACGCCACTGTTCAAAGCTAAGCTGCTTTGACGATTGCATCTTTAAACAGAACAGATTTGCTACAAAAATATCTATAATCTGATTCTTTCGTATTTTCTAAACGGCTCCGCGAAACTCAAACTTGGACATCATTCCATTTCTAAGTCTCTAACCATGGGATGTCCTCAGGGCTCAGTTATCGGTCCATATGTATGGAATTTTGGCTACGATGATTTCCTCGCGCTTCCGCTCCCATGCGGCTGTTCATTAACCGGTTACGCGGACGATGGCTTACTGCTCAATGAGGCAAGCACTCGGGCGGGACTCGAGAACTTGGCTGACACATGTCTACGTTTAATATCACAGTGGGGCGATCGAAACCGTCTGACCTTTGCACCGCATAAAACCTATCAACTTATTTTAAAAGGGAACCTAAAATCCTGGCCTAGTATTAAATTTAATAACGTACCCGTTAAAAGAAAAGAATCCGTGTGCTACCTCGGTATGCTACTAGAAAGGAACTTTTCATTTATTGATCATATAAAAACAGTAGGTGAAAAAGCAAAAAAGAACTTCTACGCCTTGACGAGAATATCCAAAGCTACTTGGGGTCTCTCATTTCAAACCTTAAAAACTATCTATGGGGCTACTTACTTGGGTTGTATGTGCTACGGGGCACCTGTCTGGGCTGACAGGGCCACCATAGGGGCGGTACGCCGGTAGCAAAGCCAGCGTTTGGCTTTGATATTCTTATGCAAGGCGTATAGGACGGTTAGTACTGAAGCCTTACCGGTGCTGGCGGGTGTTCTCCCAGTCGATCTAGAGGTGCAGCGGCGTGCTGCAATGTACTACTACGCTAGAAAGATCACGGACCCAGAGTTTTTACCGCAACACGACCGTGCTAAGATCTGTAGATTACTAAAACCCCAGACTGACGTCTGGGAGGAACTTTTATCCGAATGGCAATGTAGGTGGGATAATTCCATTAAAGGCCGACACCTCCACCAGTTTTTTCCACCCGTTCGTGAGCGGCTGGATAGGACATGGCTGGAGGTGGATCATTGTGTTGCCCAATTTCTCACAGGTCATGGCAACTTTAAGAGTAAATTATTTTCCTTTAGGCTTGTGGCCTCGCCTTTATGTCAATGTTCTGCAGCCGACTATGAATACGAACAATCCGCACACCACATCTTATGGGAGTGTATTATTTGGCAAACTGAACGCAATATTATGTTAGATAGTATTCAGGTTACATCTGGAGTAGTTTACTACACGGACCTTGGAGAAACCAGAACAAATTTCCGTGCTTTCAGGCGATTTTGCCATACCTATTACTGGAATCAAAAGTAGCTCACAATTTAGGACCCATTAGTTTTTAATTAATATATAATCCGTGGTGCTTGACAACTGGGCTTAACCCAGTTGTATATGTCCCTTGGTGCCTATTGGCCTAGCTCTATTCTGTCTCCTGCTTGAAAAGGAGGGAAGTGGAAATTATACATATATGTATTTATTTTCCTACTCCTCCGCTGTACTTTTCTGATTAAATTCGTTGCAGGATCCAAGACAGTTAAATCGTTTCTCCGGGACTCGTCGGGCTTCATTGGCTCTTGCTTGTCTTCGGGAGCCTTTATTAACGTATTTTTCGTTTTCATGAAAAGCAGTGTGAATATTATGAAAGGTTCCAGTCGAACGATTTTATATTAATAAGCACTTAATTTAGATATTTATTTACGCATTTGTTAGACTTTTATGGTTTACGGTTTACGTATTCTTGCTCTATTTTCAAGGAGTAGGTAGGTACAATCTGCGTCCAGTGTTAACTTAAGGCACTGTCCTAACTCAGAGCACCGAAACATTTCCATTTTTTCGTCGCAGATATTTCAGGTAAAAGCTAGTGTTTAGCCAAGTCTTTAATGTTAAGCATTGAGTTTATTATTATTAAGCAATTAGTTGAGTGAGCGTCATTGTCATTGATTGTCGTCGCTAAGACGATGTAATAAAGCTGGTTTGTTTCATCAGAGCTTTGTATCTTGTTAGGGACCTAATAAATAATTTATCTATAACAAGCTAACACAGCTAAGTAATTGCAAATTACCTACAATTTCAATTTTAATTAGGTACGTGTCCAAAAATGATTTTATTGCCGAAGTTCGACAGGTTTTCAGTAAATACTTTGCACCAAGGAAGGAGTAATACTAGGAAGCCTTCAATTAGGTATTGTGACAAGGTAATGTATAAAGGGAAGATGCAACTACAGAATTTATGAGAAAGTATAAAATAAAGGTCAACGTTTGTATTTTACTTAATATCGATTTTTAACAAAAATAATGAATTAAAGAAACGTGAAACAGAACGTATTTAAAAAAAGAACAATCTGCGTTTATTGACGTCACTGCTGTTCTGACAAAAGCACCCTTATGTCTTTGAGTTAGGACAGTTAGGACCAGTGGCAGACAGGAATGACGTCATCGTCCGTTGTCGCGCGAAAATTTAAACCGTCTGTTTAAGTTTAAAAACGCAATTTTGACAATAAATTAAAGCGTTTTCATTTCTTATTTATGTGGTCGTCTATCCTAGATGGAGTTCTTTAAAATTAAAGCAGAAATAGAAATATTGAATGTTCCCTTTTGGATACCAAGCTAGGCAGTCTATTAAACGGCTGATTAAGGGTGCTCTCCCGAAAGAAGCTTAAAAATAGCGCGCAGATGAAGCAGTTTTTTGTCGGCATTTACTAAGAAATTACATTTAAAAAAATAGGTAGTAATCTACATGATATTATGCGTAATTTGGTTTAGCTAGAATTTATGTATCGGTATCACATAATAAGAAAAAAAACACCAAATCACCTCCAAATCTTTGAGATGAAACCATTTTACTCCTTCATTTTTTATCAAAAGAGTATAAAAAATACATTTACTGCTTTGCAATACAAACGAAAATAATTTGGTTTTGTTACTTTTTAAAAATATGTACTATTTTTATTATAAAAAAATAAAAACACGGGTAGCGGAGTGGCGCGTGGAGGTGTAGTTAGCTTCGTTTGTATGCACAAGGTCATTGGCATGTATACAAGCCTTAAGCTAGTCGGCTGCGACATATTTACGTATGTAAGTATCATTATGTTTAAATCATTACATTAGGTAAGTTCGTTTTCCTGGACTCCGCGTTGTAAGAATACATATAATTAACGTTTAACTTGACATTATATCTTTATTACAGACATTACATAAATAATACCCATGACATGTGTGTATGTATTATAATATGATAAATTTGCAATAATTTACATTAAAATGACATGACAATCTTGTAATTTTCTCAGAATTGCAGAATTAAAGATGTTAAGTCATTTCAGTAATGATATCTAATATGTAGTACATTATAGGTGTTGTTATAGGGATCTAAAAACATCTGCGTAGCTCTGCAGCTCTAAAGTAAATGCGAAAATTAATATGATTTTAAGGGAAATCAGACAATCGGTAGATTCGATAGTGACCTAGTTTAAAAGATACCTAGGCAAGAAAATGTTTGATACAAAATATACTACCTATACACATAGGAGGTATTGTATCAAAAGTCGTTTTTCAACGCACTTAATCGAGAAGAATACCTTACCTACGGTTTTTTCTTTTGTGGGTCTCGCTCGATTTTCATGAGTGCTGACCAACAAAATAAAATAGGGGGTTGCTCGGCGACCAGCCTATAATAAGTAAATTGTGAGGAAGCAGTTTCCGCACGAGTGTGTGATTTTGAAATCCATTCAGCGTTGACTATTATCAAACACCACAACATACGGACTTTCATATTTATCGCAGAATCGGTAGGCAGTGGAATTAGCCCACTTTGCAGACTCCGTAAGATTGTAATAATAATAAAAAATACGTTTTATCTGTGCGATTATGGACGAAGTTATCTTGACGAATAACTACCGGAGGCATATTATGAAGGACGGGACGGTGGACGTGTGTCGGGCATGCCACCGTCCGGATGAGTCCATCAGACATGTTATCTCTGGTTGTTCTCGTCTGGCTAATGGCGAGTACTTGCACAGGCACAACCAAGTGGCCAGGATAATCCATCAGCAACTTGCTTTGAAATACAAACTTGTGGATTCTGAGGTACCGTATTATAAGTATGTGCCCGACCCAGTTCTCGAAAGTGATCATGTCACGTTGTACTGGGATCGGTCTATCATTACTGACAGGACTATTGTTGCCAATAAGCCTGACATAGTGGTGATAGACCGATTAGCGCGCCGCACAATGATAATCGATGTTACCATTCCACGAGACGAGAATCTTGTGAAAGCTGAGAAAGAGAAACAAATTAAGTATCTCGACTTAGCACACGAGGTTGTCGACTTGTGGAATGTGGACTCGGCTGTCATTGTGCCGATTGTCGTTACGGCCAATGGCCTGATGGCCAAAAGCTTCGACGACCATCTGTCGAAGCTGGCGTTACGCGGTTGGATAAAGGGCCTGGGGGGCTACTCTCTAACGCAATCCGTAGTTTCGGGCTTAGTTGCGGGCGGGCATTTTCTACTCCGTATCACCTAACCACTGAGATCTAATGATAACACGATTTGACAGTTATTGTGAAATCGTGTTGTGATTCATTCTCAGTTCGGGTTCGGGTCTAATCGTAAGTCTATAGGTGATACGGAGTAGAATACGCCCGCCGCAACTAAGCCCGAAACTACGGATTTCGTTAGAGAGTAGTCCCCCAGATACAGAAGGCAGAACTCGTTGATACGGCTCGTATTGTGAGGAGGTTCCTTTCTCTGGAGCCCTAACCACCGGTAGCTTGGACCCTGCTCCCGACACCAGCGGACTACAATTTTTTTATATTTTGAAATGTTTTTTATAATGTGTTGTTTTCAAGAAATATTTAAAAATGTAAATTAGTATGTAGGTAAGGATAAAAAATAAAGAGAATAATAATAATACACACGGACACGGCGCGCACCGTTAGGAGGTTCCTCTCTCGGGAGCCCTGACCGCCGGTAGCTTAGACCCTGTTCCCGATACCGGTGGGCTACTATTTTTTATATTTTTAAATGTTTTTTTAAATATTTTTTAATGAAATATTTTTTTAAAAAGAATAAAAGGAATAATAATAATAAATTTATTTCTTAGAATATTGTTGTTACAAGGTGTTATAGCTACATAAGACGTCCATTATATTCTGCTGTTGCCAGCGTACAAATATTTCGATGTTATTAGAGCAAATTATAAGGATAAGGAATACGTTAAATACTATCAAATACAATGTCAGGATTATTAAATACAATGTCAGGATTATTAAATACAATAAATATTTATTAGATTTTAATTTCTCGATATATTATGAAAAAATAGTTTCGTATAAGTACAATAAATCCCATCCAAATTCAATAGTGTCCAATATATCCGTGTCTTATTATGAAAAAATAGTTTACATATTTACGCGATATCTTGCGGCGTTTGCCATTTCCCGGTGACATTTACAACAATTTTGCGTTTGCTCGTTCTTCCGTAGCATGATCTATTTACTAGCGATAATATCATTATATCATTTAGTATCATCCGTTACTGAGTGCATTAAATAAATAGATGCATTATCTTATGTAGTTACTCTTTCTTAGGGTTGATCAATAGGAAAACTTCAACAAAAACTGATTCGGATTTTATTTCTGGATACTCGTGTTCACTCATTGACGATTGTAGTTGAGTACTAGGAACGCATGACATTTTTGATCAATAAAAATAATTTCATCTCACAAAGCTGTCTTTTCATATTCCACCTTGGGTAGAACTTACCGTTATTTCCCCAACGCTATTTTCAGGAATTTTGTGAATCTGTGGGGCGTATTTTATGGCGACGAGGCGAGAGAGAACATTTTCTTTCATAGGTACATTTTCTGCTTTATAATTCAGCGTCTGTTGCGAAATCTCAGAAGTATGAACGTGCCAATGCTTACCTAAGGACAGCTCTAGCTGTGGGCACTCTCTATTCTAATTCTTTATTGTCTCCAACAAAATATGCGTATAAAATGCGAATGGCGGTTACACAGTATGATCGACATTAAAGATTTCGTTACGGGTGAGTGAAAATTAAATTCTTATCGTGTACAGCTTTCTTTTCTTAGTACAGCACTTGCCCATACCTAATTGTCAAATTTTCGCAACAGATGCTGATTTATAAAGCAGAAATGAAACAAAATTATGGGTACCTATATAATATTATTTACTAGCTTTTCAGCCAGCAACTTTGCCCGCGTAAAAATCGGAAATTATCCCAGGGGAACATATTCCCGGGATAAATAGTCTGTGCTGGTATTCTTACCACAGTGTCTCAAGAGTTCAAGACGGAAGTTTATGACCAGTGCGTGTTGCTAGTGGTGACTTATGGAAACGAAACATGGTCGCTCATAATGGGCCTCACCAGAAGGCTTAAAGTCACCCAAAGAGCAGTGGAGAGTGTAATGTTTGGAGTTTCCTTGCGTGATCGAATCAGGAATGATGATATCTGCAAGCGAACCAAGGTTACCGACATAGCCCGAAGGATCGCCAAACTGAAGTGGCAGCTAGTGGGCCAGGCCACATTGCGCGCAGAACAGATGGTCGATGGAGCCGAAAAGTTCTGGAGTGGCGATCGCGTACCGGAAGACGCAACGTTGGAACGCCTCCCACAAGGTGAACCGATGACCTGGCGAGAGTCACGGGTAGCCGATGGATGCGAGACGTACAGGACCGGTTGTTGTGGCGACGCTTAGGGGAGGCCTATGTCCAGCAGTGGACGTCTTTCGTCTGATATGATGATGTGCCTATTCCAGACTATAATCTATCACTGTGCCAACTTTCATCCAGATCTGTTTAGCCGTCGGCAGCCCTATATAACAGACCATAGTGATACTGCGTGATTATCATCTAGACCTAACATAATTGCAACGTGTCCAATCTGGCATTTAAATAATGATTGCAATTACAATTGATTAACATCCCACTCTAATCTCTTGCCAATTCCATTGTTTCAGTTTATCCTAGATGAACGTAATGTGTGACCAATCAGGAATTTTATAGTGTAGTTGTTCCTTCATGATATATTGTTTGTTTACCTACATCATATATTTACATGCATTCATTAAGCAAATAGTGTGGAACAAAAAGAAGGCCATAAACACGTTGCCATTTTTAACCGACTTCCAAAAAAGGAGGAGGTTCTCAATTCGGTGGGTATGTTTTTTATTTATGAACACCGATTACTCCGAGGTTTCTGATCATAAAATAAAAACTACTGCAAAACTGATTTAAATTTTTACGGGACCAAATGGCAAGTAGGTATACCGCATCGAACTAAAAAATAATCACAGAATCGGATCAAAAACCTCGGAGTTATCAGTGTCAAAAAAAACCTAGCGAATTGAGAGCCTTTTGGAAGTCAGTTAAAAACTTGCTGATTCTATCGTTCCGTATATTTTGGCAGCTACTTACGTTGACGTTATAATTTCGAATTCTATAGACGCACTGGTAAACGTTTATAACGGCGGTTCAGCATGTGGTCGGCGACGGTAGGTCTTGTATCACAGGCCCACAGCACAGCATATCAGTTTGGTTGAGTCACGTGCGCCAGAGCCGCGCGCGTGCGCCTCGTGCCGGCCAGTGACGTCAGCGTGACATGAGACTGGCGCAAGCGCAGAAGCCTCAATCGGTCACCGAGCCTTTTCACAAGTTGGAATCGACTTCCAGGGGGGCTAAAAAGGCCACTTTAGCAGAATCATATTAGAATTAATCACGCAACAATCTGTCAAATTTCATTTTCATCATTATCGCTAACGCATTAGGTTCAAGGTTGATTGAGAAAATTTGACAGTGACGGGTAGCGTGATTTGCTTTCTGATTCTGCTAAAGTTGCCTTTTTAGACCCGCAGTTCAATCGTAGGTATGCAGTTGAATATCAGTGCTTTACTTATATCAGTACTTTAAAGCGATATTCATCTAGCATCACAGTAGTGACCATAAATATAATATTTATATTTCTATGGTAGTGACGATTTGGTGTAACGTTACGATGCCCTTTGGCAAGAACAAGTAGGTACCTGACCTGCAACTTGACAGAATCTGTGGACCGATGGGGGATATCCTACCGCATGGTAGGCAGACTTTCTTACTGCAAAATTGCGTTGGGTATACAAACATCACGCTAAGGCAGGCAATGTCACGTTCAAGAAAATGCAGAAGGATGAAGAACGCTTTACTGAATTCTAGAACTGATCTATACAACCTGTAACAGAATAAACACAATACCTCTTAAGGGGTCATTGAACTCATATGAACAATTTTCACTATGGGACCAACACTGAAATCGCCAAAAAAAAAAAAATCGACTCGCCAAAATGTACTGAACAGCTGATTTTTTTTTTCGCGTTTTCAGGATTGGCCCCATAGTAAAAGTTGTGCATAATGATGAGTACAATGACCCCTTAAGAGGTATTTATTCTGTTACACGTTGTATAGCTAAATAAGAGAAGAAGAAATACTTCTGGCTTCTCATCTGCGCAAAAGTGACTGTAAGCACATTCAAAACCGGGGTGACAAATTGACATTTTGTCTGTCAGTGATAGCGATTGTCCAAGATCTTGACTGTATTGACACAAGTGACGTCAACCGAGTGGTAGAACATGCTCTCTTGGCAAAATTTAAAACCAGCCAAGTGCGAGTCGGACTCGCAAACCGAGGGTGCCGTACAAATTTTTAGGCGCAAATTACTTTATTTTTTTTATTGAATCATAAATGTATAGTTTTTAGACTTTTTCCTATACTTGTAGTATAAGACGGTTTTAATTGCCAAATTTCGTAGTTCTAGGTCAACGGGAAATACCTTATACATTTTTATTCCCTTGAGAGTGTCGAAATATTCGTTTTTTGCGACATAAATGACCGTATCTTTTTTTTCGTTAACTTAGAACTTCGATTTTTTTCACAGCTTTAAGGGACCGTAGATCTGAGTATATGGTTTTAATTTCAATCCGATACCTCCACGCGTTCCCGAGATAAAGGGGTTTGACAGACAGATGGACGGACAACAAAGTGATCTTATAAGGGTTCCGTTTTTTCCTTTTGAGGTACGGAACCCTAAAAATTGACTGACCTCTGATAGAATTTCACTTTGTCTTGGCCATCTTTGGTGATTTTGATATGGAAGAAAATTCAGCTTACTAGTTTATAACTTAAATATTACTTTATTTAGCTGGAGCTAAAGCAAAACAGCTTTATTCTCGTGTTATCTGCCACAATAAACCTTCTCCGATTAATCTCTTATGTGCCACATAGAAAACTTACTTTCCGAGAACACAGCAACACGAATCCCATACTTATTATTGTATTAGCGGTGTTACCATTTGTCTTATCTGTCGGGCGATAATCACTCGTAATTACAACAATTAATTACTATCAGGAAATTATTACAGGAAAGTAAAACAAAAGAGTTACAAATGAAAAATGCGACCTGACATGAACACACATATCAACGACTAGTTGACCCGCGCAACTTCGTCTGCTCTGCTCCTATTGGTCTTAGCGTGATGATATGTAGCTCACAGCTAACACTGAAAGATTTTTTCAAATCGGACCAGTAGTTCCTGAGATTAGTGCGTTCAAGCAAACAAACAAACTCTTCAGCTTTATCTATAAAGCATAGAAGTATAGAATAGTTATTTTTTATTTTAAGTGTATATATTTAGTATAGTTTAATTGAATAAAGAAAATAACCCACATTCTGAAACAAAAAACAAGGTATGTATAGAGTTTTGAACGGTGAATTACCTCACAACCTACCTAGGTATTTTAAATGTGTGCTCAATAAATTGCCGCTCAAAATAAATTGCATTGTTTAGAAGAAGTTAGCGGAGAAACACACAGACGCAGACAACAACTTTGTTTTATACTAGGTATTTAAAGAAGAGATATTGAAAATCAGAACGTTGCGTGTTCACATCACGTCGGAGCCACCAGTATAGAGGTATGCGGAACAGGGCGTAAAGTCCCGCAAACCTCCATATAAAAGGGAGGATCCTCCGACCGGACGGTTGTTGTGTCCGGTGGGCAACTGCTTCATCGTTGAAATTCGGAATGTTGAAAGCATTGAAAGTATTATGTTCCATTCGCTGGGATTTCGTCCAGTAGTTCGCTGCTGGCTGGATAGATGGCGCTGCGGTACTTTTTTTTGCCGTACAAACGCTTCGTAAGATCACGGGCCCCCTGGATCTGCCAATGTTAGTCAGCTCTTAGCACGTGGCGCCGTGCGTAACAGACTGACGTAGGTTACTACCTCTAGTTCTGCTCATGTTGTAACAGAAACCGAGCGTGAAGTTTGTCAACATCATCAACATCAATCCGGTCATGTTTCACAACTTCGCTACTGAAACACAAAATTTAAAGCTACGCGTCGCTAAAGCGTTGTATTGCCGTGGACCCATTCTTAGCCGATGTGTCTCTGGTTGATGATGAGAACTCAGATTTGAGTTAGTCTACCTGGCCTTTTTAAAACTGTGTTGGGTTCGGCTTCTCGGCTCGCTGGATGCAGCACCATATCCGTTTTTCCTCTTCTCTAAACAAAAAAAAAAACGTTGCCCCATACTAGGAATGTCTCCTGTATCGTGGGAACGCATCACAAACATTCAAACTCACATACACGAACAACCAGACCCGGAATAACTATCTGTAGGCCATACAAATATTTGTTCCGTGCGTGTCGTGGGATTCGAACCCGGGACACGCAGTGCAGCAATCAATCGCTCAACCACTGCGCCAACCGTATCGCCAGACCCGGATAACACTATACCTACTCTTTAGCGAGACTGGTATAAGATTTTCTGGCTTCTAACTATTCGTAACGACTGTCAAGGATGTACAAATGACAGCCGGGACCAATGGCTTTACCTTCTTTTCGAGGCACGGAGGAACCTCCGTGTGTTTAGATCCAGACCCATCCACGGACCGCGGCAAGCCTTGCTTAACCTTGAAAATCGACCCGTGTGGCTGATATTGTTTAACCACGAGCAAACAACTCAGATTTGAGGGTCGATTTTAATTACCTAATTTGTCAATTTTAAAATAAGTGGTACTTTACGGAGTGTTCATGACTTCAGGCTGATGTGTAGTTTCAGACAATTTCCATCACGAACGGAAAATTGCGCGGAAATAATTCTCGCAAAAATAGCCCAATTTGTACGTAATTACTGTCAAATCCTGAACGACGGACGATTTCGGTGGGTAGAGCAATTTCCGAAGCGTGAGTAAATCGCTTCCCAAAGCTACTCCCAGCGCTAATTGCGGCTCAATTATTTCCCTCAATTTGACTAAAAAACTCGATTACTGAAATAATCGTATGGAATTATAACAGAGCACGAGGAATCAGGCTGCCAGTGGCTATGCGGCCCTGGAACGCGGCGGGCATTAGGAGGAACACGGATGGGTTTTATTAATGCAGTAAGAGTCTTACATTCCCTTCTACTCCGTCCAGAGCGGGAGGAGTCATTTGATGATTTCCAATCCTTAAAAAAAATTGCATTATTAACAGGGCGTTAGTTGCGGACGTTTTCTACTCCGTATCACCTAACCACTAAGAATCAATGACAGTACTCGATTTGTCAGTTACAGTTAAATCGTGTTGACATTCCTCCTCAGTTCGGGTTCGGGACTAATCGTAAGTCCGTAGGTGATACGGAGTAGAAACGCCCGCAACTAAGGCCGAAACTAAGGACTTCGGGCTTAGACAGTAGCCCCTCTGAGCACGTGGAATTAGGCTGCCAGTGGCTACGGTAAACCAAAATACAATCCTTACTTCCTTACTAATATTATAAATGCGAAAGTAACTCTGTCTGTCTGTCGGTTTGTCTGTCTGTCTGTCGCGCTTTCACGCCAAAGCTATTGAACCGATTTAAATGGAATTTAGTACACAGATACTTTTTATCCCAGGAGTAGGTTCCCTAGGGTCCACGCGGGCGAAGTCGCTGGCAGAAGCTTGAAGGATGGTAGGTATCCAAGCGAAGAAATATAGAACATCAATATTCAATTGGCTAGAAGATCGATCATAGGAAACAAAACTTCAAAGTGGAATGCCGGTCTACCTATTATGTCAATGTCTCACCGAACTTGGTAAAGTGAGTATGATCTTGATGAAGTGAACTGTCATTCCATCTTGTTTGTTTCGATTGCCTGCTCGCTCCACCTAGGATGATACGGTGAGATGTTTACAGTATAGCACTGCAGTCACGGAATCACGTAGGTACGCAAAATATTCCGCGGCGGTCCGTGGCTTCACGAGTGCCAATTATTAGACGACTTGATTACAGTGATACTTACGCTCCTAATGCACGTACAGAATTTTTTGCTACGTATGTGTTGTTTTACCTTAAGAAACAAGTTTTATTTTAGTAGGTATACTAAATAATGTCGACTTAAGCCTAAGGCTGCTATCCGTCTGGGTTTCCCTGGATTTGTCCTAGTTTGGAGGGCGTCCGGAGCGCGACGGGGCGGGGTTTTCAAAAAGGGACTTGTGTCCGGGGAAGCTCGATTGATTGAAACGTTAGAGGTTGAAATACATTAAAACAAATTACCATCTGGCTAGCCTTTTCCCAACTATATTGGGGTCGGCTTCCAGTCAAACCTGATTTAGCTGAATACGAATACCAGTGTTTTACGTGGAGCGGCTGCTTACCAGACCTCCACAACCCATTAACAGGGTAATACGGTACTTTTTGGCAAGACTGGAGTCAGATTTACAAATGACTGCCAAAGATCTACAAATGATAGCCTGGACCAACGGCTTAACGTGCTTTCCGAGGCACGGAGGAAACTCGGTATGTTAAGATGGTCCCCCATCCACAGACCAACCTTAGCAAGCGTTGCTTAACCTTAAAGATCGACCCGTGCGGCTGTTATTATTTAGCCACGAGCTCCTCCAAATAAATTAAAACAAATCTTAGTAAAAAAATAATTTGTATGTATCTATTTATAAGCCGCATATTAGCTAACTCGGCAAAAAAATTTCGAGCTCGCTCTTACCTATGTAATTTTTTTTCACTTTTTAAGCATCATTTGAAAAATAAACTTTTATCGAACTAGATAAGAGTAGTTAATAGAAATTTCCAATCCGATCCGAGCCGGTGTACTAAAATTAGCGATCCGAGCCCAGTACTTTAGATTATATCGCAAAGAAGTACAATGATTAAATTTTTTATTTTAAAGGATGAAATTATTTTATTGATTGCGTCCGGGGAAAAAACTCTATATCACCCAAATGTCCGGGGTTTTTAAAGGTTTTGTCCGGGGTCGGCAAATTATGTGATTGCAGTACAGTAGGAAACTTTAATTTCGGTTTCGATAACTTCCCAGATAGAGTCGCGTAGAAGACGTTGAATTGGGTTTGGATTCATAGAAAAGAGTCAATAAACTAGCTAGGTAGGTATTTATATCCTAGCCATGTCGGAAAATTGGCCTTCTGTAAAGGTTCTAATGGTTGACCACTTCATGAAATGGCCACCTCGAACCTAAGTTAACCTCGTCGATGAAGCCTCCTACATCTGACAGGATATTACGAAACCTCACATCATGACATGGTTGGGATGACGAGAGCTAGTGTGAGTGGGCAAAGTGAAGGAAGCTAACGAGCCTAACCTGTTTGTAACCTAAGTAACCTTTTTTTATGGGGGTGGAAATCCTCATGTATGTCCTCTAACCAGGGGTCGGCGAAAGGGTCTGTCAGACTCGTACAGAGCAAACCATCCTGTCGTCGCTCGTACACTTGCGTCCAGGGCTGCGCGTACGTTTGTTTTATGGTTATGGGCAACGGACGTCCTCGAAATCGCCGTCTCTGGACCAACTGAACCGACCCTAATCTCTGTCGAGGTATACTCGGCCATATCATGGAAATAGCCAACTCTACGATATGGCTACGATATGTGTTCATAATGCTGCAATATATTTTGAGCCATGTGTCGATGTCGGCGTAACGTGTCGGCCACAGCCGGCGTGTCCAACCCGCTGTCGGCATTGACGGTGAAATGTTCAGGCGAGCAGCTTGCTGGCGACATTGACCGGCAGCCGACGAGTTCTTTTAGTGTGTCTAACGCTGAGCGGCCTTTAGGCAAGCTATGCGGTTATTATGTATCTGATCTGTCTCCTTATAAGTTGGTGTCTGCGTTCGATGACCGACAAGGTTGTCAAGTATTACTTCGCACATGAATAACGTCACAAGGATAAAAATATTACATGTTTGATGGGTAGTATATGCTGGGTATATTGAGTAAATTCTAGTATCAACGTTTGTTAGTCGATTGGAGACATCTCGTATTGTTTGGTGACTTTTAATTACATTTTCTTCTTGAAGATCGCAGAATTCTTCTCTTAATCGAGTCCCTACCTATATCTCAGATAGCCTTTGCGGCCATTACACAGGAAGTTACGCAAGAACTATAATAACTAGTCTAACAAACTTCTGTAGAAAAACGTCTCTCGCATGTAGCAAGTCACGTCAAGTCGTGTGATTAGTGTCGCTGCGCCAGCCCTGCCCCCCTGCCACCCGGCCTTGCTGCAGATCTGACGACCAGTGGGTGACTGTGGGTGCCACAAAAACTAGTCTAACACTAATTAGTTAATTTAATTAATTAGCGCCGCTTACGAAACTGCGCTTGTGTCCTTTACATCGTGGAACATCTAGACTATGTCGTAAGGTCAATTTTTAAGACCTTAAGTTAACTGACCAGCGGCTTTAGACAAGCGACATTCTGTTAGCGGTTTTAAGACGAAAACGATTGCAAAACGTCAACAATGTATGCAATTGACAAACGCTGTCGAAATATTAAATGATCAATCTCATATTTTGGCATTTCTAGTAATAGATCGTGATTTCAGCCATGAACCTATGAGGGTAGAATGTACTTATCTGTAGGAGTGCCTTTTCTTAGAATTGGCTATTTCATGATGTGGCCTAGATTAAGCTGGGTAATGTTTGAGGTGGCCATTTCAGCAAGTGGCCAATCATTAAAGTGGCCACGCGTGAAATGCCCGACAACTTCATGAAATGGCCAATTCAACGATTTGGCTGAGACATATCCGACAGAAGCAAAAATTATGACTTAGTCAGCATTAAGAGCTAGATGACATGATTCAGAGTAAGAAACGGAAATCATATGCATTAAGCAATAAAAAAATATTCAAGCACTTTCCGAAAACAGAATATGAGTGATATATATCTGCGGCCAGGGATCGCGACTGTGACGGAAGGGCCATGGAGCTCCATACACAGTGCGATTGAATTGTGAAACCTAGAAACACGAGTGCACAGTAATTTATATTATTTATCTGTGGCTGGTTCAACTTGGCACCGTCGACTCGGGGAGCACTCACTGAACTTGGCATTTCATTCTACATACTTACTTTTATTAAACACAGTTTACTTTTAAAATGGAAGTCGTTGCTGCTTTATTTTATGAGCAGTTTTGATATTGGAAAACATTGGAGAGTATTGTCTTGGTCAGGTAACTGTGTACAAAATAATGTTTTTTTATTTTTTATTATAATAACAATACAACTTCTTGAGTTTTCCTAGCTTCGACTAAGTGCCACCTACAGAGCTCTTTGAAGGGAAGAGTGAAGTATTTGAGGGATCTCAATACTCCAAGTTGTTTGAGGTTAATTACAAATAGGTGTTCCAATGGATATACCTACTTAGCTGATATGAAATTCTCAAAGAGACAAACACGAAAGTCTTCTACGTTTTGGTCAATATCATTTAAAGACGCTCAGGCTCCGATAACACCCGACCCCGAGAAAGAATCAATTAGACTCATACATACAGGTACGTAAGTGCTACTTTTACAGGATGACTGGTTATCGAGAGAGGCGTAGTCACTTTTCCAGCTTTCACCGTCTGATAGCCTAGCTCTAAATAAACCTGGAAATGACAGGTCTTGCCTGATCTAATCTACAAGAACGCGTTGCTGTACCTATAAGTTAAATTTTTAGGGTTTTCCATAACTTGAATTTTAAGATGCTTCACTTCCAAAGGTATGGGTGTTATGTTAGAAAAAATTATACCGAAGAATTCGTTTATTTGTGTACCTATGTGTGAGCTATCATAACAGCATCAGTTTGGCAAAACTTTCCAAATATGTTATCAAAGTTCGATAACTCGAACATAATTCAATTTGAATCTCAAATTATTGTTTAACTTGGGGTCCAAATTGAGTTTGAGCCTCGAACAGTCCTTGAAATGTTGATTTCAAGGAATGCACAGCATCACCAGTCACCCCGATATTTAATGTGACGGCACGATTGGCACAGTGGTTGAGCGATCGGCTGCTGCGCCGCGTGTCGTGGGTTCGATTCCCGCACGGAACAAATATTTGTATGGCCTACACATAGTTGTTCCGGGTCTGGCTGTTTGTGTATGTGACTTTGTATGTTTGTAAACGCACCCACGATACAGGAGAAATTCCTAGTGTGGGGCAACGCTTTTTTTTTAAATTCAGTATCCTCATGTGTTCACATTAGTGCTTCCCCTAAGCAGCAGTTATCTGTTGTTACCTACATACGTGCTGCGCTGCCCCACACACAGTTTTGTTGACACACACTTATCGTCCGCCAAACGTGCTTCGACCACCGCAGTGATACAATTTCATTGTCACTTTCCAGTAATTCATTACTATTTTAATTGTAGTGGTCAAGGATGTATTTGGAAATGTAAAATATTGTGTTATACCAACGTATCTACAGACAGAAGCTTGTGCAATATATTATGGATCATATTATGGATGTCAGGCCATGTCAGAGGCCCTGGAGGCGGTTTAGAAACTCTGACACTAGGGTGTGTGGGGTCGTTAGACCTTACTGCCCACACGATAAGAAGAAGAACCATAAGCGAATAGGTAGTAATACTTATTTTTGATCAGTAAGAATGAGATAACTGTACCAGGAGTTCTTTAATGAAGGTAGGATTGTCTTCCTAGCTGCATTAGTTTGTTAGGGGCCTCTTCACGTCAGGACGGATTGGGATGAGACTTGGCACACGGGTATACCATGACCTGGATTATGATATAGGATACCTACTTTTATTTCAGGAGTATGAAATTCTTAGTACCTTGAAATACTTTTTTAATTTTTTCGAGGACGGGAAATCATCAAATGACTCCTCCCGCTCTAGGCGGAGCAGAAGAGTGTGTCAGACTCTTACTGACTAAAACCCATCCGTGTTCCTCCTAGTGCCCTTTGCGTTCCAGGGCCGCGGCGACTCTTTCGATTCCGCAACTCTGGCAAGCTCGAAATACTAATCATATGATAATTATCTGTTATACTATGGGTCAATTGTATCGGTAGATCGCGGTTTTTGAAACGTATCATTATAAGTACCCAAATAGTATGTACGAGTAGCAATCAAGCTATTGCAGCACGACTCACAACAAGACATTATTATGAAGAAGAGCTGATTGTTACTTTCTATCTTCCTTAATTTATATAAAAAAAAGAAATACGTAAACTTACCAAAGTGGAAGTAACAGACACAGAACAACATAGAACACTATAGAACTGGTCACCTGGCTTAACTTCCGACCGCGACCGCGACTGGGTGCAACGTGCAGGTCGCAACGTTGCAACTGCTGCGAGCGGCGACTGCGCATGCAAGCGACGCGGGAGAGCTGCGCGGACTGGCGCGCGCGCACCTTCACCTGCTGTTTTGTTGCACTCCCGAAGTTCAGACGACTGCAGAAGTTCATCTCAACTTGTACAGAGAGGCTAAATTATTTGATTGTTTATAAAAAATCTTTTACATCAGTTAAAGAACATTAACTGGTTAGTTTACAAAATGCGTATAAACTAGTGTTAGCAGATACTTGTAGTAAAAGTAACTTTAATTTCGGAAGTCGGCGTTTTTGGTAGTTTCTTCGTATTTTGACACCGACTTCCGAATTTAACATTATTTTTTACTTTATAGTGTTTTTTTTTTATTTGGAATTCGGTTTTTTTTTCGTAAAAATACACCTAACAACATCACTAGGAAATCGCAGGAAAGCAAAATACGCAATTTCGTTTACTTGGATGACAAAAAACCGTCATCCAAGTAGGTACCTAAACGAATTCCAGCTACATATTTTGATTTAAAAGCCAAACTTCCTAACCAATTTTGATAAAACTATGGGACCAATCGGGAAGTAAATCCTTTCAGATGAAACAACAATTTTTCAAATCGGTTAATAAATGACGGAGTTATGAGGTAACAAACATAAAAAAAATACAAACGAATTGAGAACCTCCTCCTTTTTTTTTTGAAATCGGTTAAAAAGTATACGAGGCGATTTGGAAGTACCTAATATTGGACCGATTTAAAAGATATTTCATAAACTGAATAAGAAGCATATATATACTGTGTCCCTATGTTTTCTTTTTTAACGATGTATTAATCAGTCCAATATTGGAGGAGGAAACAGTCGAGAGCCAAACTTCGAATTATGACTTTTTCCATACAAAGTCTATCCGCCCGTATTTCCTCTTAACAGAATCACACGGCAGTTCGAAGGGAGGAATAAAGGTGCTGCGGGAACCCCTGAACTGAACCACTATGTCTGTTTGTCGCTTTTCTTTATATGTAGAGGTTACATCGCACCATCGATCGTTTAGTCCGTGGGATTGTAAGAAGTTTGATCTAGAAATTGCTAATTTACTTACAGGGGTTAATAGGTAAGTAGCAAAAAAAAAACTGGAAACAGATTGCAATACCTAGTGTGCAGGCAGTGGCAGAACCTAGACGAAAAACATGGCTCCTCTTCCAAATTGTGTTTCTATGAATTCTTTCTCTTTTGGTGCAGTTCATGAGGTTACTTAGTGGATGAGAAATTCCGATGGTTAATATCAAGGTAGGTATTTTTAATATCGGATCCACACGCTTGGCAATTGCCGCAAACTTCAAACCGTCACAAAGGTTTGGCTAAATGTAGTGTTGCAAAGTGCAAACATCGTCATCTACACGCTTGCGCAAGCGCTCAATGTTCTGGACAGGCAAGCATGACGGATATCGAGCTAGTTTCGGCTATAATTGTGACGGTTTGTTGAAGTTTGGCAAGCGTCAAGCGTGTGGTGCCGGCTTTAGCTGTAGTGTCAGCTTTTCTACCTTCAGCTGTCAGGAATTGATTCTATCTACTCTTAATGGGTTGTGCAATAACAGGATTTGAATTTTATGTGAAAATGTTTTTTTTTTTGTTTTACAGGCTGTCAGATTTATAGTAGTTTGCAGTGGTATCAAAAATAGAACTTTTAATTTACTAAGTACTTAGTACACGTCACACATACGTCGCTTATTTTGTAATAATATGTTAAAAACAACACTTTTACACGTCAATTGGTTAGTTTAAGTTAGATGAGCCGGTGTTTCCCAGCTTGTTTATCCTGAGAAGAAACACCGAAACAAACTCAGCTAAGATTATTTTCATAATTATGAGATTTCCGAAGACGCTCTGCATTTGACTCACGAACATTATTTCTGAGCAGTTCGCGCGAGGTACTCCGAGTTGCGCATGCGCTGCAGCTAGCCTAGCGGAGCTTACCTGCGGTCAAGGTCACTGCGTGCAATCAGCTGTTGGCATTATGGCATTGCTAGCTTTTGCACTCGGATTCGCTCGCAAGGAAAAGTTTTAATGCCACTGATTTATTGTTGACTGCTGCCATGGAAACCGTTGTTAATTTTGTACTCATACAGAGTTATTACGTAGTATATGTAGGTATTACTACATAGTATAAAACAAAGTCGCTTCCCGCTGTCTGTCTGTCCCTATGTATGCTTAGATCTTTAAAACTGCGCAACGGATATTGATGCGGTTTTTTTAGTAGATACACTGATTTTCGAAGAAGGTTTTAGTATATAATTTGTCGTGAAGATTATTACTGAAGAGGTCGGAAAAAATTATTAAAAGAATTCTTTACATCGCGTGCGCTGCGAAAACTATTGATTATAGAACATAACGATGTACTACAGTTTTAAATAACACAGCAATACCTGAGAAAAATTCCGCGCTGGCATATGTCTATCTTTTATGGTTGACTTACAATAACCATTTTATGATATTCAAATTTGATATAAAATACTGCTTCATTTGCAGCGGTGTTTTCACCAATAAGTATAGTACAAATCCTTATTTTGATAAATATATTAGTAATTTTGAGTGTTTAATTTAGAGCAAAATTGCCGTTCACAACATTTAATTTGGATGAATATCTTAGGAGATATCTCAAAATTAAAGTAAGTCGCGCAACCAAACAATTATAACGGAGGTAGAGATGTCCCTAACTGGTAGACACCTGGGAGCAGACGTCGTTGACGGTTGTCTATTGCACTTTTTATTTCAGCCTGAACCACAATATTATTGACTAGCTGACCCGCGCAACTTCGTCTGCGTCACAATTTTCATTACTGCTCCGCTCCTGTTGGTCTTAGCGTGATAATATATAGCCTATAGCCTTCCTCAATAAATGGGCTATCTAACACTGAAAGAATTTTTCAAATCGGACCAGTAGTTTCTGAGATTAGCGCGTTCAAACAAACAAACAAACTAACTCTTCAGCTTTATATATTAGTACTAGCTTTTACCCGCGACTTTATACGTGCATATCCCGTTTTTTCCCGTTCCAAAAAACTATCCTATCTTTTAAGTTGGGTCAAATAATAGATATTTACAAAGTTTCATCAAAATCGGTTCAGTAGTTTAGGAGTCCATCGCGGACAAACAACGTGACACGTGATTTATATATATTAGGATAGAGTATAGATTCTGGTAATTAGATGTAATTTTTTTAGTTTAATTGGATAATGTTATATAGTTAAAAATGTACTTGATCCCTATTCCCACTCCACACTTTTGATGTGTGTAATTATGTGAAAAGTCATGGATGACAAGGATTGCTGAAAGTCCAAAAATGAGAACTTCTAACAACCTTAAAAAGAAACTTCGCATTATTAAAACCATCCTAAAAGGATTGAAGACCAAAACCTTGACACAGTATTCGTTTACTGACTTCTTATGCTAGTTCATCATTTAGCACTTCTGGTATTAAAAGAGTTGCATCTAGGTGTTTAGTGACAGCCTTGTCGAGGTGGGACTGACCTTCCGGCTGGGGCCTAGGAAATGGGTTTCTTCTTCAGTTACCTGTCTTACGGATTTCCTGATAGTGGTCATGTGCTGCATATCATTTGATAGGTGGTTGCAATGAAATGGGTGTCTTATTCCCAGCTAAAATATAGTTAGGAAGTGTGACGGGCTCGCGTTTTGGGGGACTGTGTTTTTTAAGTGCTGTTTCTAAGCTTAATTTGAAAAAAAAAACTTTTGCTTTTGCTTTAATTTTGTTGTACTTACTTATTTGCGCAATTTCATCACTGACGTTTGAGTAAAGGCCTCAAACATAACTCTTCCTTGGCAGTAAAGTAAAAAGCTGTGAAAATAATGTAACATTTTGCGGTTTGGAAAAATATTTTCAACTGAAAAAGGAAGAAGCTATTCTTGACGACCTATTTACCTACCTATGGCCTGTGGGTACAAGACCACGAGCAGTAGCGATTATCTAAAAATACATTTTAAACTAAGCAGTTTATATAAAAAATCCACAGAACATTCCCGAAAACCTTGTACAGTTGGATCAGCTTTCAGTGTCAGGTGTGCACTCCGTGAGTCAATGGGTGCGATTATTTTTAGTCGCCGAGGTACCCAATTAGGTACCCATTGTCAATTATCCATGATGCCTAGGCCGCATGGTGGCCGTGTTTTTGTGTGAAGCGCGGAAGACGCGACACCGCGAGGTCGCCTCTGTGTTTCCGCGTTTCCCGCCGAATTATCCGTGAAATGTCGCCGAGCGGCGCGCGCGCCGTGACCACAACATGGCCGGCGCTTGGGTGCGCTTGCGATTTCACATTATAGCGAAGATATACACCAGCGAGCTTGAGGGAACAAAACGCGCACCCAAAATTCAGTAGTCTATTGTAGGTAAAAATAGCCGTACCTATATCAAAATTTAGATAGTTAAATTGTCTTTGAGATAGTGCAAATTCCATTAAAATATGCTCGGCGGTTTTGGTCCGATTGTTGTTTTTATGTCCGTGTTAGACATAACTTTACAAATTTAATACACTATGTTGAACGAATAAAACTCAAAGTTTTCATATATCAAATTATTAAGAAAATAGTCAAATGTAACATATATTTTTTCCAAAAAAAATTGATTAGCCGTTTAGCCGTGATTATCATTTTAAAATCAGCTACGGAGCCGTATCTGCGCTTTATGTATTAAGCTCACTGAAAGGTTATGTAAACACATACATGACTAACAAACATACGGATTCGTATTTCATTGCAACTACCTACGTAGATAAAATAATTGGATAGTTAATGAGTTTCCTATCTCGGATAATTCAGTCTAATTAGGATTGCAAATTAAATACTTAGGTTGGGTTTAATTTATGTACATCGCTGTGCTGATCTTGTTTTCGCTTGTAGGTACCCAATGACGTTCAGTGTTTCAAGAACAATAATTACTGCGTTTAGCAGTGTTAAGTCTCTGTTAAAAAGTTGATTAAGTTCTTTCTAAGTAGCTAGCCGTGGTCTAGATTAGTTATTCATTTCAATGAAATACAATCATTATGTTTTCTAATTGAAAGATTTTTTATAAATGTTGAATGAGTTAGCGAATAAACGGGACCAAGGTGTCGAAATGTCAAGCCGGTCGCCACGCGATGCCACTAGGGACACACTGCCGATACTCGAGCTTCGTATTCCAATGACCGTGAGGTATCTCATGCAATTCGTTACTACAGGCATTCCGTTGTGCCCATATTTTAAATGCCGCTCGTAGGCATCCATTGGGATCCTGCCAGGGTTGCGGAATTTGTTCGAAAGGGTCACCGCGGCCCTGGAACGCAAAGGGCACTAGCAGGAACATCAATGGGTTTTAGTCAGTAAGAGTCTGACGCTCCCTTCTGCTTCGCCCAGAGCGGGAGGAGTCATTTGATGATTTCCCATCGATAAAAAAGGCATCCATTGGGATGTCAGCATTCTGATGTCGAACATGTAAGAACCTTTAAGTCAGACGTGAATTCCCATCACTGCTGAAGTCGTCGTCGTGGTTTGTATCCAGATACACAATTGCATTAAACATCGTGCAGCCTGAGGCTCTAGACAAAATGCGACTCTATCAGCGAATGTAATAGTCGAAATTCAAATAAGGCTAGCTTCTGTCTGTGGCTCCGACCGCAGGAAATTTAACCCAAGAGAATATAGGTACCATTTTATTTTATTTAATGTTTCACCTACAGCACATACATACACATACAGATATTTGAACTTACGGTAATATTCAAATATATATGCCAATTACAGGTAAACAGCATTGACAACAAAGACGCCAGATAAATTTGTACTGTATCACACACGAGGGATATCGATGGGCAGCGTTAGCCAGCCACAAGCTAGTGACGATTCTAGATTACCTATAATATTACAGTAGCTAGGTACAGGCCGTATGACGCACGGTCTCCCGCGGCTCCGCTCATTGTGGTGGCATTACGGCGCGGGCGTGCTAACTAATAACGCCTCGTCGACTGAACGGCATTATTTTGTCGTAAAACAATAGTACGATGATATGTGTAGTAGGCTCATGCGCTACCGACGGTTTTACTGCTGTGCTTTTGTTTAACATTCATCTAAGGAAGATGTGGAAATAGACTAAAATACATGAGTGTTTGTGGTCACCCTGACACCTTAACGCGTACAGATTTATTTAAAAAAAAACAGCCAAGTGCGAGTCGGATTCGCGGGTCAAGAGTTCCGAAAGATTTTTTTTTTGTAACATTTTATTTTAACAATATAGAGTTCTTATTGGTTTTCCTGTAATTTGTTGGTAAAGATTATCTGTATTTATGTTAAAAAATGTAGCCTCCGTAGTTTCTGAGATAATGGTAACTTTTCATCTAATGTAGTTAATGAATAACTTCAAAACTATTCTTTTTAAAATTGCGAAAAGGTTTAGTTGAAACCCTCACAATAAGCCCTTTCATTCATCACTCGCGAGCAAAGGCTGCAGAACGGGTCCCGTTTGTGTAGCATGTTATTTTTTAAAACCATTTACTTCTTAAAAATGTTTATGGATGGTATGTGGTATTGCTGCAGCTATTTAGCAATCGTCAGAAATGTATGCAGCGCCATCTATACAAAACTCTATAAACTACTGGAGTTCTGCCATCTAGTGTTAAATAGCAAAACTACCACAATGATTAGTGAACTTACTTAACTGAATGTTCATATAGTTCATTTACTTGCCGCTAGGTGTGTCTTTTTTACATAGTCTGTTCAACAAAAATATACTAGGGATTGAATAATAAATAACGTGGACGTGGGTAGCCACAGGGCCCAGAAACTCCTGTTGACGCCCTTGTACCCCAAAGCATGTTATCAAGAACCCGGAAATCCTGAAAATCTAGCTTCTACATAAAATATCATGTGCTTTTGTGGTTTTAGTTTCATGGTACTTAGGTGTTTCAATATGAAATATATGGAAATGTGTATTTTCCATTAAATTTGATTTTTTAACACTATGCGTTCTACCGAAGAGTGTCACTAAGCTCCCTCTTTACGTAGGTAAACCAGTTTTCCTCAGTTAATTCCTGTACTCAGCAACTTCATTTCCTAAGAAAATGACTGGAGCACTTGTTCTCGCCTTCTTTCTCATCTTGCCGAGGCACTCACTTAAGGGGTGGGCAGGGCTATATATCAGTATCCAGGGTTGCCAAATATTTCGAAACACTTACTGCGGTCCTGGGGTTCTACTCTCTACACCCGAAGTACGTAGTTTCTGTCCGTAGTTTTCTACTCCGTATCACCTAACCAGTAAGAATAGATGACAACACGATTTGTCAGTTACTGTCAAATTGTGTTGCCATTAATTCTTAGTTCGGGTTCGGGGCTAATCGTAAGTCCGTAGGTGATAAGGAGTAGGAAACGTTTCTAAGGCTTAAAGAGTAACACGGGTGGGTTCTAGTTAGTAAGAGTCTGACGCTCCCTTCCGCTCCGCCCAGACCAAAGGATTTATTCAAAGATTTCACATCTAAAAGGGGTAATTCAGTATACACTTAATATTAAAGTCGCATGATATTGAGAGCAAGCCTAATGTCATCAACCGGGCACTAGACTTAGGATTGCTACGGGGAAAACGCGTAATAGATAAACTTTGCCTGAGCTGGAAGTCGAACCAGTCAGCTTGTGGGAATGGAGCAACAAGGCGCGCTCGCCGCGTCCTCAGTGCTTACGTAAGGCCGCCTGCGCCTGCGCCGGCTATCCTCACAGCCAAGTTCATGACATCACGAGCCCTGAGCTCCTCGCGACAAACATACTAATTGCTTCGTGTTAGGGCTGACTGTGCTGACTTATACCTACAGTTCGCTTTTTTCAAGATTTCAAAGTACTTAATTATTTAAAACATTATGCACACAAAATGTACAAACGGCGGACTTAGGCATTTTCTACCAGTCAATCTTAGGGTGATGCCGAAACAAATAATGGCAGGTGCTGTTGTTTTGTAATTTGTGAAACAAAGCAATCTTGAAATAAACGTTCCCACGGGACACAAGCCTCCTCTCTCGAAGAAGAGTAAGAATGAGAAGGGCCGAAATCCACCACGCGGGTCACTCTAGCTCATCTCATCTATACTAATATTATAAAGAAGAATGATTTGTTTGTTTGTTTGAATTGAATAGGCTCCAAAACTACTGGACCGATTTGAATAACTCTTTTAGAGTTGGAAAACTACCAGGGAGTAACATAGGCTATAATACGTATTACTTATCCCCGTACTGTCACGGGAACGGGAACTACGCGGGTGAAACCGCGTGTCTCATAAAATGTCTTCGTTTATTTGGTTCTAAAAAACGTTTTTGTAATAAGCTGTCCGTGAGAAGTTTATCTCAACTCATAGACCCCCACACGATTGACTCTGTACGTACAGACCGTGAACACTACCACACCGACATTTGTCGGCATTGCACAGACAAAATCCCATGAAAAATTAAATGATGTTTATAAAAAATATTATTTATATAAAAAATAACGAAAAAAAAGGTAATATAAAAATAGGTCCGAGTGCGCGTCTCCTTTTTAAGGATATTTCTCGCCGACTGATCGACACTTTGCGTGACCAGAGGGCTGGCTCGTTCTTTGCTCAAAGAATTAGTATTGCCATTCAACGTGGCAATGCTGCCAGTCTTCTGGGCACGTTTCCGGATGACAGCGATGCGGAGGAATTCTTCGACGCCTGAGTGTATTTGTTTTTGTATATTCATATGTATATAGTTAGGATTTATTGCTTATTTAATATGACTTTTTAGCTAAAATAAGTAGGTATAACCTAATAAAAAAAAATTGACTTTGTCAAAAAACCCGACAGCTAAATGCAGTTGGTGGCATCAGATCAGTGATTGAATTGCTCGAACTTTTTAGTCGTTTTTAGTGGTCGGGTTTTTTGACAAGTCTATTTTTAATGTTGTACTTTTTAGTGAGTTATATTTTTGGAATCGTCTCCTCGAAGCCTTTATCTTGACAGGTTTTGAAAAATAAATATTTTTTGAAGGCATAATATGGCGCCAAAAATCGGCCATTTTATTTTTTATACACCCGGTGTCACTGTCACAATCAAGACGAATCTAACGACACCTCTCAAGCTAAAATCCATCGAGCCGTTCAGGCCGCAGAGCGTGCCAAACAATTATACATACATACACACTCTCAAAAAACATAACCCTCCTTCTGGCGCAGTCGGGTAAAAACCTTATTTAATGGAAGTGTGTATCGAAGTCTGCAATATACCTATCGTGGGCTCACCACTCTTTAGAATAGACTTTGCGAAGTCTCTGTCAGTCAGACTCTTTTCAAATACCTCCTAGGCATGCAATAAACATAACTATCCACATATGTAATTATAAAAATATTTCCATGTTACTTAATTGTGGGTTTCCACAACCAATGAATATGACGTACAATAAAATAAATTATTTGCCTAAAGCTGTCATTAGAGATTTAAACCTAATTTACACATACGAAGTCAATGTGTGGGTTTTTGTACAAATGATATTAATGAATTAGGTATTAGTTTGGTTAGGTATTCCGATGAAAAATAAATCGATATGACAAAATATATATTGTGAATAAAAATATTTGATGAAGCGGTACTTCGTGTATCGGTACCTAATAGTGCTTCGATAATAATTATTAGGTACCAAGTAATTTTTCATTAGTTGGCTGCAGTTAAGCGCTTATTACACTACACGGTATTCAGGGCCCTAAGTCTCGATTTAGGGTGGTGTAATAAGAATTAGGGAGTTAGGGACCCTAATTAGGGTGACCGGAGCGGCGCGGTCTAGTTAGCTCCCTAACTCCCTTATTACCGGGCAGTGTAATAGCGTTTAGGGAGGTAGGAGCAGTGTTGCCAACACCAATTTATCAAATTCCCCGAAATTGCAAGTCAAATTCCTCAATTTGGGGACAAAAAATCTGCTGATTCCCCACAAATTCGATATTTAGAATAATTACAGAAGAATAAAATCGATACTTCGAATCCCTGTATTTTCCCCACATCTTGCCAACCTTCAATAAATCACCAAACAACTTGAGATTTCCCGCAGTTTGAGGAATTCCCACACTTTGGCAACGCTGGTCACTTCACAACTGAGTTAGGGCCGAATCGACCGGCTAGTGTGTATAAGTGGCTCCCTAGTAAGGGGGTGGACCCTTACTAGGGAGCGCTTATTACACTACACGGTATTCTTTAGCGCTTTAGGTTATTCGAAACCACAGTAGGTGTTAGATACGCTTCCAGGTAGGATCGAAGTAAAGTCTAATTGTCCATGAAAGCACTCTTATACTTTTATACTTTATTATTGTCTACGTACATAAGTCATGTTCATGTGGCTCATATATAGCTGTATTACTAACTTAGCCAAAGCCGCAACGGTCCGAAAAAGGCGTGTCAGGTAGTAGGTTCAAAATCTGCTCGTTGCACAAAATGCATAGGTATGAATGTGAACTTAAAATACTAGATTTTTAATAAACTTTTTAATATCTGCGCATGGGTATTTTAAAGACCAAATTGACTATTACGACTCTTTAACAGTCGTAACGATTAATGCGAAAAAAAAAAAATGTTTTGATATTCTTAATCGACAGTGCCTCAAACTCCCAGCAGCAGGTTGTCAACCCTGCGCACGCGCCGCCGCGCAGTGGTCGCGTTAAGAGTCGCTCACGCATGTTCTGATCGTCGTCGGTCAGTGTCGCGCGCCGGCCCTGGCTGCAGGAAGGCTGGGGTCGTCGCAAGGCAGCTCCTAAATGGTACCTGCTGTGTGATGAATACTAAGCTGTTTAAGCAGTTTCTAGAATGTTTGTACCTCGGTAATTTGCTCTTATTGCAATTTATTACTGCTGATAGGTAATATTCATTTAGACTTATGCCTCTCATTCTAAGACAATAAGTATGTATGGTTTCCCAGAGATATGTTTATTGCGTACTAGCTGACCCGTGCAAACTTCGTTGGGCAGTATTTTTCGGGTTATAATCGGGATTATAATCTATGACACTCACAAATAACGTGGCTTTCTATTGGTACAAGAATTTTCAAAATCGGTTCTGTGGATCCAGAGATTACCCCCTATAACCTCAGAGACTTTATCTCTTATAATATTAGTAAAGATCATTATAAGAGAACTGTATATCGCGTCAACGTTCCAGAGGGTGCAGTTGAATTCCGAAATACAGACTCACCTAATTCGGCTACAGATGATACCTTTGATATATTTGTAAAGTACTTTTCTTTAAGTCACTATCAATCCAAATTGTGAACATTTCTTTAAGACAATAAAACCCCTTTTTATTTTTAGAGTCTTGCTTAACCACGCTACTTCTTCCGATGTATACGAGGAAATGGCGCGCTTATCCAATGATAAGCGTCAATATGCGTTACATGAACCATCAATATGCTTCTTTAAAAATAAATAAACATTGAACCTACCTGCTCACCATTTCTAGACCAGTAGGTTACCGACCGATATCACCTATTAGAACCAAAGTCTACGACGATTGAAAGCCCTCCAATGATTCACAGACGCACCGCATACTACGCTGATATCAGTGACTCAAGATATAGTCGACCGTATGGGTCCATTCACTGCTCCAATGAGTCAAGGAGTATATCTTCCTGTGCCATATGGGTCCATTCATTCTTTTGTGAGACACAATGGAATTAATTGCACTTGTGTCCATGTATTTCTTTTTATTTATTGAGCGGTTTTGAAGTGGATTTGTTGTGAAGTAATTTTAGAAATAAAACGTTTTAAAGTGTTTAGAGTTACCCAGGTCGCATATGCATGTTTGAAAATACTTAAGACGTATGACGATTGGTTGGACCCTTGGTTTTACTTATTTTGGTCATATGCTTCTACGTTGGTCTTCGGTCGCAAGTGCGAAGTGTACTGAGCCTGGGGTCCTGAGTTCAATTCCTAGGTTGAACAAAGTATTGTTTTCCTTTTCCTTCGTAAAGTTCTCAGTGGCAGCCGGAATTTAAGTTGGAGAGACTCCACCGTCAGGCTATCTGACGGTACAGCCATTTTATAGGCGTTGACGTGCTAACGTTAAGGCCTAATGCCTGTTCCTGGTCATGTCTAATTGTCATTCTGTGGAATATCAGAGTGACTGAACGGAGAGTGCAGTTATGTTTGCGCACACACTTGTACACCATATTCCTTCACATACATATAGTCATCGTAGAGATTAAAGAAATTCGATAGAATTAGAGAACTATTATAATGTGTAGCATCATCAACAAGGGACACAGGGCTAAGTTGGATGTAACGCGCTTACAACCGCATTGCTCATTATGATGTTCACTTTACGACATGACGTTACAGGTAAAGTACATGTACCGGGTCACGCGCACTACGCCCCTGACTACTAAACCGCAGACAGGTGCCATCATCAACCGTCACTGTTCTTTGGAAAACACACTACCTTCTTGCCAACTTTACCGACTTTCACGGAAAATATTAACCCATAATTTTCAGTCGAAACTCAGTTCCCGTTAGTTAAAATAAAATTAATTGACGTTGTCAAAAAACCCGAACGCTAAAAACGACGAAAAGTTCTAAACAATTCGCTTTTCAAGCAGTCTGATGCAGTTCAATCACTGATCTGATGCCTTTTATTCGTTTCGATGCTTTTTAATCGTTTTATATAGCGGTCGGGATTTTCGACAAAGTCATTTTTTTATTTCCTACATAATAGTGAGTTACATTTTTGGAATCATCTCCTCGAGTCCTTTATCTTGATACTCGATAGGTTTTGAAAATTATTTTTTTTAAGGCATAATATGGCGCCCAAAATTGGCAATTTTAATATTTATATACCCAGTGTCACTCTCACAATCCTCTCAAGCTAAAATCCATTTAGCTATTCAGGCCTCAGAGCGTGCCATACATACACTCGAAAAACATAACCCTCCTTCTGACGCAGTCGGGTAAAAACAGGAAAAATAATGGGTTAATAAAATTGTATAAAAACTAATAATAATATGTGTTAGGTATAGCTATCGATATCACCCTGCCCGCTGGGAAACCCGTACCTACTATTACTTTATTGGTAAATGTGGAAAAACAGATGGTTGATTGTATTTATGGAGGCAGGTACCTATGGAGGCTGGGGCTATATACCTAGACTAGTTGACCCGCGCAACTTCGTCTGCGTCACAATTTTCATTACTGTTCCGCTCCTATTGGTCTTAGCATGATGCTATATACCTATAGCCTTCCTCGATAAATGGGCTATCTAACACTGAAAGAATTTTTCGAATCGGACCAGTAGTTCCTGAGATTAGCGCGTTCAAGCAAACAAACAAACTCTTCAGCTTTATATATTAGTATAGATATCTGTAGTTTGTGTAGTTGTTCCGCATTTGATGGTTTATACAATAGGGAAAAGAACATGACCGTCAAGCAATACCTACTCGGTTTTTAAAAGTAGGTTTCCTCTACTTTCTGAACTGTTAAAATTACGTTGAAAAGCAAAAAAAAAAACACACAAAGTTCAGTCAAAATAATAAAAACAAAACAAGAATCAATCAGAAAGATTACTTAATACCAGCTTGATACCCTTGAGTAAATTGAGAAACGAGCCAAGAGGATCATAGGCGATGATAGTCTCGTCGCGACGAAGCTCCAAAGTCTTGAGCATCGACGACGAGTTGCTAGCCTGTCGGTTTTCTACAGATTGCATTATGGGGATTGTGCGACGGAATTGCATAATTTAATTCCGCCAAGCCCGTTCCATCATCGGACCACAAGACGAACGGCGATGCGCCACCGGGTACATGGTGGACATCCCACCCACACGCACAAAAAGTTTTGGGAACACATTCATAGTGCGTGCAGCTAAGGAGTGGAATTCCCTGCTGGAGTCTGTGTTTCCTGATAGCTACAACCTGGGAGTATTTAAGTCAAGAGTGAATAGGTTACTTCTAGGCAAGCGTGCTTCATCTTCGACCACATCATCGCTTACCATCAGGTGAGATAGTGGTCAAACGCGTGCCTATCAAAAGTAAAAAAAAACTAACCAGAAAAATATAGAAGCAATAATTACTTTTAAAGTAAAAACAATCCTCTTTTTGGGACAGTCTGGTAAAAAAGTGGTTGTTCAAAATGTAGCTGAAAGGGTAACTGGACGATTACCATTGTCACAACGTTTCGTCCAAGATGAACATTCTTTACTTGGCATGGTTTATCAACAGCTAAAGCGTGAGAGGTGAGCTGTTTCTACACTGAACCTTTCAATGGATAGAGACGAGTTACGACTCGAGATACAGCAGAATCCGATTACAAGGACGTCCTAGGGACCGGTGATATTACTTCGTACTAACCGGACGTCATACTAAACGAACTGACGAACAATTTCGTCGTGGCTCATATTAAAACCAAACATAAGCCTATACTTACGTCGCTAAAAACGGTCGGTTGTTATATGCGAAGTTGTACTAAACGCAATACACTGTTTAGCAGAATCAGGAGAGTTCCCGCGCTCAGGTCAAACTTTTCGGAGGACCTCTATACATTTTGAGGTATTTTTTAAACTTTCGTGACTATGAATGTTCTTTAACTAGATTTTAGCATAATGTCTAAAAGAGTGGGACCACATTCGCCATCCATAATAAAGTAACATAAGATGCTACGCTTTGCCTGTCAGCCCGTCCACTTAGGCACTTGGCAGAAGTCCAGGGCGCCAGGACTAGGTTTAATAATTTCATTACGCACTGAAGTTATGACCGGAATGGAAATTGGTAATTTCTATAACGATTTAGTATCCTTATGTGGTCATGTAGCGATAAGTGACTATAATGTAGTGTTTTTGTGGTGGAGCGAGTTTGTATGGCTTGCTTCGTACGTCATGGCGATAATTTCAAAAGGGGCTAACAGGAGTGTTGGCTTTTATGCCTACCATAGCGGGTAGGGCATCGCTTCCACTCTTAGGCTCACCATGGGCTCTAGGCAGGTGGAAGTCTGTCAGCGGTAGCGCGGCGAACACAATTGTCAATCGCTGTCGAAATATCACGTGATCATCATCACCCTAGCCTTTTCCCAACTATATTGGGGTCGGCTTCCAGTCAAACCGGATTTAGCTGAATACCAAAATTTTACGTGGAGCGGCTGCCTACCAGACCTCCACAACCCATTATCAGGTTAACACGATACTTCTTGGCAAGACTGGAGTCAGATTTACTGGCTTCTGGCTATCCGTACCGACTGCCAAAGATCTTCAAATGAGCCGGGACCAACGGCATAACGTGCTTTCCGAGGCGCGAAAGAAACTTGATATGTTAAGATGGTCACCTATCCACAGACCAACCTTGCTTAACTTTGAAGATCGACCCGTACGGCTTTTATTATTTAGCCACAAGCTCCTCAAAATGTGACGTGATCAATTCCTTATAATTTCCACATTTCGACAATCGTCATCGCTGATAGAATGGTACTTCGTCTAAGGAAGGGAGATCATCAAATGACTCCTCCCGCTCTGGGCGGAGCAGAAGTTAGTGTCAGACTCTTACTGACTAAAACCCATCCGTGTTCCTCCTAGTGCCCGCCGCGTTCCAAAGCCGCGGTGACTCTTTCGAACAAATTCTGCAACCCTGGCATGGTACTTACTTTGACAAGAGCCTCGTATCAACATTGATTAAACGTGGTTGAGTTAACTACAGGTAAACAAATTGTAATGAAAAATTAACTTTTTTTGCTGGTGTTGTTAATTTAAATTCTACATAAAAACGTCATATATTATTATTACGGTACATGGTGATGGAAGAGTTCATATATTCGTACAGACGCGACCTTATCTCAAAGCTTGCATGTTTGCTTTGTATATTTTCTATAACAAATGATAGTCTCGCGTTTGACCACGATCTCATTTGATGGTATAAGAGATGATGTGGTCGACGATGAACTACGCTTGTCTAGAAGAATAGGCTGGGTACTTATAGAATAGAAGTACCTAACCTATTCACTTTTGAATTAAATACTTTTGATTTCTGTTGTCAACTCTTGTGGTTAAAGTATAATAGCCGCACGGATCGATCTTCAAGGTTAAGCAACGCTTAACGAGGTCGGTCTGTGGATAGGTGACCATACTAACATATATACAAGATACACATATCGTGCTTTCCGCTGTGCCTCGGAAAGCACGTTAAGCCGTTGGTCGCGGCTGTCTTTTGTAGATCTTTAGCAGTCGTTTCCGAATGTCAGAAGCCGGAAAAACTGCCTACAGTGTTGCCAAGGAGTACCGTGTTAGGTACCCAGTTAATGGGTTGTGGAGATCTGGCAGGCAGACTCTCCGCGTAAAACTGGTATTCAGCTCAAGTTGACTGGAAGCCGACCCCAATATACTTAATTGGGAAAAGGCTAGGTAGATGATGATTATTTCTGGTGTCAAGAGAACGCGTTATTCATGCCTGTTTACCCCTTTAGGACACAGGTGCAATTTTGAATGTTCTATGGTATTATTGAAAAAAAACGGAAATGCTATTCTGTAACCATCTCACCCTTAAGGCTTGTATTCATGCCAATGACCTTGTGCATATAAACGGAGCTAACTAAACCCTCTATGCGCCACTCCGCTACCCGCATTTTTATTTTTTTATAATAAAAATAATACATACCGTCATGACCCGTTACTTCGCCTGGGTTTTGACAGTTTTTTTAACATCTCCTCCAGATTTAAAAGTATTTCAAATCGCGATGTCTAAAAATCGATTTTTTATACCTCCATCTATCGATATTATGTAATTATTCTTCCAAATTCACTGGTTATCTGCCTAAAAATTGGTCTTAAATGTGATAGGCGAAGTATTGGTACGTTTCTCTAACTTCGCCTACATCATGTTATAGCGTCAAATATTAAATTTCATTTCAAAGTCTACTTACTACATCTAGTGTAAGTATTTTAGGAAGTGACAGACGACTATAAATTTTAAATAAAGCACCATAAAGTCGATTTTAAAAAAATAATCTTTTGTAGGCGAAGTTAGGCTACAGTTTGAAGTTAGTTCCATACATTTGATGTATTGCTGATAGGGCTGCCAATTTTTTTTGTTAATTTATATTACTGCAAAATAAAAGGGTAACAGTTTCTACAAAAAAAGAAAAATAGAGCTTGATAATTATTTATTAGAGTGCCAAAAATATTTATGATAAAAACTCAGCGAAAACATTTGCTTAAATTATTTGTATCCTTTAATCTACTTAGTTACGTCAATGCTTTTTTAGAGATCAATGCAGACATAAATGCAACTAGTTTCAGGTAATAATTACCTTATAACTAAATAGTCGGATTAAACATATAAATGTTTAATTAATTCGGAAACATA
Source organism: Lacanobia wlatinum (assembly GCA_947578705.1). Taxonomy (NCBI): domain Eukaryota; kingdom Metazoa; phylum Arthropoda; class Insecta; order Lepidoptera; family Noctuidae; genus Lacanobia; species Lacanobia wlatinum. Next base: position 29,423,563 of record OX388029.1, on the reverse strand, counting down.
GGAACTAGATAACAATATTTGGCTCATAATCCTTAAGTTCACATATAGGTAGGTACATCAATACTAAATTTTAGATATAAAATCAGACTAGACTAGGCCAATCATAGACTTCAAGTTTCTAGCTTAATAAGAAAATAAAATTTTATCAAAAAAGTAAACAGCAACAACATTTAACTTACATTAATACTTAGACATTAAATCAGTCTCAAAACACGTCAGTCAAAAATACAAAAACAAAAAACACTTTATTTAAAATAGACTTAATTATTATTGGATGTTGTAATTACTTAAATCAATATTAAATATGATATGACCCCTTCGAGAAATGTTTGGCTCAGGCAATACCCTAACAATATCATCTAAATGCTTCATAGTCCAAATATCATCTATTGTAGGATAAGTAAACACTGATCCTCTTTTAAATTTTGATTCCTTCACTTTCCTCACAAATTTGACCTCAGGCACGTCATCTTTCATCGATATTACTTTGCCTACGAAATGCTTTACGCTCTTTTTTGTAGCAAATTTAGCCAAAATCCAGGAATCTGTTTTAAATTTATTACCATTCTCTGTGAAATATTCAATGTCAGACATTCCGTAACTTATTGATGGTTCTACGTTTTCTTGTTCTTCTTGTTGGTAGTGTCTGATGAATTCGTCCATAGTTTCATATTCTGAATCGTCCGTTTCAGCTACAGACATTTCAATGCTGGATTCACTATCGGATCTCTTCTTTCTTTGTTTGATAGGTTTGTACGTCTTCTGCAACTTCTTTTTTCTAGTTTCCTTACTTATTATTTTTCTCTTCATACATGCCACGTCTTCTTTTATTTCTTGTGTAATTTCTTCTAGGGCTTTTCTTTTATTAGCTACCATTTCTTTTTTTATTGGGAGTAATTCCATGTGCAAGGCAGACCGTGATATTCTGACCCCTTTCATTTTAAGATTTGTATTTCCTTGCTTACTTTGCAGGTTTTTTTGAGACGATCCTGCTTTGATAGTGACATCAGAGGTAATTACAATTTTCGTTTTTTTGGTTTGTAGGCATTCTGGTATTTTGTTAATAAATGTCATATTTGCTTGGTCGTTCCTTGAAATTTTACTCAAGTAATGAACAGTTGATAGTTGTGAGGAGGATTCCTCAGTATTTTGCATGTAAGCATTGATACTCCTGATACACAAGTTATTCAAGCTATCGGGAGCCTTTGGCATCAGCGATGACTTCAACTGCAGTAATAAGGCAGAATTGGGCTGAATTTCTGGATCATTTTCTTCTAGTCTATTAATATTTTTTATTGCTTTTCCTTTCTTTGGTTGAGTTGATACATCCTTAAAATCGCTTGAAGAGACCGATTTTCCCGGTGGGACATTTAGTTTCTTGTTTCGTATTTTTTTATTTGGATCTGGACTGCGTGTCTCCTTCAGCCAGTCTAATAGTGCATTGTCAATAGTATATGGCATCACCTTGTGATTTGAGCCTGGTAGTTTACTTATTACTTTATCCGGGTTAAATGGTGCAATGCCAGTACTTTTGAATGCACTGATTATGTTGTGTGTTTTTTCGTTAAGTTGGTCCATTAATTTTTTGAGTAGATCTGGGAAATGTCCCTTGTGAATTGTTGCTTCCCTTGGGTTTTTTATCTTGTAACGTAATAAAATTTCTCTCCATAGTTTTTTTAATGGGCCAAAATAGCACACATCCAAGGGTTGAGTCAAATGGGATGAATTTGGGGGTAAAAATACGAAACGTATATCATTTTCTTCACAATATGTCACAATTTTGTGATTTATGTGGGAGGCCAGGTTATCTCCAATTAAAACCTTCGATCCAGTTTTTGTTTTAGCCCAGGGTAAAATAATACTTTCAAACCAATCTTCGAACAGAACACTATCGAACCATCCCGATTTAGAACGGTTGAATCTGGATCCTTTAGGTCCGTTCAGTGTCCATTGTGTGTATAAGTGCTCAGCTTTATACACAACGTATGGTGCAAGACATTCTCCTCCTGCAGTTATTGCGAACATTATAGATATAGCCCCCTTCGTATAATTTAACACCCTTTCGGGGTACTTGACTCCTCTTCTGAACAAACATTTTTGAGCCCCAGGATTATCGGTTAAATTTGTCTCGTCGTAATTTAAAATGTTCTCATAAGAGATTCCTTCCAGTGATAGCTTTAGATTTTTGAAATATTCCTCCATTTCTACAGGGGATTTTTCTGCACGGCTTCTTTTTATATTTTGGATCACTCTGTAGGTTAAGTCTGATTTATTTCGTTTTAAAAAAGTGTATGCCCACTTCTTTCCGGGTAACTTGTTATTAAAAATGGAAAGTCTTCCATTGACCTCCAAAAATCTAAAAATAAAACAGTTAAATTAGTAGGAGTTAAATAGTAGTAGGGGAAATTGAGAATAAAATGTGTAAAACTAAAATTATCAAGTGATTTTTTTATTCCTAGGCTTTACAAACGTTTATGCATACTCAACTCAAGTATATTTCTAGATACAATATTATTTTGAACATCACCTATGTACAACAATTCGCAAATCCAGAAGGGTCAAAGGACTGCCATATTCGGCGGCTGCAATTAACACTCTTTTTATATTATCTTCCTCCTCATCAGTTAGCCGAGTTGGGCATCCTGGACTTTTAGGGTGTTTATTATGTAGCTTGTCCAATAAAGTTCGACGAGGTATCCCAAAAGTTCTTTCTGCTTCGTATGAAGACATCGTTTTCTTTCTTAATGCTTCTACTGCCAATTCTATCATATTTTTTGAATGTTTCACAGTATATTCCCTTTTTTTGGGTTTCGTCGCTGGTCCCTTGATTTTTGGCATTGTCCATCGATAGTTCTGTAACCAGTTTTATGATCTAGATAAGCTCTCACACTACCTATCTAAACAACTGAACAAGCCTGTATTAACTGATATTTTAGTATGTTTATGATGTTAAATAACCTGGGTATAATATGTAGGATCAAAATAATTGTCAAGACGAATTAATGTTGCCCAAAATCGGTCTTCCGGTCTTTTGGTCTTCCTGCAAAAATCTTGCAAGTCTTGTGCTACAGTTACCGGACTAACCTAACCTAACCGTTACCATAAATATTCAATTAAACCCATGTTTGACTTTGACGTAATTTCCATGACTGCAAATTCGGTCTTATTCTTGCTCAAATCTTACAGGGTCCATCTTAGTCTTGGCCTTGCCAAAATGCAAGAACAAGACCAAGACCGATTTTGGGCAACACTAAGACGAATCAAATATTTTGAATTTCGTTGTTTCGAACGTTGGTAATTCAGTCATAGTTATTATGAAATTTCGGAAATTTAATACGTAGCCATCAGCTCCGTGTTATAATAATATTGCATTGTTATCTGTCTTGCACATGCATGCACAATTTCAGCTCAATCGGACAACATAAAGTGGGTCAAATTTAACTTGCAAGATTACAGACAGACACACAGCGGGACAGGTGAAACTAAATAAAAGCTTGTAGGTAATAATAAAATGCAAATGGCAATAAAAAAAGAATATTATAAATAAATATTATTACAATGTTGAAATTGACAACCCTAGGGGCAGGCGAAGTTTGGCAACAAGATGGCTGCCGCTATCACCATAATAACATTTTATTGAATTACCACGTTTAAACGTAAATTAGATAAAAAATTCTAGTGTCATATGAAAGAATATTAGTAGTAGATTATAATTTAATAATAAATTTAACCTTACCTGTTCTGTATCACTGCCTAAAACTGAAGTTAAATCGCAGACAAAATAAAACACGTCTTTTCTCTTGAGAAAAAATTGCACTGGTCGCCAATAACGTGAAGTTAGCCACAAGTATTCCTCAAAATCTTGCCATAGATGAAAAATAGTTATCATTTAGTAACTTTACGCGAAGCCAAGCCTAAAATAGAAATGGCAACTTCAACTTATTTGAAATTAGGCGAAGATATGTGGCACAGGCGAAGTAACGGATCACGACGGTATTTTTAAAAAGTAACAAAACAAAATCATTTGTATTGCAAAGCTGTAAATATTTTTTTTGTACTCTTTTGATACAAAATGAAGGAGTTAAATGGTTTCATCTGATTTGGAGGTGATTTGGTGTTTTTTTTCTTATTATGTGATACCCATAGACTAATTCTGGCTGAACCGAATGACGAATCATATCATGTAGATTACTAGCAATTTTTTTCAGATGTAATTTCTTTGTTAGTGCCGACGAAAAGCTGCTTCATCTGCACGCTGTTTTAATTTTTTTTCGAGAGAGCAGCCTTAAAACTTAGGTGAATTGAATCTGAAGTAAGCTGTCAATCGCAAGCACTAGAAGCAATGACATCACGTCATCTACGTTTTCACGATGAGTTGTGTACAAAATAGACCGGCTGATTGGTAAGGTGAATCTGTGTCAAAACAAAAGATGAGGGTGGTTTAGCTAAGCGGAGCGGAGCGAGTGGTACTTATTACTGCGGGCGGATATACTTTGTATGTAAAAAGTCATAATTCGAGGTTTGTTCTCGCCTGTTTCCTCCTCCAATATTTGACCAAATTAAAAGATATTTCACAAACTGAATAAAAATGATGTATACTGTGTCCCTATGTTTTTCTTTTTTCATGCATAGTTGCTAAATTTGTACACTCTGTTGACAGCGGTTTATCGGACAATTTTGAGCATTTTTTTAGAGTTCTAGTGCTTAAAAAAGAAAACTCTTAACTAGTAACTTTTTAGTGTAGGTACACTCCAGGTGACTGCGCCGCTAAACATCATGTTTATAGAAGTGCTTTCTTTAAAATGTTTCTCATTACGAAAAATTGCCAGGCATTTATACAGAAGAGGTGATACAGCCAGTGCCTTGCATAACACTCTTCCGTATTCCTAATTGTAAGAGGGGTCAGGCAAAGCTAGATATTAACTGTTCGTATATCTTAGTGACCTTTTTAGTTACCGAGATACACGCGAACGAAGTCGTGGGCAGCAGCTAGTTACTTAATAAATATTTCAGCCAAAGCCCATAACACAATATAATAATAAATAACAACGAAGCCGCGCTAAAAGCGTCGACGATTACTGACCGCAGTTGGCAGCTCTAATTAACACAATCACCAGGCAGGCAGCGCCCGATGACGCAACATGTGATAATTTCCCCGTACACAACATTGTTCTACATGGACACATTAACTGCAGTCCGACCACATCGTTACAGTTAACAGGTAACTGTCGGTGAGGTTCAATTGATAGCACTTATCAGCTGCTCAGAATTAACTGTATTATGGGTTATTTTTGTTTGGGTATTTGTGGTTGAATAAACAATATGCCTGATTTAGATATCTATGGGTAAATGATGTCAATAAAATAAATATGCTTCAGTGGTGTCTACTTCATCATAATCACTCACCAGCAGTAGGTATGTTGCTGGATAATATGTAAGTCTCTTCTGTTCATCCCGATGGTGAGTGTGGGAGAAGAGTGGGAGAAAGAAAGAAAAATGTTTATTTGGTACTCGCACAAGACAGGCAAAAAGTCAAATAAATTAAAAACTACCAGTACCTAATACTTAATTAGTAAAAGCTAACAAACATGAATTTAATCTATGTGAGGCCAGGTCCCCTTCTTAGTGTATGGAGAGATTAAAAAAAAAAAATTACCTATTTATTTATTTATTTCTTGCTTACATATACACAATACTAATTAGTAGACATGCATTAAAATTTCATGTCGAAGTCAATACTTTGACATGTAATTTTAATGCATGCCTACTAATTAGTACCAATGTACCAATGTTACCAATGTACATGCACCCTGTAAGGGCACTGCAAATTTAAATAGTACTTATGTCAAATGATGAGGTAATATTATGTAGGTAATGCTCATTCTTAATACTATTACAATTCAATTCAATATTAAAATTCAATTTCATATCACAATTCCAATTCAATTTAATTTTAATTATAATTCATTTATTTATTTATTCAAAAAAGGTTCACCAACAGCTTCTGTATAAAGTGTTTCTTAGGATAAGTATTACAAAGCCTCATTCTTACACAGTCGCCAATTACAGGTCAACCAACATTCACAAAATTAGCAATAACACATAATATTAGAATTCCAATATAAATCCAAAACAAACTGGATCATAGTTATCTTAAATAAACGCTTATTATTATATATTTAATATTATAAATGCGAAAGTAACTCTGTCTGTCTGTCTATCGCGCTTTCACGCCAAAACTACTGAACCGATTAAAATCAAATTTGGTACATAGATAGTCTAGGGCCTGAGAAAGGACATAGGCTACTTTTTATCCCAGGAGTAGGTTCCCTAGGGATCACGCAGGCGAAGCCGCTGGCAGAAGCTAGTTTACAATATAAATTAAACATGTCATTTTATTTAAATTATTTTGATTTAAAGAACGAAAGGGGATAAGAATGAGTGAGAGCCTCAATCAAAAAGATACATAAATAAAATTGAAGTGTCTGTTTGTAGTATCAAAACAACAGCTGTTCACTAAACGCATATCCTACTAATCCTACTCTTACTAAAATTATAAACTAGTGGACGTCACGCGGTTTCACCCGCGTAGTTCCCGTTCCCGTGGGAGTACGGGGATAAAATATAGCCTATGTTACTCCCTGATAATGTAGCTATCCATTGCTGAAAGAAGTTTTCAAATCGGTCCCGTAGTTTCGGAGCCTATTCATTTCAAACAAACAAATCTTTCATCTTTATAATATTAGTGTAGATTTGACGACACGGTTGGCGCAGTGGTTGAACGATTGACTGCTGCGCTGCGTGTCGCGGGTTCGATTCCCGCACGGAACAAATATTTGTATGGCCTACAGATAGTTGTCCCGGGTCTGGCTGTTTGTGCATGTGTTTTTATATGTTTGTAAACGCACCCACGATACAGGAGAAATTCCTAGTGTGGGGCAACGATTAAAAAAAAATGTGAAAGTTTGTGAGGATTGATGTATGTTTGTTACTCTGTCACGTCAGAACGCCTGTAAGGATCTTCATGTAATTTGGCACAGAGGTGGATTATAGTCTAGAAAAATACATAAGGTACTTTTGATCCCGGGAGAATGTTCCCTAGGGATCACGCAGGCGAAGCTGCTGGCAGAAGTAGTGAATGTATGTACGGGACTAACCTATTATATACCATAAAAAGCATTTTTTTTTCGACTTTCAGTTTGTTCTTTGTTGTAAAAAACTGAAAGTCGAAAAAAAATGCTTTTGAAGGGATTTTCAGGGGGATATAGCTGATGGTATAAGGCCTAAACAAAACGTTTATTTTAAAAGTGTTTAGTGTTCTGTGCAAAAAATATAAATTCCATAAAATTATTAACAAACACGGACGAAGTAGCGGGCAGCAGCTAGTTAACTTCTAAGTGTCTGAAAGCTTTATTAAATGAGAAACATATTTCCATAAATAGATTACTGATTAAGCTTATGGAGCCAGACTTGCAGCCGCCGCACAAAAGATGAATAATAGAAACGGATGAATCAAACTAAACAATATGCACCTACTTAATGTCTTTTCAGTTACTAAAAGAATATTCAAGATAATTATTTTTAGGGTTCCGTTGGTTATAACACCCTTTGGGTACGGAACCCTATTACTAAGCCTCCGCTGTCCGTCCGTCTGTCAGCGGGCTGTATCTCAAGAACCGTAAAAGGTTGACAGCTGAAATTTTCTCAGATTATGTATTTCTAATGCCGCTATAACAACAAATAATAAAAATTAAGGTTTATGGTACGGAACCCTTCGAGTGCGAGTCAGACTCGCACTTGACAGGTTTTCAAACAAGCTGTCAGTCCATACAAACATGACTACCACCTTCCACTCCAGCAGCTAAGTTTACAGTGTGTGATGCTGACAGAATAGCTCGGCTGGTTCATTCAGGCACATTTTCAGCATTGACTTAATGGTGTTTGTCGCTGATACCTGGAAATCGGCCGTCAGTATCAGCTCAAGCTAGCAGGTATCATCATCATATCAGCCAAAAGACGTCCACTGCTGGACATAGGCCTACCCCAAGTCTCGCCACAACGATCGGTCCTGCGCGTCTTGCATCCATCGGCTACCCGCGACCTCACCAGGTCATCGGTCCACCTTGTGGGAGGCCGCGCCAACGTTGCGTCTTCCGGTACGCGGTCGCGACTTCAGAACTTTTTGGCCCCCTCGACCATCTAACTGTGAATACTTGCGATCACGCAAGGAAACTCCAAGCATTGCTCTCTCCATTGCCCTTTGAGTGACTTTGAACCTTCTGATGGGGCCCATAGCAGCCCATGAGCAGGTATGCGTATGTTAAAAGTACATAATAACACTACTATTGCCCACACATTATGTTAGTGAGGAAATAAGTTAGGTCTGGCGGCTCTGGGATCTTAGTCCATAGGTACGTTTAATCATTTTCCAGCAGATTATGTGTCAGCATGTCTGCAATTTTGCATTAAGAAAAAAAGCGCGCTATATCTATGAATTATAAATTATATAGTATCATCTTTTATCAATTAGTATAAGTAATTTTGCTGAAATTAATTTCGATTTTATTTATGTACTTACACTAAGGTATTTATGGAATGTACGTGAAACCATAGATGCGGTCGTCCTATAGTGAATAATGTTCCAAAGGTGAAATTCAAAGAACCAACATTGCAACCTCTATAAAAAGAACATAAATTATCGGAAATACCTGAAATATTTGTAACGGAGCACATACATAGGTAGTAATAATATAGTATATCGGCCATGTTGTTTCCATATCGCCATTGCTGCTTTTAGGTTTTCCTGAAAAACATTCCTGTTCGTATGTACAATCACGTGATAACTGTATCGGTATGGGTCGGGCCACGTAATAGGGTAAACAAGTGAGGACAAGTGAGGAGTTTGTTAAAAGCATGGGTAGTTAAACATGAGTCAAGCATAGGTGCCTGCTACAGTGTGACTATCAATCCAAAACCTAATATCTAAAATTCTTCCGTTACTGACTGATTGAGTGACTGACAGACAACGCACAGCCGAAACTACTGGTCGTAGAAATCTGATATTTGGCATGTAGCTTTAATACACTCTGTAGGGGGCACTAAGAGAGGATTTCCCGACATTCCTAAGGGAACGGGAAAAAACGGGATGTGCGCGTACGAAGTCGCGGGCAAACGCTAGCGAAAGCTCTAAAATCTGAGTACATGACTCAGTTTGTCTTTCTTCAAATTCTTTACAATTAATTGCTTTGTTTTCACATTCCACAGCTGGGCAAAGGTACTTTTGATGGCCTAACTGCGGTAAAATGTCGACTCCATCACTCTTATTTTTAAAATCTCTGTATTGTGTAGCGATTGATTAGCAGATTCATGAAAAATGTTCTATATAGAATTAGAATGTAAAATATGACTTGCCAAACAGCTCAGAGATTATTTAAAATAAGGCCCTATTTGTACTAGGTCTAAGAAAATTTACAGTACTCGGCCGAAAAATGGCAGAAAGAATTTTAGAGAAAGTTGGACCTTGAGCGGCTTACCTACTGTCATGTAAATCTACCTCGTATGTGACTGTCTCTTTCAAAGCTTATCATTTCAGCCAATATGCGTCCACTGCTGAACATAAGCCTCCCCCAAAGAGCGCCAACCATCCCGGTCTTGAGCCGTCCGCATCCATCCGCTGCCAGCTACCTTCTTCAAATCATTGATCCATCGTGCCGCAGGGCGTCCCACACTACGTTTGCCCATACGCGGTCTCCACTCTAACACGTATCTGCTTCATCGACCGTCTGTCCGTCTGCAGACATGGCCGGCCCACTTCCACTTCAGCATGCTGATTCTATGCTCAATTATTTCAAAGCTCAATGTTACATATTTACCGAAAATTGAAAGAACTTACCTTATACATATAATCATTAACTAATGTTATTACCTAACAGGATAATCAGGAGGATAAGACTTACACCTGACTCCTGACGACATGTTCAAAGTTCAACAAACTCAACAGGGAGGGAAAACTAGCGAGTGTACCTCTGCGACGTCACAGGGGGAAGGAAGGTTCAAGACTGTGGGTCAGAATGGACATGGTGTAGGTTAAGGATGTCTGTGAATGACGACAGCGGACACGCCTTCAGTTTAAAGCAGGAAGGAGCTACTGCAACTTACAATAGGTACAGTTTCCGACGCTGATTTCAGCTACGGTATTTTTTTTAGAGAGTGCTTTCACTGTGCGTACAGCTAAGGAGTGGAATTCCCTGCTTTAGTCTGTGTTGCCACGGTGATAACTGGGGGTCTTTAAAACCTAAACGTCTTTTATAATGCGCACAGCAAAGGAGTGGAACTCTCTGCCTTCGTCTGTGTTTCCGCTTACAACCCTCATCTCTTTAAAATTTGTCTCTGTCGTCTCTGACCTAGACTAGAGTCAAGAGCAAACTCATCTCAAATAAAAAAGAGATAGGAGTGATTAGGTTACTTCTTCGCAACCCTCATCTTTTTAAAGTCAGAGTGAACAAGTTCCTTCTGGGTAAGCTCGCTCCATCGTTGACTTTGTCTCTGTCATCTCTGACTTAGACTAGAGTCAAGAGCAAATCCATCTCAAATAATAAAAAAAAAACAGTAGAGAGGAGTGCATAGGTTACTTCTAGGCAAGCGTGCTCCATCGTCAATCACATAATCGCTTACCATCAGGTGAGATAGTGGTCAAACACGAGCCTGTGTGATGGGCTATTATGAGTACTACACTCTTACAGGCTTATTCATCAAAAACTCTTTTTTTTCTATGTATGATTAGATTTTAGAATCAACTAAGTAATCAGTATTTATAGTAATCAGAAGGTTGGATGAAAACTTCAACAGCTGCACAGGACCAATTGATGTCCCACAAACAAAGTTATCGCAGACAATCTCAATCAGATTCCTCACGCGACCAAATATAACAGCCTAGTAATGCTCCTTCATTCATACCTCCGGGGTTTTCCTTAAAAGAAAGACGATCAAGTATTCAAGGTCTTCACGGTCATCAAATCTTGAATACAAATCTTGGGCTATCCCCGCGTATGAAAGTCTTTGTTTTTTTGCAGTAATAAAAATCTTGACCAGGGCATCGAGCTGCGGTAGTGTTAAGGCCGTATCTTTGAAATAAATGATAGCTCGAAAGCACCGATTTCATCTCCTGGCACCGCGCAGTCCCCGCATGCTTCCACGCGCAATGTTCGTAATATCGAACCTAGCGCCACAACATCAAACTAATTCAAACCGCCAACTGATTCAGTGTTGCCCGCACGCAAACTTCATAAACTTCTTCTGTCAAAATATTAACACAAATCAGCACTCTTATAAACAGTGATATTAGACGTAGATAAAATACAATTTAATAAAATATCGAGAGACGAAAAATATTGATTTGTTTTATTACTCATTTTTTACAATCGTTGGTAAATTATATCATGTTTTGTATGGCCCCAAATTATTGTGAAAACTACTAATTCAGTTGACTATTTAAGAACATGGCCATAATTGTGCGATAGAGATAGCACTAGAGACTTTTAAGCATACGGAAGGTATGGAGTAGACCAGTTGTATAAAATTTATATTTTGATCATAATTGAAATATGTACACAAGTTATGAAAACGAATGAAAATATAAGTAGTCAATTTGTTTTTTTTTTCGCGTGGCTTTACTCGCGTAGCCATTTCCACAGAAACCGTGCATTTTCCGGAGATTGTTTTGTATCAGTGAAAAATAAATCGAACGTCCTGTAAACATATATTTTTAACTCTTTATCATATTAGTTGAGTTCAATACCTAGTTAACCAATATTAGAACCTAAATGTGATGCAATGACTCTTTCAGTAAAGTTCCATCGGAAGTATACATGAGCACCGCTGCTATTATATGCGGCATTCCAAATCCGGGGCTGTAGGATAACCCTGGTTCTATCCTCAGGCCCATATTTCTAAGTAGTAAATAGTTTCATCCTGATTGTTGTTTCATCCACGGAACATCTTCAAGACTTATACCAAATCATGGAAAAATACTTGTATTAAACTACTTGACCGTCACTGGAAGCTTTCTTATGAGATGGCATTTCCGTTTCCCATCGATTTCTTACCAGTTTTCGTACTTTTATCCCCTCTATACTTCCGGCTCAGGTTGCGGGTAGTTTTTAGTTTTCGTAAAAAAGTGGCACGCCATTTTTGTTCACACGCTTCGCGAGCATGTCAAAATAACTGTACAAATATTACAAAAACTGGGGTGGAAAAGAAATTTCGAAAAATCTGTTGTTTCTCCTCAAAAGAGTATAATTTATTTAGGGATACTATGGAAACCATGGCAAAATCAAAAAAATCTTACCAAAAGAAAAGATTCAGGGCATCATTACAAAGATAAATCAGGCTCTCGGACAAGAGCGGTTAACTTTGAAGGAGTTGCAGAAAATAGTGGGACTTATCAATTTTGCCAGTTTTGTTGTCCCTCGGGGTCGGCTCAGTCATCGACTGTTACTAATGTTCGTAAATTCGCTGCAAGTCCTGCCATCAAAGACCTACCCACTACCACAAGGTGTCTTAGAGGAACTAAACTGGTGGGCCCAAAATGGTCAAAGGTCAACACCCCTTCAGTACCCTCCTCCAATAAATTTTCTGACGACAGATGCGTCGGATCAAGCGTGGGGACAACTGAACAATTTAGCTCTGTCAGGAACTTGGTCGCAAGAAGAGAAAACGCTGCATTGCAATGAAAAAGAAATGCTAGCAATATTATATGCTCTATAGAACCAAGTTCATTGGCTTCATCAAAGTTCGCTCCTCATTCAAAGCGACAACAGAACTGCGGTCACCTACTTACGAAAGGAAGGAGGTACGAGGACATTATCCCTGTTGGAAATAAACTATCGAATTCTGAATTTGTTAGATCAACATCAGATACACTTAAACGTACACTTCATTCCGGGCAAATACAACAATCATGCGGACCATTTATCGCGCCTTCGCCAACCTCCAGAATGGCACTTACTACCGACTTGTGTTGAAACAGTGTTTGCAAAATGGGGAACCCCAATAGTAGATCTATTTGCCTCGACGACTGCTCACGTAGTGTACAATTACGTGTCCCTAGATCTGAAAGATCCTCAAGCTCTGTTCCACGATGCCTTCAGTGCCCCATGCAATTACCAGCTCGCTTGGATATTCCCACCACCATTCCTAGTCCCCAAAGTCCTGTCTCACTTAAACCAGTCGATAGGAATATTCCTATTAGTAGTACCTCGATGGGAGAGGGTATTCTGGCGTGCCGATCTCAAAGCCCGAGCGCTCGCGGCTCCATTAACTCTGAGAAACCTACAGAGATACCTAATAGACACGTCGACGGGACTCCCACCACCGCAGGTCGAGAACATTGTCCTCGAAGTTTGGAAGTGTGGGGGTGGTCCGACGCGATAAAGACATGGAACGCTCAACAACTATCACTGCTTAAATTTTTTTGGCGAAAATCGACACTAAAAATCTACGAGGTAGCCTGGAAGCGCTGGACGTCGTGGTGCCGTAATAAAAACCTTGACTTAATGAATCCCACTGGTTCACAATTAGCGCAGTTTTTATGTGATTTATATTTAATTGATAAGTTGTCGTATAATTCAATACTTTTACATAAATCGGTAATTTCTACACTATGTAACGCTGAAACTTCAAGTCAGTTAAGTTCACACGTTCTAGTAAGACATGTTTTAAAATCTATTGCCCTTAAAAGTCCAAAGATCACAAAGCCTCCAGTTTGGGATATTGATAAATTAATTTCATTTTTGAATAATTACACAATTTATTCAAATAATCTATTTCAAACATCACGTCATACTGCAATTTTGTTGTTGCTTTGCTCTGATAGGCGAATACATGATCTAACTCTACTTGATATTGATCCTAATCATTGCATAAGATCTGATAGCAGTATAATATTTTGGCCTCGGTTTGGCTCTAAAACTGACAGCAGTAATTATTTATAGGCAATCCGGCTGGAAATTGCTTTTAAATACCGATAGCTCCAACCTTAACCCTATATACTGGACAGAAAAAAACTATAGCATTATTAAATGAAAAACGTAAAGCGGGAAAATCAACTAATTTATTTATTACGATTAGAGGTGTGGGTAAACCTGCTTCACGTACAGCCATTGCAGGATGGGTAAAGACCTTGTTTCGGGAAGCTGGCATTGCAGCCACACCAGGTAGCACCCGGTCTGCTGTAGCCTCCAAAAGCTGATTTCAAAATTATCCTCTCGGCGAAAGTATTTTAATAGCAGCGTTTTACCCGAAATAAAACTCATGTTAAAATACTTACCTCACTGGAAGCTTTCGCTTTATTTCTGCCTGGTTATATGAGACAATGAACAAAAATGGCGTGCCACTTTTTTACGAAAACTATAAAGTACCCGCAACCACCAGGTGGCGCCACTGAACCGGAATGATAGAGGGGATTAAAAGTACGAAAACTGGCAAGAAATCGACGGGAAACGGAAATGCCATCTCATAAGAAAGCTTCCAGTGAGGTAAGGGTAAGGTAATTTCAGGTAAAACGCTGCTATTGTATTGTACTGTATTTTACTTCGTAAACTATACCTACCAAGACTTTTGATAGGTTGGAATGGCGGAAAAATGTTAACCTTATTCTGTTGTTTGTAATGTTTATTATCGTAAAAGCGAAAGAAAGTAAGCATTTTAAACAAATTTGGACGGTAAAAATTAAAAATAAATGTATAATTGTTTCGCCGACTTTATGAAAAGGCTATCAACACTTGATTTACATACTTTTTATTGGAGATATATCTAATGAGACGTTGAAAATGCGTCATAACTAACTTAAGGCTTTGAAATGACGTCATTGTCAATTAAATTGAACTTACTAATATTTTATTTTTACAAAAATATGTCTGTGGTACGAGATGAAGTAAGGCTGAAATGATGAGGGATAAAGAGTCACAAAATATCAGGAGCCCAGAATTATGATAAATTAAAATTGGCCTAACAACTATTACAACATCATATTGATTTAGATTTATAACATTAGTAGGATTAAATATTTTTCATTTATTTCTGGTAGGTACTTCTAAAACCCAAGCAGAAAAGTCGGGGTAAAAAGCTAGTATTTACTTAACACATTTTTCACAATTCAAACGCGACTCCATAATTTTCCCTAGGCTTGTTGCCTTTGACATTTAACACATTGATGTTTGACGTATTTCAATCCTAAAATGAAAACATTTATTTTAGCGTGTGTCTTGAGTTAAAATGTAAGATTAACACTGTATAAACAGACACTCCAATATAGAAAACATAATGTTTGCCCAATATTGCTTTGTGAGATGAGAAAATTGGAGGATACAGTACATATGTACAAATAAAGGTGATGACTTGGAGACGTTATTTTCTTCAAGCCGTTGCTATTCATTTCCTGGAAAACGAGTCCATTGTCGTCTTCAGGTAGGAAGTCCCAACAACGTTGTACTTTATTTAGTTTTGCTCTTTTATTTCATACCAATTTTATACATAATTCAAAAGTTAGCGTGGATAGAAAAATCTTGCGTATTATATTGTTCAAGGTCATAAAAACACACATTCACATGGTGCAGACATTTTTTAACACTAAATTTATCTATAAACGGCTAAACTATTAGCATTTACTGTAAAAAATATATTGAAATTACGAAGATCTGACAGCTCCGATTTGCAGAAAAGTGATACAGGTCCTGCTTGCAAGAGCTCCACGGAGCATCTGAAGAACTGAACGAATGAGAGAGATGCAAATACTTTTGCAAAGCAAAAGATGAGATGAAGATAATAAGAGTGTAGATCGGAATAAAAAAACGTAAGTGCCAAAATAAATTTTCGGATTTGATAACATAAAAGTATTATTATATCAAAATCTGTTCAGTTGAAACCTCGATAAGTTTATTTTATATGCTTTAAAGTTATTTTCATTGGATCAATCTAAAGCGTTACGTCTTGTAGCTAAAAAAGTAAAAAGATATTTCGAACTTTGTGATTATTTTCTATCGAGAAAATTTCTTCGTATCGTGTATTCCTTCAGTTGAATACTAGATCATAAAGTCAAAAAGCATATACCGTAATCTCACATCCCTGTTCGTGGTACCTAACAAGATACGTTAAAACGAAAAACGGCCTTATTCTAAAGGTATCCCCTTAAGGTTCCGTCCTCTATTATAACAAGTAAGGCTCAAGGAAAATGAAAATAAAAATGCTGTCTGTGAAATATTAGGTTTTACCTATAAATTGTCACTGGAAAGGCAAAATTACCTACGTATCTTAGTGAGCCTATGGCATTTAGTATTTTGCCTTTCCAGTGACAATTTATAGGTAAAACCTAATATTTCACAGACTGACTACTGCGGTTTTTTTTCTGGCCATTTTGAATTTCTAGTTTCGGTTGGTCTTTGAATTCTGAATTCAAATAAACTTCATTATAAAATTTAAAGGATGTTATTCTTTTTCGAAGTCATTTATTTTTGTAGAATTGCCATATTTATGAAATCAAAAAGACATAAGCTCCCTGCTGAAGTCATTGTGTGACGTATTAAAAAGTGCTGGTATTCAGCATTTTTGATTTAAAAAAAAGTCAAAACTTGGATGGAAACAGAAATACATAAGGATAGTACCCATCTGACTCATACCTACTTGTTACTTGAGGAAAAATAAATTGAATTAAACAGACACGTTTTGACGGAAACTATTAGTATTATGACGGGACCCTAAAGAGCAGTTTAAACTCCTGAGTGATCTGGCCGACCTTGAGATCTACAAGGATAATGGAGGTTCTACGAAGCGAACAGAAGACAGTTATTCGTTCGGAAAGGATTTCCCCTCGCCAGGCGGCGCGTGCGCATGCCGCGGGAATGTTGCGCAATCTCGGTGTAACGGAGTGGACCACGTGGTGATAACACCTACCTACATCTGTGCTGTGATTGGTGGACAGTAGGCTAATATGGCTTAGAAAATTGATAGAATGTTTTAATGATTGATTGCGACGATCGTATGTGACATATTAATGAAAGTATGCTGTAGGTTTAGGGTTAATTTTATGTACGTAACATATTCATGTACTTAACTGGGTCTCGGAAATGTGAACACCCCATCTTGGGTTAGATCGGACGGCAGAACCAGGCCCGGGTCGAATGCACGTTGTGTTCCACGCACGCCTCAAAGAGATGTCAGCATAGAAGATGGGCCCGCTAGGGCCTGTGCCTGCCAGAGTTGCGGAATTTGTTCGAACCGCGGCCCTGAAACACAAATGGCATTAGGAGGAACACGGATGGGTTTTAGTCAGTAAGAGTTTGACACTTCCTTCTGCTCCGCCCAGAGCGGGAGGAGTCATTTGATGATTTCCCATTCTAAAAAAAAACACCTCAACCTTAGTTGATACATAACATAACGACATACCTACGTATCGTGATCCCCATAACTTACATAACATAAATACAGCGATATATATGTATTTATGTAGCATATAATATAACTACATAACAGATCATCTTAATAACACTTAATAGTACTCGCGAGCTGGTAATAGTTTAAGTAAGGTAGCGTCAGCATCAGCAACGAAAATCGAGGAAATTACCATTTTAAATCGTCATACAATTTTAAGATATAATTTAAACTGATTCTTAACAATTATAAACACAACATATTATTGTGTTATTTTGTTGTTTAGATTTTACTCTTTACAACAAAAATTTTAGCTTTGCTTACTGGCCGTACTTTACTAATGACCGCTACGATATAAGCTAGCTGGATATCGACTAGCATATACGTTACATACCTAGTGTTACAAAGTTGAGCTATTTAATAAATTAGCTACTTACATCAGCATGCAGATCAAGTGTTAATAAACAAGATTTACTAGTAAACAATGTTTTATTAATCATGTTTAACGCAATTTGCACATTAAATGTGTTCCTATGAGCTCTTAGATGATGAATCTTACAGACTACAGTGCTTCCCAGGAGGGGATTTGGTGCCTTAAAGAATCTTTACGGGTTCGTTTGAGTGGGGGTGAAGTTCTTGATGGTGTCTCCTTGGTAAGCAAACATCCCGATACTCTCTAGACTAGACCAATGCTGCCAAAATTATTTCGAAGGTGACCGACAATATTGAATCCGAATCAGTCGGCGGATGACCTAGCTAATAAATTTAAACAAAAGTCAATGAACAATTACAAAGGTTTTTGTATTTCCCTTTGGTACTTTCCAACATTTTATAATCTGGCTGCTGTGGTTGTAAAGAAAAAACTGGCCAAGTGCGAGTCGGACTCGCGTGCAAAGGGTTCCGAACGAATTTAATTTTTTTTAACATGTTATTTTAACACTACAGACTTCTAATAGGTTTTCCTGTAATCTTTAGGTAAAGATCTATTATCTCCATTTTTTTCAAAATTTTAGGCTCAGTAGATTCGGAGATAAGGGGGGGGGGAATAAATGCGTCTTATTTCTTGAATAACTTCAAAACCATTTATTTTAAAATCATAAAAAAAATATTATTAAAACCCTCACTGTAAGCCCTTTCATTTGATATGTCACACGATATTGTTCAAAAAACTTTTTTTTAAATTTTCTAGTTTGACCCCCAAAAGTGACCCCCATACTAAACATTTAATAATTTACGTAACGCGTCCGTGTTTGGGTCACAAAAGTCCATATGTGTACCAAATTTCAACAGAATCGGTCAAGTGGATCCGGAGAAAACTGGCTGTGACAGACGGACAGACAGACAGACAGACAGACACCCGAGTAATCCTATAAGGGTTCCTTTTTTTTCGGAACCCTAAAAATAACTATTTTCTACTTGGTTGTATCATAACTTCGTAAAGAATACGCGCCACCCCAAATGCGTATACAAAATGACATCCTATCAGCGCAATCTATCAAAAGATGAATGAAAACTGAGGCTTTTGTCAGCGAGATTGTCAAAATGCTTTACAGTGACCACGTGACATTTTGGTGACCAGCCGCGCTGCTGCCGCGCGGCACTTTGCGACAAATAGAAACTGACTTCTGAGTTTGTTTCGGAGTTTCTTCCTAGGACAGTCTCTACGAAACCCCAGCCTCATCTAGTTTCAAAATACCAAGAAAAACTTGACGTGGTGTACTATATTATATTATATTTTTAATCTCTTTATTAAATTAACTAGCTTACCCGTGCCCACTTCGTTGGGCGGTATTTTTCGGGTTAATATATAGCCTATGACACACACAAATAACGGGGCTTTCTATTGGTAAACGAATTTTCAAAATCGGGTCAGTAGATCCAGAGATTACCCCTACAACCTCATAAACTTTACCTCTTTGTAATATTAGTATAGAAGTATGGATATCATTAATCAATTTTTTTTTTTAGATAATCGTTTTCGCTGAAGCTTTCGCAGAAAAACGCTACTTTGTCTTAAGCCCCAGGAATAAGGGACTAAGCACTCCGAGGTTGGTTCTAGCAACCCCCTCCCTGGCCGCCTAACTTCCTCAGTACCATAACCTTAGGTATTTCATCATCGCCTATCAAGGTGAGCAAGTCCTCCACTCGTCCTGTAACGGGCACTTATCGGAAGCCGTATGATTCAGCTGTTAAGACGAAGTAATTGTCAGGCGCTGCAGCCGACGTGTGAATCCATCTGTGACAAGAATTTGAATAGCATGCTATCATTTGTCATACCTTGGTGTTAATTGTTGTGGTGAAGTCGGTTAAAAAGAGAGCTGAACATTAAAAATAATTTTGTGTTAGCTAGTTTCAAACTAAATATCATTATGATGTATTCTTCAAGAAAATAACATGTTTAAATGATGATATGATACATGAAAATAGAGATGAAAAACCTTGGTAAAAACCTTAAAAGTCCATCAAATAAAACAAAGGTGATAAAATAAGAAGCAAAAAAAGTTTTTGATTTGATAAAATTCTTCGAAATATTTAATGTTACTTAGGTATAATAAAATAAGTATATTATTTGTCTGCAATTATTTTGTCTTTGTATTCGGAACTGGTATATTTTTGAGCGAAACTCGATTGTACTGTCAGCAAAAGCGGACAAAAATGACTTTACTGAGTGATTGAGTGACTGACAGACAACGCACAGCTGAACCTTGGGGAGTGTAGGGGAGAAAGAGAGGATTTCTCATCATGCCTGCGGGACCGGAAAAAAAAAAACGGAATTTGCACGTACCAAGTCGTGAGCAAAAGCCACTTTTTGTATATTTTGAGTTTTAGAAGTAGAATATATCGATGACCATTGTCGAGTAACTCCTACGCAAAAACAAATGACTTCAGGCCACATTCATTTTCACTTCTTCGTGCAATGAAGTTAAGGTTTCCCAACCAAATTCTTTTGTTGTCGATACCCTGCTGACCAACGCTTCCAATTAGACCTTTACTTATAAGTATGTGTTCAACAAAAATGCCTAAGTGTACCCAAAAATGTGGGTGAATGCTTTGCAGTCGGAGTGACCGTGACCTTGGCTTTGGTACAGGTCTTACCGGTATAACTTGGAGGCAAACTTGTTTAGGTCCGTGCATTTTTTACCTTTTAGCGTAAGGTTCAGGTAGCCTTACAATTTAGCACGTAAGCTTCTTGTGGTATATGTAGACTGGTAGGCTTAGCGTATGTATGTGTTTATTGTGGGTGAGTTGGATTATTTACTTTGGTTTGTGCTTTGATTGTAATATTAGTGGAAATAGTTTTAGTAAAGGTAGAGTTAAGGAACAAGGTTAATCGATCAAGGTCTACACTTCCCGCGGTCGTCCTGTGGATGCATGACCATCATGTTCGAGAACTTGCCGGCATGTAAAGCTGCCAGTCCCAGATATTACCCACTATATTTAATGGGGTCGTCTTCCAGTCTCTAAATGAATGCAGTAATATTTGAAATAGAGCTGTTGGGTACACGATTTGTGGTATCCTATTAAAAAAAAAATAGATAGATTAGTTGCCATAATAAACCTAGCGTAGCCGTTAATGACATAAACACTGCAAACACTGGCATTGCATAATTATCTACGTGTCAGAGATGTGGGCGCTTACATAATGGTAGTACCTACCTACACGTGTCCCGTATATTCATGACAATATCTGTTGAACGATCCGCTGATGTCCAGGCGGGGCGCTTAGGGTTTCGTATGGAACCAGGAAGCCCTGTTCCGATGCTGTATATTCGCAGAAAGAGACTTACTAGATCATCGCTTCCTTACATAGTATTCGAGGAGCATCTTAACCTTTTGACCGCCAGAGCGTAAACGCATCGGCGTCCTTCTCATGCCAAGCACAAATTCGGCGCAAATATCTAAAAAAAAAATACGTATTCCAATGTCTTTTCGAAAACCTATTAAGTAATCATTGCTTTTCGTTCCATTTTTTTAAATAAAATATTACTCGTAACTTAATCACAGTTAACAGATTTAGTATATATTTATTTTATACTTAAAAATATTGTTTGCTTGTCGGCTATAGCCGACGGTGGCGTGTTGGGCACTTTTTCGTTGGTCGGCTATAGCCGACCGTGGCGGTCTAAAGGTTAATAACGCGATTCAGAAAATGACGAACGAGCTACTTATGTCTAACAGTTTCTCCGCGGTATTTTTACATACCTGGATACAGTGTGCTTGCGGTATATTATACCCAACTATGTATGTACATAGTTTCGACCTTAAAGATTGTATTGATGAGCAGAGTTCATCATCCACTTTACCTGCGTAGCCAGGGTATGGGCTTCGAAGGCATCCTGCAGTGCGATTCTGTATACCTCTCACTGCGTAAGCTAACGTGAAGTGAATGACAGCTCACTTCATGTGAGCTGTCATTCCATACAATCAAGATGGAACGTCAGTTCACTCCGTGCTCACTTCACCTAAGTGTACACGGTTGTTGACAGAATATACCCGCTGTAGATGTAGGTGTTTTCAACGTACAGACGCCAGCACGTCAAGCTACTAGAAACTGTCAAATTTTTCCAATCAACCTTGAACCTTGAAAGCTTAAGCGATAAAGTTGAAAATCTATTAAAGAAATTTGACAGATTGTTGTAGCTTGATGTACCTACTTTCGTGGCTATCGAGCATTTATATATTCATCAACAAATTTATATTATTAATTAAAAAAAAAAATTTTTTTAATTATATTTTTTTTCTCTACGTGATTTGTACCATTAAAATAATACACATTTTTTTTCAATAAACGTTGTATTTCAACTTACCAATGATGTATATCGCTGTCGATAACCCCTGGATTTGGAAAGGGTTGGATGCTTTTATTGTTTCTTCGAAGTCGCATTCTGCGTCATTCCAATCAATTCCAAATATATAAAATAAAAAAACAAATAATAATGGTCGTTATAAATTTAATTTTCCTTGTTAAAATTAGCAAGTAAGGAAGATGACACAATCACATTTTTAAAATTTCCATAATGGCACATCTCTTATGTTTTTATTTTTAGTTTAAGGAAATAAGTAGATATTGAAAAACTACCAAAAAATGTGTGATGACCATTCATGACATTTTATTTGCTATTTATTTTTAGTTTAAGGAAATAAATAGATATTGAAAAACTACAAAATAATGTGTGATCATACTTTTTTTTTGCTAGTTTTAAATTGTGACGAAGATTCATTGAGATTGTGTGTGTTGTGATTGTGTCGTTATAGATTGAGTTGAAAAGGGTAAATAAAGTAACAAGGTGTACTGGAGGGCTTCCCTGTGAACAAAGCATTGTGAAATGGCCGCATTTCAACTGACCTAGAAAGAAAACAAAAACAAAAGAAAAAGCACAAACATTGTCACGTGCCAGTCGCACTTCGACAGCGAATCACTACAACGCTGTTTGCAACTTCTTTAGGCACTTGTCTCACCGCCGGCGATCAGCGAGTAGCGAGTAAAGTTCGAAAGGAGTTGGCGAGCAGCGAGAAGCGAGTGAAAAGTTTTGATAGTTTTGACGCTCGGCTTTCAGCGAGGGTTTTTACTCGCAATACTCGCTCGGGCCCGCACTATAGGTAGAAATTACCGCTGTTTGGTGAGTTCTGATCGACAAGCGAGCATCGCCGAGCGAGTGTCACTGAGCGAGTACAATCTTTGATAGCTCTTGTCGCTGCGATCAACTAGAGGTAAGAGCCGCTCGCCGGCAGTGTGAACTGCCAGCTATCGACTACGAATGTATGTGTCTCTTTTACTCACACGAGATCTATATCTTTTGTCCCTTTCCTCAGCGAGCAAATAGTCGATAGCTACTCGCTTCCTTACCGGCGGTGAGACAAGTGCCTTAGAAGAACTCTTTCGCAAGTTATTTTCACAACCGTTATTTTATTTTTATGGTTTTCTCTCTTTTCTGTCTCGCTTCTCTTTGGATAAAGTGACACTCTATCGGGAATATTTACTTTCAGCATTCTATAAACTCTGGCTGGTTGTTCGATATTGAGAACGGGTTCATTGTGGTCATTCGGTTGCCCGCAGGCCTGGAGTTGAGCGCACCCTTGATATAGCAAAATTTTTGGTTGTTCAAATGCCACTTTTTTCTTCTTCATAGCGTGTCGATAGCAAATAGAAATATTAATTGTATAATCTGGCCAGTACTCAGCACGGTAACAGCATTCACTGACGTAACCATAAGATCATATGAACAGGTGACAGGGCATGTGGCGCAGGACGAAAGCTGGGCCATGGACTGCAGAGAGGCGCCGCACAAACACTGGACTCATCCGAGAACCCCCACCTGAGGAGGTTCTGCCAGGGTAGCAGAATTTGTTCGAAAGAGTCAACGCGGCCGTGGAATGCAAATGACATTTGGTGGAACACGGATGTCGAATGGGTTTTAGTCAGTTATTTTTCTTATCGTGTGAGCCAGTAAGGTCTAACGACCCCCTAGTGTCTGAGTTTCTAGACCGCCTCAAGGGCCTCTGACATGGTTTATTTGACGACCGCCTTTTGGCGGCCGGGACCACCGGCTTATACGTGCCTTTCGAAGCACAGAATCGTCTTTTTATCAGAAAATCAGGTGATTCAAGCCTGCAATGTCCTAGCCACACTGGAAACAACTTTACTAAGTATGCTTCCCGTGGGAATCGAACCCACGACCACCGGGTCACAAGGCAAACGCCTAAACCACTCGACCACGGAGGCAGTTATATGTATTTTATTCAGTAATTTTACTGAATTAAATACACTCCCTTACGCTCCGCCCAGAGCGGGGGGGAGTCATTTCATGACTTCCCGTCCTAAAAAAAAAGAAGTTGTCATTTCAGATTGACCCCATGACGTATCGGTATCTAGTGTTCGTCAATCCCATATCTACCTACATTTTTGACTGCGTTTATCACTGTAATGTTGTTCGAGATTCTTCTTTCTGTCGGAGTTTCTGCAATAACCTGAACTATGATAAAACGTAAGCTTGCTAGTAGAATAGGAGAGAATACTCTTTACTATGTGCGAGTTAAATAAAGAAAACATTACATAGGGCGACACAATGGGCGGCCTTATCGCTAAGAGCGATCCTTCCAAATAAATACATATGTTTGTGACTGGCATACAAGTTTGCAAGTATCTTGCTTACCGTTGTGCAATAGTTCCGATTGGTGTGTGTCACAATAGCATGCAAACTACTTGCATACTTTTGTACAAGTTACAGGTATGTGTTTAATATTGACCAAGTCTTAGGTATAAAAGTCCAAACTATCCTGCGATAATATGTAGCTAATTTTGGACTTTAAAAGAGTAGTGATTTACATTACCAATAGAAATAAGTATAACGACAGGTTTCTTTCAGTACGCAGTAGATAAAGGTTACTTCTTTGAACCCAGTAGAAAACTACTACAGTTGTACAGTTATAGTACACTAGTGGACGTCACGCGGTTTCACCTGCGTAGTTCCCGTTCCCGTGGGAGCACGGGGATAAAATATAGCCTATGTTACTCCCTGATAATATAGCTATCCATTGATGAAAGAATTTTTCAAATCGGTCCAGCAGTTTCGGAGCCTATTCATTTCAAACAAACAAACAAATCTTTCCTCTTTATAATATTAGTGTAGATAACTATGTAAAGATGTCCAATCCGTGAGATAGACAGTCATTAATTATTGTTACATAAGAAGTGTGCACTTTATTATATGAACGCATTGTTAAATTGTAGGATACCTGTTATGTTATATACGTACTTTTAGTTGGATTATACATAAAGGAGGAAAATCAGAGGATTTTATAATACTCACCGTTCGGTATAAATTTTAAACGAAGTTTTTTTAGCGGTTTTGCCCGCTTGATGGACGAAAATCATCTCACGAGAACGTTATATCGGGATAAACCTCGGTTTTCTGTACTTATTTGGAGTTTTTTTTTTTAGTTTGAGATGGGTTTGCTCTTGACTTGACTCTAGTTTATGCCAGCTTAGAGATAACGATGAAGACAATGTCGACAATGGAGTGAGCTAACCCAGAAGGAGTCTGTTCACTCTAAGATTAGGGTTGAGTGTTTTCGGAAACACAGACGCAGGCAGAGAGTTCCACTCCTTTGCTGTGCGCATTATAAATGACGTTTGGAAACGTTTGGTGCGAATTGGTGGAATAGCAGCAAGGTAAAGATGGTAAGTCGCAGTGCGTCTGGATGTCCGACGGTAGAAGTGGCCGGTGGGATGAGGTCGTGGAGTTCTTGGACACACACACTGAAGTACAATCTGCAGACATTTTTTCAAGAAGTTCAGTATTTGTGAAGATTTTCTTTAACATGATTTCCTGTAAAAATATGGTAGGTATTGAAGTAGCGTTAGAAACGTACGGAGCTCCTAATTCAGGTGAAAGTCTATTTCCATTCGAAGTGATCTTAATGCATTAGTGACTGAGTGACTGGCAGAGAACGCACACCCGAAACTACTGGTTGTAAGCTGATTTTTTCCCGGAGGATTTCCCGAAGTTTCTACGGTAACAGAACATGCGTTTACGAAGTCGCAGGAAAATCATTTATAGCATTATTTCATGATTGTCTGAATTCAATGGCCTCAATGTGTGGATTTACATAATTATGTTGTGGTGGTTTAATGTTAAATTAACAGGAAAATAGTGTTACCATGGTATTTATGTGGGACAGTCAATTCTGTACCTACTGACCATTTTAAGCTTCGTACCTATTACCTACGTATGTATTATTCCGTCAAAAACTTAAATAAAACTAAATAGGCAAGTCAGTCAATCTACCTAGTCGTTTTTCCCACTAAATAGGTTTGTGTCGGCTTCTAGTCTACCTCGATGCATATACCAGTATTTTACATGAGTACCTGTAGTTACTGCTTATCTTAAGTCGTATGGTGTCGGCCGGTGCCGTATGGTGCCGTAAAAGAATAATACCATCCCATCACTTCCCGTGGGTGTCGTAAGACGCGACTAAGGGACTTGCCAGAGAATGGGCAGCAGCGGTCTCTGTAAAACTCAACACCATACACTGCGATCGCCAACCCGCCTGCCATGCGGGCGATTATGGCAAATGATAACAAGCACAACCAAAAAATGGCCTCTAGTGCTAGGCATACTCGTCTACCCTTGACTCCGGACCGATGACCTGATGAAAGTCGCGGGAAGCCGATGGATGCGAGACGCACAGGACCGGTCGTTGTGGCGACGCGCACGGGGAGGCATATGTCCAGCAGTGGACTTCTTTCGGCTGATATGATGATGACGATGACTACTTATCTGGCCTCCACAATCCAGGAGCCTGGTAACACAATGCCTATTGGCAAGACTGGTGTCAGATTTGATAGCTATGACAGCCATAACAAATACCTTCTTTTAACAATGGGAAATCATCAAATGATTCCTACCGCTCTGGGTGGAGCAGAAGGGAGTGTCAGACTCTTACTGACTAAAACCCATCCGTGTTCCTTCTAATACGCTATGCGTTCCAGGACCGCGGTGACTCTTCCGAACAAATCCCGCAACCCTGGCAACAAAGAAACAAACGCGAAAGAAACAAACAAATAACAAATGCCTACGATCTTAAAATAACAGCCGACAAAACAAACAACAAATGCCTACGGTCTTTAAATAACAGATCAACGACTTAAAGCGCTTTTACGACTGAGAAGTGTCGGTATGATTTATGGTCATTGGTCACCCATCCATGAACTAACCTCGACAAGTGCTGCTAGACTTTCAAGATTGACCCGTGCCGTTGTTATTCTTTAGCCAGGAGCTCATCAACATTAAAATTAAATTGGCAAGTATAATAACAAAATATAAATCATGTCATCTGAGGATGCTCGTAGCTTTGATTTCGTAGAGGCAGCTGTGTAATGAATCGCTTTATATGGACGGGACATAGTAATAATACATATGCAACGTCGTCGCACGAATACGCAGAGTGTGAACATTAATTAATGGCCATCTTATTAGTATGTAAATCTATTAACAGACCCCGTAACATTTCATAAGAATAGGATATCTCGAAACGACGGACAGCCTCAGGCCGCAAAGTTAGTTGAAAATGAAAGAATGCTTGTAACAGGGCCTACGTTTTCTCAGCTAGCATGGGTGACACTCGGTGCGGATAATGTACCTAGTGTCACCCCACAAATGGAGAACGGTGGGATAAATCTGCAGCGCAAAGAGGTATTACCCTACCGTGATAAAAAAGTCAACGAATGGTCGGGCATTCGTTGACTTTTTTGTCGACCCATAGTGCAAAAAAGCTCAAGAACTAAGCAATGTCTGCACCCCAACTCAGCAAGGTATTGTGTATAAAACCATTTAAATCAATGTAATTTAATTTCTTTCATCATTCATACTTAAATATAAATCAATTGTTAATTTATACAGAAAAGTTCAGGAAGTATGTATAAGAGTGCAGAATACAAGAGCGAGCGAACTGAGCTCGACATTTTTAGATCCCCCGCTTCCTTCGGTTTCATTGCGTCAAACGTTTAGAGGTGGCAACCGAACGTAATAAGAAAACAGTCGAACATCGGGTGTCACCCCTAAACAAGTGTCACAAGGGGCGGGCCGCAAAATCGGTTCAGCGATGATCGAGCACAACGCGACGACCTAGAAAGATTAGATGCTGCAAGAGTATCAACACAGGTTGCCTCCCACACTAAAGGCCTACCCATCTTCCATAGAAACAAAGACATGCCGTCCGGTCTTTTGACATAGTCAAGTCCTAAACCATTTGGTTCTAATATACCTGGAATGCCGTCGCGTCGGTGGCAAGAGCTCGTCAGATTATGTCGTTTAAATTAGTAGGCCTTGAGCCCCTTAGCCCTCCTTTGGATCCGCCAATGGGTTCGACGACGGTAGTGCGTGAAGCCAAAGACCCGACTCCCACTTTCCCACAGCCTGCAGGCGTGCACACTCAGCAGTAGTGGAGCAGATATTGTCAGTAAGTTGTTCTGGAATACTCTGCAGAGCGGCTCATCCCACCCCCTGTGGGAAGTAGGTTTGTCAGGTAGGTCAGTATTCGGGCAAGCGATTTTCGTTTAACATCGGTGAAGCACGGCTCATCATAATCAACCAGTGTGGATAGCTATTAGGTATTAATATATGTTAAATAATAATTTAAAATATCATAAACAATTTTCTTTCATTAGGTCATTTTCCATTTCTATAGAAATTCCTATTATTTAATGGTTTTAGGTACTTACTAGAACTTGCGTCAGAGTTTCTGGCAGTGTTTACAAAAGGTAACATTCTAATGTATGAGTCGCACCTACATACGCACAGAACTTAGGTTGATACCTAATGATCTACTCACTAAAGTGGAAATAACAGGCAAAACAGTTGCAAATTATTATTAGTACCTGGATGATCGAGCTTTGCTCGTTTTCTTTTTTACGACATTTTCTAAAAATTAAACCTAAACTACTACTAAAATCATGAAAATCGTTGGAGCCGTTTCCGAGATTCAGATTATATATAAGTACATATAAACAGGAATTGCTCGTTTAAAGGTATATAATTATTACGGTCCATGAGATCAAGCCTGCTGACTGATCGATGACCGGACAGCGGAGGCTTAGTAGGTATAAGTGCTTTTGAAAATTTACATGAAGTGTCCTTGACTTAAGTTCCTGTGTCCCCTAGATGGGGCAGAGGGCGTCCACATTGCGCCGCCATCCCGAACGGTTTTGAGCTTCGCGCTTCATTTCGCTCCAGGTCTTTCCCAATTGCTTCGCTTCTGCAATGATCGGCGCCAGGTCTGCTTGGGGTGACCATGTTTACGCTTTCCTTGGGGATTCCAGTCTAGGGCTTGCCTCGGTATGTGTTCAGGATCCCTTCGGAGCGTGTGGCCGATCCAGTTCCACTTGCGGCGTTTGATCTGCTGGTCGATAGGAGTACCACCGCAGCGTTCCCACAGATCTTGGTTGGAGATTTTCTCGGGCCAGTAAACACCGAGGATACGACGAAGAAATCAGTTGATAACGACCTGGAGTTTGTGCGAGATGTCCTTAGTGACCTTCCATGTCTCACATCCGTACAGCAACACGGAAGTGTCCTTGGATTAACGATAAGATCGAAAGTCTCAAATATATGTAATGAACAAGTCAATCACGTGGCATTCGGTAGCGCATGTCAATCCCACACTTTTAGACATCTCGACGCACTACAAGTTACTAACCCTACTTTTTTAGGGTTCCGTACCCAAAGGGTAACCAGGCCTCCGCTATTCGTCCGTCCGTCCGTCTGTCTGTCAGCGGGCTATATCTCATGATCCGTAACAGGTAGACAGTTGAAATTTTCACAGAGTTTATATTTCTGTTGCTGCTTATCAACAAATAATAAAAATACGATGGTACGGAACCCTTCATGCGCGAGTCCGACTCGCACTTGGCCGGTTTTTGCTATTCCACCAATTCGCACTAAACGTTTCCAAACGTCTTTTATAATGCGCACAGCAAGGGAGTGGAACTCTCTGCCTGCGTCTGTGTTTCCGAATGGATTCTACCCTATTCTCTTCAAAGTCAGAGTGAACAGGCTCCTTCTGGGTAAGCTCACTCAATCGTCGACTTTGTGTCTGTCATCTCTGACTTAGACTAGAGTCAAGAGCCATGACCATCCCAAAAAAAAAAACAGTCGTTAACGCTGATACAGTGATATTTCAAAGTATTTCCATCGAAAAACAGGTGGTTTGTTGACAAACAAATTCAAAACATAAGCAAGAGTAATATTTAGAGCAAAGAAGCTACATAATAATATTGTTCTAGAAAAGCACGTGCTATTGCGGATTACAAACAACGAACAGTCCAGTAAGCTCGCGTTATAAAAACCAAGTAACCTATATTCGACATTAAGGGAAAAAACTTGAGGTTGGAAATCGCTTACTTCGTTTTGTGTCCATAGGTCTTCTTTTTCTTAGAACGGCATCGGTAGTATGGTCGTCAGGGTCGTTGGTTAAAAACAGTTCAGTACAGACTATTGTGACCATTTCGTAAGGCTAAGAAACATTTATTAAGAAAACTCGGTGTTATGAAAGCCAGAAAAGTGTTTCAAAAACTTTTGCACAACCCCTTTTTAATTACACAACTGTTCTAGGGGTTTATTTGGAAATTAATACAATGGAAATGGAGAAATAGTATTATGAAAATGTTTTTTTGGCTTAATAAGGTAACACTCTTACCAGGTGTGCTGGAAACGTTTGGGTAGTGAAAATTTTTCATCGGTATTGAAAGGTCCGCCAGACAGAAGGGACTCGCCAGAGAATGGGCAGCAGCGTTCTCTGTAAAACTCAACACCATACACTGCGATCGCCAACCCGCATGCCAAGCGTGGCGATTATGGCAACCCCGCCCTTGACCCTAACCTCCCCCTTTGGGGGAGGCCTATATCCAGCACTGGACGTCTTTCGGCTGTTATGATGATGATGATTGAAAGGTCCTATATGCTAATATTTTTGTCACAACTTTGACCGTTTCTGGGAAACTATTTAACTATCTACACACATTTAAAAGGTTGCAAAACTTAACACTCAGATAATCACACACATTTAAAAACTTGAAAACTTAATATTTATAACACTCGACTTAAGCTAACTCTATCTACTATTTTATTGTTCAGCAATAGTTTCAATAGGAACAACTTATTTATCAAATAATTGATGCCTAAACCTTAGCCTTGAAGGTATAAGAGCCAGAGCCGTAAATAGCCATTTCTGTGCCCTGTTCGAGCTTTTATATCTGCGCCCTAGAACCTAACTAGAGCAGTGCTACTGCTATGTATAGGCCTACTTTATTTCGAAGCACAAGGACCTTGGTGTTAGTGGAGCAATAATCTAATATTTTGGAAGAAGAAAAATATTTTAACTACTACTCATGTGGGCAAGCAGATGAGATTTAGGGGACCCTTCGCCTATTATACCACCCACTGTGTCTCTTTGATTTTTTGTCTAATTTAACAGACGTTTTTGATGATACTGGCATGCAGGAACTTATCAGGAGCAAACCGAAAAAAATATAGTCCTGCCTGGTCTGGCACCGATGGGACCGCTCTATTTACGGCACTGGTAAGAGCTCGTGGCCAAATAATAACAGGCGCGCGGGTCGATCTTCAAGGTTGAGCAACGCTTGCCGATATTGGTCTGTGGATGGGTGACCAACTTAACATACCGAGACTCCTCGGTGCCTCAGAAAGTACGTTAAGGATCTACAAATGATAGCCGGGACCAATGGGTCCCGGCTATCATTTGTAGATCCTTGGCAGTTGTTACGGATAGGCAGAAGCCAGAAAATCTGACACCAGTCTTGTCAAGGAGTACTGTTTCACCCAGCTAATGGGTTGTGGAGGTCTGGTAGGCAGCCACTTTAAGTAATACTGGTATTCAGCTGAATCCGGTTTGACTGGAAGCCGACCCCAATGTAGTTAGGAAAAGGTTAGATAGATGATGAAACCGTTATACACATGCTCTAACGTAGACCAAAGTATGCAATTGTATACACGTGTTCTGGCATAAAGACATGCAAGCTATTTGCATGCTTTTGAGCAAGTCACATGCACTACTACGGCCCATAAGTACATATAGGAACTATGCACCTTCATACGCACAGGTAGTGCGAACCTTACCTACTAGTAAACATTTGTAGGAAGAGCCGTATGGCGTCATAGTTCATAAAAATAAATAGTTTCCTTGGCAGCGCCACCTGGCGTCACGTAGCGGCATTACGTTTTATGTAATGTACATGTTAACATGTATTTAGGAACACATTGTGCCCGTAATGGCTGCGTTTGGCCCTGAGATTGAGATAAACTATTGTTTGTTTACTAAGTAAATCATTGCCTTGTGTGTTTGTAAAAGTGGCAACCTTTTTTTTTACTTATTTTATTGTTTAGCAGGAAATGTGCAGTTATTCGGGCTATGAAACTCAAAGATAGCTTTCTTCTTCTGCTTTCTATAAGGATATTTCAAGATGCAACCTTGGCGGGAGGCCGCCCACAAGGTGGACCGATGACCTGGTGAAGGTCGCGGGTAGCCGATGGATGCGAGACGCGCAGGACCGGTCGTTGTGGAGACGCGCGCGGTGAGGCCTATGTCCAGCAGTGGACGTCTTTCGGCTGATATGATGATGATGATGATGAAGGATCTTTCAAATCGGATGAATACTTTCGTAGTCTGCCTCTTTTATCCAAACTAGCTTTTGCTCGCGACTTCGTACGCGCATAAACTGTGTTTTTCCTGTTTCCTTAAGAATTTCGGAAAATCATCTCTTAAGTCTGGTTTACACGTATGAAGTTGTTAAGTAGATAACTAAATTTTAAGTTAATTTTAAGTAACTTAATACATGTAAACACACTGTTTAGTAGTCAATTGCAACTTAAAATTTAGTTAACAACTGATGGCTGGTTTAAACGTATTAAGTTGTTAAGTGGATAACTACATTTTAATTTAATTTTAAGTGACTTAATAAATGTAAACACACAATTTAGTAGCAAGTTGCAAGTAAAAAATTTTGTTAACAACTAAACAAATAAATTAGAAATTTGTCTATTTTTTTCGGTTAGGCTGGTGGGCGGGGCTTATCACATTTAAAACGATTATAAAATCGCTCGTCCTTTGGTTTGTTTATTTCTGTAATTCTGCATCTTGTATCCACGATTTCCAAAATTTGATTTCTTTAAATAGTTTTCAATAAACTTATGTGTAGTAGCTTCCGTTCACTTCAACATTTTTTAAATTATAAAAAACCACGAATAATTTCGAACAAATTTAAACGTCGTTTTTTTAAGTCACATAGGTGACATAATGTCACTTTCTTTGCGTTTTTTTTCTGTTGCCCCAGTGTTGCTTTTTATAAGCTCCGCCCACGGCGCCCACCAACTAAACCGAAAAAATAGACAAATTTCTTATTTATTTCTTTAGTTATTAACTAAATTTTGTACTTGCAACTTGCTACTAAATTGTGTGTTTACATGTATTAAGCCACTTAAAATTCAGTAATCCACTTAACAACTTAATACGTTAACTAAATTTTAAGTTGCAACTTGCTACTCAATTGTGCGTTTACATGTATTAAGTTACTTAAAGTTAAAATTAACTTAAAATTTAGTTATCTAGTTAACGACTTAAAACGTGTAAACCAGGCATTAGTGTTCCTCTACAATCCCCAAGGATCCTACATGCCGAGCTTTCTACGGCCAGTAGTTTCGGCTGTGCGTTGTCTGTCAGTCAGAAAGTAACGGAAGAATTTTTATATATTTTGTTATACAAACTCTGGTTCTTTATTATTCAACATCTTCATCAATGACGTCTCTTCCTGTTTCTCTAACTCAACAGTTCTCTTGTTCGCGGACGACATGAAGTTTCTTAGGGAAATCAGAACTTATGAAGATGCTGAACGTCTACAACACGATCTGGACAAATTCCAAGACTATTGTATGGCCAACCGCTTGGATCTTAACGTTTCGAAATGTTATACATGTACCTTCACTCGTAAACTAAACCTATTCTTTACGATTACAAACTAGCCAACACTTCAATAGCCTGAGTTAATATGATTAGAGACTTAGGCGTCACTTTTGACTCGAAACTTCTTTTTGACACACATCGATAATGTAATTAAAAAAGCTTCTAAGGCACTAGGTTTCATCCTGAGGATATCAGCAGATTTTTTTTTTTTTACTATATATAGGCATACGTTTGACCACAATCTCACCTGATTTTAAAAATATCAAAACACTCAAGATTCTCTATTGTGCGTTTGTAAGTAGTCATCTCGAATACTGCTCACCAGTATGGAATTCCATTTATAACACACGTTAATTGCATCAAAAGTATTCAAAAGACGTTCTATCACAGCCGTTGCAGGAAGTTTCACATTTTTCCACTAATTGAGTGGAGAAAAATTGCCGACATGGCATTTCTATTCAATTTGGCAAATGGTTCAACCGACTGTTCTGAACTAATGAGTAAAATTGGGCTGCGTGTTCCATCCTTCACCTTTATGAATGAACAACCTCTGTGTGTTCCTTCTGTGCAATGCAAATACCGACAAAACTCATATATAATAAGAGCTAGTAGAGCATACAACTCGATGTGTCAGAGTATTGATAATCTTGACTTGTTCTCCACCAGTGTTCCGAAACTAAAATAAAATACTGTATAATAACTTCTTCAAAGTTCACTAAAAATTCTTCTTAATTTTATCTCCGAGTGCCATCCGAGCGCTAACTATTTCTTACTTTCTCTTGCCTGTCTACTGTTTCTTTTGCTACCCTAATATTGTCAGTGAAAACTTTTAATTGGCCATCTTTCACTAACTGTCAACTATCTGTATCCTAGATGTAAGTTTTCTTAAGAAATAAAAGAAAATAAATAAAAATACTGTCTACTTGCTGCAGGCCGAGGCACCGATCGCTTGGAATTAGTACTTCCCCGGTAATAATAGTTTAGTGAACAAGTGCTTTTTTGGTCAACCTATTTCAGCAGTCTCGGAAAAATATGAATGAGGTGTCATTCGATACGAATCGAACTTTCAAAATACTTTCACCAGTCGAAAGGTTTATTATCGCTGAATAACATAGCCTATGTATATTTTACTCTCAGAAAACGAGCGCTAGTGGTCACACGTATGCCTATCAATAGTAAACAAATAAAGTCGCGGGTGAAGTGCTAGTGAGCTATAAGTATTAGTGTAAAGTTTTATCAAGAAAGTTCTGTATGAAAAAAAAAATATGATGTAGGTATACTTCAACTTCTCATAGAAAGTTTTGGGTGGGAATCAAGAAAATAACAACAATTTCTAACAGGTTAACGAAAGAATGTTAACCCTTTTGTGGTGAAGTTACCAAATCTAGTGTCAAATAATGAAAAGTTATGCCAACTTCAGAGGAAAATTCATAAAAAAATATTCAATGGAACCTCGATTTAAAAGACTAGTTCCATAAAGTCAATACAAACGAGTTCACCCGAACTATGTACATAGTCTGTCACATCAAAGCGGCGTAACTGCAAAAAATATGTAGATGACCGAATATATTTACATGTTAATGATATCAGGATAACAACTTGAAATACAGAAGGTGCATTTCTAAAATGATTATCAAAGTAAAAAGAAACAAAGTAAACTTTTTAAAGCAGAATTTAACATGGTCATTAAATTCTAGTAAAACAAAAAAACTGGGATACATAGAGGAATGGACTCAGTGGCATTACTCTATGTCTAAAGCCTTTAGGCGTAAGTCTTTTGAAACCAAGGAAAAGCAAAGTAGTCTTCTCACATCTTTCCTCTTCTTCTCATATCGTAACTTAGGAACTGTGCTACGCTTGTTTACATGGATAATCTTACAACGTAGTAAAATTGTTTGAAATACTTCACCTAATTGTTGCAAAGACCGATCCGATTCCAAAAAATATTTAAGCCGAGCACGCAACATAATTGAAAGACAATACCATTTGGCCCCAATTGGGTCTAACGGTATACGGTCTTTAAGAGGTTTGGCAGTAAGTGTTTTATATCGCTAAACTCGCCTCAAGCCGCGTGAAAAACATACCGTTGTAAAAGGAATGGAGTGGGTTCATTATCAAAATCTTTGATTTGATAAACCGGGGCTTCCCCTATAAAGATTAACTACTCTTGTTTTTTCAAACCGGTACAGTGTAACTTCTGCAGCCACCACTCCACTTCGTGTAACATACATGTAAGGCTGGTCATCTGGATAAGTCCCTCGCCCCTGACCTTCGCGAGCGATGTAATCGTGCCGCCGCGACGTGACTGCCATACTAACGCCGTGGACGCGGGGAATCACGTGTGAAGGCTGAAACCTGGTAGCAGGTGATAAACCTCAGACAATGCTGATCGGAATATTATAAAGCTATTAACAGGTCCTTGACATAATTTGTGTTGCAGGTTTTATTGCCTTAACAAATCGATTACAAACAGGCATTAGCTGTGCCTCGTGATTCGAAAATTTTTGAGCGATATATTCGATAATACCTTTAAAGAGCCCATGGCTGTATTTAGCAGAATAACAACTGCACGGGTCGATCTTCAAGGTTAAGCCACGCTTGCTAAGGTTTGTCTATGGATGGGTGACCATCTTAACATACCGAGTTTTCTTCGTGCCTCGTAAAGCACGTTAAGCCGTTGGTCCCGGCTGTCATTGATAGTTATTTATCGTCACGGATTGAATCAGAAGTTAGTAATTAATATCTGACTCCAGTCTTGCCAAAAACGACCGTGTTATTCTGTTAATGGTCCGTGAAAGTCTGGTAGGCAGCCGCTCTACGTAAAATAATGGTATTCAGCTGAATCCGGTTTGACTGGAAGCCGACCCTAATATAGTTGGGAAAAGGCTAGGCAGATGATGATGATTCGATTATACCTTTGTAATCTTCCATTTTTCTCCTTTCAGCAAAGTGGTTATCTTAAATCAATTTCGTCAAATTAAGTTCAGTCTAGTGATGTGGCACAAAGGCTGGCCAACTTAAATAGGACTGGGCAGGACATATCTGCCGCATGACAAGCGGTGGGCCTGTAGAATACAGGATATTACGGTGCCCTGAAGCAGAAACACGAGGCTGCGAAAGACCGCGAATGAGATTACGGGATCATCTGGACGGATTCCTTAAGAATTGGAAGGAAGAGGCGCAAAATCGTGACCGTTGGAAGGAATGAAGGGAGGCCTTTGGCCAGCAGTGGGAGTGCTACAGTACGGGCTAAATGTAATTATAATAAGTATTTACAATGCTTATCTCAAAGTTTGGAACGTTTTGGGCATCTTTTGGATGGTTAATTGAGTGGTTAGGCATCTTTTGGATGGTTAATTGCATCAATTGCTTACTATCAGGCGAGATCGATGCCAAGAGCGGGCACTCAAAAATTAAAAAGGTGCCATCCGTATCAAATGATAATAAAATACATTACGAATATTACGACTTTTGACATTCTTAAGTCACTTCCTCTCCATTCATTGCCATTGTTAAGATCATTGCAAACAACTATACAGTAAAAAGATCTCTGGGTGTGTCTGTGTTATTGTCTGCGGGGAATCACATGGCCAGATAATTAGTTTTTTTTTATTATCACGTGCTGAAGCAACCGGTAACAACCTGTCTAGGGAGGCGCCGGTTACGCGTGCACTCCGCATGCTTTTTGAAGCCTTAGGCAAGACATGAGACATTCAGTCAGCGGCAGCGCGGCGATAATGATTGTCAAAACGTCATAAGTGATGAGATTGACAAACGTTGTTGAAATGTCACGTGACAATCAATTGTATTTTGACGTTTCGACAACCTATTCTGTCTGTCTGTTCTATCAATGTCTCACCGTGTGAACTTAGGTGACGCGAGAGTGAAGTGAACTGTCATTTCATCTTGTTTGTATAGATTGACAGCTTACTTCATGTTCACTTCACCTGCTTAGGCGAAGTGAACACGGTGAGATATTTATAGTATTGTACTGCTGTTGTGTGATTCACAGGGAATGTTTTGTGTATAATAAGGTATACATATTATCCAGTATGAACGCATTTGGGAATAAGAAAAAACCTCGTAATTAAAGATCGCAGTGTATGGTGTTGCGTTTTACAGAGAACGCTGCTGCCCATTCTCTGGTGAGTCCCTTAGTCGCCTCTTACGACACCCACGGGATGTGATGGGATGGTATTATTCTTTTACGGCACCATACCGCACCGGCCGACAATATACGGCATCGCCAACCCGCCTGCCAAGCGTGGCGATTGTGGCAAACTCCCATTTGGGGGATACCTATGTCCAGCAGTGGGCGATGATGAATTATAGATCAAGAAATAAATAAGCGTCACCAGATTTGAGCTCTAGTTAATTACTTCTCGTCAGTTTTCAATACTTATTATGTTAAATCATAAAACCCGAACAGTTACCTCCTCACTGTAGCTGTGATACAAGTGTTACATTCCTAGACGGTAGTTTGAAATAAAGGCTCGTTCACGGAGCAGTTTTTAAAAGGCTTTAATGTTTAATTTAAGGTTAGTTGGAGTCTACGAATTCAATTCTGGGTTTTCATGACATTTCGATCCTGTGTTTTCCTAGGCCTTTAGTGTGGGACGCTACTTGTGTCGATACTCTTCCGCCGTCCCATTTTCCTAGCTCTTTGTGCTGTGCTGGTATTGGCGCTGCGGCTGCTGAGAACCTCAACCTACTGGGTAGTTACATTTTCGAGCAGTTTGGGGTTGATGCTCTTAGACCGTGGCGACCGAGTGCTCATGCACTATTTAAAGAACTATCTGAACGTATAGTTGACACTTCGCGTGAGCCAAGGATTGGCTATTACCTTGGACAGAGGATAAAAATTGCCATACAAAGTACCATTGTCGCCAGTCTTTTGGGTACATATCCAGATGACAGTGATGCGGATATTTAAAAAAAAAATATTTCAGACATTAGGGATCCATATTTTTGACGCCCTATTTTAGGGTACGAGTAGTTAGTAGTGTTTTAAGTTTATATAGTTAAGTATTTAAAATATAATATTTATTATGTTAGTCTAGAGCCCTAGTCTCAGCGTTCACACGTGATCGGACATCCGAGGCGTTAACATTGTGATCACGACTGCTTGAATTACTGTTTATTAACATTAGTAATTTTTCACATAAGCTTTATCGTCGAGTTAGATAGATACCTTTAGTTATTATAAATTCGTGAGTATTTACTTGTTGATACAATTTACAGCGTGTCATGCACCGGAAATGAGTACTTGTTACATATTTAAGCCTGCGTTTTCACCAGAGATGAGCGAGGATGCTTAGCGAGGGATGTGTGTGTTAAGAACCGCTTGCGCTGAGCGAGGCTAGGTAAATGAAGCGGTTCTATTGTCTTTTTAGGGTTCCGAACAAAAAACAGAACCCTTATAGGATCACTCGGGTGTCTGTCTGTCTGTCTGTCCGTCTGTCACAGTCAGTTTTCTACGGATCCCCTGGACCAATTCTGTTGAAATTTGGTACACATATGGGCTTATGTGACCCAAATACGGACGCGTTACGTAAATTATTAAAATTTTAGTTTGGGGGTTGCTTTTGGGGGTCAAACTAAAAAAAAAAACAAAACATTGTT
Source organism: Lacanobia wlatinum (assembly GCA_947578705.1). Taxonomy (NCBI): domain Eukaryota; kingdom Metazoa; phylum Arthropoda; class Insecta; order Lepidoptera; family Noctuidae; genus Lacanobia; species Lacanobia wlatinum. The sequence continues at coordinate 29,384,041 of OX388029.1, read as the reverse complement.
TTTGTAAAATATCGTGTGACATATCAAATGAAAGGACTTACTGTAAGGGTTTTAAATATATTTTTTCATAATTTTAAAATAAATGGTTTTGAAGTCATTCAAGAAATTAGACGAAAAATGACGATTACCCCTTATACTACTACTACTGAGCCTAAAATTTTGAAAAAATGGAGATAGTAGATCTTTACCTATAGATTACAGGAAAACCTATGAGAAGTCTGTAGTGTTAAAATAACATGTTAAAAAAATAAAATTCGTTCCCTCTGCACGCGAGTCCGACTCGCACTTGGCCAGTTTTTTAATTTGAGATGGGTTTGCTCTTGACTCTAGTCTAGGTCATAGATGACAGAGACAAAATCTACGATGGAGCCAGCTTGGTCACTGACACACCCTGAAGAAGCCTGTTCACTGTTGCTTTGAAGAGATTAGGGTGGTGAGCGTCCGGAAACAGACGCAGGCGGAGAGTTCCACTACTGCGTGCGCATTATTAAAGACGTTTGGAAACGCTTAATGCGAATTGGTAGAATAGTCAGACTATTACTGACTAAAACCCATCCGTGCTCCTTCATGCGCTTTGCGATCCAGGGCCGCGGTGACTCTTTCGAACAAATTCCACAAGCAAAGAGAGACCTATAAAATAATAATTAATAAATCTCTTTATTTTCAGGCTACTTTGGCCCATAGATATATACCTTACAAAATAACATATATATAATAACTAGCTGGCACGCGCAACTTCGTCTGCGTCACAATTTTCATTACTGCTCCGCTCCTATTGGTTTTAGCGTGATGATATATAGCCTATAGCCTTCCTCAACAAATGGGCTATCTAACACTGAAATAATTTTTCAAATCAGACCAGTAGTTCCTGAGATTAGCGCGTTCAAGTAAACAAACAAACTCTTCAGCTTTATATATTAGTATATAGATATAGATTGTGTTAATATATAGAAACTTAAGACTATGTTATGGTATGGTTATTTTATGTTATGGTATGTATATGTGTGTGTGTGTGTGTGTGTGTGTGTGGTGGTAGTATGCTCAGCAATGACCGAAGTCGGGCTGTGGATGATGAAGTCGATCACCTACTAATGTAACTTGAATGACCATATTTCCTTGGAAGTCTAAATTCAATATTGCAGATGAACTATTTGAAAGAGGAAAAGATTTTTAGGTGGACCAGAATTTTCTCGACGTCTTTGTCGGTCAAGGCAACGAGGTCAGACTTAGTTATCCTTGTTTTATTGCGTAGTGTGAATGTAATGAGGAACAAGCTAACTTCCTGTTGTTCTAGTGAATTAAAGAAATTATAAAGGACAATGCTACTAAAGGCTAATATTTTAAATGTGAAAGTAATGTTTCTCTGTCGGTCTGTCTGTCTGTTGGTTACCTCTTCTTGTTTTAACGAATTCGAATGAAAAATGGCACGTGGGAAGATTCTTCTTATCGTGTGGGCAGTAAGGTCTAACGACCCCACACACCCTAGTGTCAGTTTCTAAACCGCCTCAAAGGCCTCTGACATGGTTTATTTGACGACCGTCATTTGGCGGCCGGACCAACGGCTTATACGTGCCTTCCGAAGGATGCAATCATCTTTTTATCAGACAATCCGGTGATTCAAGCCTGCAATGTCCTAGCCAAACTGGAAAACAACTTTACAAAGTATACTTTCCCGTGGGAACCCACGACCACTGGGTCACAAGGCAATAGCCTAAACCAATCGTCAACGGAGGCAGTTAGTCCACGCGGGTAGATCGGAATGACTTAGTCCCGGTTCCGGGGGCTCTTTGTCGGTCGTTTATCTGTCCGTTAAGCACTAACCAACAAATGGCGTTATGAAAAATAACGTTAACAGACAGATGAACGACTGATAAAATACTTGCGAAACCGGGCATTAGAACAGGAAAAGGATTTTTCAACCCGCGAGAATGATTTTCGAATTACGATCTACACCCGGGTGAAACCGCTGGCAGAAGCGGCATATCATCATAAAAATCGGCCGAGTGCGAGTTGACCTCGCACACGACGGGTTCCGTACCATAAACCTTATTTTTTATTATTTGTTGTTATAGCGGCAATAAAAATACACAATCTGTAAAAACTTCAACTGTTTTGTAAACGCTTTTTCTTTCTTTTTACCTACTACGGTTCTTGAGATACAGCCCGCTGACAGACAGACGTACGGACAGTGGAGGCTTAGTAATAGGATTTCGTTGGTTATCCTTTGGGTACGTAACCCTAAAAAGCCATAAAACCTGAATTAATATGCCTTTGTCATTAAGGTCATCAACCGTTTCGCATTTGGCTGATCGGGATCGTGGTTGGTTTTCGACATGCTCGATCAAGGTTTGTCCGTACCTAAATCTTCTCTCTAATTTCCAGGGTGTGATCAATTGAATAAAGTAAAGAAAGCAATGACAATTTTTAACCGACTTCCAAAAAAGGAGGAGGTTCTCAATTCTGTTAGTTTTTTTTCTGTATGTACACCGATTACTCCGAAGTTTGGAATCCGATTTCTGTGATTTTTTTTAGTTCCATGATACTTGCCATTTGGTCCCGTAAAAATTTAATTCAGTTTGGCTCAGTAGTTTTTATTTTATGAGCATTTTTGTTTATTTCAATTTCTGGGTAGACGATGACGTCGTCCAAGTATCGCCACTTAAAAGTGAAAAATAAAAAACTTTTTTACAAGAAAATGTAACCGACTTCCAAACAAAACACTACAAAGTATAAAATAACCTTAATTTCGGAAGTCGGTGTTAAAAAACCGCGAAACAAAACCAAACACACCGACTTTCGAAATTAAAGTTATTTTATACTTTTTAGCGTTTTAGTGAATAAAGTTTTAAGCTGTATACAACTCTGTAACAATCTCAACGTAGTAAACTAGCTGTCAATTTATCATTCCATCTTGTTTGTATGGAATGGCCGCTCGCTTCATTCTCATTGCACACTTGTAAGCTTTCAAATTTGCCGCAAAGTGTCGTGCACTGCTTTGATCAATCAATCAATCAATAGTCTTTATTTGTAAACATAGGTTACAATAGTGTGTAAGATGTTACAATAGATATTTTATAGTTTCTCTATGTTTTGCCATTTGGCGTACAAATATATTAACATTTTTATGGGAGGCCAATTATGTACCTCTAAATATTACAATACAGTAGGAAAATGTCAATTTGAAAAAAATAATTAAAATGTAATTTAATAAAATGCAATAGGTAATGTCAATGTATAACGAAATTTAGTAATGTCAATAAAAAATAATTAATGTCAATAAGTTATTTGAACGAAAAATGTTTTGAACTTCACATTGTCCTCAGAATTGCTATTGAGTCAACATGCATAAATAGTCATGTCACAAGTATACAAATATCATTAAGTCAAAGAACTGTCATCAAAATACTCACTGAGACTATAGTAACATTTCTGTATTAATATAGCACATAATTTTCGCTTGAAATTTACTAAATTTAAACTTTTTATTGAGCAAGGTAGCTTATTAAATATTCTTTGGGCCATACAAAAAAAACTTTTCTTCATTAAAGCCGTGCCAGCATGTGGTACTTTGAGCTCTAAACTATCTTTGTCACGTAGTTTCCTATATTGGCTTTTAAAAGCAATTTCAAACAGGTTAATGTTTGTTTTAACAAAAATATTTACTTCATAAATAAACAGAGAAGGCAAGGTAAGGATTTTCAGGCTTTTAAATAGAGGTTGACAGCTGTCAGTACTTTGTAATCCACACATAGCTCTGATGCATCTTTTTTGGGCTTTGAAAACATACTCTTTATTCACTGAGTTGCCCCAATATATTATACCATATCTTAGAGTGGATGCAACATAACCATGATATGCCATTAAAAGAGATTCTAGGCTTACAATTTTAGCCAGTTTATAAAGGGCATATGCAAATGTATTAACTTTTTTACAAATATCGTCCGTTTGCGGTTTCCAGGACAAGTTATTATCTATAACAACACCCAGGAATCTAGTAATAGTTGCCGACTCTATTTTAATAATCCATTTTGATAATCCATATAAATAAATAAACGCGCGGCGACAGCGCTGCAGCCGCGCTGCGGCCGCGCATCATTTCATCGATCGACCAGTGATGACGCGCACGTAGTTTTTGTTCAAGTCTAAGTCGTTCTTCAGCACAAATAGTATTTTGAAGGATGAGTTGTTTTCCAATATAAGGTTCCAAACGGGGAAGTAATTAATAGAATTGTTTTCTTGACAATCGCAAGTAGTTCTGAATTTTTTGGTCACAGTTAGCCTTTTACTTTATGACATTCTAAGGGCCTAGCACGAATATTTTGACGTACAGTAACGTTAACGTAAGAGAATTTTGAATGTGAAAAACACCACCGCATAGTATTTTGGTTTAATTTTATGGGACATACACAATTTGTATCATTCAAAAATATGTATAAAGTATCTGATTCAAATAAATATTATGTGCGAAACGAGTATTGTAGCTATGGTAAAATTTTACGTTACGTTAGTTTTAATATAACACTAACAGCAGTGTTTCGTCGTCAGAGTCCATAGTGAAACTAAATGTACAATAATATGTTGCTTGATCCTAGCGGCGCGGCACTTTGCGGCTAATTTGAAGGCGCCCTAAAACTGACGCTGTCAAAACTTAAGTGAGCAGTAAATCCATCCGATAAAGGTGAAATGACAGCTCACTTCAAGCTGATGATCTGAGTTTTCACAGTGATGTGTTCACAGAATAGACCGTCTGTCATATCAATGGATGCTAGCGATTGACAGCTTACTTAGGATGCCCGTCCATTACAGTGGAGCGGAGAAACGGAGAAATTTTAACCAATCGTGTCTTTCAAAATATCAGTGACTCACGTGGAACGGATATTTATGAAAATCCATCGGTTAAAATTTCTCCGTTTCGCCGCTCCGCTGCCTCGCTCCGCTGTAATGGACAGGCTCTCAGTGGTAACTTACTGAGTGTTTCCAACTGTACCGTGTTATTCATCAAATGAAAGGGCGTATTGTGAGGGTTTCAAACTGCTGTCAAAAATTTAAAAAATGACTGCCAAAATACTCGACCGCTAAAAACGAGTAAAAAGTTCGAAACTCGGTCGGGTTTTTTGACATAGTCATTTTTTTATTTCCTACATTTTAGTGAGTTACATTTTTGGAATCGTCTCCTCAAGCCCTTTATCTTGATACCCCACTCGATAGGTTTCGAAAATTAAAAAAAATTTGAAGACCTAATATGGCGCCAAAAATCGGCCATTTTAATATTTATATACCCAGTGTCACTGTCAGAATCAAGACGAATCTAACGACATCTCTCAAGCTAAAATCCATCGAGCCGTTCAGTCCGCAGAGCGTGCCAAATAATTATACGTACATACTCTCGAAAAACATAACCCTCCTTCTGGCGCAGTCGGGAAAAAACAAAATACTGAAAACAGTTGTTTGCCTATAGATTACAGAAAAGCCTATATTTGCGTAGCATGTTACAAAAATGAATTTCGTTCGGTACCCTTTGCATGCGCGTCCGTCGATCACTTGGTCGGTTTTTTCTAGAATCGACCGGTTGGCTTTCAAATGCGTGTGCCCACGACACATGTCAACACATGTGCTGATAACAGACTGTCCAGTTGCTTCCTTTTTTACCCTATTATTGTCCTGTAAATAAATTTTCCTATATATGTACTAATTATTTTATCTGTCGTTATTAAATCGTCAATGTAAACACTGGCCAGCTTGGTGACTGCATCTTAACATAAACCACTTTTTGCTTTAATGAGTTGTAGAATTTTCAAAGTGTGACCTTCGCGTTGGCGTTGTTAAGTGAATCACCCTGTATATACGTGTTTTTTTTAAGATAATTGATGGACTACACGGTTTCCTCTTTAACACGGAAACTAAGAAGGAAAAATTAAATGCTCCTAGGTCTTGTAAGCTAAATAACGAAGGTCATTTGATGGGAACTTTTCACAAAGTATGGAAGTCTAATGAGTCTGAGAATTTTGAAAGATCCTTTACGACCAGATATTTATTCAAATATCTGGTCTACTAGACATCGTAAAAGTGCCAAGATCCATCAAGAGAAATATTAATCAAGGAATTGGCACCCTAAAAATATGGCAGTGGGACCTTATAAAATCCGGAATTACTAGCGGACGTCACGCGGTTACACCCGCGTAGTTCTCGTTCCCGTGGGAGTACGGGTATAAAATATAGCCTATGTTACTCGCTAAAAATTTAGCTATCCATTGCTGAAAGAATTTTTCAAATCGGTCCAGTAGTTTTTAAGTTTATTCGTTACATACAAAAATACAAATCTTTCCTTTTTATATATATTTTTTTCTCTTTTTTGTTTTTTTTTTTTTGGCTTTTGTCTATACAGATATGCCAGCCCCAACGTACCCTTAAACTCTTATCAAAACAATATTTTATATTTTAGACAACACTGTGATAACCATGGAAGTCACTGATGAAAGACTGTTATTAATCGACATAACTTTTTGGTACCTTCTGATCCTCTTTATAATATTAGTATAGATTGAATTATTACAATATAATAACATAAACATTGCAAGAAAGGGAAACTAATGACAAGCCCGAAATTGATGCGATTAGAAGTCGCAGCGCAGTGCAACAAACTCAGGGCCGACCGGTCGGGTCGGACCGGCTGCCGTCATACCTAACATCATCAACTTTACATATGTATATCAATGATATGCCATATCTTCGGCTTGACCTTTACGTTTTTGAAAACGTGTACCTTGTAAGCTTGTTTTGAGGTTTGAAAATCGTGCCCGCCATGTTTAAATTATGTATTGTAAGTGTCTTACCTAAGGTTCGCGTGGGAGAAAAAAAAATCCTAATATATAAAACTCTTCCGTTACTGACTGACTGAGTGACTGACAGACAACGCACAGCCGAAAGCCGAAACTACTGGTCGTACTATGAAAGCTATTTGGCATGTAGCATCCCTACAATCCGTAGGGAAGCACTAAGAGAGAATTTCCCGAAATTCCTACGGGAACGGGGAAAAACGGGATATGCGCGTACGAAGTTGCGGGCAAAAACTAGTGTTGTTATCTGAGTAGCTTTGGCTGATGTAAAAGTTGCATACGTTAATCGTAATTTGTGTTTAGATTGGTATTGAAGTGTTTCTTTAAACTTGCGGCCCATAAGTAGTGTCCACTATTGGTAAGACAGGACAGTGATCTACTTTCAGATTTAAAATTATAGGTAAATGCTGTTTTAACGAACAACATGTCCGTTTAAGTGTGATTCTATCCTATTATATACCAGCGCTGTGATATTTATTTTTAAATATCGCAGCATATGCTGAGACAGGGACCTTTTTGGCCTCGCACAGATTAATTTAAGGATGCCGCTTAACTGTGTGTACATATTTTTATAACTGTACTTTTATGTGTCTTGCACGAGTCCCAAATAAACATTTTTCTTCTTCTTTCTTCTTTCTATTAAGCTGCTATAGTCACTTTACAAAATCATTGATTTATTTGATTGTTTATTATCACTTGTGTTTCTAGAAATAAATTATGGTATCTGAAATCTTGGAGAACAAACTGAAAGGTTCATGAAGCACGGATTTATATTTTAAATAATAATATGAATGAAAGGGCCAATTCGTTTTTATCTCAGTCCTAACCTTGCTTAAAAATGAAAAGAACTGTTCCTCAGTGCGTTGAGTGAATGAATTTGACGAATTACTGCAAGAGCAATTTCATCATCATAACTGCTCTGAGTCGCCATTCCTTCGTTCGTCGTCACCTGTTGTGGTTGTGGCCCATGGCTCAGTCATCACTTTTACCATGACGTGACGTCCCAGTTTCCGTGATTCACTGTATGATACATTACATGTTTTTCTCCTGTCCATATAAGCAGCTTTTGATCGTGTTTACCTATATTGTTACATAAAATATTGCGTAGATTTTTTTCGTTCATTTGTATTGAGAGTTACACGTGCTCGAGTTTTTTTGTTGGCAAAATATATACATACCTTGATGGTTTTATTGCCCTATTAGATAGCTATTTGATCCCTCGGAGTTTGTTTCGCCTCGTGTCTTGTTGGTGATTCATCCTAATCATCATCAATATATATAAAACTAGTTGACTCGCGCAACTTCGTCTGCTCCGCTCCTATTGGTCTTTGCATGATTATATATAGCCTTTCTCGATAAATGGGCTTTCTAACACTGAAATAATTTTTCAAATCGGACCAGCAATTCCTGAGTTTAGCGCGTTCAAGCAAACAAACAAACTCTTCAGCTTTATATAATATACTAGCTTCTGCCAGCGGCTTCGCCCGCGTGGTCCCTAGGGAATATACTCCCGGGACCTAGCCTATGTCCTTTCTCAGGCTCTAGACTATATGTGTACCAAATTTCATTTAAATCGGTTCAGTAGTATTGGCGTGAAAGCGCGACAGACAGACAGACAGAGTTACTTTTGCATTTATAATATTAGTAAGGATTCTCCCGTTACTAACTGACTGACAGACAATGCACAGCCGAAACTACTGGTCGTAGAAAGCTGAAATTCAGCATGTAGGTTCCTTGAGGAGTGTAGGGGAGTACTAAGAGAGGATTTCCAGAAATTCATACGGGAACGAGTAAAAAATGGGATATGCGCGTGCAAAGCCCTTGAGTCAGTTGAGAAACGAGCCAAGAGGATCATCGCAGTGGCGGTACCTTCATATAAGCCCAAAAGCCTTACTAAAATGCTCGATAGAGAATCAATATCAAACCCGAACTATTTAAAAGTTCGCGCGCTTAATTCTTATCAAAATAACACAAAGTATCTACCTATGCCACATTACTACATAACTACACATCGCGATTGTTCGCGCGCAGAGTTTCGCATTTGCAGCATCTACATATAGCTATCTCGCTTACACGTACCGGCTTTTACCGGGCTTTCAAATACTATCTCCGTCACTTTCGCACTTATAGCGATGTGCCGTATAACGAATTCTAAAGCTTTTGCGTCTACAAATCGATCAGTATGGAAGATTAAAGCCGTGCATGCGTATGAAGTTGCACGCGTATGCGTGACCTTGTCACCTTGCCAACTCTGCAGTGTTGCCGTTTTAGCGACGTTGTGAAATCTTGGAGATTTTTAACGAGTTTGGTGACTTTTTTTAAGATTTAGCAACAATAAAAACTAGCGACTTTTTAAAATAACGAAATTAAATATTTAAGCAATATCTTAAAAATAAAAAATTTGCGACATCTAGCTAGATTTTTCATATACCTGGCGCTTTTTTTTGCCTAAATGACAACACTGCAACTCTGCGTAAGTAGTTCTTGACACCGGAGTGCAACTCACTTCAGTTTTATTTGCTTGAGAGTTGAAAAGTTATGTTGTTAAAGTTTTTTGGGTGTTTTCTTAGATTTTCTCAGTGATACAATTGTTTTGGTGACTTACCTACAACAATGGAGGTAATTGTACCTTATGAGGATTTAAAATGCGTTCAAGTTTTGATTGGCGAAGATAAGGTAAAATCTTTAAGCTTTGCTCAGAAAAAACAGTTAATTTCTTCATTAAAACCGACGCCTAATCTGTGTTTTTCTAGACTAGTAAATCGCATAAACGAAATTTAATAGATCAGTGTATAAAACTAGTTGGATTGTTGGCTGTTCGCACACTAATAAGTTGTGTTCGTGGCCTATTTTTTTCGAATGAAGATTCCGTTTGGAATACATCTGTTTATAATGATTTAAATAACATATCTGGCGCCATTAAAAGGCACGCAAATTCCCATAAACACCTGTGTGCAATGGTTTCTTTCGGTAATTTTGGTAAACAACGAATTGAGACATCTATATCAGTTTATGAGAAAATTGCGATGATACATACGAAGGTACCTACATACTCAGTCGAAAACTGAACTTTCTTTTTTTGAAATCGGTTAAAATTTTATTGGGCTTGCCTTATTTTGAAACCCTAGGCACGCCACTGGATGATCATCGGTAATGATAGGTTCGTCGAGTCGAAACTCCAAAGTCTTGAGTATCGACGCCGAGTTGCTGGCCTGTCGGTTTTCTATCGCTTGCATTTTGGGAAGTGTGCGACTGAATTGCATGATTTAATTCCTCCAAGCCCGTTCCATCATCGGACCACAAGACGAACGGCGCTGCGCCACCGGTACATGGTGGATATCCCACCCACATGTACACAACGATTTGGGAACACATTCATAGTGCGTACAGCTAAGGAGTGGAATTCCCTGCCGGAGTCTGTGTTTCCTAATAGCTACAACCTGGGACTCTTTAAGAAAAGAGTGAATAAGTTACTTCTAGGTAAACGTGCTCCATCTTTGACCGCATCATCGCTTACCATCAGGTGAGATAGTGGTCAAACGTATGCCTATTTATAGTACAAAAAAAAAGGCGTGGGCAAAAGACAATCACATAAATTGAGAAGTCAAAATAATCGTTTTAAAAACAAAACAATAATGCTCAGATACTCGTAGGCATGCCCGAGTCGACATCACACTTGGTTGCAAGCACGTCTGCGGATGACTTGGGGTCGATCTGTGTCGACCAGTCGGTCGAGCAAGTGTTACCGGGGTGTCTTTGTAGGGTATTCAGTAACAGCCTAGAATTTGGATTTGTGGCTGGTTAATGGGAATAGATAATAAACTGCCTCCGTGGTCGAGTGGTGTAGGCGTCTGCCTTGTGACCCGGTGGTCGTGGGTTCGATTCCCACGGGAAGAAACATACTTTGTAAAGTTGTTTTCCAGTTTGGCTAGGACATTGCAGGCTTGAATCACCTGATTGTCTGATCAAAAGATGATTCCGTGCTTCGGAAGGCACGTATAAGCCGGTGGTCCTGGCCGCTAAACGGCGGTCGTCAAATAAACCATGTCAGAGGCCCTTGAGGCGGTTTAGAAACTCTGACACTAGGGTGTGTGGGGTCGTTAGACCTTACTGCCCACACGATAAGAAGAAGAATGTGAATAGATAGGGTCACTCACCACATGGGACTCAAACGTAAATGTTGAAATGTACCACTATATTAACCTTCAAAGTTAATGTTCGAGAGCACATTCTTAAGAAGTTGGGAGCAGTATCGTCACAGCGCAAATTTTTTTTTTTACTCATTATTTGTATGCATAAACTGTTAAAGTATATTCGTGTAGTAGTGTATTAATTTGTGTATATATTACAGTTTGTATTGTATGTTTAATTTTTATTGTATGTATAGTTTATACATATATTCTATAGTTTATATTCTATAGTTTATATATCTTTGTCTTAATTTTAATCGCGTTTCTGGTTTTTCTTATAATCCACATTGCACCTATTATTCTTGCATCACAAAAAGGTTGACGGGTAGAAAATGCCTAAGGCATTAAGTCCGCCTCTGTACATCTGTGTGCGTAAAGTATTATAGTAATAAATAAATAAATATACCTACTTACAACACAAGAAAGAAGCACGTATCGTACAAAACGAAGTAACCGATTCCCGACATCTATACATATAATAAAATCGTAGACTAACCGTGTCTGTACATTGAATATTTTTGCATGAAAATTACACAGAAAACTCAGCAAAAAGGTATAAAACACAAAAATGCAATTTTTGAAATTTTTGTCTGTTTGTCTGTTTGTCTGTGCGTTTGTGGAAGCATCACGCATAAACCACAGATTGGATTACAAATCTAAGAAACTAAAAATATTAAGCGATAACCCGAGTAACATTTAGCGTTTATTTCATCAAAATCGACCCACAAAATCGAAAGATATTGAATTTTTAAGTTTAGGAAGAAACTTCCTAATGTATTCTGATGAGTCAGAGCGCCATCTATTGAGAAAAATAAAATGCACGAAAGCATTCAAAATTGTTGAATTATTTGTGAAACTTTTAATACGTGGCAAAATAAAAATGATCATTTTTATACCTTTTCGGTATTTATCGTTACAATCGATCCACAAAATCAAAATAAATTGAATTTTTAGTTTAGTAAGAAACTTCCTATACTGTATTCTGATCAGTCAGAACGCCATCTATTGAGGAGCCAAAAAATGCATGAAAGCATGAATGTTACACCAAAACACATTGATTGAGTTATTTGTGAAACTTTTAATACGTAGACGTAGCAAAATAAAAGTAAACATTTTAATACCTTATCGTTATTAACCGTTACATACGGGCTTCTTATTTAACGTCTTCCGCTGCCAAATATTTTTAAGTACTAAGATTTGCAATCCAATCTGTGGTTTATGCGTGATGCTCCCACAAACGCACAGACAAACAGACAAAAATTTCAAAAATTGCATTTTTGTGTTTTATACCTTTTTCCTATACATATAATAAAATCGTAGACTAACCGTGTCTGTACATTGAATATTTTTGCATGAAAATTACACAAAAAACTCAGGAAAAAGGTATAAAACACAAAAATGCAATTTTTGAAATTTTTGTCTGTTTGTCCGTTTGTCTGTGCGTTTGTGGGAGCATCACGCATAAACCACAGATTGGATTGCAAATCTAAGTACTTAAAAATATTAAGTGATACCCCGAGAAAAACTTAGCGTTTATTTCATCAAAATCGACGCACAAAATCAAAAGATATTGAATTTTTAAGTTTAGGAAGAAACTTCGTAATGTATTCTGATGAGTCAGAGCGCCATCTATTGAGAAAAAATAAAATGCATGAAAGCATTCAAAATTGTTGAGTTATTTGTGAAACTTTTAATACGTGGCAAAATAAAAGTGATCAGTTTTATACCTTTTCGTTATTTATCGTTACAATCGATCCCGGAAATCAAAATATATTGAATTTTTAGTTTAGTAATAAACTTCCTAATGTATTCTGATCAATCGGAGCGTCATCTATTGAGGAACCAAAAAATGCATGAAAGCATGAATATTACACCAAAACACATTGATTGAGTTATTTGTGAAACTTTTAATACGTAGACGTAGCAAAATAAAAGTAAACATTTTAATACCTTATCGTTATTTATCGTTACATGCGGGCTTCTTATTTAACGTCTTCCGTTGCCAAATATTTTGTCAGTTAACATGGTCGATAGATGGCGTTGCACTGATGACGCGTTTTTCTGAACTGCGGTGTTAAGATTTTCCGCTGGAGAATGACCTCACACGATTTTTAAACACAGTCGTGTTCGTAGGAATTTCGGTTTGATCTCTGAAAGGTCTTAAACTGTTAGGGACCAAAATTGCTTAAATATCCGAGTTGTGCTGGTTTCGACTTTCGTTTAAAGTGCATTTATCGTAGTTTTGCGAAGTACAGGACGGTTCGACTTGCGGATCTGGGGGGCTACTCTTTAACGAAATCCGTAGTTTCGGGCTTAGTTGCGGGCGGGCATTTTCTACTCCGTATCACCTAACCACTGAGAACTAATGACAACACGATTTGACAGTTACTGTGAAATCGTGTTGTCATTCATTCTCAGTTCGGGTTCGGGACTAATCGTAAGTCTGTAGGTGATACGGAGTAGAATACACCCGCCCGCAACTAAGCCCGAAACTACGGATTTCGTTAGAGAGTAGCCCCCCAGGCCTGTAGGGTTCCGTACCAAAGGTGCTGACGGGACCCTACTGCTAAGCCTCCGCGATTGATTCCGTTTAGAGCGAAGCAACGAACGGTTCGATTTGCGAAACAAGGCTAATAATAATTTAAGGTACCGTACCAAAGATGGTCACGGTGACGGGAGCGATCGATTTTGGGGGGCTACTCTCTAAGTCCGAAGTCCGTAGTTTCGGGCTTAATTGCGGACGTATTCTACTCCGTATCACCTACAGACTTACGATCAATCCCGAACCCGAACTAAGAATGACAACACAAAGTAACTGTCAAATCATATTATCATTAGTTCTCAGTGGTTAGGTGATACGGAGTAGATTTTTTTTTTATTATAGATAGGCTTACGTTTAACCACTATCTCACCTGATGGTAAGCGATGATGCGGTCGAAGATGGAGCACGTTTGCCTAGAAGCAACCTGTTCACTTTTGTCTTAAAGACTCCCAAGTTGCCCGCAACTAAGTTTTTAATTCGTGCTAAGTATCAGACAGTTCGATTTTCGAGCCAAGGCAAATTATAGGGTTCCGTGCCAAAGTTGGTAATGGGACCCTATTATTTAAGCCTTGGCGTACGATTTTGATTCGTGCGAACCAAGTCGATTTTTAGGGTTCCGTACCAAGGTTGCTAACGGAACCCTATTTATTAATAAGCCACCGCTGTCCGTCTTCCTTCAGTTTATTCGTTTTATTTCTGTCTCGCTAATATAAAAATGACTTCTAGAAAAAGGTGGAATCTTTCACAATATAGCAAAATACTTAAAGTCGGGTTTGTTCGAACACTTTTCTAACTCGAGAACGGCTCGACCGATTTTCATAGTTTTTGTGTTTTATTCCGGACGAAGACTAATTTCTTCGTCCGGAATAGCATAATAAGAATTAAAATACAAAAAAAAAAAGAATGAGTATGTAGGTAGGCAGGTAGGTAAGGTAGGGTAGCTATGGTAGGTAGGTAGGGTAGGTAAGTAGGTAGGTAGGGTAGGTAGGTTAGGGTCGGTAGGTAGAGTAGCCAGATGACGGGAGCGAAGCCGCGCGGGTCAGCTAGTTAAAAGAATAACTTAAGGTTGGAAATTGGTTACTTTGTTTTGTCGATACGTTTTTTTTCTCATGACGGCAGTATATGTAACAAAGTCTAACCCTCCGCGATTAAGGCTCCTCTCTCGAGAAATGCTTAAAAACAGCGTGCAGATGAAGCAACTTTTCGTCGGCATTTACTGAGAAATTACATCTGAAAAAAAATAGGAAGTAATCTACATGATACGATACGTATTTTGGTTTAGCCAGAATTTATGTATCGGTACCACATAGTAAGAAAAAAAAAATCACCAAATCACTTCCAAATCGTTGAGATGAAACCATTTTACTCCTTAATTTTTTAACAAAAGTCTAAAAAAAAATATCTACTTATATCTAGTTTTATACTTTTTTTAAATATACTTTTTTTATAGTAAATTAAAAATGCGGAGTGGCGTGTAAGGAGTAGTTAGCTCCGTTTATATGCACAAGGTCATTGGCATGTATACAAACCTTAAGAGGCTTGATGTTGATACCTGAAGCTCAGAAACCGGGTACCCAGTATTGGAACGCAATCAAAACCCCAAAGCAGCTTCGCTATAACACGCCAGTCGAGTTTGAAGGTCGCCGTCAGTAAAAACATTAAAAAAAATTGTTTGTGGCAAAAACCCAAAAGTTAAGTTACGATTTTCGACAAACCGGTCTTTTATTAGGTTTTTGATTTCCATCGTATAAGACCTGTTCAGTTTATTGTGTAGTATAAGTATTGATGGAATGTACAAAGGATTTGTTGAAACTGCGTAGCGGTTTTTTATGAACCTTTGGCGAACTTTTTACCTGCACTATGAAGATTCGGAAAGACAGCGTCGAAAAATAAGAAACGGGTCGCTCTTGAATGTGGGTATGCGGAATGATATGTTTGAGATTTGAAACATTTGTGATATTACCACACATTGTATATAATTATTTCAATAATTTTATCCCCGAAGGTTTGATAGCTATATCACCGGGTTCCTTGATCATAGTAAGACAAGTCTACGTCAGTAGTAGTAGGTACAGCAACAGCTATAATAGCTTCTATTTCATAACTTTGTACTCCTGTGTTATAAACTTCTTTATGTGCGTCAGATCTTCTCGGATTTTTGCTGACGTCAGGAAAATAAAAGGTGTGTAAAAGGAAATACTCCTGTGTTTCCTTCGGAGACAAATATCGTCATTTAAAATCAACGCACAAGGAAAAGAAGGTGCACTGATCATCAGCCGCGTCAACGATTTTTGAAGAAAATGGAGGGACTTGTATTGCTTCCTAGGGAAGTAACCTGAAGTAGGACCACAAAGAAAGAAATAGAAGGAGCAGGGTAAAGCTTTTTCAATAAATGTGGATGGATGGAGAGGAATGCCAAAGAAAAGATGGATGAGTTGTGTGAGGAGTGATATGAAAGAAAATGGAGTTAGTGATAGCGTGACGGCAGACAGGACGGAAAGGGAAAATATAACGGGTTTCGCCGACCCCAAGTAACATGTTCCCTTAGGCAGGAAGATGATGATGAGGGGGAGGCCTCTTCCAAGGAGTGGGACAGTGCAGGCTAATAAAAAAGACTATAGTGTGAATTGTATAAAAGCTGGCATGACTAGAAAGGATAGTTATCGTTAGAGGAATAGTAACTACTAGCGGACGTCACGCGGTTTCACCCGCATAGTTCCCGTTCTCGTACGGGGATAATATATAGCCTATGTTACCCCCTGATAATGTAACTATCTAATGCTAAAAGATTTTTTCGAATCGGTCCAGTAGTTTCGGAGCCTATTCAATTCAAACAAACAAATCTTTCGTCTTTATAATATTGGTGTAGATGTAGACTATTAAGATGACGTTGAATAAGAGAAAGGCACGCATTTTGAGTAGGAAGATGTAGATGACGAGTTTACTTACTAGCGATTGCTATCCTGTAGATAGAATAAAACTAGCTTGTAGGCTTACATCCAGGTTTACTTTAAAAGGCGGGTAAGTCCCCAAAATGTTCCCCTAACAAACACGTTAAAACCACGACCTCATTCCACCGGCCCCCTTCTACCATCGGACATCCAGACGCACTGCATCTTACCATCCCTACCTTGTTACTATTCCACCAATTCGCACTAAGCGTTTCCAAACGTCTTTTATAATGCGCACAGCAAAGGAGTGGAACTCTCTGCCTGCGTCTGTGTTTCCAAACGCATACAACCCTAATCTCTTCAAAGTTAGAGTGAACAGGCTCCTTCTGGGTAAGCTCGCTCCATCGTAGACTTTGTCTCTGTCATCTCTGACCTAGACTAGAGTCAAGAGCAAACCCATCACAAATAAAAAAAATAAAAAAATTTTTTTTGGGACAAGCGCGCCACACATTCCCAACCACTGCAACTCCTGAAAGCCAGAATCAACAGTGGCGACCACCAGAAAAACGCCGAGCCAATGAAGCCCGACGAGTCCCGGAGAAACGATTTAACTGTCTTGAATCCTGCAACGAAATTAATCAGAAAAGTACAACGGAAAAAAATATGTATATAATTTCCACTTCCCTCCTTATCAAGCAGGAGACAGAATAGAGCTAGGCCAATAGGCACCAAGGGTCATATACAAATGGGTCTAGCCCAGTTGCCAAGCACCACGGATTATATATTAACACTAAAACTAATGGGTCCTAAATTGTGAGCTACTTTTGATTCCAGTAATAGGTATGGCAAAATCGCTTGAACGCACGGAAATTTGTTCCGGTTTCTAAAAGGTCCGTGTAGTAAACTACTCCAGATGTAACCTGAATGCTATCTAACATAATATTGTGTTCAGTTTGCCAAAGAATACACTCCCATAAGATGTGATGTGCGGATTGTTCGTATTCATGGTCAGCTGTAGAACACTGACATAATGACATTGACAAAATATATGCAAGCACTCCGAACTAATAGTAGTTTCCTCAAATGTATCCATCGTCAGTGGCGGTTTGATGACGTCCGTAAAGTCTGTGAGACCTCCTAATTATTTTAATCTATCGTTTCAATCATCTACGTAGATCTAACTGTACTCAGGGAAGGAAAACGGATGTGTTGTGTTATCAAAACTTATCGTTTTGCGTAAAAACTTAACTTTAATTAGGTTCGAAAAGTATTTTACGTATCAAACCCGTTGAAGGTTTATGTTAAGCCTTGTCCAAACTGGGCTCAAGGTCTTGATCAAAACGGATTTTTTACTATCTCAGTTTCGTTCAGACATCCATTGCTGGACATAATCTTCCCTTAGAGTCGTCACATCGATCGGTCCTGTGTCTGTCGTCCTGCACATTATGGAGATTTTATTTATTTTTTTAATTTCAATTACTCTCTGTACTTACAGTTAGTACCAACACGTACAAAGGATCACAATATTATTATTAATTAGCATTACATTGCATAAATATTTTGTTATTATTGAAGGTCTTCCAGCGCTGCGTCTTCTGATACATAGTAGACACTGCAAAACTTTTCAGCCCCATCGCCCATCCCTTCTGCGACACGAAACGTTACATTGGCAATTATTGGAGCTCTGTCAGTGTGTCTGTACCATGGTTCTCTTGCGTATCTCTTCATTTCGATTCGATCCCGCAGCTAAATGAGTTGCGTTAGTGTAAGCTAAAGGGAGATTGTCGTTCTGTCTGCTTTTGCCCGCAACTTGGTACGCGGGTATCCCCTACGGAGTGTAAGGAAGCTACATGCCAAACAGTAGTACTTTCTAGAGACTTCTGAAACTAGAAATGCCGATGTATACCACCAGCTTGCCCGTGTCGATAAGGCGTGCTCAATTTTTTTTGTCCATTTTAAAAATTTGGTCACTATCTCTCTCTTTAATCGTTTTTTTACTAGAGTTCTCTGCTTTTGTTTATAATTATTATTGTATAAATTTATCTATTAAGTATGTATTGATGTTTGTATAAATAGTACACCTAAGACTACCTACAGTACTGTCTCTCCTTTTTCTCTTTAAAATCCATCCAAAGGTTGTCTTCGAAGGATCGCTTTTAGCGATAAGGCCGCCCATTGTGTCACCCTATGTGTTTCTCATCTAACTTTTCTGTAACTTATATGGTGTACATAATAAATAGTATTTTATTCTATTCTACGGCCAGTAGTGTCGGCTGGGCGTTGTCTGTAAGTCACTCAGTATCAGTAACGCAAAAATCAATATAAATACAATCCTTTTGCTAATGTTGATTGACTGAGTGACTGACAGAAAAGCACAGCCAAAACTAGATTAGAAAGCTGAAATATCATGTAGGTTCCTTGGTTTCCCGAAATTCCTACGGGAACGGGAAAAACGGGATACGCGCGTACTAAGTCGCGGGCAAAAGCTAGCTTTATTATATTTAAATTGATTGTTAATAATACACTGTATGAAGCTATATCTACACTAATATTATAAAGAGGAAAGATTTGTTTGTTTGTTTGAATTGAATAGGCTCCGACACTACTGGACCGATTTGAAAAATTCTTTCAGTAATGGATAGCTACATTATCAGGGAGTAACATAGGCTATATTTATCCCCGTACTCCCACGGGAACGGGAACTACGCGGGTGAAACCGCGTGACGTCCACTAGTTTGCTATAAGTATATTGAAAATCAAAGTGCGGTCACTAATCCGCCCGCTAAGTGTAACTATGACAAATTAAGTAGTGCTGCGGTTTTTATGCTAAACTTTGTGCTTTTGCCGACGTTAGCTGTTACAACTATGACTAATAAATAAATTAATATATCAGACTATCAGCACGTAGCCTATTGATTCTGGTTTTCCTTTATTTTAAATGCCAATTTGGTTGCAAGTTAAATTCATGATTATTTAAATTAACTTCCTAAAGGAAAATGATAGCATCCGAAATGTCCATATCGTTGTCGCTATGTCGCAGTTATGTTTGATTGTCATTGAAATTCCTGATAGCAACCAACAAAAAAACTTCTCCTAAATTAGCTAACACAAAGCAAGTCATATCTAATGTTGCGCAACTTGGAAAACCAAGCTTTAGTATCTGAATTGAGATTTTGATGCTAAAAATTGTCATGTACAAAGTTTAACAAGTTCTCAGCGTCGAATTCTCAATTCAGAATTTTCTTTTTTAAAGTAATCCTGGGAGTCAGATTAACGGATCTTGTTAGAAACACAGTGCTGCGCTCCAAAACATAAATTGCCGACATCACTCAAAAAGCTGCTAAGCTTAAATGGGACTGGGCCGGACACGTCTGCCGCATGTCGAATGATGCATGGGCCACCAAAGTGTGGGAAATGTCTGGCAGCATCGCGCAGACCCAGGTGGAGATGGTAGGACGAGCTTGATGCCTATCGACATGATTGGTCCACGTGAGCCCAGAGCCGGGAGAATGGAAGGAAGACAGCATTTGCCCTGCAGTTGGGCGGAACAGGCTAAAAAATAATTAAAAATCCTACATAAAAAATCAATTAAAAAATATAAAATAAGTAAAAAACAATTTTAAATTAGTTTCCTTTTTGTTTATACTTTTGGTGTACAATAAAGTGTATAATAAATAAATAAAAATATAAGGAAGTCTATGAATTCAAAATGTTTTCTGGATGCCTGGAAAAGGTCTAAATGCCATGTCACTCCTACTTGGTTTAGGAATTCTGAAAGTTATGAAGTTAGGGAACGGTAATAGAATTGAGAAACTCATCATTTTTACAGTTGGTTAAAAATGGTTAACTTGTAAAATCAGGCAAAATCTTTTTCCAATGGGGGTAAGTAAGAACTATAAAAGGCAACCTGGGGTATTTTTCGGTTATAAAGAGACGGAAGAGTTTTCTTCGTCGCACAGAGGCCATCCAAAACCGTCCACCTAATGCGAGAACCAGTCTGTGGGAAGAACATCATTCCCCACCACCTGACTACTTGCAACCCCAGGAACATCTGCCACCTGGAGTGACCTGCAGTTGCCTATTTGGAAGGCACGAACCGGTTGCGTACCCAGGTAGGCCATTGCAAACACAATCTGGCGAAATGGGGAGTCATAGACCCGTCGGATACCCAATGTGAGTGCGGTGCTCCTCTTCAGAACATGAGCCACACGTTGGAGTGCCCCAAGTGCCCATACACCTGTACTTTGGAGGATTTAATGAAGGCCACCGACGCTGCAATTAACTTAGCCACCTCCTGTACCCAAAAAATCTAAGAAAACATTGACTCTAAAAGAAAAAGATCGGTTATTTAGTATTTAAAAGAGCAAATCTTCTTATTTCAAATCAACCCAAGGGGGCCTCTTCGATACCCAGTTTGTTTTTAAGTTAGGACAAAAACAATAGGTATATTGCTAAAATTCCCTAGTATATCACTAACGACGTCACGAACGGTGGTCAATATTTCATGCCACTATTATATACAAACTAGGTAATACCTAATTATTATTTGTTCTATTGTACACGGGACACAATGGGTTTAGATAATGATACACAATTTTATAAAACGCTTTTTTGCAGTATTTGAAATTGACAACTTGTTTATAATCTGTCTGCTTTGTTGGCAATTACCCCATACTCAGCAGGGGATTCGGTTTTGTTTTTTGCTTGTGTCGCTGGCAACAGAGTCACTTGGACTGCATGTTTTGGGACACTGAGGGCAAGATACGAGGTAGAGCATAGTTTGTGACTCGGGGAGGCACATCAGCTGCAGGGTGTGAATGTTCACACCCTGCAGCTGATGTGCCTCCCCGAGTGACGTTAACATTGGGTACCCGATCCCCGCGACACCCTGGTCACCTCACACTCGGAAACGCGGAGTCTAGGTGACTAAAGCTATGAGATAAACTGATCCCACGTACGCAACGTATGCAACGCATTATGATATCTGGACTCTTGATTTGATATGAAAAACTATGCAGTAGAAACACACTTATCGCATGCAACGCAACATACGATACGATACAAAAGCGTTGCATACGTTGCGTACGTAGGACCACTGTGTTTATGCTTTGCTATCACCACGATGGCACGAACTGGTCTTCCTCGGTTATGCTAAGGCGGCGATAGCGTCGGGATCATATAAAACATTGAGAATGATTACAGAAAATGAAACGGTTTGGCTGTTTGGTTTGATATGTCCAAGCATTTTACCGTCACCTACTGCTCCTTACAATTTTAATGCTTCAAAAGCTTTAGACTCACATCTAATGAGTGTCACAAGTCGTCACTTTTATTTATAGTCAACATCATAGTCAACATATTTATCAAAAATGTCGTGTAATAGAACTGGCCTTTGAGGAAAGTACCAGAAAGCAAGTTAATAATAGTATGTAGTGTATATGTTACGGGTAATGCTAGAAGTTTAAGTAAACTTTAGTTTACCCCAGTATAACTAGTATTACCCAAGCCTTTTGGGTAAAGTCCGAATATTAAGTCAATCTTTCATTACTCATACTCGGAAAGTAGACCTGAAGTTGACTGAGGAGCAGGTTGAAAGTATTACTTTTCAGCTCTAGGGAGAATCATTTTCAACTGACAGCCGTCAAATGAAAAAAAAAAACTTCTATACGACTTTCTAAACAGCCACTGAATTACAGCGCGATGTAAAATTGAAATAACATAAAGGTGAGTATTAATTAAAGATTATATTATTATAATGACTTTATTATAATTTACTTTCAACTATTTATTTATTTAAGGATAACCAACAAAGCATACACCAGAATACATGTTAAAGTACGCATATTTTTACATTTTGTAGTGTAGCAAATAACATAGATTTGTCTCTGTCATCTCTGACCTAGACTAGAGTCAAGAGCAAACCCATCACAAATAAAAAAAATGGGTAAAATTTTTACCATTTTATCAATGATGATGAAAATGTAACGTAATGGATGAGTAGCAGGCCGGTCACAGAAAAAAAAAATAGGCGGGAAAACGGCAATCCGATCTTCATTTATTTTATCGAGTTGTAGTGTTTTGTTCATGCTTTCGTATAGCAGGGATTTGAATTAACACGATGAGTTCATGAGATTTTGAAATAGATTTTTTCTTTAGCTAATTCGTGTTTTTATTTTTACTTTCCTTGTATTCGTTATGAAAAGCACAGTGTTTACCACGGGTGAAAGATTTATTTAGTCCCTCGAACTATTGGCACCCGCGGTACGCTCGGGCGCCAATCGCCGTCTCGGGTCTAAATCAGTTACTTTCAGCCCTAAGATAACAATGTACTATTAATTTGTATTCAGCGTTTACCCGTATACATCTAGGTCTACCCAACACTGGCTGAGTAATGTTAGGTGTTGCATCACCACAAAGCGGGAACGAGCCTTGGACAGTCATCCCGGTTCATTAGCTATGTAAATTGTAAAGTTTTTATGGGTTTCCAACAAAAAATCTGTCATCTCTGACCTAGACTAGAATCAAGAGCAAACCCATCACAAATAAAAAAAAAAGCAAGTAACTTGTGTCCGGTTTTTGAGGTACTTTATTGGTCGTTTAAATACACTACGCCATTGTTTGGTTTATGATTAATGGACGGAGAATCGACCAGTACTTTAGAAACCGGGCATTACTGATCACAGCCAGTAACGAATACTTCTGAAAACGCCTAAACTAGATGTTTTAGTTCTGATGACAGTTGAGGTAGAAATCTTAAATCTCTTTGTGAAGACTTGTTCTTAAGAGCCGCTTATCAGCCACTGCAAGGCAGAAGGGTTCCCTTCAGCTAGAGAGAGCGACGGTCTTCGCAGGATGGCTGATAACAGTTAAAAGAAGAAGTAGTGGTGTGCTGTTAGCCGAGCTCATACTTGCTGATGCATATCAAACCAAATATGGTACAGTACGCTGACAGCCAAGCATGTTCTCAAAAATTCTACAGTTACTCATATTAAATTACTGCGTTATTTTTACTTTTGTACGATGAATTAATAAATTAATTCAGGAATTTACATTTATTAATTACCTTGTCTGCTCTAATAATTTCCTCAAACTTCATGCTGGTGTGACGTCATATTCGTTGGTTACCAAATTACCCAAAGTTGTTTGTTAGTCACTTCTATTATGTTAGACGTCGAAGCATTCAACAGTTGTAGTAATGACGATGGAATGCCTTCCCATGAATCATGAAATTGGCCAGTTGACGAATGACGTTCAACGATTGTGATCATACTGAAATGTTTCACAACTTTATTAAGAGGGGACTCTAGTCGGTAACTCTTGGGCCTTTCTCCATACAAACGCATTCCGCTGTTTTCTTCGTGGATAATGCTGCTAGAGCAATGTTTTTTTTTTCCAAAAAATCTAGATCGCATTAATACGTGCCTCTGTCATTTTCTTTTTTCCAAAACATAATCACTTAAAGAATTATTACAATCCAAAAACCCGAAAAAGCAGCCCGTTTTTACTGCCATGTTCAGACGACTATCAGACAAATTTGATAAGTTTTTAACAAAATAGAAAATAATAAAAGCATAGATATAGTCTTCCTCTAAATTTTGATATATAATTTTTATAGATCAGTCCAGTTTTGAAGAAGAATACAGCGGAATACAAAACGTCTTTTGGTCAAGGTTTTTATAAGTAAAATAAGCCTCTGCTGCAGTTGTCGCTTTCGCACTTTGCTTGATAGGGCGCAGCGCGACGGCATCGGCAATAGTTTCTTCAAATACCTATTTTGCAAATTCCTCGGGACTAGAGTCCCTCTTAGGGAATTCAGTTGCGAAACATTGCAGCATGATCCAGCGTAGAAATTAATTTATTTCGCAAATATTTACAATAGTCGTAATATATAAACTTCTTCAGTTACTGAGTGAATGACTGACAAACAACGCACAGCTGAAACTGCTGGTCGTAGAAAACTGAAATTTGGCATGCAGGTTCCTTGGGGAGTGTAGGGGAGCAATATGAGGATTTCCCGAAAGTCTTACGGGAGCGGGAAAAACAGGATTTGCGCGTACGAAATAGCGGGCAAAAGCTGGTATTAAGTATATAAAATGAACAAATAAAAACCCCCCTTTATTCCTTACATGGATAGTTTCTAACTTGGACTCACGAAAGTCTCATAAAATGGAAGACGCTGTCGAAAGTAGTGAGGCCAATAAAAATTTTGTAACCCAATAGAAAATCTTTTAGTTGTAAATGATAACACTGCCCGACTTGGTGTTCAAACCCAGGACCACACGATCGACAGTGGTAAGCTACCACTATACTGACAAGACAACCAAAGCTCTGCAGCCAACGATCTGAGGGCCAATGCTACGGCCTCATCCCACCAGTCCCCTTCAACCATCGGAAATCCAGACGCACTGCAAGTTACCATCCCTTCCTTGTTGCTATTCCACCAATTCATATTAAGCGTTTTCAAACGTCTTTTTTAATGCGAACAGCAAAGGAGTAGATCTCTCTCAGCTCTGCCTGCGTCTGTGTTTCCGAACGCTTGCAACCCTAATCTCTTCAAAGTTAGAGTGAGAAGGCTACTTCTGGGTAAGCTCACTCTATCGTCGACTTTATTGCCGTCACCTCTGACCTTGACTAGAGTCAAGAGCAAATTCATCTCAAATAAAAAAACTGGCCAAGTGCGAGTCGGACTCGCGTGCAAAGGGTTCCGAACGAATTTAATTTTTTTAACATGTTATTTTAACACTACAGACTTCTAATAGGTTTTCCTGTAATCTTTAGGTTAAGATCTATTATCTCCATTTTTTTTTTAATTTAGGCTCAATAGTTTCGGAGATAAGGGGGGGGAATGGTCATTTTTCGTCTAATTTCTTGAATAACTTCAAAACCATTCATTTTAAAATTATGAAAAAAATATAATTAAAATCTTCACAGTGAGCCCTTCCATTTGATATGTCACACGATATTGTTAAAAAAACTTTGATTTTTAATTTTCTAGTTTGACCCCCAAAAGTGACCTCCATACTAAAAATTTAATGATTTACGTAACGCGTCCGTGTTTGGGTCACAGAAGTCCATATGTGTACCAAATTTCAACAGAATCTATCCAGTGGATCCGGAGAAAACTGGCTGTGACAGACGGACAGACAGACAGACACCCGAGTGATCCTATAAGGGTTCCGTTTTTTTTCGGAACCCTAAAAAGATGAAAAAATCTATAAAAAACCCATCTATTTTCCCAACATTTAGACAGATTGCAACTGAGATGTGTCAAACGACCGTTGCTTAAAAATGTAGAATATTGTGTTCTCAGGTACTATATGACAGTGACAAGTCATTATTAGAATTTAATGAGACAAAATTTAAATCTTGTATTAAACGCACACTATGCAGGCAAGCATATTATAAGTTGGGGGATTATATTGAAGATAAAAATGCTTGGCTGAATGCTGGTCCGGCTCCACAGCCACTAGGGCGCACAAAATAATCTGTTAGCATTTGGAAACATTGTTGGACCGGCTGAAGATTGTAAAAAAATAAAAACAATATTTGCATTGTATAGACTCAATTTATTTAGCAATGTATAATTTCATCCATTTTAACGGCACATGTGTGAGTACTGTGTACCTTAAACTTAAGCTATAGCTATCAGTTTTAGGTTTGTTTTTGACTTGAATGTACCCTGGCGGTTGGGAGTGTCATGCTCACACAAAAGTCTGGCTGATGGTGGCGTATGCGTTGGATCATTTGGCTCCCTTCAAAATGGTTGAGCCGAATGGTGCTAGCGCATGCGTCATGTTCGTGAACGGGCGCTGTCAGTTGGGACTGGTCATTTCTCAGTTGCCATGGTTTATTTTTTTCCCGGACGCTTTTATCCTGCTCGTCTTTTACATCGTTCTCACATGTTTGTATAATTTCAACTTGATGTAAACAAAAATTTGTAACAATTTATTATTTTTTAAAAGAGTGTCTGTGGAGTTTCTTGCACGTTCTTCTCCATAGAGATCTACGCTTTGGAACGTGCAAATAGCTTCATCTTGTTGGACTGACTGACCTTGACAATTCAAAAGTGCCTGTAAATGGTTTATTTGAAATATACGATTTGATTTGATTTGATTTGATTACCGATCCCCCGCCTCACGTGCAACAAACCTAACCTCTAAGGACGAGGAAAATCAAGTCCTCTCAACAAGAAGTCTACAAAATGTAAAACAGTTTACAAGGAAAACCTAATTAAAGTATTATTATCAGAGTTTTGCATAAGATCTATACAAATTGCGAACACGTGGTGCGCACGCGTCTCGGCTTTTTATAATGCGTTCCGGAAGATCCAAGTGTCTGCATTATGTTATGAAGATCCAAGTGTCTGCCTCAGGTATGTTCGCTGAGGCGCGCACCGATTACTTCTATGCAACTATGCGCAAACGGGGCGCGTCACTAGTGCGTAGGGTGTGGGGCAGCATCAATGCCGTCCTGGCGATGATCGCGGACAGGAGGGACTGCCCGCGATACGGCACTGCTGTGATAGCCATGTTGCCGTCAGCAGGGCCGGTTAGATGAAGTGTTTTTTTTTTCTTTATTTTGTCTGTATTTGTGTGTACTGCTCATACGAGTTATTGTTGCTCGAAATAAATATATTTTTTCTAATTTATTTTATTTATGTGAAGCTGGAGTGTTACGCATAATTGCTAACTGCTGGGGGCTTGACGGCCGAGCCAATGGGTGACCCTCTTTGAGATTCTGTAGTCTTAGTACTTGTTTTTGTCAAACCTTGACGTGGATTGGAATTAAACCTCCTGAAACTACCTGTATGCTTATTGCGGTAGTTATTTCGTATGAAATTCATGTTACTTTTAGGGAAATTCCTTTGAGATACTGTAGTCCTAGTACCTTACTTTGGTTAGCAATATGGTGCATTTAAATCGAACCCCCGGAAACTAACTATATGTTTATTGCCTTAGTTTTTTCGTGCAAAATGTTACTTTTAGGAAAATTCCTTTCAGATACTGTAGTCCTAGTACCTTCGTTTAATACGCACTGTGGTGGAATGGAATCGAACCTGCGGAAATTACCTGTGCGTTTACTGCGTGTCTTCGTGTGGGTACATAACATTATTACTTTTAGGGAAATTCCCTGATTTAGTACTCACCAAAATTGTGTAGTACTCGTAACATTTATGAAATTTTAATAGCGTCAGTTTTCCTTCCCGTGGTTTCAGTGTAGGTATTACCAAATTAGGGAATCGTTTTAGGTTTTCTTTTCGCCTAAAATGGGTACATATTTTCTACTAAAGCAATTCAAAAGAAGGATATATATATATACTGTGTCCCTATGTTTTCCTTTTTGATAATTTATTAAACGTATAAACATTAGAACTGTTATGAATTTTATTTATGTGTATGTATGTATCTATGTATTCATGGTTGTATTTTTTTTCTGTCTCTGTTTTTTCTATCCTATAATTTGCACCTACCATATTTTTTCTGCACCATCCTAAGGTCGACTGGTAGAAAATGCCTAAAGCAATAAGTCCGCCTTTGTACAGTGTTCTTTTTTTACTTGTGCATAAAGTTTTAATAAATTAAATAGAACTCTCACAAAATGCTCAAAATTGTCCGATAAATGGCTGTCAACAGAGCCCTAGTGTACAAATTTGGCAACTATTAATCAAAAAAGAAAACATAGGTATATATCTTTCTTATTCAGTTTGTCAAGTATCTCTTAAATCGGTCCAATATAGTGCTGGTAGATTAAGTTGCAAAAAACTGCAAATATTTATCAACGGCTCCTTTTTTTTCTACTGCGCACAAAGAATGGGATAGGTATATCATCAACTATATATCAATCATGATAACTACTTTGTAATATTTTTTGCAATTAACATGTATTTTGCATCTCGGTCTTTCCTTGTAAAAACCATACACGAGTCAGAATCGCCTTATGGGTCAGTGAGCTGTATCAACTCTAACGCCACGTTCAAGCCATTATTAATGTCCAAAAAAACTGGTATATAATGTATTTACCGATGTGGGAATTCCAATATTTTCCGTTAACAAGATTTCGCCATGCAAATTTTGATAAAAAAGGATTAAAATTGTTTTTATATCCATGTGTCTAGTTTTGCCGCCGAGAAAATTCATTGTCTGGGTTACATTAACAGAATCATTAGCGTCTGCCAGCGGCTTCGCCCGCGTGTATATTGAAATTTATTCCAAGTCAACGTTCTTCCGGGATAAATAGTAGCGTATGTGCTATTCACGACGACCAAATTTCATCAAGATCCATTCAGCCGTTCCGGCGCGATTGAGTGCCAAACATCCATATAAGAATATGCTGATCAGTATTTAAAGGAACCTTACTTCTTTTAGTAAATTTTGCTGCTAACTACCGAGAGTGAAAGGAAGTAAAAACATTTATTTAGCATAAACTAAAGCCACACAACACGTACCAGGGCAAAAAAAGTAACAAAAATTGTATTCCTAAGACTACCTACAGTACTTACTGTCTTTCCTTTTTCTCTTTAAAATCCATCGAAAGGTTCTCTTGAAAAGATCACTTTTAGTGATAAGGCCGCCCGTTGTTGACACAATGAGAACATTACATAGGGTTACCCCTATGTAATGTTCTCATGTATCTTTTCTGTAACTTGTATGGTGTACATAATAAAGAGTATTCTATTCCGTTACTCAGCGACTGGTAGACGACCCACAGCCGAATCTATTGGTTGTAGAAAGCTGAAATTTTTCATGTAGGTTCCTTGGAGAGAGTAGGGGAGCATTAAGAGAGGATCTGCCGAAATTTCTACGGAAAAAAGGGATATATGCGTACGAAGTCGCGGGCAAAACCCGGTAAACAATAAAATCCACATGACTTTATTTATTTATTTGGTTCACCAACAATTGTATACACTGGTATATGCAAATGAAACAGAAGCGACAAAGCAGAATAAAGTGTAACAAAACTTACAGGTAAACAAAACGTTGTCGTAACTTACAAAAAAAAAAGGAATAAAAAGCCTCTTAACAAAGTTGAACTGAATTGATCATTACGCATGCAATACCCTACACCCTGTGACAGAAAATATCTTCTGGTGCTGCTGTTCACTTTCATTGATTGTCACATTAACAGTCAAATGACCTTGAAGTCCCAATGTTTCTTCTTTAATTGGTCGATGACTCTTAAATTGTGGTTGAAATACCGTTCATCTCTCACGGTCTATCTGATTAGGTACATTAATAAGGCTAACCGCAGGAAACCACACCGTGTGTCTTTTCCTCAACCTTGGCAGTGAATACGCTCTCAAGGTCCAAGTACCGTTAGATTACGTCTGAGAGTGACTCAAACACATTATGTATAAAAAGTGTTGAGTAAGTAATTATGTTTCTTGGAAATTCATGTAAATATACAAGGAAAGATCACATAATATGCAGATTCTGATGATAGGTCACATTCGAATATCGGATGATCTTTTTAGAAAAATTTTTGGATGCTGGTTCACGCGGACAGTAAATTTTATAGCTTAATTGACATGTGGCTGCCAGAAATATTTAATTTTTATTATTTGAACCCGCATAATTAAATCAGCAGCCGACAAGAGCCTTATTCGGGGCCCTTGTTGCTTGCAGATATAATTGTTTAAGAAAACAATTGCATGTTATGACAACATTTTTAGAAAAAAATATCGGCCAGGTGTGTCAAGCTATGCTCAGTGAAGGGTTCCGTTGTTATTAACCCAAGGGGGCAAGGGGAGCCCAAGCGGGGATTTCGGGATTTATTCGAGCGCGTCAGAATATCATAAGGCAACCTTGCACCTTGTTAAGTACTCCCACAATACCTGAGCCCTGTACATAGGGTCAAACGTCTAGGGCAGCTGATCGGATTAGTGAAAAAAAATCGATCTCTCGATTTACTCGAGCGGGTAAGGTAAGTTACACATTCAGAAAAGTGTGCATTTCAATAATATGACATTTTGAGCGTGACATAAGGAAATGGGAGAGTCACAAAGTTGCAAGAAAATAACGTCACCTGGACATTCTCGAGCGCGATTTTTTATTTTATTTTGAAGGAAATTAGTCACGAATCAGGAAAATAATATATTCTGCCGATTTCGGAAACCGATGTAGCTAAAATCATTAATAAAGTGTGGTGCATGCAGTCGCTGAGAACTATGTATTTCCCACTTTGCGCCACTCTGCCCTTCTCACACATTCTCTATTGTAACGTTGCATGTTATTTCTACGGCAAACTTTATAAACATAATCTGGCGACATTTAATTGGAAATATAGTGGCAACATTTTAAGCAATGACAGCTGCGCGTTGATTGGCCATGTCTCCCTACGATGCCATATTGCACGAGACAAGGCTTTATAAGGGCCTGCACGTAATTTCTCGGGAATACACAAGCTGAAGGGAATAGTTATTTAGAACTCCTTAAAAGTCTAGATCCTTGCTAGTTACTACTTGAAATCATAACTCTAAAAGTTGTGAGTGCAGAACCCCAGAAGGGGTTCCTTCCTGCTTACATCTTCCTCCCTACCTCACGAGGACTGACACGATCGGAATCAGGAATCTTACGTGGTTTTATTCGGAACATTATATAAAAATTGAAAAGAAGTTCAAAGTGTCAGATTAACAATACCCTTCAAAATAATCGTCAGAGTTTTGGTAAACATGACTGGAACATCAAGCTGAACCTCCTGTATCAAAAAATCTTTACGAGTTTGCGTCACTTCCGAAACGTCAGTCTTTAGAATGGGAACATTTTTAGGATTCACTTAACATCCCCTCTGAATATCTGTCGAGCTCGAAAGAAATTATTTTTTCTCTATTTCCTATACTTCTGGATAGCCAACCCCACCACGTAAGTCGGCAGATGAACATACCTTTTGGTATCAGAGACACGTTGGGGCATCTAAACTATCAATATCTGACGCGCTCGAGTATGTGTAGTATGTCCAAGTAACGTAAGTTTTTGTTTACATTTTTGAAAATCTATGGACGCTTCCCCCACCACTTAACGGAGAAACATTACAGAATCTTTTATTCTTCTTATCATCTAAACTACAAAATGTAATAGGTCGCCACGACGCTCGAGTAAATTCACATTTAGCATCAATGCCTCCCCTACTACCTACCTACCCGTCGCGTAACAAACGTCAACTTAAATAATAAAATCAAGCAGGCAATTATTATTTATTATAATTATACTATTAATATCCGAGGCCTTGTTGCATGCTGATTTAATTTAATTTACGTTAAAAGTTGTATGTTATGTCAACACACTTAATACTAAAAAACCGGACAAGTGCGAGTCGGACTCGACCACCGAAGGTTCCGTACAAATTTGTGGAGGTACATATTACCTAAAAAAAGACTATATTTTTTATGATTTAATTACAAATGTATGTACTTTTAGTTTTCAGACTTTTCCCTATACTTGTAGTATAAGACGGTATTACTGGCCAAATTTCATAGTTCTAGGTCAACGGAAAATACCCTAAGTATATATTTTGATTCTCATTTACGTTAACTTAGAAGTTTGATTTTTTCACAGCTTCAAGAGACTGTAGACCAGAGTACATGGTTTCAACTCGATATCTGCACGCGTTTCCGAGATAAAGGGTCTTGAAAGACAGATGGACGGACAACAAAGTGATCCTATAAGGGTTCCGTTTTTTCTTTTTGAGGTACGGAACCCTAAAAACCGACCGAGTGCGTGGCGGGCTACCCACAGAGTAGGACTCCGTTAGTTCCGTAGTTACCCCTTACCTTTAACTTAACAAAGTTTGGAATATACCTTGTTTTAAATTATATTCAATGGAATTATAATGATTTATTTTTTATTAATATTTCGCAAACGGATCTCTGAATCGAAGAGTGGGCTGGGTATTTAAAATATTTTGTATTTTTACTAAATATTTTTTAATAACTATCCAACGACACCCCACATATACGATAGAATAGACTAGTAAAAAATATATCCCCTTTTTACTTGTATGGGAGGTACCCTAAACAAGGCTTTTTTTTTTCAAGATTTAATTTTACAACTTAGCGGCGACTAATGTCTGAATTCGTGCTAGATGGGAGCTTTCTACGACCAAGAGTATCTGAGTTAAAGTATGGACAGACGGACAGACTTGGCGCTACGGAACCCTAAAAAGGAGGTCCGTATTCATCACGCAATATGATAATCATCATTATCAAAATCAAAAGGCGTTTATTCAAACTAGGCTGAAAATCAGCACTTTTTGAACGTCAAAATTTACATGAAGACAGTCCCCCAAATCGCCCAGCCCGTCACCACTTCCTAGTGTTTTAGCTGGGAAGAAGAAGTGGCCAACAAACTTCCCAGCAACACAACTGTCTGTTAAGTTTAAAGAACTTGAATTTATATAACATTATTATTCAACAATTTATGATAGATATCGAACATAAAATTAAATAAATGGATGGCACATGTCAGCTAGCACACTCTATTATCCCAACAATTAAAAGTGAAACAATGATAAAACTAATTACATATTTGTATATACATTGAGCTCGTAATTCTTCTACTGCTAATTGTGTAGGCTTTCAACCTTTCAGTTGTATGTCAACTGAAACAGGTTATATCAGGCAGTTACACTTGCTTTTATTTAAAGCCAGTTTTACTGGTGATTCCAAACTTTTTATGAGGAAAGATAGTGGCTGTAATATTGATGACATCTGCATTTCATGGTGAAAAAATGAAACGTAAGCTTAGATAAGCTCCCTGGGAGAAACTTTTGTGATCGATCAGTCCCTTTGGTTTTGTTTGATTACCCTTGTTTTAGTATTATAACCACTGGCTTTGACATCATACTAACTAGGTATATCATCATAATATGTATTTTTATAATATTTCCTTTTCGAAAAAAAGTTTAGAAAGAGAAAAATCACTCTCTGTTTTTAGTATTGTTTCTTTGTTTTTTTAACACCGACTTCCGAAATTAAGGTTATTTTATTCTTTGTAGTGTTTTGTTAGGAAGTCGGCTATATTTTTTGGTAAAAAGTTTTTATTTTTCACTTTTAAGTGGTGATACTTGGACGATGTCTTCGTCAACGCAGAAATTGAAATAAGCAAAAATGCTCATAAAATAAAAACTACTGGACCAAACTGAATCAAATTTTTATGGGACCAAGTGTCAAGTATATTTCATCGAAATAAAAAGAATCACAGAAATCGGATCAGAAACCTCGAAGTAATCGGTGTACATATAAAAAAAAACCGCCGAATTGAGAACCTCCTCCTTTGTTGGAAGTCGGTTAAAAAAAACTTTAAATTACTCACACAGTCCCTCTAAGGCCGCGGACACGAACTCAGCAGCGCGGCCGGCGGTGCCGGCAGTTACATTATTCTGCATTTGATCGCGCCGCTGCAGCGCTGGTCATGTCAAATGCAGAGATGTATAATGTACCTGCCCGCGCCGCCCGCCGTGCCGCTGATTTCTTGTCAGCGGCCTAAAAGTCTAAACTCTTATCCGCAAAAGTTTTTAATGGTCCAAGATCGCAGAGCTCACACACATGTGGAATGCATATTGAGTATTGAGCATATCTTCTGTCTCTGAGAGGGGGCTCTAGGATTTTGATTCATAATTTATCTTGCGAATGCATACCAAGTTTAATTAAAATCGGTTCATTCTCCTTCTGCCATCTTGATGTCCTTGAGTCAATTGAGAAACACGCCAGTAGGATCATCAGCAATGGCAGGCTCGTCAAGCTGAAGCTCCAAAGTCTTAAGCATCGACAGCACACGTACAAAACTTTTTGGGAACGCACTTATTGTGCGTTAAGTTAGTAGTAGGAGTGGAATTCCCTGCCGGAGTCTGTGTTTCCTGATAGCTACAACCTGGGAGTCTTTTCGTCAAGAGTGAATAGGTTACTTCTAGGCAAGCGTGCTCCATCTTCGACCACATCATCGCTTACCATCAGGTGAGATAGTGGTCTTCTCCTTCTTATCGTGTGGGCAGTAAAGTCTAACGACCCCACACACCCTAGTGTCAGAATTTCTAAACCGCCTCAAGGGCCTCTGACATGGTTTATTTGACGACCGTCATTTGGCGGCCGGAACCACCGGCTTATATGTGCTTTCCGAAGCACGGAATCATCTTTTTATCAGACAATTAGGTGATTCAAGCCTGCAATGTCCTAGCCAAACTGAAAACAACTTACAAAGTATGCTTCCCGCGGGAATCGGACCCACGACCACCGGGTCACAAACGCCTAAACCACTCGATCACGGAGGCAGTTAGGAGATAGTGGTCAAAAGCGTGCCTATCAATGGAAAAAAAAAAATCATTTCCAAAAATGAGGATTTGAAAGTTTGCATGAAATACAAACTGAGAGAAAGAAAACTTTTTCTCTGTTTTAAAGGCTTCTTACGTCAAACAGGTGAGCCACATTCTTCTAACTGCGTACTTCACTTCATCGGGCTGACGTCATCAGAAAGTGCCCTGCCACCGCAAGCGCACCTCTTGACGTCATCGGTACACACTGGGAATTTGTGCACCATCTTTTTACTGCAGACACGAGGAAATGTGTGGGAAGCTGCATTAGATTTTATTCAATTCTGAGAATTTATCCTTAACACTTTTTTCTTTTAGAGATCTTAACGGTTCAAGTGGATTTTTTAATGTTCTCTTTGGGACCTGCATTAGATTTTATTTAATTCTGAGAATTTATCCTTTTCAGTTTTTAGGGTTCCGTACCCAAAAGATAACTAACGGCACCCTATTACTAAGCCTCCGCTGTCCGTCCGTCCGTCCGTCCGTCCGTCTGTCTGTCAGCGGGCTGTATCTCAAGAACCGTAATAGGTAGATAGTTGAAATTTTCACAGATTGTGTATTTCTATTGTCGCTACAACATCAAGTAATAAAAATTAAGGTATATGGTACGGAACCTTTCGTGTGCGAGTCCGACTCTCACTTTTTTATTACTTTTGGCGATTTATCGGTAAAAGTAGCTTTTTTAACGTAGTCTTTTTGGAAGATTCAGTGGCGACGCTAAACAAAAGTTATGTATCTATCAATATTACTTTTTCCTGCATGTAGGTATGGGTCGGTACTCCGCGGTATGAGATTTGTGTCTGTATCACACGTCCTAAATAAACATGCACACTAATTTTCGTGACAATACTAAATACTGTCACGAAAATTAATGTACAACAGTGTTTCTTCAAGGTATTTCATTCAAACCTATTCTTAGAAACAAATGAAACTATTTTAATTAAACTTGACAGTAGATTATGCACCGAGGGGATAAAGCAGTGTCTTATGTTACGGGCGTCATATTGAATCCCGAACACAATGAAGGATTCGAGACTTAACTCCTGAGCGTTGCGAGGGAGTTTAGTGTTTATCTCACGACCAAACCGAGGGACTTAATACAAGAATCCTGAATGCAGCGAGAGATTCAAGCTAGCCCAAGGCAAATACACCTTTATCCCTGAGGAGCATACTCTACTTGTCACACCTACTGCGAGAAAATTGTGCTCCAGCCACGAAAAGAGGTGGCGCGCGTCGGCCTCCTCTGCCACGTTTTCGTACAAGTGGTGTGAAAAAATACTTTTCTTCCAACTGAGCAATAATTTCATCATAATTAACCTAGATAGTGAGAACAAAGCAGCACTTTACTGGTTCAGAGTAAAACAGTGCCGTAATGTATGTATGAAAATCCATTACTGCACTGTTTTTGTTTTAAAATAGTGCAGTAATGGATGCATGGCCAACTAGATTTATACCAGCCAATCGGCGCTATTCTGACCACACAGGAGGCCAATCGCAGGCTACAAGCATGACCAACAGTTTTCTACCAGCCAATCAGTGCTATTTTTATCCCCGGGAACAATGACAGAATAAATGTACGACCAATTGCCAAAAAAGGTATGAATTGGCGCGAATCGAATCGCAACCAGAACGTGTAGTGTTTTTATAGTTTACTGTAGTGACTTCAGTTCTTTATTCGGTAGTTGAAAGAAAAGCAGATTATGAACGCGGGAACCGACGCGCGCCATATGTTTTCATGGCTAGAGCACAATTTTCTCGCAGTAGGTGTGAAAAGTGCTGCAGAGTATTTTTACGTAACTTAATTGGCAGGAAAAAGGTATCATAGTAGCTGGACATCACTTGAATCATCTCAGATTTGCGGACGACATCGTTCTTTTCGCTGGGACTGGCCCCAAGTTGGAAGAAATGATAAATATGTTCATTGTCTAAAGTGATAAAGTAGGCCTGAATGAGGACAAAACAAAAGTGATGACGAACAGCACAGCTTCCCCTATCAACCTAAACGGTAAGGCTTTAGAATATGTCAGTGGGTATGTGTACTTAGGAAAACAAGTATCATTCAAAAACAAAAATACCGAAGAAGAGGTCGAACGAAGGATACAGTTAAGTTGGAGGAAATTTTGGGCCCTCAAAGAGATCTTAAAAGGCGATTTCTCCCTCCATCAAAAAAGGTAGTGCTGGATACATGCATCCTCCCGTCCCTCAAAAATACAAAATAAAATAGTTGTATGCCAAAAAGCTATGGAAAGAAGTATACTAAAACTAAGAAAAATACAGAAAGTCAGAAGCGAATATATACTAATGAAGACAAGACTTACTGATGCTCTGCATTATGCGCTTAAGCTCAAGTGGAAATGGGCTGGACACGTAGCCCGTTACACTGACAAGAGATGGACCATAGACGCGACCCGGTGGTCAGGACCCAGCGGCAAGAGACGACAAGGGAGGCATAAAAAACGCTGGATAGATGACATAATAAGAACTGCTGGACAGCAATGGATCAAAAACGCCGCAGATAGAGATAGATGAAATAAGCTGGAGGAGGCCTATTCGTAATAACTAGATTCATAAGAAGATAGTGTGAAGTTAATTTTATGTAATGTCTAATATGTAAATAATAGTATTAAGAAGTAAAATGTATTGTGTAATAAGGATAATAAATAAATGGCTTTTTAATTTACATTAATTAATTGGGTGTGAAAAGTAGAGTATGCTCCTCAGGGATAAAGGTGTCTTTGTCTTGGACTAGCTTATTTTTGACTAATTGATTTTCCTTCAGAATTAAGAAACTGCGCTGATCATATGTGTTGTAACAAAAGTCATAAAATCCTTTTAGATAACATGTATGACGAGATTATTTGTATACTGTCCGAGGCCGCTATTTGTAGTTATAATGTTACTGAAAAGCGTAGTGGTAAATACATTACCGGGTGGAACAGGCACGTCCGCGGCGCTCATGGGAGGGCTCGGTTGTGTTTCCAGGCTTGGTTGTATGGGGGTAAGCCCAGGGCTGGCCGTCTTTATAATGATATGTGTGAAACAAGGCGCGCTTTTAAATCTAAATTAAAGTGGTGTCAGAATAATGAGCAACAGATAAAAATGGATATTTTAGCTGAACTTCACTCAAACAAGAAATTCGGCCAGTTCTGGAAAAATACTAATAAAATGAATCATAAGCCGGGCCTCCCCGTCAGCGTGGCGGGAGTGCACGAGCCTAGCGAGATCGCCACTATGTTCTCCCACCATTTCAAGGTGGACTCTCCTCTGGGGTTAGCGCTGCAGGAGCCCGATGCTGAGGAGGGTGGTGAGCGTAGTGTGCATTTTACTATGAAGGAAGTGTGTGCGGTGATCAAAGGCATGGTGAGGGGTAAATCGCCGGGTCACGACAGCCTCAGCATTGAGCACCTGCAGCACGCAGGTGTACACCTACCCAGAGTGCTTTCTATGTTTTTTACCCTGTGTTTAGGCCACTCCCATCTACCCGATAATCTAATGCGTACTATAGTTGTACCAATAATCAAAAATAAAACTGGTGATACATCAGATGTAAACAACTATAGACCGATCTCTCTAGCCACAGTAGTCGCCAAAGTGCTGGACAGTCTGCTTGGTCAGCACCTAGATAAACACGTCTCGCTAAACGACGCGCAGTTCGGCTTCAGGCCCGGGCTTTCCACCGAGAGTGCTATCCTGTGCCTCAAGCAGACTGTACAGTATTACACGAGTAGAAAGACCCCAGTGTATGCGTGCTACCTTGATCTGTCGAAGGCTTTCGATCTTGTGTCGTACGACGTTCTATGGGGTAAATTAAGGGATGAAACTTGTCTGCCTAGGGAAATTGTGCTGTTATTTATGCATTGGTATAACAACCAAAAGAATTTTGTAAGATGGGCAGGCTCTCTCTCGGGGGAGTACAGGCTGGAATGCGGGGTAAGGCAGGGGGGGCTGACCTCTCCCACGCTATTCAACCTGTATGTCAACCGACTGATCGATGAGCTCAGCAGCACCGGTGTCGGGTGTCATATAGATGGAGTGTGCGTGAATAACATCAGTTACGCAGACGATATGGTGCTGCTGAGCCCTTCGATTGGTGCCTTGCGAAGGCTTCTGAAAATTTGTGAGTCCTACGCGGTGGCTCATGGGCTCAAATACAACGCACGAAAGAGTGAAATAATGATTTTCAGGCCGGACAATAAGCGTTACACATTCGTTCCGAATTTCACTTTAGGTGGTGTAGCCCTAAACAAAGTAGATAAATTTAAATATTTGGGCCACTGGGTCACCGAGGACCTTAAGGACAGTGTGGATATTGAAAGGGAGCGCAGAGCGTTGTCTGTCCGATGCAATATGTTGGCCCGCAGGTTTTCACGGAGCACGGGGACTGTCAAAGTTGCGCTTTTTAAAGCGTACTGTCAGTCCTTTTACACCTGCAGCCTGTGGGTTAACTATACGCAGCGGACATACAGCGATCTGCGCGTTCAATACAATAACGCGTTCCGGGTGCTGATGGGGCTGCCGCGCCACTGCAGCGCCTCCGCGATGTTCGCGGCGGCTGACACAGACGGCTTTGCAGCCATCATGCGCAAACGGTGCGCTTCCATCATGCGCCGCACGCGTGACAGTCCCAACACCATCCTGCGCGCGCTGGTGGACCGGTGGGACTCTCCGATGCTGGCTCGCTGGATACGGCTGCACGCAGTCATATAATGATTTGCCACCATCATCGATGAGTCCACCTGGATCCACTCGATATTTAATCATAATTTTTTCGTATTATTACTAACATTAGTTTTTAAGCAATTTTACTAACAAATATGGATCCTGAACTATCCGAAATAAATGATTTATTATTATTATTATTAAGCTCCCTCGCCGCGCTCGGGAATCCTTCATTGTGTTCGGGATTCAATATGACGCCCATGTCGTAAGACACTGCTCATAATCTACTGTAAATCTAAAAAGTTAGTTCAGAACAAAAATTAAAGATATGGTGAGAGCAATTCGCAGTTTTTTGTAGAAAGTGAAAAATCACTCTCTTTTTCTCATAAGGAGTTGCGAATTGGACTAAAATACCATGAGGAAATAACAAATGATTCCTTTCGCTTTGGGCGGAGCGGAACGGAGTGACAGACTCTACTGACTAAAACCGCGGTGACTCTTTCGATCAAATTCCGCTTTGGAGGTATGCGGTACAGAGAGTAAAGTCCCGCAAACCTCCATTGAAAATGGGAGGATCCTCCGACCAGACGGATGTTGTGTCTGGAGGGCAACTGCCCGATAGTTAATATTCGGGCTGATGTATGTGTTCATATTGCACGCTAAACTGCTTGTGCGATGCAGGATTTTAGTTCGCTGCTAGTTGGAAAGATGGCGTCGCGGTTCTTTTTGTTCCGATGTAGATTTGCTTCGTTGGTTTTTCTTGTGGCGGCATTGATGCCGCTACACCGCTACCCTAGCAGGCACCGGTCCTAGCGGGCCCCGTCTACTATGCTGACATCTCTTTGAGGAGCGCGTGGAACACAACGCGCCATCGACCCGGGCCTGGGGGGGCTACTCTCTAAGCCTGAAGTCCGTAGTTTCGGGCTTAGTTGTGGATGTATTCGACTCCGTATCAACTAACCCCGAAACTACGGACTTCGGGCTAAAAGACCCCTGATCCTGATCTGACGGCGAGGGACCCTACGCTCGCCGTCCGCAAGTCCGGATTTTTTGCGATTCCCGGCCACTGTAGGGATCACGCCCTTAGGCAGAAATCTAATAACCGCAATAAATCTCACTCGGAAACAGCAACACGTAATGACGGACCGATGCCAATATTCATCTCAAACTAGACTGAACCGGTATGACAAGATTATCTAGTTTTTTTGCAGTAATGAGCTACAAGCCTGTTTATCTCTAGACCTAGCGAAGAATGTTTATGTTACGTCAGCTGACCTTCACGGCTGGTTTTTCCCGAGAGAAGTTCAAAAATATTGTATCATTGTGTTCGGGTCTACTCGTTAACGTGGACCTCTGGGTGTCCGCTCGGAAGAGCGGTCAAAGGAGGTATTGCACTGATTTAATATCGAGTGTGTTTTGTTTTTAGTGGACAATTAGACATTGCAGCTCAAACTGCTGAATGTAGACGTCTCTTTTGGGACGTCTTTATTTATTTAATTTTAGGGTTCCGTATCTCAAAAGGAAAAATAGAACTCTTATAGGATCAGTTTGTTGTCCGTCCGTCTGTCTGTTAAGACCTTTTATCTCAGGAACGCGTGAAGGTATCGAGTTGAAATTAAAACTATATACTCAGATCTACAGTCCCTTAAAGCTGTGAAAAATCAACCCTTTATCTTAACGAAAAAAAAAAAAAAAGATAAACGTATATTTCGACACTCTCAAGGGAATCAAAATGTATAGGGTATTCCGTCGACCTAGAACTATGAAATTTGGCAAGTAATACTTACCATCTAATACTACAAGTATAGGAAAAAATCTGAAAACGCTACATTTGTAATTAAATCATAAAAAATATAGTCTTTATTTAAAGTAATATATACTTACAATTTGTACGGAACCCTCGGTGGGCGACTCCGACTCGCGCTTGACCAGTTTTTTTGCTTAGGATCTCCAACAAAGAATATAAACAACACATAACAAGTTACATTGATATCGAGTAGGTGTAATCGTTCACTTCTAGGAGACTACAGCATGCACAGTTAGCAGGTAGGCTAACAAAAATAAATCATTTAAAAACAATAAAAATTAAAAAATAAATAAACATACCGGACAAAAAGAAGAAACACAATATACAATAATTATTACATATAAAAATTAATCAACTCACTCAAACAGGTTTTAAATATTGACAAAGACGTAATAGGTCTTTAATATGTATAAATTACGGACTTAGACATCTGTAGAGATGTCATGTGTGAATTTAATACATCATTTATTATTATTTATTTATTTATTTAAATTCAATTACTCTCTGTACTAACAGTAAATCTTCCAACACGTACAGAGAGTCAACAATCTAGGTATTCGAATTAATATTAGAAAATATGATTAAATATTAGAAATGTAAAGATTAAATATGAAAACATGTCAATTCAATAAAACAACAAAGAATTAAAAAAATATGCAAACAAGTACAATCATAACAAAATATTGGATGTCAATCAATAAAAATAATCAAAAATAACACAATAATCAAAAATAATCACACATGAATCGAAAGAAAAATATTTCAAAAAGCATCGAGCTAGCGACCACTTATATGAGTATCCTAATCGTAACTTATATTATAAATTTTGACCACGAGCATCGAGCTAGCGACCACTTATATGAGTATCCTAATCGTAACTTATATTATAAATGTGAGTGAGTTTGTTTGTTGCGCTTTCACGCGTAAATCGCTCAACCGATTTGTATGAAACTTTTTCAGACTATGTCTTAGAATAGGATATAGAATGCTTTTTATCCCGGGAGAATGTTCTTTAGGATAATTAACCACCTACATGTGGGCGACGTCTCTGGCTAAGCAGTATCATTACATCAGCATTTGAAGACTCAGATCTTATTTCTAAATAGTACAGACATCGGCATGCCAATGGTAACAGTTAGACATTGTTAATGTCTTAAAATTTTAGTGACTGAGACATGGTTGACTGTACCACTCAGTGAAGATGTTCTGAGTTTATATTTGCAA
The DNA here is from genome assembly GCA_947578705.1 of Lacanobia wlatinum. Lineage (NCBI taxonomy): Eukaryota > Metazoa > Arthropoda > Insecta > Lepidoptera > Noctuidae > Lacanobia > Lacanobia wlatinum. The sequence continues at coordinate 29,341,592 of OX388029.1, read as the reverse complement.
CAAATCTTGTTATGGTAGGTGCCAGTTAAATCTGCAATAAAGTACATTGACCTTTCCCTAATATCTCTTCATAGGGACCCAAAAAATAATTAAGAATCGTTTTTCACTACTGGAAGTTGTGAAGGATCAACGATAGTCGTCGATTCAGATTTTCGTTTTTGAAATAAAGAATATCAATAACCCTAATCTCTTCAAAGTCATAGTAAACAGGCTCCTTCTGGGTAAGCTCGCTCCATTGTAGACTTTGTCTCTGTCATCTCTGACCTAGACTAGAGTCAAGAGCAAACCCACCACACATAAAAAAAAAATTAGGTGTGTCCATGACAATTTTTTCAAACTTATTCGGCGCCTACCATAGTGAACAACACGTGCAGTCCGACATGGCAGGTCGAACTCACTTAAGTGGTTTTGAACACGAGCGTGTCATATGTTGTGGCAGTCAAAAATGTATCATTCTTTTGCCATACTGTAGATGAGGCTTTAGATTAAGATGCCTCCCCTTTAGCAGAGATATACTTGGATGATAATTACCAAAAATATATCAAAATTTATTTGTAAGGTGTTGCGGTATATTTTTGTGACAGAGAACGTACGTCAGCGTTTTTTTTTTTTAAAATTGAGATTCGGTGGATAGTGATCATATTAAGCTAGTTAAATAAACATACGAAGCTTTGCTTTATATTTATTAACTATTTTCTGGTTGACGTCACTGAACAGTTACATTTAATAAGGAATAACAGAGGGCAAATTCTTCTAACTTTTGGTCTTATAGGATCATTCGGGTGTCTCTCTGTCTGTTTGTCTGTATGTCCGTCTATCACAGCCAGTTTTCTTCGGATCTACAGGACCGATTCTGTTGAAATTTGGTATGCATATGGACTTCTGTGACTCAAATACAGATGTTTTATGTAAATAAATAAATTCACTTTTGAGGGTCAAACTAGAAATTAAAAAAAAAAAATTTTTCAAACTGTATCGTGTGATATATCAAATGAGGGACTTACTGTGGGGGCCTTAATTCTTTTTTCATAATTTTAAAAACAGTTTTGAAGTTATTCAAGAAATTATACCAAAAATGACTACTCTTCCGCCTGCGAATTTCTCCGAAACTTATGAGCCTAAAATTTTGAAAAAAAAAAAATGCAGACAATAGTTCTATACCTAAAGATTACAGGAAAACCTATAAGAAGTCTGTAGTGTTAAAATAACATGTCAAAAAATTGAAATTGGATCGGGACTTTTGCACGCGAGTCCGACTCGCACTTGGTCAGCTTTTAAACAACGCAAACTGTCAAAAGAGCCACATACATTTTTGACACATTGCAACTAAGATGCGAATGCGAAAGTTACTTGAAAATTAGTAGAATTAGCAGTTCACCGAGTTTTTAGAACGACATTGTAAAGCGTTTTTCATCTGTCTAGCGTTTGATACAACCGGCTCTTGCCAAGGTCGACCAAAATGTTTTGAGACGGTAATTCTTAAAATTATAATTTATTTTATTCTATACTTCAATTTGAAATGTCAATGAAGTCTACAATTTGAAAAATTAACCTCTGAAGGGGTAACTGTGTAATCGGAACCTGGTTGCGGGAGCCAGAACGCGGCAGACAAAGCTGAATATCAGCATTTTGCTTGGAGCAACTGGATTATTTGACGTCTAGAACCAGTGGCGTAGCTAGTTTCAATGGGGTCCTGTATCATACATTTGGGGACCCCGTTTTTAGGGGTACTTATTGTTTTTAGGGTTCCGTACCTTAAAAGGAAAACGGAAACCTTATAGGACCATTTTGTTGGCTGTCCGTCTGTCTGTCTAGAATGTTTATCTCGGAAACGCGTGAAGGTATTGAGTTGAAATTAAAACCATATATTTAGGTCTATGGCTCCTTGCTGCCGTGAAAAAATAAAACTTTTAAGTTAATTTGAAAAAAAGATACGGTCGTTTATGCCGCAAAAAACGTATATTTTGACACTCTCAAGGGAATCAAAATGTATAGGGTATTTCCCGTTGACTTAGAACTATGAATTTTGACAAGTAATACCCTCTTATACTAGAAATATAGGGAGAAGTCTGAAAACTATACATTTTTAATTAAATCACAAAAAAATATAGTCTTTATTTAAAGTAATTTGTAGCTACAAATGTGTACGAAAACCTCGGTGGGCGAGTTCGACTCGTACTTGGCCGGTTTTTTTTAAACAAAACAGGCCCTACTAGCTCCGAAGTGTTTCGGCAGGCCACGAAGGCGACAGCGGGACTAAATGTAGGAGCTTTCCGTCCACATGGCGGGGCCCCGTATGTGTTACGGTGGTAGCTACGCTCCTGTCTAGAACCCAGTAACTGGGTAATACGATACCCCTTGGTAAGATCAGTATTGCTTTGCGTTGCTTTCCATATTGCGACAACCATGACGTCGGTGGAGTTTTGCTGGGTAATTTAATTTCATCGTGTAAATATAGTTGCTATGGCTAGTCGGACTAGTGCGCTGTTAGCCTAAATACAGGGTAACGTACAGGCGTTCTGATATTTCAAAAAGTGTTTTTTATAAAAAATTTCTTCAAGGAAACCGTAGCTAATTCCTAAAAAGAAACTGGCCAAGTGCGAGTCGGACTCGTGTGCAAAGTGCTCCGAACTAATTGAATTTTTGTAATATGTTGTTTTAACACCACAGACTTCTTATAGATTTTCCTGTAATCTGTAGGTAAAGAAGTTTTATCTGAATATTTTTCGAAATTTTTGGCTCAGTACTTTCGGAGATAAGGGAATGGTCATTTTTTATTTAATTTCTTGATTAGCTTCAAAACTATTAATTTTAAAATTACGAAAAAAAATATTTAAAACTCTTACAGTAAGATGATGGGGATCATTTGATATGTCATACGATACAGTTTGAAAAACTTTGTTTTAATAATTTTCTAGTTTGACCCCAAAAGTGACCTTCATACTCAAAATTTAATCATTTACGTAACGCGTCCGTGTTTGGGTCATAAAAGTCCATATGTGTAACAAATTTCAACAGAATCGGACTAGTGGATACGGAGAAAACTGTCTGTGACAGACAGACAGACCGCGTGATCCTATGTGGTCGCCGTTTCTTACGGATGTTCGGAACCCTAAACTAGGATTTTACGTACATAGTTATCATCATCGATTCATAATTAAACTAGAAAGGCTTAGATAGTTAAATACATAAAGGTAAACAATCCTGATGTGTCTTTTTAATGGCAGATAATAAAACTAAAACTAGTAAATAAAACTTAAAACTATGTTAGTATCACTTAGATGTTTTAATTTTGTTTTTTACTAATTGATAGGCATACGTTTGACCACTATCTCACCTGATGATGAGCGACGATGTGGTCGAAGATGGACGTTCTGGTGGCACTTTTATGTGCGAAATCGGCGGAATACCACATCCTGTGGTCAAAAGCTTTCCTCCATCACCCGAGGCAGGAAGCAGGTAGGTATGCGCACCACAAACGCCTTAAAATTGACGTTGCGATGCGACTCCAGCAGTTGCACCCTCAGCGTATACTAAAAAAAACTGGACAAGTGCGAGTCGGACTCGCGCGCAAAGGGTTTCGAACCAGTTTCGTTTTTGTAAAATGTTGTTTTAACACTATAGGCTTCTTATAGGTTTTCCTGTAATCTGTGAGTAAAGAACTATTATCTGCTTTTTTTTTTTCGAAATGTTATCCTCATAAGTTTCGGAGATAAGGGGGAATGGCCATTTTTGATCTAATTTCTTGAATAGCTTCAAAACTATTAATTTTAAAATTATGAAAAAATACATTTAAAACCCTCACAGTAAGCCCTTTCATTTAATATATCACACAATACAGTTTAAAAAACTTTTTTTTTTAACTTTTCTAGTTTGACCCCAAAAGTTACCCTTACGTAACGCGTCCGTGTTTGGGTCTCAAAAGTCCATATGTGTACCAAATTTCAACAGAATCGGTCCAGTGGATCCGGAGAAAACTGGTTGTGACAGATGGACAAACAGACAGACCGACATACAGACTGACACCCGACTAATCCTGTAAGGGTTCCGTTTCTTACGGTTGTTCGGGACCCTGAAAATAGCCTACGACCTATTCTCAGGCCTACAAAATATACTTACACAAAAAAAACTGGCCAAGTGCGAGTCGGACTCGCGTGCAAAGGGTTCCGAACGAATTTAGTTTTTTTAACATGTTATTTTAACATTACAGACTTCTAATAGGTTTTCCTGTAATCTTTAGGTAAAGATCTATTATTTTCATTTTTTTCAAAATTTTAGGCTCAGTAGTTTAGGAGATAAGGGGGGGAATGTTCATTTTTCGTCTAGTTTCTTGAATAACTTCAAAACCATTTATTTTCAAATTATGAAAAAAATATAATTAAAACCCTCAAAGTAAGCCCTTTTATTTGATATGTCACACGATATTGTTCAAAAATTTTTTTTTTAAATTTTCTAGTTTGACCCCCAAAAGTGACCCCCATACTAAAAATTTAATGATTTACGTAATGCGTCCGTGTTTGGGTCATAGAAGGTCTATATGTGTACCAAATTTCAACAGAATCGGTCCAGTGGATCCGGAGAAAACTGGCTGTGACAGACGGACAGACAGACACCCGAGTGATCCTTTAAGGGTTCCTTTTTTTTTCGAAACCCTAAAAAAACAAAAAAGGAAAAAAAGCATGACTATACCTTTCCATTATACTCAGTATAAAAACAAAAGATACACGTGTCTCCGATTTATCTGAATTCTATTAGAAAAGATACTTCTAAATGAATGATCGACAATGTTAACTATATTCTGTTCCAACTTATTGACATCAAAGTGAAATGATTACAGTTTCTTTTGAGCCTAGGCTGGAAATGAGAGCTTGTCTGAAGCGGATCTTATAGGAAAATAATTAAATAGGTCGCCGCCATGCGTAAGTCAAAATAGACCTTTAATCTGATTCACGTGGATATTTGCCGCGGAGACGGAAATTATAGAAAATATATTTTTAGGGTTTCGAACAAAAATCGGAACCCTTATAGGATCACTCGTGTGTCTGTCTGTCTGTCCGTCTATCACAACCAGTTTTCCTCGGAGCCACTGGACCGATTCTATTGAAATTTGGTACACATATGGACTTCTGTGACCCAAACACGGACGTGTTACGTAAATTATTAAATTTATAGTATAGGGGCCACTTTTGGGGGTCAAACTAGAAAAAAAATTTGATAAATATTGTGTGACATATAAAATGAGAGGGCTTACTGTGAGAGTTTTAATTATATTTTTGTCATAATTTGAAAATACTAACCTATTTTTTGAATAACTTCAAAACCATTGTTTTGAAGTTATTCAAGAAATAGGCGAAAAATGACCATCCCCACTTATCTCCGAAACTACTGAGCCTAAAATTTTGAAAAAAATGGAGATACTTTCGATGGTGATCTTTTCCTAAAGATTACAGGAAAATATATAAGAAGTGTATAGTGTGAAAATAACATGTTAAAAAAATTCGTACGGAACCCTTTGCACGCGAGTCACACTTAACCAGTTTTTTCCATAATTTTGTTAAACTAAACTCTGCCAAAGTTTCATTAAATTGCTAGGTATCTATACTAATATATAAAGCTGAAGAGTTTGTTTGTTTGTTTGCTTGAACGCGCTAATCTCAGGAACTACTGGTCCGATTTGAAAAATTATTTCAGTGGTAGATAGCCCATTTATCGAGGAAGGCTATAGGCTATATATCATCACGCTAAGACCAATAGGAGCGGAGCAGTCATGAAAAATGTGACGCAGACGAAGTTGCGCGGGTCAGCTAGTAATGATATACATGAATTGAAACAATGAGTTACAATACACTTAAATGACGTATATTTATTTATTCATTAAACAGTAGTACCAACGAGTTACACAAGAAATCATCGTCATCATCATTTCAACCGAAAGACGTCCATTGCTGGACATAGGCCTACCCCAACCCAATAATACACAAAATAATCACAAAAAAAATCTTTAAAAACAATAGGTTCCTTCTGGGGCGATCGGGTAAAAAAATACAAACAATGTTTAGGTATAGGTTACACGTTATTGAGCATGATTATTAATATAATTTACTTGCTATTGCCTGCGCGATTTCGTCCGCGAATATCCCTGTTTTCCCGTTCCTGTAAGAATTTCGGGAAATCCTTAGATATAGGCCTCCCCCAAAGGACGCTTGGCAAGCGGGTTGGTGATCGCAGTGTATGGTATTGCGTTTTACAGAGAACGCTGCTGTCCCTTTTCTGGTGGTCCCTTAGTCGCCTCGTACGACAACCACGGAAAGTGATGGGATGGTATTATTCTTTTACGGTCCGCACTTGGCCGGTTTTAATTCTAGTTGACGCTACGAAGGTGAAACAACAAAACTTTCTTAGATCAGTAAGTTATGTAGGTATTCTCTCTTCTGTTTCCTTTAGCGTTAGCAAGAAGTCCATCTTATCTATACAGAGTTATTCCGGACCATATATCAGCACCCGTTATTTTTAATAGAAATGTATCTAGCTGCTACTAAACGATTTGACCTCAATATAAACTTGCAGCTGTCATTCCTGTAATTGGACAATCCATACGTTGAAATAATTTTAATAGTGTTCGCGATTTGTTTAATTACAGACATGTGCCTGATGGGATTACCCACCGGCAAAAATTACGAACTTCACATACTTGCATCCTCCGTTTAACCTATTTAAAAGTTACAAAAGAAAAAGCTCTTGTGCGAAATATCATGCACAACCTAGCAGCGGCTCGGTTGTGCCTCATCAAATCATCCTAAAGACGTCCACTGCTGGATATAGGCCTCCCCCAAGTGTCACCACAACAACCGGGCCTGTGCGTCTCGCATCCATCGGCAACCCACAACCCACACCAGATCACCAGTCCACCTTGTGGGAGGCCTTTCAACGCTGCGTCGCCCGGTACGCGGTCGCCACTCCAGAACTTGTCGGCTCCATCGACCATCTGTTATGCGAGCAATGTGCCTGGTCTCTTAAAATCAACCTCCCTAGCCTTTATGGGTGGCCCTCAGTCCTAACCTGATACTTCCGAGTTCCAGTAATTAATAAGGGGCGACTGCCTCTGACTTCCACAACCCACTAACTGGGTTACAGGATACCCCTAGACAAGACTGGTGTCAGATTTTCTGGCTTCTGACTATCCGAAACAACTGTCAAAGATCTTCAAATGACCGAGACAATGGGTTTATGTGCTTCCCGAGGCACTAGGTGTGTTGGTAAGTAATGGATGGGTCACTCATCCTGGGGTCGGCCTCTGCAAGCGTCGTTTAACCTCAAAGATTGAGCTGTTATTATTTAGCCAAAGAACTCCTCAGTTGGCCGTTAATAAAGACGTTCGAACTTTTATCTACAGTGACTGTTTTTTTTTTTTTGTGCGTCTGCATCTGCAATCAGTCCCAGGACTATAAGCAGATTTGTTGGACGGTTGAAGCATTGTGAGGAGTCTCCCCAGCAGGAGACACTCCTATTTAACATCGAGCATGTAGAGTCTGGATATCATGGCGTTTAAGGCGTTTCCTGTAGCTGATTTTTATTAATTCGGCAGCCAAGTCATTCGGGTGGTTGTCGAGCCGATTTTTGTAGTTAGTGGAGGACTGTTGGATCTCTTCCTTTACTGTTTTAATTTCCAGAGCTTCATGGATTTCAGAGTTAGTGAGAAACCATGGAGCATTCGACAAGGTACGAAGTATGCCATTCTGCAGTCTCTGTATAATATTTAGACTGGAGTTACAAGCGCTTCCCCAGAGTTGGATCCCGTACATCCACACAGGTTTTTAGGATCATTTTATAGATTAGGAGCTTGTTGTCCACCGAAAGTTTAGAGTTGCGTGCCATCAGCCAATACATGGTCCGGAACCGTATGTTTGTTTCATCACGCTTTGTTTTAACATGATTTTTCCATGTCAGCCTTCTGTCTAGGTGTATTCCAAGGTACTTGACAGAGTCACTTTGGGGCAGGGTATTGTTTCCCAGTTGCACGGGTGAACAGTTTCCTTTTCTAAGCGTGAATGTTATGTGGGTCGATTTAGAAGCACTTGCTTTGATGCGCCACTTCTGCAGCCAGTCACCTACTTTGTTTAGGCTTTCCTGTAAAATATTTGAAGCAGTTTGTGGATCTGAACTGCTTGCTGATAGTGCAGTGTCATCAGCAAATGTAGCGTTCATTACTTGTGTTGACTGAGGGAGGTCTGCAGTGTACAAGGTGTACAAGATTGGGCCAAGACTACAGTGACTTTACCTCGAAATATTTCGGCATAGTGCACACAATTTTAGGGCACCATGTTCCTAAAATTGTGTGTCTACCCTATACTACTATATTATTAAATGATAGATCGTGCGCCGCAACTTTGAAAATCAATCAAAATGGCGGCGTTCTATGCCACAATCCGTGCCGCAATAGTTCTATGCTCTTTGATATTTTTATTAAGTAGATATTTTTTGGAATCTCTACAGCTTCTTGGCGTTTGGCTCACGTCCAACTAGACTCAAGTCAAGTCATTAATCTGCATCGTTTGGTTTAATTGTCAGCATGTACTTGTAATTCCAAGAGCGTGTACGCGTGCCTTGTATTAAATCTATTCAACAAGTTTTTTATAATGGGACTTTACCCATTGCAATATTTTATAGCTTGTTTTATATACCTACAGTATACACAACCCACGTACAGTATTGTTTTGCAATATGCTTAATTTTGAAGGTCATGACCACTGCGACTATACACTGTACTGGTAATATTATTTTATTTTTAACACAAGAGTGTAATAAACTGGTCATGTCCAGCGATTTTGCTCGTGTTTATGTCACCGGAAATTTGCAAACTCCGTAAGATTGTAATAAATCTTTAATAATTTCTCGATATATTGTGAACCCATCATTTTCAATACAATAAATCCCATCCACAAGTTGGGCCTATTACCTGGTGAAGGTCGCGGGTAGCCGATGAATACAAGACGCACAGGGCCGGTCGTTTTGGCGACGCTTGGGGGAGGCCTATGTCCAGCAGTGGACGTCTTTCGACTGATATGATGATGATGAAATCCTATCCAAATCCAATAGTTTCCAATTAATTGTGTCGTATTGAGAAAAATGATTTTACAATTAAACGCGATATTTTAAAATCTGACGGCATTTGCAATTATTCGGTGCAATTTATATAGATTTTTGCAAAAAAATTTACCCTATGAGCGTCTGCAGTGTTATCTATATTGGTACCAAAATAAATTAAAATCAGTACAGCGATTTAGCCATGGAAGCGTAACAAGCAAACACTTGTTTTCGAATTAATAATTCTAGCTTCTGCCCGGGGCCCTGCCCGGGTGAATATAAGAAATCATCCCAAAGGTCCTACTCCCGGAATATACTTTTCCAGACTATAATCTATCTCCATGCCAAATTTCATCCAGATCCCTTCAGCCGTTCAAACATCCATCAAAGTTTTCTGATTTGTAATAGTAGTGAGATTAAGTTAGGATAACAATTGAATGCAGACTTGAACCTAATAATCCATAAAATGAGCATAATTAAGTAATGTTATTCGTTATTAAGTTTTAATAAGTCCATTTGTAAGTGGGTCTGCCAAACGTCGTGAATAGTCGCGTGCGCCAATATAAGGTGCGTCCGCGCTGGGCCGCTAAAATGACGCTTGCACAACATCTATTGCGTTCCTAGTTACTCAGCCCTGGTGGCCTAAAAAGGCTACTTTAGCAGAATCATATTAGATTCATAATATTAATCACACAACAATCTGTCAAATTTCATTTTCATCTTTATCGCTAAACAATAGATTCAAGGTTGATTGGGAAAATTTGACAGTGACGGGTAGCGTCATGTGCTTTTCTAATTCTGCTAAAGTGGCCATTTTAGACCCCCTGTTCATAAAAAAATTTTAACCAGCAATGGTTAAATTTTTTTATGAACAGTAGTTTAAATACTGATTAGCAGATTATTAATTCAAAATTTTAAATCTCTTACAGTACCTTTTTAAACTAAGAATATTATGTTTAGATTTTTTATGTATAAGTCTGTAAGTGATTCATGTGAAAAATCAGTTTAATGATTTTTTATTACCTTTTGTGTAGTTTTTATCAGTGCGCCCGTACTCGTGCAAAATGAGTGATAAAACAAAAACCTGTTATGTTTACGCTTATTATTTTTTGAATAATTAACAGCAGGTTTCGTGATGAGTTCTCTAACTAGTTTCGGACTCGTGTTATTTTTTGTATCGCATTAATTTGGTATTATTACGTGTTATTATATCATTATTGGACATTAACATTGGGATTATAGTTTGTAATTATATGTCGGAGTGTAGAAGGTTATGTTCGATAAGTTGAACTTATTGCAAACAAAATTCGCAAACTGGGTAACACTGGTTTTACCAAATGGATAAAAATGGCGGCACAGCGACTCTCTATTTCTTCAGAAAATTGCAACGATGTTTTCGCAAAGAATCGTTTTCTTTCAGAAAAATGTTGGTAAAAAAACATAGAATTGAGTTAATCCTCCTTTTTTGAAGTCGATTAATAGTAATTGTCATTAAATAACCCATATTGGCATAAAATAAAGTAATCTAGCAATATAGTTCAGGTTATAAATAATATAGTACTTGCTCAAATACCTTCCTTCATTCATTTACTAACAGACAACATATTATCATCATTATATCAACCGAAAGACGTCCACTGCTGGACATAGTCTTCCCCCAAGTATCGCCACAACAACGACCGGTCCTGTGCGCCCTCGACCTTCACCAGGTCATCAGTTCACCTTGTGGAAGGCCTTTTAACGCTGCGCCTTCCGGTACGAACACGGCACTAACAGACAACTTATACAGTAAAATACACAAGACCTATTTTGTATGTAAAGACATACTCTAAAGAGGCTGGTTAAACAAGGGTTTGAATATCGTCATATTTTCGCACACGGTTAATACGAGTACTATTAAATAATAGTACAAAACCAAATACCAAACTTTCGCTACCCACTCCACTTTCCCACACATTCTACAGCGGCATACTAGCGCTCCTCCCCCGTGGTAATCCCGTGCTCTGCGGGTTTTTCTGCGGTGCGCCTGCGACGCTACGCGCGCGGTGCGACGTGATGCAAGCGGCCGTTGACCCCAGATATGCACTGATATCCCTTGCAGCCGAGCCAAGTACTGCGACCACTATCAGTAGGTAGCTTGTGTGTTAGTACTTTAGCCTAGGACTGTTTTAAGCGGGTTTGCTTTGTTTACAATGTCTGGCATTTGTTTAAGTGTGTGAGTGCGTTGAAGTGCCTGTCATATTGATCGTATTCACTTGTTTTAGACTCCCAAACCAAACCAAATCAAGTAACAACAGTGATAAATTAACTATCTACTCAAAAATAAAGCACTAAGTGAGAAACAAATAAAATGAAAAACCGGTCAAGAGTGAGTCGGACTCGCGCACCGAGGGTTCCGTACCATCATATATAACGTGAAAAATTAGTAAATTTTCATCGGCGAGGCCGTATATTCGTCAGTTTCAAAATTGCGGTGTATATTGCAGTTTCAGATGAAATTATTTTTCTTGTAATCTTTACAAGTTTACATAAACTTCTATCACATATAATAATTTCTATATGCAAACTTCGGAGAAAAAGCATGGTTAATTTTTTACATTTTTCATTAGAAGTCGAAAATTATGCGGCCTAAAAAAAAAAAAACAAAAATTGTTTGAGAATGTGCAAACAGCATTCTTTCATATGATACCCCATATGCCCTAGTAGCCCCACTTCGAATTTTAAAGAATCCCTTTCAGTCGCTGTTACAAATAAAAAAATACATTTTTACTTTTTTCCGCATTTGCAAAAGGGGAATTATAAAACGATCGAATAAAAAAAACTTAGCGACTGTTGATGAGATATTGTTTTAATAACTTGAGCGGTATGAATTTGAGTAAGCGAAAAATTAACTAAACTAACGACGAATATTGATTAATAATAAAATCCAGAACGAGCTCACAAAAAATGGGCTGTGATTAATCCATTTCAGATATTAAATTTCTAGCCGTGCGACTAAAGTACTAAGTGAGCGACTAGAAATACAGAGAGGACAACTTCAATATTAAGATAGAAACGATTTTTCCAATTGAGGTTTTAGATAACGAACTACTAAAAAGTTCACTTTAAGCGACTTTTTGTAAGCTTCTTTATTAATGATTATTGGTTACTGATATTCTATTTGAGGTCTTATGTTTTTTATTTTGAAACGATTTTAAATGAAATGATTAGATCGTTTTACGTACTCCTTACCGGGCCTCCCTTCACTGGCCAAATTGAGCGGCATTGGATGCAAGAGCGAGCGAAGCGAGCTCTGTACTTGGGGCACCCGAACTCGGACAGGTTAGGTTAGTGAGCGAGCGAAGCGAGCGAATAGACACCGCCATCCCCTTTGTGGTTATTTTTTTATAAACCATTCAGAAGTAGGCGCCCCGCGGGGCTCCATCTACCAGGCCTCCCTCGACTGCGAAATGTTGAGCGGCTAGGTATAAAACGTTTTGAGGTTAGGTTAATATAAATTAGTTTTTCTCAAGAACGGTGCATCGCCTTTACATAGGAGTGGTGCCAGGGCACAGCGGGCACCTCCCCCCTCCGTCCTCCTGCCAAACGGTACTCAACTGTTACCCGTTGTTCTAACTCAAATGCTCTGCTCATTATAGTATTTTTCAAAGTGGTTTTTCTATTCGAAACACTTCATTTAAGATAAAATACAAATATTATGAAGCTTCTCATTTTGTATTTTAAGTAACTCAAATTAATGTTTCTGTTTTGTTGATTTCTCGTCACTCAGTCAGTCGCTCACTTAGTAATACTGTAACGTAAATTAATTATTTTTGACACTTAAAACTTCAATGTACAGCCACTCGTTTAAATAATACCCTTTGCAAAATTGTTAAACAAACGTCATCTAAAACTGTTCCAAATTTCAAGTTGATAGCATTAGGAGTTCTTGAGATATCCAGTTGTGACAGACGGGCAAACTTACTCTCACCGTAAGGGTTCCTTTTTAGCCCCAAAAACTTGGTAATAGGAGGTGATACATAGCGTTATTGGAATAACTGAAAACAAGTGCTGCAGACGTAAAATATTTTTGTATAATTTGACAGAATTTGGGAAATAATCATTAACTATATCAACGGCGACATAGACAACTGTCGTTTTTCGTGATATCAAGGTTAATCCAATAGTAAAAAGTGGTTTTGGAAATGTATGTTTTCTTTTTGCTAGCCCATGCTGTCCTACTGCTGGGAAGATGCCTTCCCAAGTCCTGCCAGGAGTTCTTTTTCCACGCCACTTCAGACCAGTCCTCACGGTACGCTTCCAGGTCGTTTCGCCACCTCTTTCTGGGCCGGCGGCACGGTCCGTTTTCGGGCACCTATTGTGTGAACTTTAACCCAGAGGTTACAGTACATGCAACTTACGTGTTCCGGTCAATAAGTAACCTATTCACTCTTGACTTAAAGACCCCAGTTTGTAGCTATCAAGAAACACAAACGCCAAATCACCAGCTGGCGTAGAACAATAGCATCTAATTGGTCTTATGTAGAACACGTCATCTTCAGCACGTTACACTTGAACCGGGAAAACTCTTGAACGGAAAATATTCGTCATAACATAACAAACTGATTTTCCTCGAGACACACCTACAAACACTTTGTCATCATAATCACAGCTAGCACAACCATTATTGCGAGTGAAATTTCCTGAAAAAGTGTTGATCAGTCATATTTACGCATTTCTTAGTGGTTGGGTATTCGTTCTGAATATCCTCACTAGCTTCTACTAGATTCTCCGCCCACGTGAATTACGGATATTTCCCAAGGGAACATACCTGTTTTTTTTGTTTTAGCGATGGAAAATCATCAAATGATCATCTCCCGGACTGGGCGGAGCAGAAGGGAGTTTCAGACTTTTACTGACTAAAACCCAACCGTGTTCCTCCTAATGCCCTTTGCGTTCCAGGGCCGCGGTGACTCTTTCCAACAAATTCCGCTACCCTGGCAGGAAGGGATCATACTACCGAGATAAAACGTAGCTTATGTGCTGTTCCAGACTATAATCTATATCTGTGACCATCCAGATACGTTCAGCCGCTCCGGCATGATTGACTAACTAACAAACATCCATCCATAATAGGGGAGTGAACTAGAAAATCTAATACTTGTGTGACGTCACTTATTTTCATTTGATTTCAGTACTGACGTTACACGAGTTTTCAACACACTGTATCGTCTTTATTTTTTGTTTACCTGGAAAAAGAAAAAATACGTGTCGGATATTTTTTGGAAAACTATCTGACGGCCAATTAGATTTTTTTAATCCACTACCCTATTCTGTCCAACCATCCAAACCACCTACTGGTAACCTACTGGTAGTTATAAAGTTTTGTGTCTGTTTTTTTGATGAAGAGTCTAAAACTTATCTTTGGGACGAACGCAGACGAACGAAGTAGGTACTTAGGTTAACTTGCCTTTAAAAGCATTTAACACAGAGTTTAAAATACTAATGTACACGTATACGTTCACGTACGTACACGTGAGGTACGTCTGTATACGTTCTTTGCTAAGTTCATTTGAATGCAATATTATTTGAAGGCACTACTAAAGTCTTAAGACTGACTTGAAACACCACACGACTAAAACGCATAGCACTACTATTTACCTATTACACGTAAATACTATTAACTAATATTAGGTAAGTCTTATGAAAGCGCGGGGTTAAATATTACAATGACATCAATATTTAATTTAACATTTAGAAGACATCAATTATTACAAAGAAATTAAACTTCTTAACTGTAGGTAATTGTTGCACAAAAGTAATTCGTATTGCGGCCGGTAGGGGGCAGCACAGAAGGTCTGGAGGTGGGTCGATATCGTTGTAGATAATGATGTATATAAATGTAAATAATTAATCGATTACATGTTCTTGTTTATGATAAATTATTTGATTTGCCTTCCGAGATCGATCATCAGCAATTGATAGCTTCAGTAAATTTAAAATTACGTTAAAATTGTCTTATGAATGAACGTGTGATTATGCATGTTTTGGCAAGTTGGCACATTCTGGATTGCCGTTTTGGAACATCAAATGAGGACGCTATGTCAAACCTTCCCTCTTTAATATCTAAACACTTATGAATCACATGGTAGGTTTAATGAAGAACAGCAGGTCTAAAAAGGCTTTAGAAGAATCATATTACGATCATAATATTAATCATACAACAATATGCCAAATTCTATTTTCATCTTTATCGCTAACGCATTAGGTTCAAGGTTGATTGGGATAATTTGAAAGTTTCGGGCAGCTTGACGTGCTGGTTGATTCTGCTTAAGTGACCTTTTTAGACTCGCCGGCTGGGTGTTTTTGGGGAACTATCTTTTCTTAACGTTGATGTTACTGTTGACTACTTGTATACTTTTTTTAAACGTTTTATTTGAATAAATTATTATTACTATAATTTCGTTTATTTATATTTCTGTACATTAAGATTAGATTTTTAAATATATCTTAAAAAATACATTTAAAAATATAAAAAATAGTAGTCCGCCGTTGTCGGGAGCAGAGTCCAAGCTACCGGTGGTTAGGGCTCCAGAGAAAGGAACCTCCTCACAATACGAGCCGTATCGAGGAGATACAGAAGGATACAGAAGGCCTTCTGTATCAGGCCCTTTATCCAACCGCGTAACGCCAGCTTCGACAGATGGTCGTCGAAGCTTTTGGTCATCAGGCCATTGGCTGTAACGACTATCGGCACAATGACTGCTGAGTCCACATTCCACATGTCGACAACCTCGTGTGCTAAGTTGAGATACTTAATTTGTTTCTCTTTCTCAGCCTTCACGAGGTTTTCGTCATGTGGGATGGTAACATCAATTATCATTGTGCGGCGCGCTAATTGGTCTATCACCACTATATCAGGCTTATTAGCAACAATAGTCCTGTCAGTGATGACAGACCGATCCCAGTACAAGGAAACATGGTAATTTTTGAGAACTGGGTCTGGCACATACTTGTAATACGGTACCTCAGAATCCACAAGTTTGTATTTCAAAGCAAGTTGCTGATGGATAATCCTGGCCACTTGGTTGTGCCTGTGCAAGTACGCCGTTAGCCAGACGAGAACAACCAGAGATAATATGTCTGATGGACTCACCCGGACGGTGGCATGTCCGACACACGTCCACCGTCCCGTCCTTCATAATATGCCTCCGGTAGTTATTCGTCAAGATAACTTCGTCCATAATCGCACAGACAAAACCTTCAGTTTCGCCGAAGAGATCACTGAAACGTAGCCAGGCCACGGACGCTGAAAAATCTACATCGGACCCATGAAGAGCCCGATAGAAGCGCCCGTGAAGCTTTCCATACCTCCTTGCGGTCATCTGTGGTAAGTATCACAGGTTACGCCAGTTCTCTTTAGCGATGGACAACGGGGTATTATAATTATTATTATGTTCAGAAAGTGCTGGCACTCTGCCTAAATAGCCTTGAATAAATTACTTTTTATTTTGACCGACTTTTTTCATTATATTTATTAAATCTCTTCAACATTGATGACTACATAATCAATGCACACACTTAATGTGTTATGTGCATATGCTGTGAGATCGTGTCCATCCTGCAGGTGAAAATATCATTTAGGATTCCTTCGGCATCGCTCGTTAAATTAACTTTTACTTCGGTTTCTCTCGTAAATCTTCGGCGCTAAATACTGGCTGGGCGAAGTTCCAACTTTTCTATTAATGTGTTTTATATGTAGATCTAGATTTACGTAGGTATAAAACAATTTAATCGAATAAATACTTATTTCAAGTTTCTATTGTATGCTGATGTAGCAATGGAGCAAAATCTACATCGCAACAAAAAGAACCGCTACGCCATCTATCCAACTAGCAGCGAACTACTACTTCGAAATCCTGCATCGCGCAAGCAGAGTTTACCGTGCGATTTGAACATATACATCAGCCCGAATATCAACTATCGGGCAGTAGCCCGCCAGGCACAACAACCGTCTGGTCGGAGGATCCTACCTTTTCAACGGGGGTTTGCGGGACTTTACTCTCTGTACCGCATACCTATAGACTGGTGATATCAGGTTACTACGGTTTGTAATCGTTCCGGGCACGACCCGGATATTATTACGTGTGCTTAAAGCGGCCCATAACCTACAATAATATTGTTCAATATAGATGATTGCACAATATTATTGAACGCGTAGGGGTAGTATTGAAACAGTACGCATTGATTGAACAGAAGTTTGATCAAGCTTAATATTGCGCAATATTTTCTTGCACCCCGTGTATGTGTAGGCTAATATTGCACAATACTTTCTTCTTGCACCCCGTGTTCGTGTAGGCTAATATTGCGCAATATGTTTCAGTTCACTGTTCGGAGCTGTCGCGATTAAAAATATTGATGCGAATGGTTTGTCAATTTCATTGAGTGATTAATGGAGCGTTTGGATTCAAAGAGGGTATTCAATATTATTGCACACTAAAAATATTGTGCAGTATTATTGTAGGTGTATGGGCCGCCTAAGACTGTCTTCCCATAGGATCGCTTCATTAACCTAGCCTCGCTCAGCGCAAGCGATTATATTGGTTCTTAAAAAACATATCTCTCGCTACTTATCCTCGCTCATCTCTGGTGGAAACGCTGCCTTAAACTGGCATTTTTAACCGACTTCCAAAGAAGGAGGAGGTTCCTCAATTCGGTGGGTAATTTTTTTTGTTTTTTTTTTTTTTTATGTATTTATACCGATTACTCTGAGGTTTCTGATCCGAATTCTGTGATTTTTTAGTTCGATGCGATATACTTGCCATTTGGTCTCGTAAAATTTGATTCAGTTTGGGTCAGTAGTTTTTATTTTATGAGCATTTTTGTTTATTTCAATTTCTGCATAGACGAAGACTTCGTCCAAGTATCAACCACTTAAAAGTGAAAAATATTTTTTTTTTTACAAAAAATATAACCGAGTATAAAATAACCTTAATTTCGGAAGTCGGTGTTTTTGGTTTTGTTTCTTTGTTTTTTAACACCGACTTTTTTTAATTAAGGTTATTTTATACTTTATAGTGTTTTGTTTGGTAGTCGGTTATATTTTTTGTAAAAAGTTTTGTGGATAGTACTCGAAACTGTTCGAATAAACTTATCCTTGCAGATGACGAGATGTATCAGCCATGTCTTGATTTGATTTGACCCTCATCCAAATTAGGTCAGTAGCCCAATAGATGTTGCGGAATGTGTTCGAAAGAGTCACCGCGGCCCTGGAACGCGGCGGGCATTAGGAGGAACATGGATGGGTTTTAGTCGGTAAGAGTATCCTCGTGTTCTGCACCGCCCAGAGCGGGAGGAGTCATTTGATGATAAAAAAAGAGGTTCCTGGTTCCTTCTGTACATGATGTAGATAAAAAGCCCTTCGTCAGGTTAGAAAAGACGTAGAATAAGGACAAGCATGAAAAGTACTGTTCATGCATGTCACTGTCATCATGATTTCTGCATATAAAGTGCATGTTCCAAGGACTTCAAGCAGGTTTTCCGTAAATAAATAATTCTTCAATGACAGATCAACTCATTAATACCTGACTATATTGGCATCCTAGTGTGAATTATCACTAACTTGAGATTAATGATTTTATAGCTCGCCATAGATGTAAACCATTAGATACCTATAGGTACTAATTAGCATAGGAGTGCCAGCTGCATATAAAACTGCCAGGGTTGCAAAATTGGCATTTCACGGCACACGGGTGCCTTTTAGTCAGTAAGAGTCTGACACTCCCTTCCACTCCGGGAAGGAGCCATTTGATGATTTTCCATCCATAAAAAAGGTCCAGCTACATATAATAAGGTTTTGGGTTTCCATTGGACTTGAGCAATGGACACTTTGAACCTTGTTATTTTTAAGTTCTGTTGTAACCAATTGGGGTGCTACAGAAACCTACTGGTGGATCTTTGTACGGCGAGCGGTGGCTGGCTCGACGTCTTATAAGGACCGGGCCCGGATCGATGGCACGTTGTGTTCCACGCGCGCCTCAAAGAGATGTCAGCGTAGTAGACAGGGCCCACTAGGGCTAGTGCCTGCCAGGGCCGCGGAATCGTTCGACTGGAATCTGGAACGCAAAGGGCATTGGAAAGAACACGGGAGTCTTTTTAACCGACTTCCAAAGGAGGGGGTTCTCAATTAGGGGTGTATTTTTTTTTGTCAGTAAGAATATGACAATCCCTCTTACTCCGCCCAAAACGGTTGAAGTCATTTGGTTTCCCATCCAAACAAGGAAACCTGTTGGGAAAAGATTCGCAATAGAGTTTTGTTCGATATAGATTTTTTGTTCGTCATTTTCCCA
This sequence comes from Lacanobia wlatinum, assembly GCA_947578705.1. NCBI lineage: Eukaryota > Metazoa > Arthropoda > Insecta > Lepidoptera > Noctuidae > Lacanobia > Lacanobia wlatinum. Next base: position 29,322,180 of record OX388029.1, on the reverse strand, counting down.
TCGTTGTTTCATCTGCTTATTTTTATTTTATCCTCTTGCGCAAATGCTCCTAAATAAAACTAATGATGTATTTCTTAGTCTTGCGTCGTTAGAACTGGTTTGATTTCACTTTTTTAATCCGTGTATCCGTTCTTCTGTGACGTCTTGCCACAATTTATGTATGTGTGGCTACGTCAAACGCCAGCATGCCAAAGCCTAAATGACGTAGTTATCTTAATTCAATGCTGAGGGCTGGGACGTAGGTGTACCAACTTACTGACGTCAGAAACGCTGCTTGCGACTGCAACAAAAATGTGCATAAAACATTGATACAATCAATAAACATGGTTATAAAATGATGAAAATAACACAAGATGGCGACGGCGACGTGGTGATTAAATCATAACGAGGAAACCAGTTTAGAATTTTGAGTTGTTGTATTGAATATTTTGTGTTCGGGTTTTTGCTTTTTTCTTTGCATTTTAATGACTTGGTTTATACATTTTTTTAGCATTTGATGAATAAGTAAGTAAATAAGAGGTCTTTTTAATTTGTTAGATTTAACATTGGATACTTCTCACTCATCACTTCATTCGAAAGACTTCCATTACTGGACATAGACTCCCCCAAGTCACCACATTGACGGGTCCTATGCGTCTTGCATCCAGCGGCCTCCCGCGGCATTCACCAGGTCATCAGTCCACGTTGTGTGAGGCTTTCCTTCTTATTATATTTTTTTTTAGTTCACATTGCATCATCATCATCTTCCTGCCCTCATCCCATGTTACTTGGGGTCGGCGCAACACGTTTTTTTCTTCCATTCTGTTCTATCAGTCGTCACTCTATCACTAAGTCCCTTTTCTTTCATATCGCTCCTCACACAATCCATCCATCTTTGGTTCACATTGCATATTTAGTTCATAATATGTTCACCTATACATCAAAGTCAAAGTCAAAGTCAAATGATTTATTTCAACTAGACCAATAAAGGCACTTTTGAACGTCAAATTAAAATAAAATAAAATATTATAGTGACTCTAATCGTCCGTTCGCAAAAGGTAGATTCTTATGGAGAAGAACGGACAAGAAACTCCATAGTTACTCTTTCTGATTCATCTTATTGATTCAATTTCGTTCCTAATTATTGAATACTTTATGAAGTTCTTAATATATTTGGAGCGTTACCAATATATTTGGGAAAAGGCTAGGAACATGATAATGATATTGAATAGCTTCCCACAGCAACCTCGCATTTTTCACTGATACAAAGTACCCACGAGGCCGTGAAACCTACGCTACAATATCTATCTATTAATTAAATACTTTTTCATTATTGTATTAAGTACCTAAGTAGTAGGTACTTACCAACATCCAGAAATCACCTCGCACAAACAAACAATTTTTTCAACTTGTTCAGAAACTATCTAACATAACATATTACACATTAAATATGAATATTAACTAACTTAAAAGGAAAAATGCTTTTTTATATGAAGAGCCAAACACTCGTGGGTCAATCCATTGCGTTGGATTGTCAATGGACCCGAGAAGAATGAGGAAAACGCTTGGTATCGTCAAAGTGATCTTAAATGACTGATTAAGATTACATGCTTGGGTAAAAAATGAGTGCAATACTAATTTTTTTATTACTTTACTGGGTTTTCCCCATCGCCTGTCCCACAGAAACTGCATTTTCCGGGACGAAAAGTAGTATTTTAAACTCTGCGATATTGTTGCTTTCTATAAGGGATTTTTTTCCCAAGTTTCCATGATGAGATTTTTATTGAATAGTCAGGCTATGTAGTATCTTTCGGGAGATACCTCCTTCTGCGAAGCAGTCACGTCCTTCTGCGAAGCAGTCACGTCCTTCTGCGAAGCAGTAATGCTAGCGAAGGAAGAGGCGAACCGCTTGAGATAGAAGAAAACCTCACGGCCCAGCAGTTGGGTGGCACGCCGTTCGATCACGACCAGCAGGGCGATTCCGTAAACATGTCGAAATGAATGCATGTTTGGGTGAAGTGATCACGAAGTGATCTATCAATCCAAATAACCAAGATGGAATAACAGCTCTCTTCATCCAAGCCGTCACTTTGACATGTTTACAGAATCGACCGGCAAGCCCGGCTCGACGGCGCGTTGTATTCCACGCGCGTTTCAAAGACATGTCAGCATATAGTTATAAGCAGGGTCCACTAGGGCAATGCCTGGGTTGCGGAGTTTGTTTGAAAGAGTCACCGCGGCCGTGGAACGCAAAGCGCATTAGAAGGAATACGGAGGGGTGATAGTCAGTAAGAGCCTGAAACTCCCTTCCGTTCCACCCAGAGCGGAAGTAGTCATTTGATGATTACCCATCCTTAAAAGAATTGCTGTGTGGGTCTCTCTCTCTTTCTCCTGGATTTTATCCAAATTAATTTGGGATCAGCTCTCCTAATATTCTTGGGCCTCATCATACGGTTGTGGGTGGTCTCTGTCCATGTTTGTAGAGCCCAAGTCTTGTTTTATTGTCTGCTACCAGGTCATTTCTGGACGACCACCAGGTGAAGTCCACGTTTCGTCTTTTTCTCGTCTATATTTAAAAATCGCTTGTTCGTAAGATGTGTTCATCATTTCGTGTCCGTACCAGCGCAGCCAAAACAAATAATTTGCTAGTATGAAAGCACAGGCTGTCCAACAGCACTTTCAAAACATACAAACAATCGTAGTCAGCTGGGTTTTTTTCAGGATGAAAAATCATCAAATGACTCCTTCTGCTCTGGGAAGAGCAGAAGGGAGTGTCAGACTCTTACTGACTAAAACCGATCCGTGTTCCTCTTTATGCCCTTTGCATTCCAGGGCCGCGGTGAATCTATCGATCAAAGGTCGCACCAGGCTTTGGAGTAACACTCGCAAGCGCAAGTTTTGATTATTATGGATTCCAATTCGCAGCTATTGTGTGTTTTGCATTTTGAATTTTTTAAATTCGTAGCCAGGAGAATGGATTTGAGCCAAGATTGCCTGGAGGGAGGCAATACCGTTGCCTCCTATTACAGAGGAGTGTAGAGTACTGTTTGGATAAAATGAAATGGTCGAAACAGCTGAATAGCCGTACCGTATTACATATCGCACGCTTAGTATTAAAGTGACCGAATTCATAATCGGGCTGAAATGAGTTAGGTACATTGAAATTCTTAATACAACACCATCTATGAGATTACACAGCTTAAATCTTAAAAAGTTAGTGTTTGACTACTTTTACAAGTTTTCGGTCTCTTTCACACTCATGACATTTGAAGACGTCATTTGACATAATACTGACAGATTCAGTATTCGTTCAACCGGTTCAAGGAAAACACCTGCTCGTTTGTTTTAAAAGAGACCTATTCTCTAATAAGTTTCTTCAATAGTGAAATCTGCGGTAAGTTTAATTTAGTGATTTGGCTTTATTTTGACCCACTAAGGAAAGAGTCTATTTAATATTAAATTTGTTATGATATTACATAGTACATTACTTTTTAAGTTTGTTTAATATTGATAATGTCGGATGATTTTAATACTTTTTAATGATTAAGTCTATTTATGAATAAAAAAATAGTAGATTTGTCTGTACGTTCTGTAGGATACCGTGTTATGTCTATTTATTACAAATAATGTTTACATATTCATTGTTGCATGCTGCGTTTGGTCTGTGCTTTACTAAAATCAAATGAATTATTTTGCTAACAATTTGCGATGTAATTTAAGTTCAGAATTGAGTTCCTTTAAAATTAATTATTGTGAGTTTTATTGGTTGACCTAGTACTTTTTTTTAGAATTTCTACTTTGCGATTAAGAAAAGTTCTCGATATAATAGAGACAGAAGATAATAATATATTTGATCAGACTTCTGATGTCCAGGTATGTAAAATTCATTAAATTGTCCTCAAGGCGTTTTATTTATAGGGGTCTGGTACATACTAGGTACCAAAGATTTACTTACTCAATTTTTATATTTATTTACAGATGTTAGGTGATGTATCAAATAAGCCCGAAAATCAATGTTATTTGAATGCCGCCGAGTATTTCAAGGACACTGAAGGGCGTAAGAAAGCACGTGTAGATTACCATGTGTCGCCTATTAATCCTGGAGAAAGCGAAGCAGACTTAGTGATGGTGACCCAAATTTTGAAGTACAGGATAGCAAACAAGTAAATCATTTGGTGTTTCCGCCTATTCGCAGCTTCATTCGGATAGTAATTATTCTTCTACTTAGAAAAATATAGAAGAACTGAACCAACTACAGAAGTAGACGGAGAAACAAGAGAGAATCGAGAAAGCCTAGCACAAGACGAAACTATAGCAACACTTGCAGTCTCAACTAGAGGCGAAAAAAAAACCGCAAAACTAGCACTTGGCCCTCTGATGTATAATTCATAAATTCATTTAAGTAGGTATAATTATTTATGACACCAATATTTGCAATTATACCTAGTTTTTTTTTAAATTATGCAGTTCTTTAAATGGTAATGAATACTCATGTACCTATAATTTATTATTTTTAATTCATACAAAGTCCAGCTTGAATTCAATTTCGTTTCGGGGACGTCTTAATTTATTAATCTAGAATCATGATTGGATGGGAGAGCAATTTTTGTAAAGTAATTTAAACCTACCAAGACCTAGAAGAGAATGTAAGGATTTTAAATCTACATAAAAAAGTCTCACAAATAATTACCATTAAAATAATAATTTGTTACCATATTCTATGTAGTCAATCAAAATATTGCTTTATACGAAAAACTTGTGAAAAATTGTGGAGGTCTGTTAAAAGCAGGCACATCATTTTCAACAGGTCTCCAAAATGTTTAATCTACATAGACTATTAAAATTAACAATAACTTGAGTGATTCTGATTAATTAATTGCTAAAATGTTGCTTTTAGTAATATTTAGTGCCTAAATTCTGTAAAAGAATTAGAAGATTTTAATTTTTTGATGAACCTCAATGTAATTGTATGAACGTACTTAATAAGTGTATTCATTAAAATAACATTTTATGATAGTTTTAGATGAGTAAGTACAAAACCATTGATTATTTTTTTTTAAGTTTTAATACAAACTTGTTCTGATCTCATTTTTTAATTAAAAGCCGTAACTAAAAAATGTCTTCTCATTTTAGTATTAACTAGTCTTAATCCTCAAAGGCACAGTCAAGCAGTATTTGGATTTAATAATAAATGGACTTAAAATGAAATAGGTCTTTATGTTTTTTGTAAAACTAATAGCAATTTAATATTAAATAGGCCTAAAACTGGCACAACTATTTTGACTACTTATATATAAAAAACAGCTAGTATTAAATTCAAATTTTAAGCACCATTCAAAACTATGATTCATATTGTATCTTAAAAAAATAAAACTTGTTGTTAAAACTATTATTTTGTGACGTTTACACCTAAATGAATAGCCGAAGATCCAATTGCTAAACGTTTTTTGCGAATTGTCAAAAAAGTACTTTTTTTAATTCGGTCACTTTAATACTAAGCGTGCGATATGTACAGTCAACAAAGCTTATATATTATTTTTTAAACTGCACTGCCAATATTCATTTCTAATGTGAGCATAATAACTTTTTAAGCTTATAAAGTACGTATTAGTATGGTGTAAAATAATTGTCTACTCAGCACACTCACAACATTATTTAAAAGTAGTTGCTACCTAATAGATTTGTTGACTGTACATGCTGCATTGCGTCGGCGGTTTCCTGCTGGTTGTTGCTGTAAATGGCTTTCAAGAGTTGCAGAGATTCGCAATAGTGTAGAGAACGTGCATGCAAAAAGGAGTCGAATCGTAATGTTAAGTCTTATGAAAGCGAATCACTGAAAATCTTACTGCATTTTCCCATAAGGAAGTTACAGCAGAATGCATAACAAAGCTAGTATTGTCTCCTCTGCGCAATTACAGGGTACCATTCTATAACAACAATTACTTCAGATACCACTGTCATTACCACAACCCAGTGTTACTCAACGTGTTTGGTTTACTGACAGAAGTATAAATAAAGTAGCCATGTGTAGTAGCAGTGGCAAACAAGAGCATACTTAGATAGTTAGAGCTTAAAAAAAATCTGTCACTACGACGCACATAATAGATGTCAAAATGAGGATGTCTCATCATCTGCCTAGCCTTGTCTGAACTATGTGGTATGAATCTTAACGGAAGTACCTTAGTTATAAAATTAAACCACAATCCTCCTCATTTAGATGTTTACTATTATAACTTTCTTGAAGAAGTAGGAAAATCATTTTTTTAAATGTATTTTTTCAATCTGATCCAATTAAAATTTAACATCGAATGAAGGCAGTGTGATATCGTAGATGTAAGCTTGAACATCCGTATTAAACAATAAATATTTTGATAATGTTTTGTTAGTACTAAACCTTATTTCTTATATATTTGGACCAAACCTAAACTTCAGGCCAGCTACTCAATTTTGGCGTTGCGACGCATCATAAGCATGATCATATGGCTGGAACTGAGGACATGTCCCGAAATCTACCTCGTCGACGTTTTTGATTCTAGGACGTTCCAGTCCCCTCATGCTGCTTTCCTTCATCGTTTTGAAAGCAGTGGTAATGCATTTTTTTATGTACATGAAGTAAATTGCCTGCCTGTGTAAGTGAGTCGCGTCTGCTACTACTGGGCCAACACTACTCGCATCGGGGTTCAACTTCAGAGCACGAATATTTAGAGGTACTTATAGTAACGTTAACGTAAGTGAATTTTGAATATAAAAAACTATAACCCCAAAGTATTTTGATTTACTTTTGTGCGAGATACACAATTTGTATACGTAGTATCTAATTCAAATAAATATTATGTGCGAAACGAGTATTTTAGTTACAGTAAAATTTTATGTTACTTTTATTCGAATGTTTTTGACGTATAGCGTTATTCGTGCTAGACCCCCAGATAGCTATAGCATATAGCAATAAAAGTTTGACAGTCGCTGTCAGGCTGAGTGACAAGACGTCAATGTTACACAGCATGTAGCCACCAAGTCTAGCGGCTAGGCACATAGTGGGGTACACACTGGAGCTAGCTGATTCACTCGAAATATTCTCTTACGTACATTGTGGTTTGACTCGTTGGTACCTACTCTTTTACTTTGTTTGTTTATGCTATGAAGTTGTAGGTATGCTGTCTTAGAAATAAAATAATTGTAGCAAAATAAAGTAAAGTAAGTATGTTGCTAATGTTTATAGTTTTTATAATTAGGTCATATGTGTATATCTGCGTTCTTGTGGTGTAATCCGAAGAATAGGTTTCAGCTGCTCGGTAATGAGTGACTTTTAGGATAATAAAAATACTGGGAACACTTTTGTATATGGTCCCATTAAAATAAATGGGAAAAATTAAACACAGCTTTCAGTACGTCTAACCCAGCCGTACTCAACCTTTTTTCTCTCAGGATCACATTACGCTTCTACTAAATGGGCGGCAATAACTTACAGAGAAATAAAATTCTACATTTAATAGTATCTGCATGAATGGGACATTTAAATTTGGACAAAGGACCGTTTTCATATATGGCATAGGGCAACTTTTCACGTTGATAGTGGCGAGGAATTGTGTCAGCACATCGTCAAGGAGTGAATCAGAGGGCCTAGCACGAATATTTTTGACGTAAAGTAACGTTACGTAGCTACAATTCTCGTATTGCACATAATATTTATTTGAATTAGATACTATATTCATATTTTTGAATGATTTAAAATGTGTATGTCCCATTAATTTAAACCAAAATACTATGCGGTTGTAGTTTTTCACATTCAAAATTCACTTACGTTAACGTTACTATACGTCAAAATATTCGTGCTAGGCCCTCAGCACGGAGGACACGGTGGAGCATACGGTGGAGGTCTGCCCTGCTTGGGCGGAGCACCGCCGTGTCCTCGTAGAGGCGATCGGTGGCGGCGACCTGTCGCGGTCGGCCCAGTTTCAAGCCATGGTCCGGAGCGAGGAGACTTGGGAAGCGGTCACCTCCTTCTGCGAAGCAGTAATGCTAGCGAAGGAGGAAGCCGAACGCGTGAGAGGGAGGGAAACATCACGCCCCAGCCGCCGCAACAGAAGAAGACGCCCCGGGCATCGGGAGTCGCAGGGCGATTCTCGGCCACCGTACGCGCGGGCCTGCGGACGGCGAGCATTGGGTGGCTCGCCGTCTGATCAGAATCAGGCCCGGGTCGACGGCGCGCTGTGTTCCACGCGCGCCTCAATGAGCTGTCAGCATAAAAGACAAGGCCCGCTAGGGCCAATGCCTGCCAGGGTTGCGGGATTTATTCGAAAGAGTCACCGCGGCCCTGTAACGCAAAGGGCATTAGGAGGAACACGGATGGGTTTTAGTCAGTAAGAGTCTGACACTCCCTCCTGCTTCACCCAGAGCGGGAGGAGTCATTTGATGATTTCCCATCCTTAAAAAAAGGCCCTCAGCAGAGTATAGATAAATACACATCAGTCAGTACATCAACTAACTAAATATAGCATCAATAATGTGTTACGCTACAGGGCCACATGGAAAAGCTTGGCGGGCCGCACGTTGAAAATAGCTGGTCATAGATGGCCAACCAAAGACAGCCAAACGATAAAAAACACTACTTATTTTAATTTGACCTAAAATAATAAATTGCCAACATTTTTAGTGTATTTTCGTTAGCTGATTTTATTCCTTCTTTATTTTGGTGGTCTGAATATTTTCTTAAAGTTTTTCCATCAATAAATGGGACCTGATATCATGACAACCATTAAATATGACTTAATTATGTGATTATATGCATTCGATTAAATTCCAATAATAGTTCTCAGCTTGATTTAACCATTTTTTGGAAGAAAGTCAAAATAAAAACACGTGAAAACCATTATTAAGAACTTCGAAAAATAATAGTGTTTAATTTATACAAATGGTTAAACGAAGCCTAGAAATATTACCAGAATACAATCTACTGTATTTAAGCGCGTGAAAAGTTCATTTTTAATGATTTTCATAGTTCTCATGTGGTGACTTTACCTTCAAAAATCTCGGCAACGTGACACTTTACCATGTTGTTAACATTTTTTGCTTGTTTAAGTATCCTCTACCCTTATTTGCATGTTAGTGCATGCGCCGCAACTTTGAAAAAAAACTTAAAATGGCGGCGGGTTCTATGCTGGCTCCCACAGGAAAAAGTTTGAACCCCTTTCATTCTTCGACCAGTAGTTTTGGCTGTTTGCTGTCTGTCAGTCACTTAGTCACTCACTCAATCAGTAAAGGAAGAATTTAAATAGCGCTATTTGTTGTATGTCAACAAATAGCGCAACCTCTAAATGAATTACCCATTCATTGCCACACTTGGACAAAAGTGGTTTGTAGAACAGTTATGGTGCATGTGGGTGTTCATGTACCATACCTGCTCAACAAACCACTGACAATACTGTGTGGCAATATAAATAGGTATTGCGGTAATTCCCCAACTGAATCCATTCACGAATAAATTGACGTCGGTAGGTAGACACTATTACTTTTCGTACCTAATCTAACCACTTCTTTACGCATAGTAAGTTACCGTGACGTAAAAGTCGAGACATCTTTCATTCATCAATCCATTCATTCAATATCATTTTCCTTTAAGTTGTGCAAGAGTCACTTCAACAGTTTACCTCAATGGTACTCATAGGCATTTGGATGTTGCGTTTGTTCGAAATAGTAACAGCGCCCTGGAACGCAAAGGGCATTAGGAGGAACACGGATGGGTTTTAGTCAGTAAGAATCTGACACTCCCTTCAGCTCCGCCCAGAGCGTAAGGAGTCATTTCATGGGTAACTAACTACGCTCTGAGCTCCTTAAAAAAAAGTATTGGATTATGTAAAAACTTTGGTGTAAAAAAGATCATATCGATAATGGACTTTTTGTCTGAATAAATAAATTGATAATGATTGTCAAAAAGTAGAAACCAGTAGTGATGCGGCGGCATGTTTTCTATGTATTCCTATGAAATACCTTTCGTAGCTAGCGTCACGTCGCCTGCGGCTATTTCGTAGAACTACAAAGACCCAGTGCTGCGCGGCAGCATGCCGCCTGCTGCTGCAGCCTGCAGTCGGCTACGAACTTGTTAGTTAGTGCTGTACAGTAAGAATATCATCACGTCTTTTCCTCCTCACGGGGTTGGCACAAGAATATGTTTCAATAGCTATGACAGAGAGGAAGTCGTTTACCAATACCAAGTATAATTCCTTACCTTTCTGCTGTGGAAAATTTGGTGATATAAATTTTCCAAAGCCATATCATTTTTGAGTTGAGAATCGAACCTGTAAATCGCAGCAGTATTCATCACGCACTTTAAGACGAAAAATAGTACATTGTTATCTTAGGGCTGAAAGTAACTGATTTTCTAAAAGTCTTTCACCCAAGGTAAACACTGTGCTTTTCATTACGAATACAAGGAAAGTTAAAGGAAAAATCCATATCTGAATCTAATGAACTCATCGTGTTAATACAAATCTCTGCTATACGTAAAAAGTATGAACAAAACTTTACAACTCGAAAAAACAAATGAAGATCGGACTGCTGCTTGCCCGCCTATTTTTTTTTTGTTTTCTGTGACCGGCCACCTAATCAGCCATTATTTTACATTTTCATCTTTGAAAAAATGGTAAATATTTGCCCAAATCTACGTTATTTTAAATAAATAGTTGAAACTAATAGTGCAGGAAAGTTAGCTCAATTAACGTAGATCAGAGCGAATAATTCGTGTAGTTTTGAAAATTGGTACAGTTGTTCATTGAGGTGTCCAGATGAACATGCTAAAAGTCCCCGAGGGTAGGAGGTGAGCCGGTGGTGGGGGAGGGGGGAAAGGAACCTTTTTCAGTTTTTTGCTTGTATCTTCAAAACCATTAAAAATATCTCCTTGCTCACTTCTACATTAATTATCTACATTAAATTTTCTATTCATTATGTTGTTAATATTTAACTGTAGGATCAATAGTTTAGGAGATAGAGAGTATGCAAAATTGATAAAAAAAAAACATACAAACACGGGCTTATTTCATTTGTATTGACGAGACCTTTACACCGAAAGCACTTAGTTTTATTTTCATAACATAACATCACTCCGGTACGCTGTGTGGTACGCAGGTACTACTAAAAAGTGCAAAATAAAAAACTTTTTTACAAAAAATATAACCGACTTCCAAAAACAAAACACTACAAAGTATAAAATAACTTTAATTTCGGAAGTCGGTGTCAAAAAACGAAATAACTAAAAACGGGCGTGTTTGAGCTCATTAGAATCGTCCCGATGAGTATTATGTGAGCTTGAGTATTTCTTTAGACAAAGTATGGAAAAGTAATTCTTTATCCACTCTTAAATGTATGCCTGTGAATCGTACTGTTGGGTGCCGTTCGCTGGAGTTGGTAACAAGGGTCTGATGATGGAAATCATAAAGGTGAGTAGTGGCTCTCTTAGCTGACTACTCCTATACCCATCGTGTTTGGGCTCACATAATTTTTACAGATGGGTTCTATCCATTGCAGCTAGTAACAATAATCTGATGATGGAAACCATAAAGGTGAGAAGTGGCCCTTTTAGTACTTTTATATGAATTGTACGGGGCGGTACTATTCATTGCAGCTGATAACGACGACCAGCTGATGGAAATCATGAAGATGAGTAGTGACTTTTTTAGTTGACTACTACTATACCCATAGTGTTGGGGCTCATATGAATTTTACGGGCCGGTACTATTTATTGTAGCTGAGAACAACGATCTGCTAATGGAAATCATAAAGGTATAAGAGTAGTCAACTAAGTGAGCCACTACTCACCTTTATGGTTTCCATAATCAGATCGTTGTTACTAAGTGCAATGAATAGTGCTAATCAGAAGGATTTAGATGAGCCCAAACACGATGGGTATAGGAGTAGCCAACTAAGAGAGCCACTACTCATCTTTATGGTTTCCATCATCAGATTATTGTTACTAGCTGCAATGGATAGAACCCATTATCTTTACAATTCATATGAGCCCAAACACGATGGGTATAAGAGTAGTCAACTAAGTGAGCCACTACTCACTTTTATGGTTTCCATAATCAGGTCGTTATTACTAGCTGCAATGGATATAACTCATTTGTACAATTCATACGAGCTTAAACACTACCGGCATACTTGTAAGAATGGATGTAAAATAACTTTCCGAGATTTCTTCTACTGAAGACATATTCAAGGTCATGTATTTATGCGTTAGCCATCGAAATAAAAAAAAACTGGCCAAGTGCGAGTCGGACTCGCGTGCAAAGGGTTCCGAACGAATTTAATTTTTTTAACATGTTATTTTAACACTACAGACTTCTAATAGGTTTTCCTGTAATCTTTAGGTAAAGATCTATTATCTCCATTTTTTTCAAAATTTTAGGCTCAGTAGTTTCGGAGATAAGGGGGGGGGAATGGTCATTTTTCGTCTAATTTCTTGAATAACTTCTAAATCATTTATTTTAAAATTATGAAAAAAATATAATTAAAATCCTCACAGTAAGCCCTTTCATTTGATATGTCACACGATATTGTTCAAAAAACTTTTTTTTTTAATTTTCTTGTTTGACCCCCAAAAGTGACCCCCATACTAAAAATTTAATAATTTTCGTAACGCATCCGTGTTTGGGTCATAGACGTCCATATGTGTACAAAATTTCAACAGAATCGGTCCAGTGGATCCGGAGAAAACTGGCTGTGACAGACGGACAGACAGACAGACAGAGAGACAGACAGACAGACAGACACCCGAGTGATCCTATAAGGGTTCCTTTTTTTTTCGGAACCCTAAAAAATAGATATCCTTGTACTACTTTAGATGACAAAAAAACTAAGATAGGTCTCAATTCTGTCGGTCTCTGGGTTAGAAATTACCATTCGTCTTTGTTATGATTCATGATTTTTTTTTTATCAATTTTGGATACCCTCTATCTCCTAAAGTATTGATCCTACAGCTAAATATGAACGACATAGTGTATAGAAAATTTAATTTAGATAATTAATGTAGAAGTGAGCAAGGAGATATTTTTAATGGTTTTGGAGATACAAGCAAAAAACTAAAAAAGGTACCCTCGGCACCGACTGAGAAGGTTTGCAGTAGCACAATAAAACTGTGAAGTATGAATTGTTACAACTTTGGAGACTTTGCGAACACGAGGTTTTGAAACCTGTCAAGTGTACACGTGCCCTTTTTAATTTCATAATGATGTACTTTTTGAGTTAATCTTGGAGAGGACCGACTTTTGTTCCAGGAAAAGATTGCGTAGAAAGAACGTGGAACCGCGAAAATGTTCTGGAATAACGGTCATGCAGTCAACAAATGAAGTGATAGAAAAAAAAAATCGGTTAATTTTGAAACTGAAAAGTATACAGGGTGTTCTAGAAATCTGTGGGCATATTTGAGGGTGATGTTGGGTAACTGATATACATTATGGAAACAAAAGTAAAACAAAAAAAAAATATTTTTCTCAAAATATCTGATTACAAAAACCGACAAAAAATATGATTACGATGCAGTAAGAGACATCAAATCTGTGATTAAACTGAAGTTAATATTCTACTAACTATAACAAACTATTCTGAACTTTTAAGTAGTTTTTGATGTTGATTTTTTGTCAAAGGTCTATTTTTATAAAGTATATTTTTTTGTTTTGCTATTGTTTCCTTAAGAGGAGACTCTAGTCCATAGGAATTTGTAAAATAGGAATTTGAAGAAACTATTGCCGTTGCGCTACGTCCTACCAAGTAAAGTGCGAAAGCGACAACTGCCGCTCAGGCTGATTTAACCTATCCACCTAACCTATAACTTTGACCAAAAGACGTTTTGTATTCCACTGTTTTTTTCTTCAGAACTGGACTGATCTAAAATACAGATAAGGAAGGAAGACTACATCTAAACTTCTATTATTTTCTTTTTTGTTAAAAACTTATCAAATTTGTCATGGCGGTAAAAACGGACTGTTTTTTTGGGATCTTTGGATTGTCATAATTCTTTTAATAATTATGTTTTGGAAAAAAGAAAAGATAAAGGCACGTATTAATTAGATCTAGATATTTTCGAAAAAAATCATTGCTCTAGAAGCATTTTCCACGAAGAAAACAATGGTGCGTTTGAAAGGCGCAATAGAGTTCCCTCTTAATGTATATCAGCTCTCCACCCCCCATCCCCCCATTCCCTTAAATATGAGCACGCACTACTGAAACATCCTGAAGAAATGGGACAAAAATTGTTAAGTTATTCAAAATCCTGTTGGCCTTGTCTGAAGAAGCTCTCAATTTAGGGTTTTCAAAACCTGTTTTAATTCTTTTTTAATTAACCAACTTCCAAAAAGAAGGAGGTTCTCAATTCGGTGGGTATTTTTTTATGTATGTACACCGATTACTGATCCGATTTCTTTGATTCTTTTTTAGTTCGATGCAGTATACTTTCCATTTGGTCCCATAAAAATTTTGAATCAGTTTGGTTCAGTAGTTTTTATTTTATGAGCATTTTTGCTTATTTCAATTTCTGCGTTAGCGAAGACGTCGTCCAAGTATCACCACTTAAAAGTGAAAAATAAAAAACTTTTTACAAATAATATAACCGACTTCCAAACAAAACACTACAAAGAATAAAATAACCTTAACTTTGAAAGTCGGTGTTAAAAAACAAAGGAAAAAATCCAAAAACACCGACTTCCAAAATTAAGGTTATTTTATTCTTTGTAGTGTTTTGTTTGGAAGTTGGTTATATTTTCTTGTAAAAAGTGTTTTTTGTAAATAATATTAAGTTTTTTTTTTCACATGATAACGTCTTATAAATCGATGAGCGCCGGCTGCGCGCACGAAAAAGTGTCACGTTCGGCAAGCGAGAGCGCGATACAAGCGATAGAGAGGCACGATCGGCCTAAGCGTTCGGCTTGTTTGTTAAAAATTCAATTGTTTTCTTATGACGTTATTACGTAAAGTTATCGTCCGTAATCCGACTTTACAGACAATCAATTTATTTCATACTAGGACGTCACGCGGTTTCACCTGCGTAGTTCCCGTTCCCGTGGGAGTACGGCGATAATATACAGCCTATGTTACTCCCTGATAATGTAGCTATCCAATGCTAAAAGAATTTTTCAAATTGGTCCAGCAGTTTCGGAGCCTATTCAATTCAAACAAACAAACAAACAAATCTTTCTTCTTTATAATATTAGTATAGATTACGTATTCCTTGTGATTTCAGGATTTAAGCAAGAACCTGAATGCCAATGTTCGTACAAAAATCGTTTAAATTCATTTTGCAATATTGTTTCAACGGCATTAAGTGTCAAAACTTGTCAATTCTGGGGAAATCTGAAGTTTTGGGACGGTTTGCGACTGCGATGCAAATGATTCTTAAAATATGAGAAGTTCTTCTCTGTTTTGGCCAATTTGCATTGAATGTCTATTTAAACGATTTAAATATTTTTAAGAGAATATCCGCGTGACCCAAGGGCTGGCTTTTACCTCGGACAGAGGATAAGCATTGCCATACAACGTGGCAATGTCGCCAGTCTTTTGGGCTCACTTCCAGTGGACAGCGATGCGGACGAATTTTTTGACGCCTTATTTTAGTTAGGATTTTTTTTCAAGTGTATATCATCATCTTCCTGCCGTCATCCCATGTTACTTGGGAGGTATAATTTTACAACAATGTAAAATTATACCTACTAATAAAATATGTATTATACTATAAAATAGAAGTAAAATGAATATTAAATAGTGATTGTAATGAATGTATTTATGTAGCTACTTATCACTGCAAAATACACCTCTATACATATTATTTAATTCTAAGAAATCATTTAGATAAGTATTTCCAAGAAACACAGTATAGATCAAAGGGTGTGAAGATAATTATAATATTAATTGCATTTACGATAATACTCGCATCAGCAATATTGATTTACATTCACAGCTACGCTTTTTCGTGTCAAAAATTTTCATGTAGATAGTAGTACTTTAACTAAATTATAAACTAACTCTATACATTACTATAATATACATATATCGACAGATACTAACTATACTTAAACAAAAACTCCTTAGTCAAAATTAAAATATATTGACAAAAATGTAAAAAAGTGCCACGTTGTATGGCAATGTTTTTCCTCTGTCAAAGGTAAAAGCCAGCTCTAGGGTCAAGCGAACTGTATACTAGGCGTTTGGATAGGTCTTTAAATAGTTTTTTAGTTAGCACTCGGACTACATGATCCAAGAGTTTTAACCCCAAATCGTTCAAAAATGTAATATTCAACTAGCAAATAGGTTGTTAATAAGATTTTAAATAAGTAAAATGTTATAACAATACGTACTGATTATTACTACCAATATTGGTCAGCGTGTTTCGTAGCTTTTCGAGACATATTTGGGCATGCTACGAGCTACGAAGAACATTGCGTAGCAAGTGTCTACGTAATTTTGTAGAACCTAGTAAGAAGTCACTTTTATTTGGGAAGGTACTTTTACACGTACTTAGGCAATTTTTGTGTCTTGCTTTAAATATTTTTGGTTATTTAAATAATTGATATTATAAGATTTAAAATTATGTCATAATTTATGAGTTGTCAAAGTAACCCATTTAGTTTTTCAAAATGCACAGGTTTTTGAAACCCTGTTTTAATTCTTGCGGGTTTTTCAAAATGGGCCGAAAAACCCACCTGACTGACAAATGACTTATATTCAAAGTTTACTTTGTTTCAACGTGATTATTGGCATGATATTTTATAATAATTATTTATATTATTATAGTTATCTTTCAGTTGTGGTTAATTAAATATTACAATAATAATATTATTTTCCCCTAATTCCATATGAATTTGTTAACGATTTCGAAAATGGTCGAAAATAAATTACAGCTTATCTCGTTTGGTATTATCTTTTGTAGTCCCGCTGTGCGCACAATTAGTGTAACTATATTTATATACCTACTGATAACACGATTAAATTGCGTAGGACAATGTTAAAATTGTTAAGTATATGCTTAGAGAATAATAAATAAAATTATGCACTTTGACATCTTGTTGACCATCCACATAATAGGTTTAAAGTCATAACCATCTGAATAAAAGATAAGCATTAACTTATTTAGTCATCTCCGTCGCAGTTTGCCTTGGCGACACACAATGTTTGCATTGACAAGTATAAACACTACATATGCAAAGCGACATGGCCTAATAAATCGCGAAAAAATTGCACTTGACTATCACACAGTGATCTTGATTAGCGGCGCTCTGCCCACGTACCCCCGGCCCGCGCGCGGCGAGTTTATCAAACGCATCTTGTAAACAAAACAGTCAGCGCGTAGCTTGGATAGTCATAAGGCGCGCTCACCGCCTACCGCCCATTCCGCCGCGAACCGCCGGCCACGCCGCACGTACGTCGCGACCATGATCGATTACGCGCGCCCCCTGTACGACCAAAACATGCCCTGCGATCTGTACTTCCCTTCCACATCGCCCGCGCCCGCGCGCCTTGACGACTTCCAAGTTTTTAAGAAGGGAACTGCTTCTCACATCTACGGGAACTATTACTCCAACGCTACTTACGACGCATACGCAGAACCCGATATTGACAGCGCCATGAACGTGTACCATAACCTGGTCAGCTGCCGCGAGTACCCGCGGGACAACCGGGATGACTGGAAGTACAAAGTCGTGGACGCCTGGAACGAGGACGACACCGTGTCCTGGATGATAGACACGGTCCAAAGCATGGGATTTTGTGAAAATGAAATACCGTTCTACAACTTCAGAGTGAAGGGATTCGAGCTGAGAGCTATGAAGAGAGAGGATGTGCTTCACAGGATGGTTCACCCCAGCACCGACCAGGTCACCTCGAGACGGATTGCAGACAGTGTGTTTGAGAAGTTGCACAATCGCCTCAGCGAGGAGATACTGCGTCAGTCCTCCATCATCAGGTACGCAGATGTAGATCCTTACCATAGTCACGAGTCTGCCAACACGATGCTCGACTTGGACTCTCTGGATCATAAAAACAGACTTTACACCTCCGACTACACTCCCAACGACAGCACTCTCTTGCACCAAACTGATTCGAGTGATGACGCTGAAGACGTATTCCGCTCATCCGAGACCGCGTCCCCCGAGTGCTCGTATGGCAGTGACGGAAGCAAGTCTGGAGACGAAGATGACAAGAGAAAAATATTCAAAAGACCACCAGGCAGGCCGAAAGGCAGCGGCAGGAAGACTTTCAAGCGCCCGAGGAGCGTCTCCGTGCCCGAGTTTTTGAGGAATCTCCTGCTGGACTCCAAGTACTGCCCATCCATCATCAAGTGGGAGGACCATTCTCAGGGAAAGTTTAGGTGAGTTTTGCAAACATTTATATATTTTTTGCGCATGATAAGTTCCGAGGGAGTTGCAAAAAGTAAGTTGTCGTGACTTGGAGATTTGTTTACGGGGCTCACATCTCGCCGCTTCGCTCATACATTATTTATCACGTCCGAGGCACGTGGTGGCGCACTGGTCAACAATAAACTATTTTACAGCTAAACTATTGAAGTTGCAATGTTCTCAGTAGATGCTTATTGATCATTAGTTTCAGTCTTACACGACTTGTATGTGTGGCGGAGAATTGTCTTCACAAGTTAATATTTGCAACGGTGTCAAGTACATTGTGTTCTAACTCTAACATCAAACTATTATATATTTTCTTACTGGAATCAACTAGACAATGAAACTACAAGTTTGACATGTAACCCTCATCCTTTAAATTATCATAATGGTCACTACACCGGCCACAAGAACTCCTTGATTGTAAAGATCTATAGCTAACATGCAATTAGTCATTGGCATAACCGGCGTTCAATCTTCATTTGTGGCGAGTGATCAAGGTACGATGTAATTTCACATGCAGGGTCGTCCTGTTCTATATGCAGATGATCATCAACCTGCATACACATAAACTCATTTCTTTATGCCCTTCGACCTTCGATCAATCGTTAACTCAATTAATGTACAGTTGGATTTCACAAATAATCATGTTTTCTGTGCAAGAAAAGCGCATTGAAAACTATTCTTAGAAGAAAGTTTCGAAGATGAATACTTTTCGCCCACAGCGTCCGAGCGGAACGCAATCTTTGAGATGTTTAGAAGATTCTAAAATTAGTTGTTGTGAGTTTATAATCTCCTGGTACTTTGTTAACAATATTCTGTTTAAACGAATCGATTAATAACTGAATAAAATAAGGGATTGATTATTTTTATAATTGGATCTTGTATAAATACTTTATTACGTTGCATTTATGATTGTTGATATACTATTACATAACCAGTTTTTTAAATTATTATGTCATATTATTCATAATTCTATAATTGTTTCGAAGTATTCAAAATGTCAAAAACATTAAAAGCATTCGAGTCTACCTAGATTTTTTTGTACTCAAAACGTTGTGAACGCACCGGGACTTGCAGCTTAGTACGGCAGGTATTCCGAATGCGTCCAGTGTGACTACGTCCGAGACAATTGAAAGAAAATAAACTTCTTACAGCAGATGCGCTCTAATCATCGCAAGGCCATGATTCCATCATTTTACCCTTTTCTGAAACACTTATAAAGACAACAAGCGACTGGCCTTGCTTATCTCCACAGAGGTCATTATTAAGGATCATTTGACACGCGATCGCTACCAATTAATTAGCAATTAAACCTTTACATCTAATTGCTCTATAAACGACACCCCACTAATATTTCTCAGATTATTCTAAAATAGCAAAGTTTTGCATACTTTTGACTTCTTTTAGAAGTACTCTTTCTTTGTTGTTCGTACTGCACAAGTCAGGAAAGTTTGCAAGATCCTAATGTCAAGAGCAGTAGCTTTAATAGCCATTTAACGACTGTTTTATAGGGCCACTCACCTCTGCTACTTTCGCAGTAGCTGCAGCTCAGTAGGAGTATGATTCGACAATAAAACTCGTGTTATCATCATTTAGAACTAGATTACTAGGATATTTATCGACACGTGATTTTTTACTCTTATAATCATGATTTATGCGATTTATTCTACATTAATTATTTCTTCATATTTAGTATTCAACTCAGTCATCCTCAATCTGTCCAAACCTGTTCAGTCTGGGTTCCAAGTTCATTGGCTTTCATATTCACTGACCCAACGCCTTTAAAAGGATCATCCAAATAAATCATCGGTTTAGCAAATATTCTCGAGTCCTCACAATAACTTATTCTGTGGTTTTGTTTGTTGTTTTTATCTGACGCCTCAACCTTGCCGCACCGGTTCGATGCCGGCCTCGCTCAATGGTTCACATGCTGATGATTCAAATTCCCCCATTAAAATTCGATCTTATTTTTACCATGTTTAAGTCTAAAATATCTTATTGTGTCTTTTCAAACATTTTACAACTTCATTTATCAATGTTCTGTTTCATTATGATGCTTATTATAACAGACGTTAGAATTAATTTTCTTTGCATGAGAGCTTGAGAGCAAATTCGCGTTTCAGTGGGAACGTTTCGCTTTACTGGATAGTTACTATAGTTTGAACTAAGTGCCATCAATTTTTGCATAAATCTTTATAACTTTGTACACAAACGGTTTTGCTGCAATTAATTATAGACGACCGCACACGACTAAATGAATTAGAACATATAATTATTTAAAGAAAATCTTGTAGTTCCATCTCTTTTACTCTTTAGCTTAGCAACTACGAGTATTTAAAGATTCATAGTTTTCAGCTTAACGTTATGTTCTCAAAGGTCATCACAGTAATATACACTAGTATTATCATTAAGTATGACTGTATGCAGTTTTTATTGCTCGTCGGAGGTGGTCTGAAGATCTCACAACCGGTTTCTATGGTCCATGTTAGTTTTAACTAGATTTAGGATGAGACTGCAGTGGTGAAGCGGTGGCGATATAGCGGCTAGGTCATCGAGAACGATGCAAACCACGTATTGAATGGCATTGCGAAAATGTTTTTGTTTTTAAATGCAAGAATGTTGTAGTACACTAGAGGTAGTTGAGCGGAAACAATATATTCTTAATGTAACAAGTAGCGTAACATAGCATAACGACATATCTATTATATCAGCGTCGCTGTCGCCACACCAGTGCATTCCCAGTCTTACAATTTAATGCGAGTTTACTTTACGATAATTAATGCTGACTTCATGTTTACTAATCAAATATTTTATGTGCACAACTTTGATTTCCATGAAGTATTGAAGAAAATTATGATAGTTGAGAAAATTGATGATGGTAAAGTAAGAATCGAGAAAGACATTGATAAAATCACTGAACAATTTTCTTCTACTGTAAGCCCTTCAAAATCTGTAATTATCAATTAATTACCTACTAGTAGTAAAATCTGGCATCCGTTTCTCCAGTTTATCAACTAAGAAGTCAGTGCAACTGTTGATAAAGTATGTCAAAGATCAAGACAGGTCTGAAGAGAATACAGATAACACATTACATGTGTGCTGGGGAATTCCTAGCCGCAGTATGCTAACGAGGTGACCATTCACACCGAATGAAATGCTAAGCGCTTCCAAATTGGCGATATAAAGACATCGCCACAACTCAGTACAAAGGTACTGTGTTTAAATTGAGTGACTGACTCATTGGGATATCATTATTTAGATAGTATCAACGCATAAAATGATACTTAAAGTCTTGTTGATAAATTGTATTCGTATGCTCCTTCAAAATTTAGTAAATAAGAAACCAATGCAATAATATCTATATGTACATGTATATCTAAATGAGACTAAATATTATAAAGAGGAAAGATTTGTTTGTTTGTTTGTTTGTTTGAAATGAATAGGCTCCGAAACTACTAGACCGATTTGAAAAATTCTTTCAGCAGTGGATAGCTACATTATCAGGGAGTAACATAAGCTATATTTTATCCCCGTACTCTCACGGGAACGGGAACTACGCGGGTGAAACCGCGTGACGTCCACTAGTGAGATATAAAATTGTTCGGTATTATTTTATTATGCATCAAGTAATGCTCCTTCCATTAAGTTTTGATTGAAGTAATAATTTATAACCACAGTGAAATGATCGAAATAAGCGTGGTGGAATCCAATTTGTTTTATCAAATTCATAGTCATAATGAACTAACTACGTCGTTAATTAAAACAGCTCACGATGTTACATTCAAACGTGAATTCATAATAGTATGAAAACTGACTAGGCAAAAAAGTCCTAAAAAACACATGAAATAGTAAACTAGCCATAAAAGGTCATTGAATGGCAAATTCAAGTAATCATGTCAACACGCGCTCAAGTATTAAATGTTTATTGGTTCTCAGAGCTTTGGTTTTTTGTCAGTGTTATTGTGTTATTTTATGGTTGTGCGTTTTTGCCCGTCTCGTCTCGACCTCGCAGTTTTTATGACTCGAGACTGGTTAAAGCGTTAGGAAGCAATTTAGCGTTAAACTTTTAAATGCTACCTACGATCGACTGCATTTAACATCTTGACATTCATTAAAATCTTCATAATCTACAACTTCATGCAAAATAGCAGGTAAACAAATAAAAATCAATGTTAAAGAAGCTCTATTTCATCTCGTTCAAAATCGTTTTTCCTTCTCACAGCACCATCACTTACGCCTATTCAATGTTACGTCAAAGTTTTACTCGTGCCGCTTTGATAAGTATTACAAAAATGTATCTACCCACTTATAATGGAACGAATTCCGGGAACAGTGCTTTCCCACGCATTTTCATCGGCGTTTCCGAAAATTTGCCTCCAATATATAATCAGAAATACTGTCAAGGAGAGAAATTCGTTGACCCTTCAAGTAGACAGATTATACCGGAACGTGTAACGGTTTAATTAATAATACAAATAGATAATTGACTAGCTAAACAGTTTTGGTTGTTATGATTTTTCGGGACGGACAGGCGTAGAATTCTGAAGCTCATAAGATTATTGTTGAAGTCAAAACTTAATCAAACGAAAGTGCACCGGCCAGCAAACTCCAAACTCCTCAAATAACTTCAATACTGAAATTGTGTGATCAAAACTTTGGTCTATGTTATTAACTAAAACTGGAGCTTGTCCTGGGGGCTGGCGTGGTGCGGGTACATACAGTCGGAGGGTAGCCGGGCCGCAACTAGGGCGCCCCCCCTGCACCGTAGTACTATTATAGATTTTTTCTTTTTCTTCCGGGGTTGCTACGCACCGCCAAGGACGGTGGGAGCTTCCGGTTACTTTGCTGGGATACACGTGGACGTTTCGCCTATTTTTATCCTTGAAATACCCGAAGAAAAATGTTTTGCTTACTTTTCTGAGGGTAGTTATTAATTTAGAGGTCTGTGGGATGTTGTAATTGGATAAGAGGATCGTATATAGTAAGTTGTTTTTTGAACTTTTTTTTTTAATTGAGGACAGTTGACAATTGTGTGAAGTTTTTACTAGTTAAAAAGCAATAGGTAAAACTTTTTAAATATAATAAAAAGTCCCTAGTCCCTTGCTTAACGTAAAACTGTTCTTAATAAGCTTTAAGCATTGTGTTAGGTTTCCTAAATGAAAACTGCAACTTGATCTTCGTTCCGTACCCGATCCTACTACATGAAACAAAACAGTAAAAAAAACAAATTGTACGAACTATTTTGAACCTTATTTGCTGCACCATAAATCTATTTTTAACTGAAATGTCTAGCATAAACATCCGCCTAAAGATGACTTAGATGACACACTACTAAATTCTTACACAGCATAGAAAAAAACTCAAAAACATTAGGCAACACAAATAAAGTAACAAGAAGCAAAACATAACACAGATTACGCAAGAAAAAAAGGCACAATTGCAGTGTGTTCGACAAAGAGCGCGAGGCTCCGCAGCCCTACCGTCGTCGCCATGGCAACGTTCCCGGGAAGCCCACAGTCACGTGTCGCGGGAACTTGTTTCCGCTTTTCGCGTTTTTCTTTTTCTCTCGTTCCACGCGCATTTTTTCTCCCACCCCCCACTCCCGAGGGGGCGTTACTCGAGCAACCCCCTCTGCCCCCCGACAGCTCGTGTACGCGACTTAATTGCGTCTGTGAGTGTGGTCCAGAAAAATTAGAGCGCGTGTAGCGATGTTTCGCAGAATTCCTTTTTTGATTTTTTTTCTTTTATTTTTATTTTTGCCAGTGGCGTGTTTGGGCGAATAATTATTGTAACAATAAGGGATGAATTAAAATAGATTTTTTTTTCTGTTGATTTTGTTTAGGTATTTTATTTTGTGATTGGTTTCAGGAAAAATACTCATTCTAGCATTCTATTCTATTGTCATGACATCATTATTTTATATTATTATTTATTTAAAAATATGAGCATAGTTTTCAGTATTTCCTTAAACTAATTATATCTAAACGCCAAGTTCTCTATAGGTACCTATTGTTTTAAATAAGCTAACAAATGGTGCCAATTTTACAATGGATAAAACCAGTTATCGGGGCCAGTAAATGAACAAAAGAAATAAGGAGCTAGTTATGTTTCATATCAGTAAAAAGTTCTTTTTGTAATTCAGTCATCAACACCAAATTTGGCGTTTACTGATAAACTTTTTAATTACGGGCTTTATCACTTTAAAGTAAAACTTTATACTTTAACAAGGACTACTATTAAATTAGTTTTTTTTTCAACAATAAAAAATATAACGAGAGGTCGTAAAGGCTGCGACCCATATGTGTAAGATAAGCTCTAATCTTTTGACCTTGTTACTAAACTAAGCACTGTTTACACGTCGGAGTTACAAGCCAATTAGTACAATATTATTGTGTTTACACCACTAATTAATAATGTATAGGTATCTGCACCGACGTTATATTCCAATTTACAAATATATATTCTCATATAAACAAGTATTAATACAATAAATAGCTATTTTAAATGCTGCGGGCAATTAGCAACTAAATATACAAATATAAACCAAAATCATTATAAATACTGATAAATCGTTTAAATAACAATGACATAATAGGATAAAAGTGATATCGTGAAATATAATAATCTGGAAAATGTATTTTAAATGTATAATAATGGACTTTTCCTTTAAATAAAACCCACTGTTTGGTATTTATACGAGCTGTATACCATAATACTATTCTATCCTTATCAAATATCCAAATTAAAAGTCCGTCTATAGATAAAAACTTAGACCATTGTTTGTATTTTTGCATAACAAATAATAATTCGTGCCTATTTAATTAAGAATATTTTCCGTACATTATTTGATACCATGACAATAAAATGAGAAGGAAAAATGTACAATAAAAACCCAAAAAAACCTAAAACGAAAAAAATACTTACAAAACAATGTTGCACCGCACCTTCTGGCTCATTCATTACTCTGTGCCCGGTTTGCACCAAATTCCCTGTAACATTTCTTTTTCGTGAAAATCTATTTATAACTAGGGCAGCCTCGTGCTACCTACTCCCAGCATTATGTACCTTAACTGTATATACAGAAGGCGTCATTTCGCATGTACTAGGCGCTTGGTGCGTATATATGTATTTTTTCTCATAGTGGCTCTATTATATTGATTAGTAAGACTCCCCTCTTCCGGGGAGGCCAGTGTCTTTTGCAAGATTTTTTTTCTTTGGCTATGTCTTTGTTTTTACGCTACTGTTTTGGTAGTAAATGAGTATTTACTTGAGCTCAAGTAGAAAGGGTTGCGATGTTCCTTTTAACATAATTAGTAGAGGGTTTTTTGGAGAACTACTTAGTCTTATAGCTGAAGAAATGTTGGGAAATTAGGAAAATATACAGAGTGAAAAAAAAAATTAAGTTCAAAGGACAAAGAACTTTCTAAAGTAAAGTTCAGTGACGTAATTCTTGTTTGGATAATTTCAATGGAGACTGAAAAGTTTAGATGCAGCTACACCGTCCATCTTTATATGTAGTCTGATGGATACTGGCAAAACATGCGCAGCTTATTTTGGGCGGATACAGCTCTTAGGTAACGCAGTGGTATAATAAGTGAAAGTTTACAAGTACTTGAGCTTTATGTGTTGACTTTAGTTCTTACAATAGCAATACTTTTAGTGAAAGACAAAATACTCTAAAAATAAGAACATTTGGTAACAGCTGTTTCTGTATTTGTTAGGAAAAGGTGCGTACGTTTACTCTGTACTACTGCATCGATTGTGAAATAATAGTTTTCATTTTCGATAATAATATTTATTATTATCGTTTGTCACGTCGAAGACTGGTCTTTTGTCAACAAAAAAAATGTGTGATTAGCCGGTTTTTCCAAAGAACATTAATTTGATTATGATTACAATTATAAATAATATTGACGCACTATAATCAGTGCACGATAACCCCGGTACAACTATTAAAAAAATACTGATACACTCTCACCCACGTTTTCTTAAAACAAAATATAATCGTAGATACAAGTATTTTGCACGTTGGGATTCCCCCGCGGCTGATTTCGCACACATTTATACAACACGCACACACACATACCTGTAGCTCGTACAAACCTCGCATGCGCTGACGTGTGCCACAGTCACTATGCTAATCAACTTCATTAATAAATTACTAGTTTTTTGTAACGGTATCATAAATTTACGTAACACCAAATATGTGATAAAAATCATTAGAATTTAAACGTTATCCTCTAATGAGGAAAATGGTTCAAGTTTTTTTTTGCACCTGTAAAAAAACGTGAGTCACTTCGGTTGATTGTAGAACCAGTAGAACGGACGGGGGATCAATGCAATTAAATAACTCTGTGCGAATACCGCCAATATATGTAAGAATGTATAAAGAATCTAGTTATGTAGTTTATTTACTATGCTTGTTTGTTGTTGCATATTAAATCTAACGAGAAATATCACAACAATGTAAAAAAAAACAAGGGCACGTTTTTGTATTGATAATTCGCTCGTTAATAGCTGTGATAAAGATATCACAGATAAACGATGTGCGATTTTATCAAGTTTTATCAAATTATCAGACAACAGTCCAACTATTTTTGTTACATAAAATTCTTATGATTTTCGCTGTGTACTGAAGCGTAACGTAACAGTCTCCCTGGCATGTAGAGTCGTGGTTCATTGCTTTTTACGATGCGATTCTGTAACGGCAAGATGGCGGGAAACATTCTATCATTCCTGAAAGTCATGTTTCATGTTTTATCCGCTACGTAAGACGAAACCGCGGCGGCGCGTGCGCCGAACTGGAACGGACACAAGGATACGTTCACATTTGAGTATTTGTTTGTATTTTTTCGCGGGCCAAAGTGACCGCTACCCTGTGTTTACGACCTTTAAGTAAAAAACGACTCGTGTTTATAGACTGATTACATCATTCAATAGTCTTTTCTCACAAACACAGTAGATTGCGGGCTTATCTCTGTCAATAATATGAATCATGCGCAGCTAAAGATTGCCATGTTTATCTCTTTGTAAAGTTGTCAAGCTTTTGTTAAACTAATAAGATTAATAAGACAAGATTTTATCGACAAACAGGTTTCACAAGTCACACTCGTAAATTGGTGTTCAAACGTGTTTTTAGAATCAAATCAAAACAAAACTAAGTAAAACATGTGATAATGATAAATGTTAATGTAAATACTCTTGTGGCTGGGTAGGTATGAACTCTAGTGTCATACCTGTCCATTGAAGCATTGCACTTTGTCTCAAGTACGTAAGTGCAATATTGACGATACTCATTGCAAGTTTTCTGTTTAATTCAGCCGCAGATCAACAAAACCTCAATACATAAACCAACTGAAAAATGCGAGCTTAACACCTTTATGACGCGACTTTATTGCAAAAATACGGGTCACGATATAAATACCGTTCACTATAGCAATTAAAGAGCAGTGTCTGTCCAGCGACGCGCCAGAGCGAGACAGCTTGAGGAAAACGTGAAATAAAATAGTAAACACAGTGATATCGGTATCATCGCTATCAGAATGCTTTGGAATCGAACGATCAGAGATTATGCGGCGACGTCACTTTAATTTCGACCTGTTTTCACAATGACGAGTTTTTTGTAACCCCAATTTTCCATCAATCTTATCAGTAAACGTAACAGATGTAATCCGACCTTAGGGTTAAGTGGGGTCATTAAACACTAGTAATTAGTAAACTAAGTTAGGTATACTTTAGTAGTATTTTCATGGAATAAAAACAGAGCGATGACGCAAAGCGGATTCAAGGTTTTTGTAAAAAATGGCAGCACGTGAGTTGCGCAGTTCGAATTTTAAACAGTTGAAAATGGAACCAAGACAATACTCGATATGACTGAACTGCATTATTACTGCGACAGAGATAGTAAATGCCAATTTGTGAGGCGGACATTGTATGAACACGTTTACAATGTAATAATACCAATACATAATATAATTATGTATGTATAGACTATGTTTCTATGTGTGTTCGTGTATACACAGCTGTTTGACCAACTGATTTGCATTTTCTCGGAAGTCATCTAAATTACCAGTTTGAAGCATCCGTATCGTTGACTATTGTATTTAATTATGTTAATTAATATGCTAACATTACAATTCATGGCACGATTTATTTGATACCTAAACGTTTTGAATTTTGAATGTGAGTTGATCTTTTTTCTGTGTTTCTGAGAACTGGTTCGTTCAGTTTTTTTTTTTTGAATTTTGCTGTTTTATGACGTAAACGTTTCGCAGGCGGATTTAGCAAAAAATTATAATTTTGAAAAATTTATGCATTATTAATTTTTAGTAACTGATTCCATTTAAATATCCACACAGATTTCTAAAGCAAAAACATTTAAGAGTCAATTTATTTGCACTAATCATTGTCGTCTAACCAAAAGCCATCTGTCGCTGACTGTAGCTGAACAAACAGACACATCACGACACGTTTTCTGTTACTAGGAGATTATAGCTTGATTGGAAGAAGTATACACAATATAGCTACTATTGTAAACGTGATCGAATCTCTCTTAGCAGATAACTTGCCTACAAATAAGATTTTGGCAAAACACGGTGACCTTTTCAAACGAGAGACAAAGAGTCTTCCTGACATGCAGGTAAGTTATGAAGTTGATGGACATAGTAAAGTCATTAGTCTTACCAAGGCAAACATTGCGGTTAACAGAAGCAGTACACACTAAAACAAAACAAACTCAAAAAAGAAATCAAACTGTTCGCGAACATCTCTTGTTTACGTACGCAACTACACACAATACCTGGAACGCATTAATTCAGACATGTTCAGAATTTAAAACAATCGTACGGTACATCACTGCAGACGAAACTAAACTTTAAAGCGATTTCAACAGAGTCAAAAGTTGTTCGAACGGAACAAGCGTAGGTGTGTGGAGCTCCTTGCCAAAAATTTCCACCACAACTTTTAACTAATGTCCTCAGAATGTTGCAACAAAACAGCTTTTACTACACTTTGGTTTACAAATAACGACATTCTGGATGCTCTACCGGTGAAATAAGTAGAAATTAAAGATAGAATTTAGCCAAGAGAACAGGTGAAGAGAAGTTGCTATTGCTCATAAAGTGAGTGAGTGAGTGGTGTTGAAGTTAATATCGAATATTTTAGACTTTTTAGGAGTAAGTTTTTGAAGAACCAACACAATAACAAAACTAATAATCTAACACGTGTGTTAAAGTGGGTTTTATAAATTCTTTTACAACATGTGCAAGATGATTCACTGAACACAATAACCAAATTAGAATCAAGGATCAAAAGTGGTCGCACTAAATAAACCTAGCAAGTTTCGCAAATATTTCCAAAAACGACGAAGTATTTCTCAATCGAAACTTCGAAAAAGGTCATTAATTAGACTTAGAATAACAGAAAGTTATTGAAATGTCTTCGGAATTAATTGCTTATAGCCAAAAGATTTAGGACTAGAATTAAGTGTTGGTGTATCTGCCAATATGGATAAACTAAATTCATCCATTTGTGTAGAAGTGGATAGAGCATTGAGTAATGGTATAAACGCAAAAGGATCAGATTATTGCATTGCTTTTATGAATTGATAAGATATGGCAATGCAAGCATTAAGCCATATCAAAGAGGGGTTATACTAGTTCTTATAATACGCTACCACAGGGGCTTGTAGCAACTCCTGAAAAGTGCCGAAGAAATAATAATTCTTCAAGAATACAGCGATTGTATCCATGATAAAATGGTCACAGCAGAACAAATTATAGTAACAAAACGAAACATTAGCATCTTAATTCGTAATAACAAAACGATGGAATAGCTATTGCACACTCATTTGAATTTTGAAAATGTCCGTTTCTATAATATAACAACGAATTCGTAACAAATGAATATATTACGAATTCAGATTTAAATACCTAGTTTACTAATGTTTAGAGATAAATACTTGGATGTCACGTCCACCAAACTTGGAGATATTTATTCGATAACCCTAATGATTCAAGTCGTAAATACGCCGATAAGGCTGCTGCTATCATAAGTTGCCAAGTCTATGGTAAAGGTTCACTCTATTAACGAACCGGTCCTGGATTAAACTTCGAAAATTCTGCCAGTCGTAGCTGAGAACATAGCTGCACAATTTTTGTAGAGCCAATAGAAAAAAGTAGTTGAAATTGATGAGGAATTGACATCAAAATCACATAATCCATTCATTATGGATGTTTGTATGTCCGAAATAATGATATTGTCACTCTCTTTATTGTGTCACTGTGTTACTTTGATGTATGTATGTACATCAAAGTAACACAGTTACATTTTTAAATATATCTTAACAATAAAACATACTAAAAACATTTAAAAATATTTCCTAAAAAACTATTATATTTTCATTGGTTCATCCTTTGTACAAAATTGGTTATTAAGAAGTGTTTTACTTGTTATGTATAAATTAATAACATAATATTTTAAAAGCAAATTCCCACTGTTAAACTTCACTCGATTCATTCGTTAAATAATGAGGATGACATTCGAATACGTCAGCATTACTCAAAGCCACAGAAGCTCATTGACGTATTGGGTTTCATGATCACTACAATAATAACAATTTTATTACGAATGAATAATTATGGCTTTCTTGCCTATACCTTGTATAGTACGTAAGGGTACGTTCCCCTCAGTCGCATTGACGGCACCTTAAGTGTCATCTGCCGATTCCTTTTTATATACTTTTGTATTTCAAACCTGTCGGAGCAAAAATATTTTGGAAAGGTATCAAGTTTAATTTGCATAATAATTAATCACGTAAACAATTTTCTCTAAAATCTTTTACACCGCAATAAATAGATTTAAAAAACCATAAACATTAATAACAAAATATAAATCCAAGCACCTTTACGAATATTTATTGCAAAGTTCACAAACCAAAACTGAAACCGGTTGTTGAAACAGCTTTAGTTGATGCTTTTGAAAAAAAATAATTATACACAATGTTGCTGAGGCAACTACACCAACCAGCATGCTAATGGCTTATCTGAACGAGTTTGACGCAGTCTGCATACGGTAGCATCAGTCAGACTGGATAGCAATTGACCGCGATAGTATAATTAACGACTTTATTGTACCTTTAATTACTTTACAATCAGAAAAGGTTTTTGGAAGCTGTGTTTTAACAATATGACTAAGAAATATGCCAATTATACCTGTTCACACTACATATAAAAATGTACGAGTATACCAAGAATCGTGTACAGTGTGCAAATTAATCGCAACATCATTGAGATCGGTACCTCCCCGTGGGTATCTCCCTTCCAACAGTAACAGATGTGAAACAAAACGACAAATTAACAGGTAATTCACTCTATGTGCACGCATATATTTGCATTTTAAACGCACTGTTAGCCAAGGCAAATTCTGACAAGGCTATTATCTGTTAGTGCACCAATATGATTATAGAAAAGGTATAGAAGAATGACGTAAGCGGGAAGACTTATATAGTAAACCCTACTTTTCTAGTTTTCACATTTTGGGTATTCACCTTTTGGTTCTACGAAAGATAGATGCAAGAGTGATTTATGTAAGAGGGCCGGTGGTTTATAAGGCCAAGGAGAATGAAGAGAAAGTTCGCATGTGATGGCATGCATGTTGTCAAAGATGAGATGTTTTGTAGTAATTGCAGACAGATTGAAGGCAAAGCTTCTGTGTTCCTCAAACCAGACAAAACATTTCATAGGTTTTGGGTCTTGTTAAATTAGACAGACTTAAACTTTTTAGTACGTTTAGATTTTTTGTTGGGGGATTAAAGTAGAAAAAGAGACAACGCAATACTAAGAAGTACATAAGTATACACAGATACCGACACATCAAGCTCAAGCCCCTGATTTGCATACACAGCAACAAAGGACGAGCACCATCAGATAAGTTTTGGTAAAAAATATATAAAAAAAACCAAAGGAGGTCTCGGAAACTTGTTTACGAAAGTCAGAGTCACGTTTTGCAAGTTTACTTGTGCGCGGGGGATACATCAGAGAGGGGGGTCAAACAGGTTACTGTTTACATGTACATATACATGCTATCCACATTTGTGATATTGTGCGTCATTCAAGTCCAAATTACTCTTAAATGGACCAAATCTTGGGTTCCTGTTTTGGTATTAAATATATTCTGCGAAATGATTTTGCTGTGGCCGATACCTCGAAATGCATTATGGTCACTTAAAATCGACATTTTAATGTTTTATTTGAATTCAGTTTTTCCATAATGTTTTGTGACTTCAACAGCTCATATTTTTTCTTCAAAATCAATATCTGCATCCTGTTCTATCATATCTCTCGCCTCAATACCCTCAGTAACATCGCTTCAATGATCTTCGCAGTATTTTCACCGTACATTTGGTATCCATGCGTGTCACGTAGGGTCACAGTCGATCCTTGGCCCAACTGATGCAGCGATACAACACAAGGCCGCCAGCCGGCCTCGTTCGTACGCAACGAGCATCCAAATTCGTATGAATCACATTTTTTATAGTTCATACCACGCTTATACAAGGTTAATGATATAATTCACTTGTTGGTTTTTCGAAATGACATCCTATTGTATGAAATAAAAGAAGAAAATGTCGTACACTATTCAAGAAGTAGGTACTCCTACTTTTCACATTGTTTTTAGTATCCGAATTTATATCCCACTAATGATAATGATGATACATACATGCCAAGTAGCAACAAGTTCTAAAACATAATGATTGTTATTCAACACGGCAACATGTCTGACAAATTGATACGATTAAGTGTTCATAATAATTATGCAGCTGCATTTCCTGTTATATTCTAAGAGGAAGCTAGACGCCGTATAATGTTTAGACCAACAAAATGAAGATTAAGGACAATTCCGAATATCTTAAGGAAAAATGTGTCGATGATATAATATTGTCTGTCACACAATTTTATCAATTCATTCATTCAAGTTTGTTGGCAACAGCAATCTATTTTTAGATAAACAATAAGTGCTAAAATCCTACGATAAGATTACAAAAAACGCAAAGTAAATTAGCCAATAAACTTCAAACAACGATGTCGGAAGCGAAACAAATGATCAGTTATTATCAGCTAAGGTTCGGTGTGGCAATCGATCAGGATGTGGCATTGTGACCCAATGACAGACCGCTGTAGGAGAGCAAAAACGCAATTATAACAGATGAGTCGAAGAAAAAAACGGCTTCAACACGCCACGCCAATGCCACGGCTGTCTTCCAACAGTTTTATGGAGAGCTATAAAATAGACGCTAACACGTAATTCCCTTTGCGATATCGAATCGTTCAGTAATTTGCATTCGACCTAGACTCTCAATGTTAAACGCTCTTTAATGCAAAAGGAAAGTTATTAATAGAACATTTTGTTGATCAAATATCTATGATTGGAGTCGTTGAACTAGGGATACTTACCGATTATTTGTGTTTACAAACAAATCAACCGACTATTTATACATAATGTTTATGTCTCGTGCTTAAACAATGTTTTAATAGCCGCTTCAAATAATCTAAATTTTAATATAATAGTATAAACTAATGTGCAACACAAACATAAAGATAAAGGTCATAAAGCAGAAGCAAAAGTTAATGTTATAATAGTTAAACAAATGAATATGATCATTAGAATAAATAGTAGGCCACCTTGAACAGTTAATCATTTGTCACCACGCATTGTTCGGTGGGCGCATCACTACGATGCTACGCCTGAATTGATCGTTCTTAGTGTACTAGATCTTATATCGGCGTCTGTATTGTTGCTCACTTGTCGGTCTCCTCGTCACGTTTGCTAACTATGCCGATAATGACTGCAACAAGATATCCTTGACTCTGCACACAATTATCTGGACACTTTGCATCAGAACTTGACACGGTTGCTTATACACATACTTTTATGCCACAACAACTATATAAGTCTAACCAATAAAGACTGAGAATTCATTTAATGAGCATTAAATTATATGACGAGCTGTGTTATTATCGGTTCCAGTTGAACTTGACTTGATTATAATTGTTTATTCATCGACGTTACATAAGTCTAATAAAAATATTTTAGTATTCCATAAAACTGCACTTGCTAAATGACGACGTAGAGCTCTGCGATGCTAAGGTTGCAGTTTGGACCTTGATGCTGAGTGTCAAAGATTTATTATCCTTTGGTTTCTTGAATGGGGGTCACGTACAGACAAAGGTTGCTTGTCTTAAAGCCCTGGCGACACACTTCCGAGGAGTGCAGTCAATACAAAGAGGTTGTCGTGCTCTGGCTGACAATTAAAAATATTAAACTCTTTCCGAGTTCAGAAATGAATCACAGCAACCGACACAGAAGATAATATTGTATTTAGTAATTGCATTTCCAAGGAATAAACTGACGTGGCCTACGATTGCGCGACCTTTTAGATGGAACTGAATCGATGCACAAACCATAAAAGCACAATAAACCTTCAGAGCAAGATTTAGAATATAAAACTACAGGCGCTTTATCGTTTTCCAGTCAGTTAGATGTATTCAAATATAATATATCCCACACAATAACATAGAGCACGTGTCTTGTGACAACGTTGCAAATGCATAATTCACGGCGCATTCGTTAACATAAATGGAATTAGACTAACAAAGCATTTTTCATTGCAGGTTCGTGAAGCCAGACGAGGTGGCGAAGCTGTGGGGCCACATGAAGCAGAATGAGAACATGACGTTCGAGAAGTTCAGCCGCGCCATGAGGTACCACTACCGGCAGGCGGTGCTGGTGTCCGTGCCCACCGCGCGCCTCGTCTACCAGTTCGGCCACAAGGGACCCGACTTCAAGACCGACAACCCCAACTTCGTCAAAGTCAAATCAGAAAACCTTAGCGATATGTCCTACTCTTAGTTTAAATTAAGAAAAAATAGGTTAAAAATTTGTTGAAAGTCGATGCTCAGAGTAAGATAAACAGTGATATCTCGATGGTTACGTGCGAGAAGAGTAGAACCTTGTCCTTGGAGAATGTGGTTTCAGGAGGAATTCGAAAATACAGTAATAGTAAGTAAGTCCTTGTTGTTTGAACAACGGTAGAAGAATATGAAGGAAATGATTGTTGATGTATTGAGAAGAGATAATTAATGATTTATCCAGTAGAGAATGTCAATTGATTTTTCCAAAAAATCGTCGTTATATCCAAGGACATTATTGAATGAAATGAATAGTTATAATCAGGTTATTTGAAAAGATATGGGATCACCTCCAAGCTGATGAAGCTAGATGGTCTGAGTGTGGTCTTGTTGGACAATTGTGTCTCGACCATCATTTTAATTAAGATCTTTAAGAACTGCTTTGCATTTTTACAAGATTTTTGATGTTATTAGATCTATTGTACTGGTTAGTAATGTATTGCACCCTTCTTTGTACTTAATTATATATTCTTTCATTCTTATGATACCAATTTTACTATAAATTGTTCCAGACTTACAGTCCAAATATTAAAATGTAGTAGATTCGACCATAATTTGTAATAATTGGAGGTGGTCTCAAAGTTAGGTGTTTTTGAAAAGTTATATGAATGTAATTAGCTAAGATAGGCTCAATGTTCGAATCGAAATAGTTTCAATGGTTGTACTCGTGAATGTTGGATCAATTACTTGTTGGATATACAAAATTGGTTGGATACCGATCTGTTGGATACCGATCGGTTGGATGTCGATCGGTTGGAATGTCCCGTCAATTATCTCGTACCAACTCGTTGGTATGTCCATATTATTTTTTTAAGTAATTTTATTAGTATTTTATTCTCGATGTACGGTTGTACTGTCGAACAAAAATTTTGATGGTTGTTTACGTAGAAACATTACGAATTTTTGATAAAGTATTTTTAATTGTTGTTACCGTATGATACGTGTGTGAAATACGTAGTGTGTTATGATAATGCGAACATTCCAATTAATTTATAAAACCTAGTATTAAGTTGTTTAGTGTCCAGTTATTTTATAATAATGTTAAGCATATTTCGAGTTGCCATATGTATTGTATACGTAAAACGATAATGTACTTAATTTCATAGTTACTTTAAATTCATGTCATTTCTCGAGCTCTAATATTTTATAATAAGATTCACCTCTAATTGTAATTTAAATAAATTTTATACTGTTATTTAAAATTCCCGTCTCAGTGTTAGTTTAAAATTTTTAAAAAATAAGATTAAAAAATGCGCGTTCGTGCAAAATAAAAATAAAATGACAAAAAGATCTGCAGGCCAAAGATTAGTTTTGATGAAAAAGAGTTTTTTAATTTAAGATTTAAAGAGTTAATAAAATACATGTTTTTGACAATTTAATTTTAATATTTTCTAGTGTTTAAGTTTGCGACTCTCAGGCACACGCTGTGATGTAAGATAAAAATTAAACATTGTTTTTCTGTAAATAGTTCCTTTCAGTCGTCATCACTAACAACTCTCCAGTAAACTGTTATATAGATAGCCATATATTTTTAATATATATACAAAAATCAGAAATATTAGTATATAAACCTTTCATTCTTGCACAAAAACTAATATTATTTATTAAAGTACAGATAATTATAAATATAAGATTGATTTTATGATATTTTATTTACGTATCGTTATATAAAGTTACAGTACAAAGCCTGTGTCTTAACAGAACAACGATTTTAACTCTCTTTACAATAATATCTAATAGTTGGATTATTTGAATTTATTAAGATCATAGTTACGGCTAGTCTACCGTAGTGAAATTTGATATTTTGCGTAATACTAATGTGGGCTCACTTTGGGAGAAATTTGCATCATTTTTTATTTTCTTTGTACTTATTACTTACCGCATTTCTTTCATATATGTATGTAGATCTCAGTAATATGGGCTGATTTAGTTTTTGACAAACCATATTTACTTTAATGAAATTTTAAGCATCACAAAAGAACAAATTCAATAGTTTTGATTATCTAGTTTTTATTTTTATTCGTAGCTATTTCAGCTCATATTGTTTCAAGCTCTCAAAGTTGGACCACAATTGATAGTTTGAGCTACGAAGGTGCATAATTCCAGTTTTTAAGTATTTATAGGTGTTAAACATTTTGTTTCGTATTATGTTCATTTATTTTAAGATATTTTTGATTTAATTTTAAGAATGCTGTAGTTGTATTATCGTACAATTGATGAAAAGACAGATTTTATGTATTATTTCTTAAGAATTATGTGAAAAATAAGAAGAGAAATATACGATTTATGAATGTGAATTAATCCATTGTTTTAATCAAACCTTCTTGCCATTATATACAAAATAGAAAGCCTGAAGAATCACCTTTCTAAAGATTCAATGCTGCTTTACGACTTTGGTAGAGTCTATGTAGGGAGTAGGTACGGCCTAGCTTTCTTTTTATACCACATTATTGCTTAAACCGGTAGATTATTTAATTAGAATAATTGAACTATTCCATCTCAATAACGGAGGGTGACTGTTGGACTCCGAAAATCAGTATTTTCAGACGCATACAAAACACAATGTACCCAATTCCGGCA
Source organism: Lacanobia wlatinum (assembly GCA_947578705.1). Taxonomy (NCBI): domain Eukaryota; kingdom Metazoa; phylum Arthropoda; class Insecta; order Lepidoptera; family Noctuidae; genus Lacanobia; species Lacanobia wlatinum. The sequence continues at coordinate 29,284,274 of OX388029.1, read as the reverse complement.
GCGCTACATTTTTCGAACCCCTGAGAGTAATAACAACCCTCCCTCTTGCAGCGTCACGCGTTAAAAAACTTCGAAATTTCTGGTAATCCTAAAAACTTAATTAACCAGCTGATAAATAAGTTAATTTAAGGTTTCCCTAAACAATGGAACTTCCTTATAGTTTTGCACAAGGAATGTTATTGTATTGCGGTCCTTATCCAGAGCGACCAGAGCCCACACTACATATAAACGTTTTAATTGGATTAATTACTGTTGAAACTAAAAACCCGTAGGTGTTTAATTAATACATGTATATGTTATTTACCTAGTACATAATAATTGCATGTTTTCGGGAATTTCTGTAACCGCAGCGATACGGACAGACGTCATTGCTCGGTAGGTAGCATGTGACTGCTCGTTTCTTCCTTCTAGGGGGAATGGGCTTTATACAGCGAATTGATAGGTTACAAGCCTTATGTGTTTGTTAATAACATGGTATTATGAGTATTTTTGTGGCAATGATATCAGCTTCATGCACTTTGCAAGGGCTTGTCTATAAAAGTAGGTAACTGTGCATTTTAATTTTACTAGCTTCTGCCAGCGGCTTCGCCCGCGTGGTCTTAGGGAACATATTCCCGGGATAAACGTAGCCTATGTCCTTTCTCAGGCTCTAGACTATCTCTGTACCAAATTTCATTTAAATCGGTTCAGTAGTTTTGGCGTGAAAGCGCGACAGACAGACAGAGTCACTTTCGCATTTATAATATTAAGTAAAGAAGTAAGGATTAAATATACGTTTAAAGAATTTTATTCTCTTAAGAACTTATTTGATAAGACGTTATTCTCATAAGAAGAAGGCTGCCAGGCTCAAGTGGGATTGGGCGGGTCACGTTAGCCACATGCATAATGACCGTTGGGCAAAAATCTCCACACAATGGATGCCCGAAGATGGACGGACCCGCCAAGGCCGGCCCAGAAAGAGGTGGTGAACCGGCGAGACGAGCTGGACGCGTACCGTGAGGGCTGGCACGAGGTGGCGCGGGATAAGAATACTTGGAAGGATTTGGGAGAGAGCTTTACCCAACAGTGGGACAGTACAGGCTAATTTAAAAAAAAAATCCGGTCAAGGGCGGTCTCGGACTCGCGTGCAAAGGGTTCCGAACCAATTAATTTTTTTTAACATGTTATTTTGACACTGCAGACTTCTTATAGGTTTTTCTGTAATCTATAGGTAAAGATCTATTATCTCCATTTTATAATTATTTAAAAATTAGGAAAATAAATATAATTATAACCCTCACAGTAAGCCCTTTCATTTGATATGTCACACGATATTGTTCAAAAAAATTTTTTTTAATTTTCTAGTTTGACCCCCAAAAGTGACCCCCATACTAAAAATTTAATAATTTACGTAACACGTCCGTGTTTGGGTCACAGAAGTCCATATGTGTACCAAATTTCAACAGAATCGGCCCGGAGAAAACTGGCTGTGACAGACGGACAGACACCCGAGTGATCCTATAAGGGTTCCGTTTTTTTTCGGAATCCTAAAAAAAACAACAGTTCACTTAAAATGAGATATATAGTGCTTACATCTAAAAAGTATATTTGCCTCTAGGGTGTTGGCGACGTTACAGCCCACATATACCTATGTTTCTTAAGCTTTGCTTTAAATAGATTTATATTATTACACTTCTTTAAATCTTCTGGTAAATCATTAAATAGTTTTGCTCCCTCAGCCAACATTGTTCTTGCTGTAGTTAGTTCGAATCTCTTCAAGCCAAAACTGAATAGGCAATTTTAGGCAAGCGTGCTCCATCATCGACCACATCATCACTTCCATCAGGTGAATTTATATATATTTTTTTTCCATCTATAGTAAAAAATAAACTCGCACACGAAGGGTTCCGTACTATAAACCAAAAAAAAAAAATCGTTTCTTGTATGGGAGCCACTTTATTTTTTAATTTAATTTAAATAGCCCGCTATTTTGTTCGCGCGAATTCAGTTGGTACTCCACGAACTTTGTCTCCCTTACTTATTTATACACTAAACGTCGCAAAACGCAGCATTTTTCTCACTTAGAGTATTTTTATACCCGTCGTATCTTTTAAACGAAAGGTCCAATTTGAATAACTTAAAATGTAATTTACATGTACATAACCAACCTTAATTACTGAACATTTTTTTACCCGGGTTTTGATTGAATAATTTGAACAAAAAGCGGTCATTGTGACTTAACCATAATGGTTAGATATATACCCTCGTGAACTTTTTGTATGTCCTCTATAAAACTGTAGTACATCACTTTGCTCTATTGTCAATAGTTTCCGCACCGTACGCGGTATAAGGATCTTTTTGGTATTTTTTTCACACTTTGGGTTACACTATCGAAGTTTTCATACGGATCCCTAACTTTTTTGAAAATATTCTATAGCCTATTTCTTTCTCAGTAATAATGTAGATTTCTAACGATAAAAGAATTTTTGAGATTGGTCCTGTAGTTTTTAAGTTTATTTGTTACATACAAAAATACCAAAATACAAATCTTTCCTCTTTATAATATTAAAGTGCAGATTAGGTATTTGTTATTACCCATAGCAACAATGGAAATACACATAATGGAAATATACAATCTTTGAACATTTTAACTGTCTTCCTATTAGGGTTCTTAAGATAACTGTATCTGGCAGACAGACAGACGGACGGACGGACGAACACTGAGGCTTAGTAACTAATAGGGTTTCGTTGGTCACCCTTTGGCTACGGAACCCTAAAAACTTTACTAACTCAACACTACTCTTTTTCCAAATCCGTGTCATAGGCCAAACCCCTAATTTATAAATCTTTAGCTTGTGATTGGCCGTTCCGATGCCCTCAGCCCCCAGCCCAGCTTCCACCCTGCCTTGAAAATTGCCTATTTCTAATAGTATTTTGCCAAACGGGTCAGAACGTGATCATAGAAATTAAAATACAGGTAGGACAGTTGCTGAGTGCTGAAACAGCCTCTAATAAATTAAAAACTGACAGACTGTTATCTAAACAAGTCATCTGTCTCCACAATAATAGTTTAACTAGGACTTGCATTATGTCAATGGGAATGGTAGCATTGTAGTCCGTGGCGCCATCTCTTATTGAATAACCGAGCTACTTCATGTTCTAAAACAATTTGATGGCACTATTTGTCACTAGATGTCGCTAGCTTGGATGAAGCACTAGTTTTGATGTAGTTCGTTATTATTAACATAGATGGCGTGATAAATACTGCAAACTATTTTTTTAATTAATGAGGAATCCCTTAAGTTTTCTTGGTTGAATGTGATCCATTGTTATGCACTTTATTGGTTTGTAACAGGAAATAAACCATTCGAGCCAACCAAGCTTAAGTGCCAATGTAAAAGTGTGAAAAACCTACCTAAATAAATAAATAATTTTGTTTTTATTTTCACTTTGCTCGGCCTAGACTTGATAAATGATCTTTAGTTACCTATCCTAACTTTATGCCAAGAACCTTCATAGGTAATATAAAAGCACTCGTCGTTGGCTGAATTGTTTTTTTTTTTATTACACCTAAAATAGGTACCTACTAATGCTGTGCAAAGTTATCGCCCAGAGCCTTCCTTTTTTCCGATGGCACTCGATCTATCGTAAAAGTAAGTTTTTAAACCTATAATATGTTACTATGAATTTTTTATTAAAAGTTTTAATGCATTATTTTTTAAAGCCATCACTTTAAGTAGGTACAGAAATTAATTTTATCGATTTATCCAGAATATTATGCTTGGGCATTGATAAATAAATAAACCAATCACATTGATTAAAAATGTCCGATAAGAATAAGAATTTAGGTACCTACCTACGTTATATCTACTTAAATAATTACAAAACGTAATATATTAGGTTGCTAAAAGAACATACAACATTGATTAAAATTCGTCAGCCGAAATTAAAATATGTTGACTTGCATTATATCAGTGCATGATTTTAGTGCTGATTTATTTGCGGAATTGCACCAAAATTGCAATCTCGGTCCATTTACTAATATACCGTATCCCTGGTTCGGATTCCTCCACAGTATGGTCTGATACGCACTGGGCCGGTTTTTAGACGCACTGGGACGAAGCCTGACAGGGGTGCTATCTCAAAATGGTTCTATACCTACTGAATTTGTTTTAGTAGTTGTAGGAACAAGAACGAAACTTAATAATGCCCAACACAATTAACTTAATTAAAAAAATCAAGAATGAAAAGAATCAGAAACTTCACCATCGCTTCCGCACGCGATAATTTTGCTAGAAGTCGTACCTTCGCTTCTGCATTCACCGGAATTGTAACAGAGGTTTCCATTCCAACTCGCCGAAAACTCTATGTATAATATGGAGGAGACATAACGAGAAGTTTCAAGTGTTTGCTCAGTTCAGTACGAAGTCAGCAACTGTTTAGTACAGCTGATTTATGAAGCATGATGATAGTGCTATTTTATGTAAAATGTAGCTAACAAGAAGTTCATATAGGCTTTGTGGTCCATCTGTGTACGGTTGTGGTTTGAGGGTGGGGCGTATAGTGTCAAATAAAGAAGGGGTGAACTGGATCACAAAATTCATCCGCGGGAACAGTGCTAAGAAGGCTTGTAGCATTGACAAGTACTATGTAAAAGCAGGTGCAGAAACCTCAAACTGCGCAAATATATCAACCTTATTATAGGAATAATGCGTTGGAAACGTTTGGGATTGGACATTCGAACACTGGGAATATGGGGTCCGAGGGCCCCCCTTCTTTTTAAGACATCGCCAAGAGGTTGGTCAACTAGATTAGAACCGGACCAGAGAGCTGGCCATTTTTCCGGGCAACGAACAACGTGAAAAAATGTTCGTCATTCCAGCAGCTCTTCCACTGAAGATGGCCTCCATCACATTACTAACTTCTAGGTATTCTAAACTATTTCTTCCACTTGAACACACTCCACACCACCCACCACTCCACTTCCACTCCACTTTATCAATTACATAGACATGCTAGATATGGCTTGTCTGGCATCGCCGCTAGATTGCTTGCTAGTCGATCTTCTACAGATTGTACTTCGGTGAGTGAACTCCACGACCACATCCCACCGGCCTCCTTCTACAATCGGACATCTAGACGCACTGCAAGTTACCAAAAATCACAATCAAAAGTCGTTTATTCAATTTAGGCTGAGAGCCAGCACTTTTTGAACGTCATGTTTTACAAAAGACAGTCCCCCAAAACGCCCGCCCGTCACCACTTCCTAGTGTTTTAGCTGTGGAGAAGAAGTGTACAACAACCTCCCCAGCAATACATCTGTCTGTTACGTTTTAAGAACTTGAATCTATATAAAAGTATGCTAAGTAATTAATACATGACACGAAATTTACTTGTTAGCTATCACACTATGATACTGATAATGATAGGAATGTATATATATATATAAAAAAACAACAACGAATTGAACTACATAGTCAGATAAATATTAAAAAAAAACAATATTACATGAATACATAATAACCTGTCATAAGCTAATTACTTAAAGAGAAAGACCATGATAATTATGACATTGTCTTGCGTTTAACACAGCGACCAACAGACTATTCTTATCGTCTAAATAATCATTAATAGAATAGTATGCCTTCGAACAGAGGTTAGATTTAACTTTAGCTTTAAATGAGTTAAAAGGCAGGTCAAAAAAAGAAAGTGGAAGTTTATTGTATAAACGGATACCGAGCCCCACAAATGAGTCGTGGACCTTACGAAGTCCACCATACCATTCCTACCTTGTTGCTATTCCATCAATTTACACTAAACGTTTATAAAAATCTTTTATAATGCTGTGCAGCAAAGTAGTGGACTTTCTACCTGCATCTGTGTTTCCAAACACATTCAACCCTAATCATTTCAAAATTAGAGTGAATAGGCTTTTTCTGGGTAAGTTCATTCTATCGTCGACCTTGTCTCTGTCACCTCTGACATAGATTAGAGTCAAGAACAAACCCATAACATAAAACAACACACATGTCATGTTTATTTAAATAAGTACAATTTGGTGCAATGTGGTCAACGAAAAGAGTTCAATGTCCTTTACAATCATTGTTATCCTTATGTCATCAAACGCGTGCATTTCTGTCAGATTGTTGCTGCCATGGACTTATCAAACAGAATTTCATGTTATATAAACTAATCTTAGTCATTACTTCGATAATAATTATTATCACAAGATAAGGCACCTAATCTAGTCTAAGATTACGCTTCACGGTCATGATAGTCAAAAGATAAAATTAAATACCCTATTCTGTAAATAACTACTTCGATATCGAGAGTGAGCTTTATCACACACAACATAAAGGTCTATGTTTATATGAATTTGATACACACCTCGGATTCCGCTGTCGATACACGACAATGTTGTTACAGAATAGCACTATACAGTACGAAAAGACAAGAGGAGGATCACGTGGCTTAATAATAACATACTGAGACCCCTCCGTGCCTCGGAAAGCACGTAGAGCGGTTGGTCCCGACTGTCATCGTCGTCAGTAGATCTTTCGTAGTCGTTAGGGATTGTCAGAAGCCAGATCAATCTCCAGTTTTGCCAAGAAGTATCGTATTACTCAGTTTATGGATTGTGGCGGTCTGTTAGGCCGCTCTACGTAGGATACTGCTATTTATCTGAATCCGGTTTTACTGGAAGCCGACAATATATGTTGTTGGAAAAAAGGCTAGGACGATAATGAGTACGAATAGACAAGTAAAGCTTGGTACTCATGGACAGCTAATTAAAGAAGACTTTGAATTGCTACAACTAGTCAAAAAAGCTCATTCCTATATCTATGCCCTCCTTCTTTTCTAAGTCCTCCGTTTTTTGTTTCTGATTAATTAGCTACAGCATCGCAGCTAAGCATCTAAGTCAGTTGAATCGTTTCTCCGGGACTCGTCGAGCTTCATTCATTCGGGGCTGTTTTGGAAGATGTACCTACTTGTCGAATAAAAGAGCAGAAAAACAATGGTAGAATAAAACTAATTTTAAAGAATAATTCTCTCTTATTTTCTCCCGTACATTTTTCCGTTTATTTTTTTTTATTTTTTTATTTTCCGATTATTTTACTTCATCTGTTATCATATAAACTATGTTAACATTACAATAATCTCAATCACAAAAATAAAGCACGATTAAATCACAGTGAGCATCTACCGTGAATACTTCAGCTGTCTACTTCAGTACAAAATTACAATCGCATGTACATGAGAAGACGAAGAGGGGCGAGAATGTGTCATACATATTGTGGACGTTCCAATTAGGGCTTCTGGAACGTCCCGGGATCGATTCAATAAAACAGCCTTTAAGCGATTTAAGAGATTATTATATTGAGCAGGTGCTCTCAAGAAAAACTTTTACAGAACTGTCATCAAAACAAATCAATCATTTTATGTCAATATTTGAACCTATTCTAAATTCCTAATTCTTCTAAAGCTTTTTTAATTATTAAATTGACGGAGGTTCCCGGAGGGTGAGCCATCCAAGGAGGTTGTATCACATGAGCTACGCCCTCACGAATAGAAGATACCAGGAAAGTCTTCCTGTAATCTTTTAAGATTTTCGTTCTCATCATCACCCTAAAGCAGTTCACTGCTGGCTAGGGCCCCTTTTACAATATACAATCATAATTATTTCAAACAATCATTACAAAACCCTTTCTAGAAGGACATGTTATTTTGAATGACATACAAAAAATGACCTTGACCAAGCAGAAAACTACATACTCCTATTAAAATGATATAACTTTGATAACAAATAATTGCAGCTTTACTACAAGTTTCTAAAATAAGTTGATTTGTAGTTACTCTCACTTTATATCTATTTCTTCAAATGATATTTTGGCGATTATCCAACCTATCCTTAATTAAATGCTATAATGCATCACTACTGAAATATTGGTAAAGTATTTTTATTTTATAACACGAGCTAAATCACAACTTACTGATCATTGAACATTTTAAAATCAGGGCCGTTGTTTTTTAAGTCCTCGGTTTAAATCTAAGCCAGTGTCCTCCTTCTAGCAACACGTTAAATGTTGACTTATCAAGCCTGGCGGGAATTGTGGTCTTCTCACAAGGGGAGACCTCCATATGCTGCAGGATCTGGTACGCCATCACCTTGATTTCACAGAGAGCAAATCTTGACCCTGTAAATATTTTTGGTTAAGGTTTAAAATACTGTTTTTCACGTTATTCTTAGCACCATTATTCGTATCAGTCTCCTCAAGAATATTCAATGGTTCTCTACAAAATCAAACATTTAGTGTCATCTTCTTTTCTTTCTTTTTTTGTCAACTTTACATCTATTTCATTGATATCGTCCTACGAATAACACAATCTGCAAATACTCTCATCCGCATTCATTAATCACTCACCGATACAGTTTCTCGGTCCAACACCGAAGGGCATGTAAGCAAACGTCTGGATGTTATGCTTGTTCTCGTCTGAGAAGCGCTCAGGGTCGAACTTATCAGGGTTGGGGAAGAACTGCGGGTCACGGTGGATAGCAATCACTGGTATCGCGATACCCGTTCCTTTGCGGACCTGCGAAAACAAAGTTTTGTAACGGACCACTAACGCCATCCAGGGTTGCATGCGTGTAACACTACCCGTCGTCGGCGACAAGAAGCACAGCTATGTGGATCGGCGCTACTCGTGAATCTTCGCATCACAACCACACGAATATGTGTTTATATTGTGCACTCATACAAGCCTTGGCTTTATCAGGAGCGACGCCTGCGATCATTCGACTAGCTAGAGGAACAGAGTTGGGTAGCCATGCAGCTAATTCTGAGCCTAAGTAACACTAGTTCCTGTTCGATAGCCTAGCGGTCTTCAGGAATTAGCCAGCTAGGGAGGTTTGAAGGGCGATAGCCACGCAGTCCCTTTCACTCCTCTCATAGGGTTGCCATTTTATTATTGTCTGTAACTGTACCATAGTTGCCAGTATTAATAAATGTATGACTTAACGTCAACGGGGCCTTTTATTCCACCAGCAACCCTACAGTTTTAAATTATTTTATACTTTTTAGTTTGTCATTTAGTTTGTAAACTTCGCCTATATTCTCGTTGATCGAAAAACTGAATTCACTTACAATAAAATCTTTTTCCGCCTTCTCATTCGGTTTTCCCAAGTTGTAGTCCTTAGTGCAAACCCTGTCTAGAGCAACAGCGGGCGGCCACAGTCGCAGAAGTTCTGTGAAATGCAAACATCGGCTATAAACAGTTAATATCTTTACGTAACAAGACAGCCCAATTACTAACTAATTTAGGTCTGTAATCCACTTGGATTTTAATTTTTATTCTACTGCTCCCAAGCCTTTAAAGCGTTTTCTTAACTTTAAACTGAACATAAAACATATTGAACATATTTCACTGTGTTAAAAAAAAACACTTCTCGCTGTTCAAAAAAATATTCATGAGGAACGTACCAGAAACCACCATGTCCATATATGGCATGTTCTGGATGGAGTTGAAATCAAACTTGCCGCCATTCTTAGCATCAGTCTCCTTGATCTCTTTCGCTAGGCGCTCCTGTACTTCTGGGTTCAGCGCCAGTTCGTAAAGCAGGAACGACATGCCAGCTGAGACCGTTTCAAAACCAGCAAGGAAGAACAGAAACGCCTGGGCGATGAGGTCCTCGTCAGTCCAGACTAAAACCAAAATGTAATTAAGATTAGAAAAAATATTATTTATCAGACAGTATCTCATGGCCGGAGCTTGTGGTTCGACCGTGCGACCCGGAAATGTATCCAGTTACTACGTAATTCAAAACTGTAATACGAGAATCTGTTTTTATTTTTTGTAGTTAATCAATCATCACGGTAACTGAAGCATATCGTTTTTTTTCTCTAAACGTAAAAGCCAACCAACATATACACACCTCTGTTAATTTGTTTCTGACCAACAGAAGATTCTTTAACAGTGGCAAATCCGGCAGCTTCATCATTGGATTTGACGTTTTCATGAGTCAGTTTACCTGGAATGACATTTGAATTAGACTATGATATGACACTATACTGTGCATTAACTTACTAGATTGTGAGGAGACTCATTCTAATAAAAAACAGGAACATATTTTTAATATCATGTTATAAGTAAAAGGTTCCTACCTTTTTTAGCCTCCATCAGCAAGTGGATCATATCGGGTCTGATGATTTTCCGCGCCTCGCGGTCTTCCATTGTTCCTAGAACTAACTTCCTAAAAAATATATTCGCCGCCTTAGAAAGGAAATCGATCTTTAAGAGCTGAAAAATAAAGTTTAGTTTAATTAACCTTTTAACAAATATTATCCTGTTACTGTTCCATTCCAAGGCAAAGATCAATTTTAATATGGAGAGGGCACGAGCTTTGATGAGCATTACGTATGCTCAATGCAAGTTGGCTTATGATATATATTTTTTATAATTGTGTAAGTCCAATTCTATCCATCATTGTATTCCATCATTGATATCAGCCAGTGTCGATAATTTCAACCTTAACATTAACTAAAGGTTCCATTTGTATCTTACTTTAATAAAACATAGCTATTTCATTATTGTCAAGCTAACTTACCTTGGATACTTTTGATGGCATGCTAATAAGCACGAAGAACATCAACATCTGCCGCAGGTTCAAGCTGGTTGACTGCCTGCCCATGGCGTAGAACTCGTTATCCTTTTCATTATGAGAGTCTACCTTCAGGCCGAAGGCGCAGGAGGCTATCACGTCGTTGGTGTAGCGAGTCGTCAGATCCTTGCACTCCACGTCTATGTAGTCAGCTGCGGGAATCATTTGGATTATAGAAGCAACGTCGATAGAAATGTTAAGTTTACAATAATTGTGCAAGAATTTTTAATTTTTTTCTAGACTATTTCACCATGTGTTACACTATATTGTGAGAAAGTTACGAAGTTTAAAAACCACCGAAGAACAGAAACTTACTTTTGGAATCTTTGATGCTTTTCCTTAGCGAACGTATCATCTGGTCGCCGACCTCCACCATGAAAGGTACCATCAGTCGTATCTTAGAACTTGTGAATGCTGGGCTCAATGTGGAGCGCATGTCTTTCCATTCTTGTCCTGTGAGGGATTAAAATAATAAATAATTCTGTGTTAGTCTAAACGAACCAATTCTGTCCTCGAGGAATCATCATATGCCTAGACTTTTCTCAACTAAATTGGGGTCGGCTTCCAGTCGAACTGGATTCAGTTAAATACCAGTGTTTTTACGTGGAGCGGCTGCCTACCAGACCTCCACAACCCATTAACTGGGTAATCCTCAAAAATAGAAACCTGTTGCCTTAACATCTTATTAGAAGTGTTATTTTTTTATTGGGAGGAAAGTCATTTTCATTTTCTAGTTACCTTCTAAAGCTATCAAGCTTCTGTTGAAAAACGAATCACCGGTTCTAAATACGGCGCGGTGATCAAGGAAGTGCTCGAAGTCTTTGACTGTGATTTTTTTCACCAGCTCGATGTCGCGGATCATCACCATATCTTTCGTGAATTCATATCTTCCCACGAATCTGCCGTAATGAATGAAATGTTTAACTGCCAGTCGAAAAGTGTCGGTTGTTTGGAGGTGGTGTTAGAAACGACATTGCTGTCAACGTAGAACGTTAAAACCTATCGGTCTATTTAAAATCTTCAGTGAAAACTAAGGTGGTGTGTTTAAACGAACTGTCATTCCACAGCCGCTGTGTGCCACAGTGCCGTGTGGTATCCGGCAATTAAAAAGAATAGACCAACCTATCTCCTCACGTGGGTGTCGTATAAGGAGACTAATGTATATTAGCCGGAATATTAGCTGACAACATCGCATCCGTTTTTTTGGCTTCGGTAACCGATACATGGCGGTATATTCATGAACCATGCTGGAATGCTCCCAAATGCTGAACCTTATAGTGGGCAGCATTCCAGGAACTGCGGTCACCAACCTGCTTGCCAAGCGTGGTGACTATGGCAAATTCCCCTCAATGAAAAGCAACCCAGACACACAGCCCCTAGTTCCCGGAAGCTGCACTATTCCTGGCCATGGTACCGGCCACGGTAACGGTGCGGTGGGGAGTGCTAAGAATTCCCGGGCTAAGGGAACGAGCACCTCGCTGAATTGGAAGTAGAGTTAAGTCGTATTAACTGGCTCATCGTGGGACTATCAGAGATCCGAAGACAGGAGGAGGAGACGATAACCCTCGATAAAGGCCACTCGCTCTACTTTCGAGAAGGACACCAACCATCCCAAGGTGGCGTCGGGTTTATGGTCCACAAGTCACTCAGTGTGTCGGCAAGGGTGGCATACCTTGTATTTAAGATATCAGAAAGGTACTCTTTAAAGATTATACAAGTGTATACCACATCGTCCGCACACCCTGACGAAGAAGTCAAGGCCATGTACGAAGACATAGTGAAAGCTATGTCTCGTACCAAAACACTGTTGTCATGGGTGACTTCAACACAAAAGTAGGAGTACAAGAGAGTGGTGAGTCGAGAACAGGTCCATTCGACTATGGGCGCAAAAATCCCAGGGGGCTCATTCTGGTAAACTTCCTCGAGGCTCAGGGGCTTTTACTGATGAATTATTTTTTCCAGAAGATGCCTCGAAGGAAGTGGACCTGGCGAAGCCCCGATTACGTGACAAAGAAAGAGATCGACTTCGTTATATCTGATCAGCACCATATATTCAGAGATGTCTCTGTGATCAGCAGGGTCAATATCGGAAGTGATCACCGACTGCTTAGAGGAACTCTGAATTAATATTCAGAGTGATTAATTTGATTAAAATCGAAAGAGCGCGCCTAATGGCTTACACGCCATCTCACAGTTGAGCTCACCCGTCTTTGACATGGGTGAGATTAGAATTGCTCTCAGACAACTTCATAACAACAAAGCTCCGGGGGATGACGGAATAACCACAGAGCTGCTCAAGGCAGGAGGAACACCTGTCTTGACAGAGCGTGTAAAGCTCTTCAATTCCGTCATCCACACTGGCATAACACCGAAGGTATGGCACGTGAGCGTGGTGGTATTATTTTTATAACCAGTGCGTCCTACCCGAAATGACTTACGGAGCCGAAACGTGGACACTCACCATAGGCCTGGTCCACAAATTCAAGGTTGCTAAGCGTGCAATGGAGAGAGCTGCAGATAGATTTCGCAACGAAGTCATTCACCAGAGAACTGAAGTCACCGACATTGCGCGTTGAATCGGCATGCTGAAGTGGAAGTGGCCCGGCCATGTCTGCAGACGGACAGACGGTCGATAGAGCAGACATGAGTTAAAGTGGAGACCGCGTATGGGCAAACGTAGTGTGGGACGCTCTGCAGCACAATGGATCGATGATTCAAAGAAGGTGGCTGGCAGCGGATGGATGCGCACTGAACAAGACCGGGATGGTTGGCGCTCTTTGGGGGAGGCTTACGGTCAGCAGAGGACGGAGATTGGCTGAAATGATGTCATTCCACCTTGATTGTATATTCTGGCAGCTAACTTTACGTTAGGCTCAGCAAATTTTTTAAGTGCCAATCCCCATGCTCAATGCCTGAAAAATCCTGCCGGTATTCTGTAAAGGTTTTGTAACACCTTACCGAATAACTTTTATGAAGTCAACAAACGGTAAGCTGTCAATTCATTTCCACCCAAGTTTTCACGTTGAGAATGTATTTATCTTTACAGAATAAACCGGCTATTGCACACATTGAGCATGGGGATTGGCACAAGGAAGGAGAGGTCTGGACCTAAACATCGCCCAACTTCACTTCTGGAAGTGGATGAAGTTAGGCGATGAATGATGATGAAATGTTTAGGTTACCATTTGAATTGTAAACGCTGAATCTATAACTGGCATCTGAACGACTGGTTCAATCCTACATTATGCTTTGTTTGTCATTGTAATTTATTTAACCTTTCTTCGGGAAAGCCATTATATAGCCTGATGACATCATCAACGATGTGATCGACACGGAACAGGATCCTGGTCATGTTGCCCAAAATAGGGACGGGCTTGTAATGCTTGACGCCATAGCGACTGAACTTGGAGTAGATCTGCCGGTTGTAGACGAACAACGCGGCGAGCAGCACAGCCACCCACACGAGAATGATTATCATTGTCTGGAACAAAATATAAATGTCAACATTCAAATTTTACAGTTTTATTTATAGTTACAAACAAAGTGATCTTATAAGGGTTCCGTTTTTTTCTTTTTGAGGTACGGAACCCTAAAAATATGATTCTTTTTAGTCCGTTAGTTAGATTATCTAAAAATATTGGGCACGTAGTTTTTTCTTTACCAAATCAATAAAAATTGACGAAGCTAAAACGCATCAAAGATCAGGAGTGGAGGCTTGTGTGAGTGGTGCCTCACTATTTTGTAAAAAAGTGTACTGATAAGCGACGTCACGCGAGTTTTCAACGCACTGTATCGTCTTAATTTTTTGTTTGCGAGAAAAAACAAAAAATACTTGTCATATATTTTTTGGAAATGTATCTAACGGACTAATTCTTCAAGTCGGAGTCGGAGTCGTAGTCGGAGTTCGGATCTTCAAGTCCTAGGTTTAATTCAGAATATTATAAGTATTAAGTACGCGACGGGAATCAGTCATCTGTTTAAGAGTCCCCTTGTAATGGATATATATCGCCTTTGTTACATTTCCGTCATCTTTACCGAATTCACTACCTTATTGATTAATCGATAGTTTATCGTTCGTAACTGTAGCTTCATTATATCTCAAAATTTTCAAAATGTTTTCTATTGAGGACTCTATGTTATCACCTGAAAATTTTTATTAAAAGGTTTATGTACACACAAAACATTTAAAGGTTAAAAGAATAAATACAGTTAGAACAGCATAATATATAAGCTGCTTATTTTAAAAGATTTGTTGGATGAAAGATACCTCTTGCCTAGAAACCTAAAATAGATAATTACAACTTTATATTTTTTGCATAAAATATCGAGCTACAATAAATATAGGTACCGATAAAGAACATAATAATACATACATAATACCCAGAATACATACGATAACGGGATTTAAAAAAATATTCGACTATAGTTATGAAGTTATTTTGGGTAATTAGATTATTTTGTTTAGGCAAGTAGATAGTAGTAGTATTTTATAACGGCTTAGTAGATATAAATACTTATTAATACATAAGTTACTTAAGAAAATATATTGTTATTTTCTTTTACAAAAACTGGCCAAGTGCGAGTCGGACTTGCGTGCAAAGGGTTCCGAACAAATTTCATTATTTTAACACTATAGACTTCTCATAGCTTCTCCTGTAATCTTTAGGTAAAGATCTATTATTTCTATTTTTTTTTTAAATTTTAGACTCAGTAGTTTCGGAGATAAGGGGGTGATGGTCATTTTTCGTCTTATTTCTTGAATAACTTCAAAACCATTTATTTTAAAATTATGAAAAAAAATAATATTTAAAACCCTTACAGTAATCCCTTTCATTTGATTTGTCACACAATGTTTTTCAAAACACTTTTTTTTTAGATTTAGTCTTCGACCCCCAAATGTTTAATGATTTACGTAACGCGACCGTGTTTGGGTGACAGAAGTCCAGGTGTGTACCAAATTTAACGGAATCGGTCCAGTTGATCCGGAGAAAAATAGCTGTGACAGACGGACAGCCAGACAGACACCCGAGTGATCCTATAAGTGTTCCGTGTTTTGTTCGGAACCCTAAAAACAAAGTTTTCGATCCAATTTATGCTTCGATCAACAATAGCAACTATGTCAATTTTAATTTTCCGAGGCCGATCTAGTAGATTACTCTGAGACGAAACACCGAAACTAACTCAGAGGTCAGAGGTCAGTCTTTATTAATTCCGTTCAATAAGGTACTCATTACGGTCAGACAAATGTCACTCGTCAAGGTCCTCTGGTTTTTAGCTAGTTTTTTGCAAGAAAATTATTACCTGTTTGTGTATACGACGTAGTACATTTTCAAAGTCAAAGTCAAAACGTTTATTGCGAACCAAGTGTACAAAGATGTTATGTTTTGTTTGTAGGTACTTATGACTTAGTAGCCTTTAACAAGCATTGCAATTGGTGAAAAATTAGCATGCATTGGACATTATTATTATACAATCAAATTTAGAAATTATTATTATTCACATATAAGTGTAATAGATTAGAGGGCCTAGCACGAATGTTTTGACGTATAGTAACAGTGAAACCTTCTAATATTATAAATGCGAAAATTTGTGAGGATGTATGGATGGATGAATGAATGTTTGTTAATTTGTAATTATTTCACGTCAGAACGCCTGAAGAAATCTTCATGAAATTTGGCACAGAGGTAGATTATAGTCTAGAATAACACATAGGCTACTTTTTATCCCGAGAGTATGTTCCCTAGGGATCTTGCGCGCCAAGCCGCTGGCAAAAGCTTGTTTTGAATATAAAAAAACTACAACCCCATCGTATTTTGGTTTAATTTTATGCGACATTCTCAATTTGTACGATACAAAAGTATGAATACAGTATTCAATTCAAATAAACATTATGTGCGAATCGAGCATTATAATTAGCTATAGTAAAATTTAAAGTTACTATACGCTACATCAAAAACATTCGTGCTAAGCTCTCAGGAAACAAATTAAAGTGTTTGGATTACTTACTTTTTTGACAGATTACTTGTAAACACACGTACAATTTTGAACAAAACAAAGACTTTAATTAAAAAAAGAAAAGCTTGTAACGTGTTGTACGGAGCACGAACAAATGGAGTCTGAAAGTACTAAAGCGGCGTTCGCTAATGTATTACGTCATCTTATCTTTAAATACGCACCAATTTTTTAGGATTCCGTATGTCCAAATGAAAAACGGAACTCTTATAGAATCACTGTGTGCCGGTCACAGCAATTTTATTCCAAAACAGTTGAAATTTGGTACACATATGAACTTCTGAAACCCAAATACAAACACAGACGCGAAACGTAAATAAATGTTGAAAATGAGGTCGTTTTTGTGAGATAATATAGAAAATTAACTATAGATGTCGTGTGACATAACAAATGAAAGTGCTTATTTTGAGAGTCTCAACTATTTATTTTTAAATTTACATAACTAATGAAAATAGATGAATATTTACCATTTTCTCTATCTCTCCGAAACTACTGAGATAAATCACAGGAAAATTATTAGAGGTTCCATGTTACTTAGGGTCGGCGTAAAACATTTATTTCTTTTATTTCAAAATATATATATGATAAAAAATATGACTCGTTCAGAACCCTTTGCGCGCGCCAACTGGCTCTTGACCGGGTTTTTAGGGTTCCGAAAAAAAAACGGAACCCTTATAGGATCACTCGGGTGTCCGTCTGTCCGTCTGTCACAGCCTGTTTTCTCCGGATCCACTAAACAGATTCTGTTGAAATTCGGTACACATATGGACTTCAGTGACCCAAATACGGACGCGTTACGTAAATTATTAATTTTTTAATATGGGTGTCACTTTTGGGGGTCAAACTAGAAAATAAAAAAAAAGATTTTTGAAAAATATCGTGTGATATATCAAATGAAGAAAATGCTTACTGTGAGGGTTTCAATTATAGTTTTTTCATAATCTACATACTAATATTATAAAGAGGAAAGATTTGTTTGTTTGAAATGAATAGGCTCCGAAACTACTGGACCGATTTGAAAAATTCTATCAGCAATGGATAGCTACATTATCAGGGAGTAACATGGGCTATATTTTATCCCCGTACTCCAACGGGAACGGGAACTACGCGGGTGAAACCGCGTGACGTCCACTAGTTTTAAAATAAGTGGTTTAGAAGTTATTCAAGAAATTTGACGAAAAATGACCATTCCCACCTTATCTCCGAAACTACTGAGCCTAAAATTTTGAAAAAATATGGAGATATTAGATCTTTAACATGTTAAAAAAAAAATTCTTTCGGACCCTGGAACGCGAGTCCGACTCGCACTTGACCAATTTTTATGTTTACAAATAATCTTTATATCGGTCATCACTGATAATACAAAAATAGCAACCGGATTTGGAGAATATTGGTAAATATTGTTTATGTACTCTCTTATGTATTTGTTGACAACGATTATAGAAATTGTAAAGTCATCATGATCTTAATAGATAGATAGATATATGTATTTTATTTTTAAAAGTTTACTAAAATATTAACTTCAAAACGGGTTCTCTACTCGAAATCGATAGATAGATAGATAGATATATTTATTTTGTAAAACATGAGTACAGCATATAGGTCTTATAAATTATGATGAGGTCGGTCGTGAGATCGAATAACAATTGCTCGAAAACGTTTGCTCGACAAATTATGAGCTCTACTACTACTATAAGCTCGAATCATCGGCAGCGCGAAGGCTCATTATATTATAACATCATTTCTCGACCGACCATCTAATCGATTTACAGAATAGTTTTAAGGTTTTTATTTGAGGACCGAAGAGAAGATCACCGATCTTGAGAAGGAATTGAGCAGGTTGCGATAGAGTATTGTGAAGATGGTGATGGCTCTCTTCGGACTTCAGGCAATACTCACAGTATTGCCTGAAGTCCGAAGAGAGGGGGAGGACACTATACTTCTGGAATCCGGCAATCTGCTCTATTTCCGGGAGGGTGACCAGAAGTCCCGGGGCGGTGTCGAGTTTATCAATCACGAGGCACTTTTGTCCAATGTGGTGAGAATCGAGAGTGTGTCGACCAGGGTGGCGTACCTTATACTCAGAATGTCGTCAAGATATTCTTTGAAGGGCGTACAGGTTCACGCCCCAACCTCGACACACCCCGACGGCGAAGAAGAGACGATTATATGAGGATATATCCTGAGCCATACATGGTAATAAAACCCACTTCACCGTTGTCATGGGGTACTTCAACGCGAAACTGGGCAAACGAGACGGTGACGAGCTGCGAGTGGGGCTATTTGGATTTGGACGTCAGAACCGCCGCTGGAGACACTTACTGGCCAGTTTTATGGAAAAGGAGGACCTCTATATGATGAACTCCTTCTTCCGAAAGCTTGAGCACAGGAAGTGGATCTGGTAGAGCCCCGACAGTGCAACTAAAAATGAGATTGACTTCATCATGTTGACGAACAAGCAAATATTCAATGATTTATCTGTGATCAACGTGGTGAGACCGGTAGTGATCACCGCATAGTAAGAGGCACATTGAACCTAAATATATTGTTTTATTTATTTATTTATTTATATATACTTTATTGTACACCAAAATTAAAACACATTAAGGAAACCTTAAACTTAAAAAAATATACAATTGGCGACCTTATCGCATTCCGCGATCTCTTCCAGGCAACCTGGAATGTATAGGGATAGCCTGGACACGAAATGGGGTTGCACTTGGAGCAAATATAAAGTTAAAAAATTTTTTTAGAAAAAAAGCAATACAATATACTAAAAGAGATACACAAATACATACATATTAAATATACATATTAAAAAGAAAATAAATGTCAATTTTTAAAAATCAACATCGAAAAAGCAAGCCTCTTAAAAACAGGCAGCGATTGCGTGCGCTTAATTGACACTGCCAATGCATTCCACAAACGGGCAGCTTGGACTGTAAAAGACTTGTCCAAGAAAGTAGTAGAATGCATTGGCATTTTCAGTCTCAAGTTATCCGATGACCTAAGAAATTTCGTGTGAGTGTCGCAAAGAAACTGAAATCGTTCCTTCAGGTAAAGAGGAGTGGAAGGGGAAAAGAGCACATTATACAATTAGCACAGTATATGATAATTCCGGCGAAGGCGAATTGGCAACCACTTGAGTTTAACACGGAATTCAGAAACATGGTCATATTTGCGCAAACCAAATATGAACCGTAATATTAAGCTGGAAAGGTCTCGATTGATGAGGTCTACGCTTCGTCCAGCACAGATCCAGATCCAAAACTCCGAGAGCTTTTTGAAGTGTATGTTTGCTCCCTAACAGTGCATAACGTAGTAAGTACGCTTCTTTAGAATATATAAATATAATTTTAAGCTAAGCAAGCAGTATACTCCAATGTGAATTGTAATATATATTCCCTATAGTCAGTAATTAAAGTACGTTTAATCAAGCTGTTTGTCTGATTTAAAAGACCGCAGAACCCCCAACATTTCAAGGCGATCCCTATTTTTTAACGGGGTGAAATCCTCATGGATGTCCTCTGTCAGACTCTTACTGACTAAAACCACCCCGGTGTTTCATCTCTCACCTACGCCGGGGATCGCGGGCCAATTTCTAAATGTGTAACTCCAAGGTAGAAAAGGACGAGGTAGTCGTAAACCAAAATGTGGCTGGAGAAAATAATGACGCCCTACTGAAGGACATTGGAGGACACATGGAGCGACTGAGCACAATCACTATCATTATTCTTGTTATCTTATCTCTCTTAGCAATATACTTTTCGAACTTCAGAATAATTTCGAGTGCCTAGAAAGCTCCGTGGACGAATACAACGATGGGTTCGTGGAAACTGTCCATACGGTTGGAAATAAGTTCTTCAAGACTTGCTGTACAGATAAAAACAAGAGGCTCTCTTATCCTACTCTCAAGCTCATGAATGAGAGGCGGGAGATGATTCCGCAGTCTTCAGACGATGCGTGCATATACCGGCAGCTCAATGGACGGATCTACAAGTCCTTGAAAAGCGACCTACGCCGCTTTAATACTGAAAAGATTAAAGACGCGATAAAGCGGAATAAGGGCTCCAGGGTCTTACCTAGAGAACTTTCAATTGGACAGAGCCAGCTCACGAAACTGAAGACCGCCGATGGCAGAGCCATATCCGCCAAATCGAAGTTTCTGAGAGAGATTGAGACATTCTACGGACAGTTATACACGTCAATGACTAAACCCGCCACGAATCTAACTAACGACCCAAGATCTAGATTGACCCGGCACTATACCGAGGACATCCCGGACGTCAGCCTGTATGAGATTAGGATAACTCTGATTCGATTGAGACTTGGGCTGTGCTGCAACGTCTCTCCAACGGTGACAGATCGACTATCGGTAACACCACCATGTCAGCCCGACTTCAGGATCAGACCTCGAAACCTATCCTCCTGCATCAGAGTGTGAGGTAGGGAGACGTTATTTCTCCAAAACTGTTCACGTCCGCAATGGAGGATGTCTTCAAGGTTTTGGACTGAAGAAGGCTAGGAATTTGTGTCAATAGCGAGTACATCAGCCACCTTCGATTTGCTGACGATATAATTGTCATGGTTGAGACTACGGAGGACCTCAGTACGATGCTCGATGTCCTCAGTAGAGCTTCCGAAAGAGTAAGTCTCAAAATGAACATGAACAAAATCAAGATCATGGTAAATACCCATGTAACACCCACTCCTATCAAGATAGGAAACTCTACACTCAAAGTTGTAGACGAGTACGTCTACCTGGGATAAACTGTCCAGTTAATTAGGAGTCACTTCAAGAAAGAGGTCAACCGTCGAATCCGACTCGCCTGAGCAGCGGTCAGGAAATTGCATGGTATTTTCTCGTCCCACATAACACAGTGTCTTAAGACGAAAGTCTATGACCAGTGCGTGTTGCAAGTGATGACTGATGATGATGATGGAACTGAAACGTCGTCGCTCACAATGAGCCTAATCAGAAGGCATTCAAAGGGCAATGGAGAGGGCAATGCTTGGAGTTACTTTGCGTGATCGATCGGAATGATGATATCCGCAAGAGAACCAAGGTTAGCGACATAGCCCGAAGGAACGCCAAACTAAAGTGGCAGTGGGTTCGCAGAACAGATGAACAATGGGGCCGAAAAGTTCTGGAGTGGCGACCGCTTATTCGAAGACGTAACGTTGGAAGGCTTCCCACAAGGTGGACCGATAACCTAGTGAAGGTCGCGGGTAGCCGATGGACGCGACCCGCACAGGACTAGTTGTTGTGGCGACGCTTGGGGGAGGCCTGGTATATGTCCAGCAGTGGACGTCTTTCGGCTGATATAATGATGAATGAAAAAAAAAACAAAAATTCATAAAACTTGCGGATATTCGGCACCCTAAAAAGTTTCAAACATCTGTAAGAAACGGAACCCTTATAGAATCACTCGGGTGTCTGTTTATCCGTCTGTCACAGCCAGTTTTCTTCGGATCTACTGGACCGATTCTGTTGATGAATAAAATAAAAAGTTTTTAAACTGTATCGTGTGACATATAAAATAAAAGGACTTATTATGAGGGTTGTATTTATACTTTTTAAATAACTTTAAAATAAACAGTTTAGAAGTTATTTAAGAAATTAGACCAAAATTCTCCCCCTTATCTCCGAAATAAGTGAGCCAAAATTTTTGAAAACAGTATAGATAATAATTCTTAACTTACAGATTACAGGAAATTTTGTAAGAAGTCTCTAGCTTTAAAATAATATGTTACAAATTTTAATTGGTTTGGAACCTTTTGCATGCGAGTCTGACTCGCACTTAGCCAGTTTTTTAACAAAACTTAGCATATTTATGTAGTCGTAGGGCGGTATAATGGGTATTGCACGCAGGTGATCAAACAGCTAGCGGCGGGCCTGGGTGGATGAGGTCTTGGAGTTCTTGGGCACACTCACCGATGTTTCATCTGTAGAAGACCGACAAGCGGGCAACCTTGCGGCGATGAGTCAAGCTGAGTAGCTTGGCATCCACCAGTTTTACGTCGCCAATGAGCCTCTTAGCTCTGTGTTCCACCGAAACAAGCGCGGCAAGCTGGTACTCAGCTGAGCCATCCCAAAGGTGGCTGCAATACTCCATTCAGGATCGGACTTACGTGAAATATGTTAGTCATTCCCGCAGCTTTGCCACATAAGATGGCCTCGGTTAGGTACATCATTAACTCCTAAATATTCTAAAGTTCTAAACAATTTGTCCCACTTGAAATCAAATCAAATCAAATCATTTATTTCGCCAGAGATATGGTATAATGGGTGTTACAAGAAAGTAGAAAGAGTTTCACACATCTCACCAATAGGAGGCATGCGAAAATTTACTACTAGTTATAGTAAAATATAATACAATAGTTCACAAATACAAGAGATCATCTCATAACTTACAGAGATTAAGTCTTACAGTTAAAAAATTCATCTAATGTATAAAAGCAGTTCTCCAGTAACCATAGTTTCATTTGTTTTTTAAACTCCTTAATATAAAAGGAAGCTCTCTCAACAAACGTGGAATGTGATTATAAACTTTAATGGACATCCTATAACTATTCCTTTTATGCAATGCGCTTTTACAAGAAGTATGAGTTTTCAATTTAGTAGGGTCTCTTGATTTATATTTACAATTTTCATTATTGTCTACAAACAATTGTGATTGGTTTCTGATAAACTTCCCAATTTCCATTATGTACATAGATACAAGAGTAAGTACTCCTAGTTTTTTGAAAAGCGGCCTGCATGTTTCAAAAGGCCCGACGTTACTTATTGCTCTGATACACTTTTTCTGTATAATGAAAGCTCTGCTAATGTGTGGCGAGTTGCCCCATAACAATAACCCGTACCTTAAAATGGAGCTTACGTGGCCGTGATAAGCAGTAAGAGCTGCCGTCTCACTAACTGTTTTCCTTAATTGTCTTAGAGCGTAAACAAATCTATTGAGTTTCTTGCATACCGTATTTACATGTAATTTCCAATTGCAGTGCTCGTCTAAGACAATACCAAGAAATCTAATGTTGTCATCTCTATTTATTTTTTCTTCTTCGAATGTAATGTTGAAATTATGTTTTTTAATTTGATTGTAATTACTAAAATGTACATATTTTTTTTTGGACAAATTCACCTTAAGGTCATTTAGTGTTAACCAACCAACTATGTCATTTAGTGTCTCGTTTATTTCTCTTTCGTGGTTTTGAATATTATTGCTAGGTACAATCACTGAAACATCGTCGGCAAACAGCACGCATTTATGATTGGTGGAATTCGGTAGATCATTGATGTACAGTAGGAACAGAGGAGGTCCTAAAATACTACCTTGTGGTACTCTTGACCGATTGCTCTTAAAGTCAGATCTGTAGGTTGTTGATGTAAAGTTTTTGTTGATGCGAGTCACTTCTACGCACTGTGTCCGACTGTGTCCATAGCGCTCGCATTTATCTAATAGCTTGTCGTAATTTACTAAATCGAATGCTTTACTAATGTCAAGGAAAACAACAGTAACGGGTTGTTTTTTATCAATCTTTTCTGTAATAGATTTAACAAGAGAGAAAGCTGCAAGTGTTGTTGACTTGCCTTTTTGAAAGCCGTTTTGTTCTTCTTTTAGTATTTTATTTTTGTTCAAAAACTCACGTATTCTATGGTACATGACTCTTTCATAAATTTTAAAAATTATGGGTATAAGAGTGATGGGTCTGTAATTATTAATATCCAGTGTGCAGTCTTTCTTATGCAAAGGTTTGACTATAGAACATTTCAATCTATCAGGGAAGACACCGGTTGCTAATGATGTATTTATTAAATGACATAGAATGGGAGAGAGTGTTTCTGCACATGATTTTATCACTATTGTAGAGATCTCATCATAACCTACTGATTTCTTATTATTTAGAGAAGCAATTATTCTCATGATTTCAGACGGAATCAATAACACTGACAGTTAGATAGGTACATCTTGTTTAACATTGCCGCAAGGTTGCCTGCTTGTCGGTCTTCTACAGATTGTCACGACCTCATTTTTCCGGCCCCATTCTACCATCGGACATCTAGACACACTGTTACCGTCCCTAGCTTGTTGCTATTCCACCAATTTCTTACTAAGCGTTTCCAAACATCTTTTATAATGCGTCTGTTTCCGAACGCATTCAATCCTAATCTTTTCGAAGTTCGAGCGAACAGGCCTCCTCCTGGATCAGCTCACTCCACCATCTACTTTGTCTCTGTCACTTGTGACCTAGACTAGAGCCAAGAGTAAACTCATCTCAAATCTATACTTTCATATCTATACTTCTGTACTATAGTTGTCAATAAATAAAAGGACCGTTTTGACAGCAGGATATAACATTGCTTTACTAGTAAGTATGAAAGAGACATAAAAATAAATCTCTTTCGCACTTAGTAGTAAAGCAATCTTCTATCCCTCTCTACTCAGCTGTCAAATTTTTTTTTTTATACTTTTCTTTTTTTTTCTTTTCTTTTTTTACTTTTTATTATTAGATTTTGGTGCCTTATTATCAAGAGGTAGTTTGTGAGTTTGTAAGGTTGTACGGGATAATCTGTGGATCTACTGAACTGATTTTTTACCAATAGAATGCCACGTTATTCATAAGCTATACATGAACCCGAAAATTGCCGCCCAACGAAGTTAACACGGGTCAGCTAGCAAATAAAATAAAAGTTAATCGAAGTTTTTTTATCATTTTCATGGAGTCAATTCGATTACAGTGGAGGGGATTTACTTCAAAATGACTTAAATACACCTATATCTGTTAGCCTAAGGCATTTTCTATGACTAATATCTTCACATGTTAATTTCAAATACAATTTGGTACAATGTTGACGGTCAACAATGTACAAGGAGAGTTCAATGTCCTTTGCTATCATTATTATCCTTATCTCATCAAACGCGTGCATTTCTGTCAGATTGTAGCTGCTATCGCCTAATCAAACAGAATTTCGTCTTATCTAGACTAATCTTAGTCATTACTTTAATAATAATTATCTCAAGGTAAGGCACCTAATCTGGGTGGCTACTCTCTAAACCCGAAGTCCGTAGTTTCGGGCTTAGTTGCGGGCGTATTCCCCGTATCACCTAACCACTAAGAATTAGTGACAACGCGATTTGTCAGTTACTGTTAAATCGTGTTGTCATTCATTTTTAGTTCGGGTCCGGAACTAATCGTAAGTCCGCAGGTAATAGGGAGTAAAATACGCCCACAACTAAGCCCAAAACTACGGACTTCGGGCTTAGAGAGTAGCCCCCCCCCCTAGTTTGGCTGGAAGCCGACAATATAGGTGGGAAAAAGGCGAGGCAGAAGATGAGTACGAATAGATAAGTAAAGCTTGGTATTCATGGACAGATCAATAAAGAAGACTTTGAATTGCTACTACTAGTCAAAAAAGCTCATTCTTCCACTATCTTTGCGCGTCTTCTTTTTCTTACTCCTCAGTCCTCCACTTTTCTGCCTGATTAATTAGCTACTGGCATCTAAGACAGTTGAATCGTTTCTCCAGGACCCGTCAAACTTCATTCACTCGAGGCTTTTCTGGTGGTCGTCACTGTTGATTCTGTCTTTTAGGAGTTGCAGTGCTTAGGAATGGTGTGGCTGGCTTTAACAATTAAACCTTGAAAAGAAGATGTACCTACCTACTTGTCGACTTTATATTAGGAAACGAGCAGAAAAACAATGGTAGAAAAAAAACTAATTATAAAGAATAATTCTTTTTTATTTTCTTTCAGTACGTTTTACAAAACAAGACCTTTTATTACTCGTACTCCATCCATTATCATACAAACTATGTTAACATAAATAATCTCTATCACAAAAATGAAGCTGTGACTAAATCACATTAGGTATTTAACATGAAACTTCAGTTGTCTTGTTCAGTACAAATTAAGAAGCGCATTTACATTAGTAGACGAGGAGGGGCAAGAATATAGTACATTTTCAACAATATCGACTTCTTCATCACCCTAAAGCAGTGCACTGCTAGATATGGGCCCTTTTATAATGTTAGTACGATCATAAATATTTAAAACAATCATCACAAAAGCCTCTCTAAAAGGACATGTGACGGATGTGTGTGACTATGATTTCAAAAATGATATAATTTGACTACAAGTTTCACTAGAATTCAAAAATAATGGTGTAGTATTTTATTTTATACCACGATCATCAGGTGATATAGTGGTCAAACGCGAGCCTATCAATAGTAAAAAAAACGTGTTAAATCACAACTTACTAATCTTTGAACATTTTAAAATCAAGGCCCTTGCTTTTTAAGTCCTCGGTTTAAATCTAAGCCAGTGTCCTCCTTCTAGCACCACGTTTAATGATGATTTATCAAGCCTGGCAGGAATTGTGGTCTTCTCACAAGGGGAGATCTCCATATGCTGCAGGATCTGGTACGCCATCACCTTGATTTCACAGAGAGCAAATCTTGACCCTGTAAATGTAATCGTGGTTTAGGTTTAAAATATTGTTTTTCACGTTATTCATAGTACTATTATTCGTTTCACTCTCCTTAAGCATGTTGATTGATCGTACACAAAATCAAACATTTAATGTCATCTTTTCTTCTTTCTTTTTTGTCACCTTTACATTTACATCTATTCTAATTATATCGTCCTATGAATAACTGAATCGCAATTTCTTTGGTCTCCCTCATCTCTCTCATTCGCTATCATTAATCACTCACCGATACAGTTTCTCGGTCCAACACCGAAGGGCATGTAAGCAATCGTCTGGATGTTATGCTTGTTCTCGTCTGAGAAGCGCTCAGGATCGAACTTGTCCGGGTTGGGGAAGAACTGCGGGTCACGGTGGATAGCAAACACTGGTATCGCGATACCTGTTCCTTTGCGGACCTGTAAAAATAAAGTTTTAAATAAACTTTCTAGATTGTCATTGTTAACTACGCCTGTGTCCTACGTTGATCGAAACACTAAATTGACTTACAATAAAATCTTTTTCCGCCTTCTCATTAGGTTTTCCCAAGTTGTAGTCCTTAGTGCAAACCCTGTCTAGAACAGCAACAGGCGGCCACAGTCGCAGAACTTCTGTGAAATGCAAACATTGGCTATAAAACAGATATATTAATTAAATTTCGTGTCCAGACTCTCACTTTCCATTCCAGGTTGCCTGGAAGAGATCGCGAAATGCGATAAGGCCGCCAAGTTTAAGATTTTCTGTACGTATTTTTAAATTTGGTGTACAATATAGTATATATAAATAAATAAATAATAATAAGTAAATATATTACATCTTTACGTAACACCACCGTTCAACTACAAACTAATTTAGGTCTACAATCAATTTGGATTTTATTTTTACTTTACTGCTTCCAAGCCTTTAAAGCGTTTTCTTAACTTTAAACTTAACAAAAAACACATTTCATTGTATTAAAAAAATAAAAAAAAACCACATCTCACTGTTAAAAAAAAAAATCATGAGAAACTTACCAGAAACAACCATGTCCATGTATGGCATGTTCTGGATGGAGTTGAAATCAAACTTGCCGCCGTTCTTAGCATCAGTCTCCTTGATCTCTTGCGCCAGGCGCTCTTGTACGTCAGGATTCAGCGCCAGTTCGTAGAGAAGGAACGACGTACCAGATGAGACTGTTTCAAAACCAGCAACGAAGAACACAAACGCCTGGGCGATGAGGTCCTCGTCAGTCCAGACTAAAACCAAAATGTAATTAAGATTAGAAAAAATGTTACTTATCAGACAGTGTCCCTAATGGCCTGAACTTGTGCTGTACCCGGAAGTGTATCCAGTTTCTTCATAAAGGTAATACGAAACTGTTATACGAGAATTTGTTTTTACTTTTTGTAGTTCATTCCGCGACTCCCGATCGTGACGGACGTGCTGCTCCCTGCCGCTCCGTGACTCACCACTTGCTCGCTCCTGCTCGTCTCGCTCGTCGTGACGTCACTTGTAGTCGCCGACGACTACAAATTCTGATCCGACGCTGCCTTTTTCAAGGCAGCCGAGTGATATCTATTTCTCTATCAAGTGCTGATCAAAAACGTGTGACCCCTTCAGGGTAAATTCACGTTTCTCGTGGTCACTTAATGGGTAATATTACGGTGTCAACAAAGCCAAGTGGGTGTTGACCCGACACACCAACCTAGCCCCATCAGGGCCTTTTTTTTTCATCAAGGAGCCGTGCCTTCTTTCGAGCCACAGATCGAGTACTGGCCGGATGGCCTCGATAGTGACGAGGCCGGCGGAAGGACGTGAGAGCCTGTCCCGCCATTCCGCCACCAGGACCTCGCGCAGCTGCGACCGACGCAGCTCAATGTGTCGCTGCATCAGTCGCTCGCCACGCGCCCGCGCGTCCTCGCGCCACCGATGCAGTGACGCGAGGACTTTTGCCTCCAGGTCCCAGGGTGGAGATCCAGCCAGTACGCAAGCCGCCTCGTAGGAGATCGTGCGATAACCCCTTATGACTCTGATGGCCATCACCCTC
This sequence comes from Lacanobia wlatinum, assembly GCA_947578705.1. NCBI lineage: Eukaryota > Metazoa > Arthropoda > Insecta > Lepidoptera > Noctuidae > Lacanobia > Lacanobia wlatinum. The sequence goes on along the minus strand of OX388029.1, from coordinate 29,255,136 downwards.
TGCGGCTTTCGCAGTACAGTGATGGTGCTGGCCGTCAGGTCAGCCGCCCAGATCGGGGCCCCATATAGGGCCATCGATCCCACGATCCCCTCGTACAACCGCCTGCAGGCGGTGCTCGGGTCCCCCAGATTAGTAAGCAGCGTTGACAGCGCCCCAGCCGTGCCCAACAACTTGGGTGCCAGCCGCCGAAAGTGGGGGCCAAAATCCCACCGGCTGTCGAGCACCAATCCCAGGTACTTCATGGTGGACTCGACAGCGATACGGGCCCCCCCAACAACAATGTGCGATCCCGGCGGCGGCGCCCGCCGGGGGCCATGAAAGGCTATGGCCTCCGATTTGTTGAGGGCCACCTGCAGGCCAAGGCGCCGTATGCGGCTCACCACCTGTGAGACCGTGGCCGTCGCCAGCAACGCTGCTTCCCTGTACGAGCTCCCCCGGGCAGTGACCAGCGTGTCGTCAGCGTAACACGTCAGGTCCACTCCCGGCAGGAGCTCGCCCCTCAACACCCAGTCGTACCCGATGTTCCACAGGAGCGGGCCCACGAACGAACTCTGTGGAACACCGCACGACATGGGGTGTTGGTGTCTGCCATCACATCCCAGATAGGTGACACACCTGTCCGCCAAATAAGCCCCAATGACGCGGCGGAGGTAGGAAGGCACTCGATGGTAGCGCAGTGCCTCCCGAATACAACTACCATAGGGACCCGCTGCACATTAAGACTGGCAGCGGGACTACAAGCTTAGGGCACACCCTAGGTACACACCTCCCTGTCTTCACCCGATAGGGAGGGTACACATCCCCGGGAACTCGCACCCGGGGAGTTAGGATTGTTAGGAGTTTAGGTTTCCCTCTCCTGCACCTAAGGCATATGTCCTCTCTTGTTATTTCCCCTTAATTCTTTTCTCCCAATATGGGTGTGGAAGAAACCAGAAACCAGAAACTCTTGCAGGACCATCCCAACAGGGATCTGGTCCGACAGGTTAGTGAGAGGCTAACCGACTTAGAGACCCTAAAAGCCTCCCACGACAGCGGGCTATGTACCCCGCCGCGTAAGGCCCCCTCCTCCGAGCCCCTTCAGGGCCCCTCCTCTCCCTCTCAAAACCCCCGTGACGTCACTGACTTCAGTGACGTCCCGAGCGGGATGACTCTCCCTCCCCGCCGCCCCCCATGGACTATGAGTCTGAAAATTCGGACTCACAAGCTTCAGACTCTTCCGCTGAATTTACCCTAGTGGATAAAGGAAGCGGAAGAAAAAGAATTACGCAATAGAGTCTGCTGCTAAATCAAGAAAGACAGTGGTCCCGACTGTCTCCCCTGCCTCCCCCGCTGCCTCAGCCCCCGCAGCCTCAGCCCCCAAAGCCGTCACCTCATAGTAGGCGACCCGTCCCCCCATTCCGATGGCCATTGCCACCCCGGCCACCCAGACCAACCCGGCTCTCAAGCAGAAGTCGAAATCCCCGCAACCCACATTTTCACATGCCCGTCCAAGTACCTACCCCCGAGGACTATAGGGAGTTGCACAAACTCCTTGTAGCAAGGAAGATCCCCTTCCATTCCTTTGCGTTCCAAGAGGAACAGCTTGTCTGAGTGGTTTTTTTTTTTTTACTATTTATAGGCTCGCGTTTGACCACTATCTCACCTGAGGAATATAATATCGTGAGGAATGTCCCTCACGCCATTACCCCCGATGATATCAGTAATGATCTGAAGTCCCATGGCATCCCGGTTGCTGTGGTTCACCGCATGCACCGCCGTGGTGGAGCACCATATAATATGGTGCTCATTGTCTGTAACCCAACGGATGAAAAATATCATCCGATTTTCAAAATCTCGTAAGTAGCGGATTAGCCAGTGCCATAAGTGCCAACTCTACGGCCACTCTCAGCGCAATTGCTTCGGCAAACCGCGCTGCGTTAAGTACTTGGGCGACCATGGCACCTTCGACTGTCCCCGTCCAAAGGACCACTCACAATGTGCCGACCCACCCAGCTGTGTGCTGTGCGGGGAGGCTGGGCACCCGACTAACTACCGCGGTTTGGGAGCGGACCATTTGGGGGCCTTGGGGCGCCCCCAAATCTTCCGCTCCCAAACTGGCAAAGCATGCAAACGCTCACCAACAGAGGGAAGCCTCCACGACCCAACCCCCCGTGGCCCTATACCCTCAGCGTCCCAGCCCATGGAACGCGCTGAACCATATGGCCGGCGCTCAGAAACCGCGCCTACCCAGGCCCCAGCGACCACAACGGCCCTTGCGGCCTCAAAGCCCTCCCCGTCCCATGGACCCCTCTCAACCTCCTCCTTCCCGAGTGATCACTGGCTGGCGCAAAGTAAGTGAAAAACTGAAAGTCACCATGTCACATCACTTGGATAAAATCCCAGACCACATCAAGTCAGCTGCCGACACGGCGGCCGCGGTCGGCTCGCTCACTGATCACGTAAAATCCGTCCTGGACGAATGTTCATGGGAGACTCCGGCGACGGGCGATCGTCGCTGGAAACTCCCGGACGATGTGCTTGAACTGTTGACCGAGAAGAACGTGGCTGCCCATGCCTACAGCTCTTTTCCCTGTGCTAGTAACAAAGCTTTTATACGTTACCTACAGAAAGATGTGTAAAAGCTTCTAAAAAACGAAATTATTCGCAGGAAATAGAACAATAAAAAAATAAAACAAAGACAATGTGGCAAATAATAAAACGCATAACACAAAACCCTAAAAAAATTCAAAGTGAATACTTAAATAAACACATTTCAAACTGTCCCCACACTACTGCTAACACGTTCAACCAATACTTTGCTTCCGTAGGCTCACCAACAATGCATAACAACCGCTCACAAGCACGCAACGACCTCACAGTAATTTCTCCCGCCGTTAATTCCATGTTCCTAGAACCAGTTACAGAAAAAGAAATATTCGACATCATCCAAAACCTTCCCAACAAACACAGTTGTGGAATTGACGAGATACCCCCTACATTAATAAAAGCATGTGCACATGAACTCACCCCCCCGCTAACATACCTTGTAAAACAATGTTTTGAAGAAAAAACATTCCCGTCCCGGCTAAAAATTGCAATCATTAAACCTATACCAATAAAAGGGGAAAATTCCAATGACCCTAGCCAATACAGACCAATAGCACTTCTTCCAGCGCTCTCAAAAATATTTGAAAAAGCAGTTACTAAACGTATGTGTAAATTCTTAGAAAAATACAATATACTCGATAATAACCAATTTGGATTCCGGACAAATCGATCTACAACGTTAGCTGTTTACAAATACACACAAGAAATACTGACATATATCAAAGACAAAAACTATGCAGTTGGTCTCTTGCTCGACATGACTAAGGCCTACGACAAGGTTTCACAGTCGACCTTATTAACGAAACTAAATGGAGTTGGCATAAGAGGGGATACACTTTAAAACAAATGGTTAAAAGAATTATAGATACAAATCTTGATGATTATTCATCAATGGTTCTTCTATTAGGGAATAGTACTGGTATTACTAGAAAGGACATAGTGGATAGTGTTGACTCCTTATTAAAGTTAAACATAGGAAAGCTGATGTTATGTGCTTTTCCTTATTCCGATAGTTTATCTGTTGATCAAAACAAGCATATTTTAAAGCTGAATAATACTATTCACTTGCTGACATGTTGTCATAGTGACAAATTATTGTATTTTGACACTAATAAGTTTGTTAGTGGTTTTAAATTAACTCAGGGAGCTTTATCTCTGTCCGGTAAATGTAGACATATGATTGCTATGTTGATAGCATATAATATTAACGAGGTTATAGCTAATATAACACAGATTAGGTTAAGTGACGAGCCTGTGTTGTCTAGTTGCTCTAACAGCGTAGGGACTTATTTTTATGATTCTTTGTGTTGTACGAAGGAGGACCCACTTATAATATCAACTTTCATGGAGGCCTCTACCCATCAGATAGAGTATTCTCTTCCTGATGGAACCCATAAAGACATTTTAGACTCCTCAATTGTAGCTGTGGAGATCGCTCCGGATAATTCTTTAAACTGAACTGCAAGACAACAGAAGCTACCTCTTCAAATAACCAATTATTAAATGTGGATAGGAACAAGGTATCTTCTGGCAGTAATAATATAGTTCATGGTAAAAATCCTAAGGGAGGGCAACACACGTTAAAATTGTTTAATCAGAATATTCAAGGTTGCCTTTCTAAATTACTTGAAATAGAAATGTTTTTAGAAAAGACCAAATTTGATGTAGTTTGCTTAACTGAACATTGGTTAAAAGATCACCAAGTAGGATCCATTAATTTTGAAAATTATTATGTAGCTAGCCTTTTCAGCCGACAATGTATGATACATGGAGGATCACTAATTTTAATTAAAAGTTACATTAGATCTAAAGAAAGAAAAGACATTGTTAAGCTGTCGGTTGAACACACCATTGAATTGTCCTGTGTTGAGTTGGATAAGCATGTTGTTGTTTGTGTCTATAGACCTCCAAGTTACCAGAATCTATCTGTGTTTGATTCTGTAATGGAAGATGTGTTGAAAAAAGTTTGTACTAGCAATAAATCAATAATTATATGTGGCGACTTTAATATTAACTTATTAGAAACTAACTCGAATAGTGTCAGATTATTGAGTCTATTTAAATCATTTAATTTATCAAATGTATTTATTGAACCTACCCGAGTCACAGCTTCGTCTGCGACTTGCATAGACAACATATTTTGCAATTGTGATTATTTACATAAAGAGATGGTGAATAAGTTACCCTCTGATCACAGTGGACAAACAATAACGTTTTGCACCTACATACCTTTGCAAAAAATTCAAATTAAATTTAGACCAATAACAGATACAAATTTAGAAAAACTTAATAGTACTTTGGCCAGTAAATTATGTATTCAAAGTTTTAATAACATACAAGACCCAAATGTGTTTTATACTGAATTTTTTTCATTACTCAACACTCAATTTAATTATAATTTTCCAATAAAGTCTAAAAGTATTTACACTAAGTTTATATTTAGTGATTGGGCGACTCCGGGCATTCGAAAAAGTAGAGAAAAGCTATACGAACTATATGGCCTAAAGCAACATGTGAATAACATAAGCTTTCATAAGTATGTTGCGAATTATTCAAAAACATTTAAAAGTGTATGCAAAATAGCTAAAGCTCTGTTTATTAGCAACAAAATAAAATCAGCAGATGACAAAATAAAAACCACCTGGAAAATAATAAATAATGAAACAGGTAGGAAGAAAAAGCGTGAAACTAAATTTAATTTAAATACCGTACATGGTCCCATAAACTTAGATGCAGAGGTAGCTCAGGAATTTGAAAACTTCTTTGCTGATATTCCTCGTAAAACTACACAAGCTCTTAACTCGTCACCCGCGCTCTCTGCTGCCTTTTTAAGGAAGAATGTCAAGGTATGCCCATCAGAGTTCAAGTTTCAACATACGAACCCCCTAGCCATTACGAAGGCTTTTAAAGATCTTAAAATTAAATCAACAGAAGATCTATGGGGAATGTCTGTAAAAGTCGGTAGATCTATTATTGAAACTGTTGCTCCCTACTTAGCTCACATATTTAACTCTAGTGTAGACCAGGGAGTATTTCCTGATCTCATGAAGCACAGTAAAGTCGTTCCACTGTTTAAATCCGGTGATAGTCAAGATCCCAACAATTACAGGCCGGTGTCAATCCTGCCGGTTCTCAGTAAGGTGTTTGAAAAGTTAATGCTTAACCAGATGTTACTACATTTTAATAAAAATTCCATCTTTCATGAACAACAATACGGTTTCACCAAAGGGCGTTGTACAACTGACGCCGGTGTCACCCTAATAAAGAACATCTTTAACGCTTGGGAGGATTCACAAGACGCCATTGGAATCTTTTGTGACCTCTCGAAAGCGTTCGATTGCGTTAACCATGAGACACTTTTGTTGAAACTCGAGCATTATGGAATTAGGAATACATCCCTTAACTTGATTAGGTCATACTTGAAAGACAGACAGGTTAAAGTACAGGTAAACGGTGTAAACTCACAAGGGTCTGAAATGACGATGGGCGTTCCGCAAGGTTCAATATTGGGTCCATTCCTCTTTTTAGTTTACATAAACGATTTGCCCCAATTGTTTCAAAATGAACCAAAGATGGTGTTATTTGCTGATGACACATCATTGATATTTAAGATAGACCGACGATCACAAAACCTTGATGATGTCAATTACTCTATTCACCAGGTTCAAGATTGGTTTACGGCAAACAACTTAGTACTAAATGAAAAAAAAACTAAATGTATTAAATTCACTTTACCTAATGTTAAAAGTAACGAATGTGACATCATATTGAATGGACAAAAACTGGAATTTATTGATCAGACGGTTTTCCTGGGAATCACTTTAGACGAGAAATTGCAATGGGGACCTCACATAACATCTCTTGCGGCGCGGCTAAGCTCAGCCGCTTATGCTGTTAGAAAAATAAGGCAGCTAACAGATATAGAAACCGCGCGTTTGGTCTATTTTAGTTACTTTCACAGCATTATGTCGTATGGTATTTTGCTGTGGGGTCGGGCTGCTGACATTGAATCCATATTTATTCTACAAAAGCGTGCTGTCAGAGCCATTTATAATCTTCGTCGCCGCGATTCTCTTAGGGAACTCTTTAAAAATATTAATATTATGACAGTCCCTTGTCAATTCATTTATGAAAATATAATGCATGTAAGGAAAAATCGACATCTCTTTAGCAAAATTAGTGATAGACATAATTTTAATACTAGAAATAGAAATAAACTAGATCAACCATTTTTTAGATTATCCAAAGTACGAACATCTTTCATGGGGTACTGTATTAAATGTTACAACAAAATTCCTTCTAACATATTAGAATTAAATGAAAGAAAATTTAAAAAGTGTGTAAAAAAGGCACTTTGTGAACAAGCATATTACAAATTAGATGATTATATTCAAGATAAGAATGCTTGGAAACATGCTAGTCCTGCTCCATAGGACAATCTAGGGTGTAGTTGACATAGTGAAACTGGCTGATATGTTTGTGTTTATTATATTAATATTTATTATGTATACAGGTTTATTTACTGATTTTTATATTTAATTTAACTCACACACTGATCATTTAAATCAATAGTTGCAAAATTTGTACGTATGTGAGTACTATGTCCCCTTACTAGCAAACTTATTAATTTTACCTCTGCTGGCATTTCTTTATTGTAATTATTAGTAGTATATAAGTGCTATTTTGGGAGCATCGTCCTAACATATAATCAATTGATTAATGTATGCAAATATTGTAAAGCTTATTTTTGAAAAGAGTAACTATGGAGTTTCTTGTCCGTTCTTCTCCATAAGAATCTACCTTTTGCGAACGGACGACTAGAGTCACTATATTTTATTTTTTTTTGACGTTCAAAAGTGCCTTTATTGGTCCAGTTGAAATAAATCATTTGACTTTGACTTTGACTTTGACTTGACTGGCTCAAATCATATCTCGCTGATAGGAAACAGTGTGTACAGATAGAACACCTAGATGATGACACATGTGAGTTATATAACGTGCGCTCGGACATGTTAACTACAAACTGGTCTATTCCACAAGGTAGTGTAATACGATGTATACTTTTCCTCATCTACATTAATGACCTGCCTAAAATATGTGACCATCTTTGCGTACTATTCGCTGATGACATCTCTATTCTCTTTAAAAGCCCTTCAAATAACATAGAATATAACTACCAAATTATTGATACTTTTAACCTAATAAAATCTTGGCTCCAGAATCACAATCTTGAAGTAAATAACAAAAAAACTAAAATTATACAGTTTAAACCCTATCGAAAACAAAGAGTAAACCTAACAACTATTACTAATAGTATCAATATTGAAGAAGTTGAAGAATTCAAACTTTTAGATATAACACTAGAGTCACATTTAAATTGGAAAAAACACGTCGAAATAACCAAAATAAAACTATCACAATTTTCATATGGACTTAGCGTCTTAAAATCTAACACAAAAACTGACTGTGCTCTCTCTGCATACTAAGCGTATGCCTACGCGTGGCTACGCTATGGTATCATCTTGTGGGGACTCAGTGTAGATGCCAAAGATCTATTTATTGCCTAAAAGAAATGTCTACGAATTATATTCAAAATTAAACCTAAAATCGCTGCAAACCCCACTTTATAAAAGGAAAATTGCTAACTTTACCCTGTATTTATATATTGGAAGTGGCCACTTTTGTTAAAAAAAAAAAAAAATATATTTAATTTGATAAGAACGAGCGCCGCAAAACAAAGTTAGTTCTACCAGTACCTAGATTGAAAATGTACAAAAATAGCCCAGAGTACCGTAGCATACAAATATATAATAAATTGCCCGAAAGTATACGGTCAACCAAAACATTAAATATATTTAAAGCTAGGTTGAAGGCATTACTCATAAAAAAATGTTTTTATAGTGTACAAGAATTTATGGACGATAAAAATCCTTATAATATATGAATAATATATATGAATAAAGTAAGTAAACGCATCAAAGAGTGGCATGACAAGCAATAGGATCAGATGCTCGGTAATCTCCAACCCACCCACCTCGCATTTTGGGAACTTCAGAGAAAGTTACGCGCCTCTGAGGTTACCTCAATGCCCCCCCTCATCCGCCCCGACAACTCTCTCGCGTTTAACGACGACGAAAAGGCTGAATGCCTGGCTGACAGCCTAGAGTAGCAAACTGTCCCTCAATTGCAAACTGCGCATTTATACCACGTGCATTCGCCCGATCATGACGTATGCGTGTGCTACATTCGCCCACGCAAAGTCATACCGGATCCATAGGATGCAGTCTCTCCAAAACCGTTTTCTCCGAAAGGCCACGGGTGCCCCGTGGTTCATTAGGAATGAGCGACTCCATGTCGACCTCAAAGTCCCGACCATCAAGCAGTTCATGAAATGCCTCACAAAGCGGGTCATCGAATCTGCTGAAATGCACCAGAACCCACTAATCGCATCGGCTACCCGATACGCTCCCTCCCAGATCACTAGGATTCGCCGTCCACAGCACACCCTACTCGAACCCGATGATCCCATCACCATCATCCAAGAGAGTTATAGGGAAACCAGCATTCTTAGGAAACACAAACACAAACCGCGACCCGCCGCCTTCCGGCCTCGCCAACGAGGCCCTGCGCGACGTCCCAGTAGTGATAGTAATGTTATTGCTCCCCGTCTTTTGCCCAAGGAGGCAGCCCGCGCCGCTGAGCCATTAGCTTTAAACTCCCTAGATAATAATGTCATAACCCAGCCTGTCCCTTGCTGTCCTCCCCAGAACGACGCTGCTGAACCGAGGTCCGTACCCCACAGGGGGTGCCTCAGCGAGCGGAGTTGTAGTTTTAAGTGTTTTGTTGCTTTAGCTGGGTCAAATTTGAGGCCACCACAGGCTAGCCTGGTTGAGCAGTAACTACCCTTAGCGAGGTGAACTGCGAGTGGTCCCCGTCAAAAAAAAACAAAAACTTTTTGTAGTTCAATCAATCACCACGGTAAATGAAGCATATCCTTTTTTTTTAAACGTAAAATGATATACGAATGAGCACTCCTGTACCAACATTTTTTTTTGTAACCTTAATAATACACACCTCTGTTAATTTGTTTCTGACCAACAGTAGATTCTTCAACAGTGGCGAATCCGGCAGCTTCATCTTTGGATTTGACGTTTTCATGAGTCAGTTTACCTGGAATGACATTTGAATTAGATTATGACATGACATTCTACTGTGCATTATCCTAGTCGATTATGAGGAGATTCACATTTTAATTTAAAAAAAAATCAGACGTTCTCTTCTCGTCATTTATGCGAGCTAAAACGTACTGACCAGCTTATTAGATTAAATACGAAGACAAAAATTAAACTTATTTTTTATATTATGTCATAATTATATAGTAAAAGGTACCTTTTTTAGCCTCCATCAGCAAGTGAATCATATCGGGTCTGATGATTTTACGCGCCTCGCGGTCTTCCATTGTTCCTAAAACTAACCTCCTAAAAAATTTACTCCCCGCCTTAGAAAGGATGTCCAACTTCAAGAGCTGAAAAATAAAGTATAGTTGAATTTAATACTTTTAAGTAAATATTAGCCTGTTACTCTTTCATTCCAGGGCAAAGATCAGTTGAAAATTGTCTGCTCAAACGTAGTTAATTACATCAGAATGAATTTTACTGTAAATGCCATAAATTAATAATTAATTTACGAAATTCAAAAAAATCCAAGAAAATCAAACAAAACGAGCTTAAAATGTAAATAGCTAGTTTTGAACGGACACTCCTCAGTTTTAATATAGAGACGGCACGAGCTTTGATGGTCATTACGTATGCTCAGTGCCAGTTGGCGTACGATATATATTTTTTATAATTGTATAAGTCCAATTTTTTCACGATGTATTCCATCATTGATGTCAGTCAGTGTCTTATAGTGTCTATATACTCATAATTCAACCTAAACATTAACTAAAGATTCTATTTGTATCTTACTTTGATAAACAATAGCTATTTCATTGTTGTCAAGCAAATTTACCTTAGATACTTTTGATGGCATGCTAACAACTAAGAAGACAGTCAACATAAGCCTCAGGTTGAAGGTGGTTGACTGCCTGCCCATGGCGTAAAACTCGTTGTCCTTCTCATGATGGGAGTCCACCTTTAGACCGAAAGCACAGGAGGCTATCACGTCGTTGGTGTAGCGAGTCGTCAGGTCCTTGCACTCCACGTCTATGTAGCCAGCTGCAGGAAACGATTGGATTATAAAAGCAACGTCGATAGAAATCTACAGTTCACAGTAATTTTGCGAGAATTATTCAATTTTTACAATAAATTTCACCATGTGTTACAGTATTTTGTGAGAAAGTTACGAAATTTAAAAACCATCGAAGAACAAAAACTTACTTTTGGAATCTTCGATGCTTTTCCTTAGCGAACGTATCATCTGGTCGCTGACCTCCACCATGAAAGGCACTATTAGACGTATCTTAGAACTTGTGAATGCTGGGCTCAATGTGGAGCGCATGTCTTTCCATTCTTGTCCTGTGAGGGATTAAAATTATTCTGTGTTAAACGAACTTGAATTCTGTCCTCAAGTAATAATTATAAAAAATAACAACTTGTTGCCTTAATATCTTATCAGAAGTGTTATGTTTTATTGGGAAAATAATCATTTTCATTTTCTAGATACCTTCTAAAGCTAACAAGCTTCTGTTAAAAAACGATTCACCGGATCTAAATATGGCGCGGTGATCAAGGAAATGCTCGAAGTCTTTGACTGCGATCTTTTTCACCAGCTCGATGTCGCGGATCACCACATTTTCTTTCGTGAATTCATATCTTCCCACGAATCTGCCCATACGAATGAAATGTTTAATTGCCGGTTGAAAAGTGTCGGTCATCTGGAGGTGGCGTTTGAATGGGCAGACGACATTGATGCTAACGTGGTTTAAACTTATCCCGGTCGGTTCTTAACATCTTCAATGAAAATTTAGGTGGCTAGATTTAAATGAACTATCATTTCACCTTGATTGGATGTTCTAGCAGCTCACTATTAATGTTAACCTCGCCATGCTCAATGCCTGCAATATCCAGCCGGTCTATTCTGTACATCTTACCGAAAAAACCTTAATGATGTGAAAAAGCGGTTGTCTGTCAATTCATTTCCACCTTAGTGTTCACGGTGAGATATTTATCTTTACAGAATAAATGGGTATTGCCGGCAAAAAAGTAATGGAGAGGTTCTGCAGTGGCTGATTTTGTGTGTTGTTTTGAACGACTTGTTCAATCCTACATTATTCTTGGTGTGTCTTTGTAGTTTATTTTACCTTTCTTCAGGAAAACCATTATATAGCCTGATGACATCATCAACGATATGATTCACACGGAACAGGACCCTGGTCATGTTGCCCAAGATAGGGACGGGCTTGTAGTGCTTGACGCCATAGCGACTGAACTTAGATTTGATCTGCTGGTTGTAGACGAACAACGCGGCGAGCAGCACGGCTACCCACACGAGGATGATTATCATTATCTGGAACAAAATATAGATGTCAACATTTTTATAAAGGCCGTTTGCGATTCCTGGTGAAATTGATTCTAAGATTTCATTAAGAATTTTAGTAGTATAAAGTCATCATCATCATCATACCAGCCGAAAGACGTCCACTGCTGGATATAAGCCTCCCCTAAGCGTTGCCACAACGACTGGTCCTGTGCGTCTCGCATTTATTGGGTATCCGCGACCTTCACCAGGTCATCGGTCCACCTTGTGGGAGGCCTTCCAACGTTGCGTCTTCCGGTACGCGGTCGCCACTCCAGAACTTTTCGGCCCCATCGACCATCTGTTCTGCGAGCAATGTGCCCTGCCCACTGCCACTTTAGTTTAGCGATCTTTCGGGCTATGTCGGTAACCTTGGTTCTCTTGCGGATATCATCATTCTTGATTCGATCACGCAAGGAAACTCCAAGCATTGCCCTCTTCATTGCCCTTTGAGCGACTTTGAGCCTTCTGAGAAGGCCCATTGTGAGCGACCACGTTTCACTTCCGTATGTCATCACTGGCAACACGCACTGATCATAGACTTTTGTCTTGAGACAGTGTGGTATGCGGGACGAGAAGATACCATGCAACTTCCCGAATGCTGTCCAGCCGAGTCGGATTCGACGGTTGACCTCTTTACCTTAGTTGGCACTAACTGGACCGTTTGTCCAGGTAGACGTACTCGTCTACAACTTCGAGTGTAGAGTTTTCGATGTTGATGGAAGTGGGTGCTACATGAGTATTTACCATGATCTTGGTTTTGTCCATGTTCATTTTGAGACCCACTCTTTCGGAAGATCTACTGAGGTCATCGAGCACTGAGGTCCTCCGTAGTCTCAGCCATGACGACTATATCGTTGGCAAATCGAAGGTGACTGATGTACTTGCCATTGAAATTAATGCCTAGCCTTCTCCAGTCCAAAACCTTGAAGACATCCTCCATTGCGGCCGTAAACAGTTTCGGAGAAATGATGTCTCCCTGTCTCACACCCCGCTGCAGGAGGATAAGTTTCGAGGTCTGATCCTGAAGTCGGACTAACATGGTGGCGTTTTTGTACAAACCTTTCAGCACCTCGATGTACCGGTAGTCGATCTGGCACCGTTGGAGAGACTGCAGCACAGCCCAAGTCTCGATCGAATCAAAGGCTTTCTCGTAGTCCACAAACGCTAAACAGAGGGGCAGATTATACTCTTCGGTCTTCTGTATAACCTGAGGGAGCGTATGTATGTGGTCTGCGGTGCTGAAGCCTTTTCGGAATCCGGCTTGTTCGGTAGGCTGGAAGTCGTCAAACCTGCGTGCGAGACGGTTCCTGATGACTCTGGAAAACAGCTTGTAGACATAGCTTAGAAGTGAGATGGGCCTATAGTTCTTAAGCAGGGCATTGTCGCCCTTCTTAAAGAAGAGTACCACTACACCTCTACTCAATGCCTGTGGCGTTTTCCCCTCGATTATGACGGAATTGAACAGTTCCTGAAGGGCCTTAAGGACCGGTCTTCCACCCGCCTTAAGAAGTTCAGCCGTAATTCCGTCTTCACCCGACGCCCTGTTGTTTTTAAGCTGGTTCAGAGCCATCCTAATCTCATACAGGCTGACGTCCGGGATGTCCTCGGTATAGTGCCGAGTCAATCTAGCTCTTGGGTTGTTAGCTAGATTCGTATCGAGTTTAGTCATTGACGTGTATAACTGTTCATAGAATGTCTCGATCTCTCTCAGAAGCTCCGATTTAGTGGATATGGTTCTGCCATCGGCGGTCTTCAGTTTCGTGAGTATAAAGTACGCGACGGGAATCAGTCATATTTTTAAGAGTCCCCTTGTAATGGATATTTATCGCCTTTCATTATATTTCCGTAATATTTACCTAACTCACTACTTGATTGATTAATTGATAATTTGTCGTTCAGAACTTTAGCTTTATTCATCTCGACATTTTCAAAATTATTTCTATCGAGGACTCTATGTCATCATCTAAATAGTTTTAATTGAATGTTTCAGCAGGCTGCTAATAATTTGTTTATTTTTAATTTATACACACAAAAATACTAAAAAGATAAAATATTAAATACAGAAGAGCATAATATAGGAGCTGCTTATTTCAAAAGATTTTTTTCAGCTGATTTGCGATAGGAGAGTTGTATGAAACATGTAAACACTTTTTGCATATACAGATTAGGAAACTTAAAATAAACGATTACTAGTACAACTTAACTAACTTATATATACATAACATAATTATTCTACAAGATAATAATGTATACACACATTAAAAAACGTTTGCGATCGCTTTGAAAAATCAAATCGAAAACTTTTTTGTTACGGTACGGATTATATTATGATTTCTGCTTCTTTTTAGATTCTTTATTTAAAAATAGAGAATTAGAATGTAAAACAATAAAAAGTTGAATTGTTTTTGCATATAAAAAGGCTTTCAGTCCTAGCTTACGCTCATTCAGAATTCTGATTTATAGTCAATTTTAACGGATTTAAAATACTTTTTCGCGGAAAGATGTGATTAAAAAAAATGCCAAGAGGATTATCAGAAGTTTTACGAGCTAGAAAAGCAACTTTGAGGGAAGAAGGATACACCACGAGAGAAATAGCATTTTTTAAGTTTTCATACATTATTCATCTTGAAGATATATGGCAAGGCATTTATTATGAGTATGAACTGATAATTATGACTGACAGATGATGCATGATTCACTCAAACTTTTGTAAGTAGATGATAATTTTACCCATGATGAAAATGCCAAAAAAGCTAAATTTTGAGGAATTCCTTCAATCTCTCAAGGATCCCATTAGTGCGGATCACATTAAAATATATTGCGCCAATGTGAAAGTATGTCCTTTGAAATAAAACAAGATTTTTCTAAAATAGTTTATAAGTATCAGAGTTCAAACAAACATTATAAAGTAATAAAGTTACAAATACTATAACAACACAGTTAAGAACCTCCACCTTTTTTAATGTAGGTTAAAAATACAACACTTTCTGGCACCTTTTTTTCTTTTTTTTTTTTCTTAAGAGCCCTACTACAGAATTGCGTTTTCACTCACAAAACAGCTGACCACGTTATAGAGGTACCACGAGATGGGTAATTTAGCTGACTGACCCCGCAGTGGTCGCCCAACTGTTTGGACTGCTGCCCATAAGCGCTATATTAGATTGCTGGCAGCCCGTGACCCAACAATCAACGCTACTAAAATAAAAACAGAAGTACGAACCGCCTCTGGGCTTGAAGTTAGCACTCAGACCATTCGGAATTGCTTGCACCAGCCTGGATTACGAGCATAGAGGTCTTGGCGAGTGCCTCTGAATTGCGGGCAACATCAACGACAGAGATTGCAGTGGGCTAGGCTTCGGCAAAATGAAGAAGAAAACATTTGGCAAAACTGTCTCTTCGTTGACGAATCGCGAATCAGTACTCATCCAGATAACCGATTTGTCCGTATCTGGAGAAGACCAGGAGACCATGAAAGGCAAAGAACTGCCACTGGAACAGTTCAGCAAGGCGGGAAATCGGTGTCCTTTTGGGGTGTATTATGATTGGAGCTAGAACGCCTTTGATCCCGTATCGAGGCTTCATGACAACAGACATGTATAAAGCAGTTGCTATTGATGGAATTGTCAGATCATTCCGAGTAAACCATGGGCACCAATTTGTACTGGTCGATGATAATGCGCCTCACATCGAGCTCAACGAGTCAATGCTGCTCTCCAAGAATACGACATCACAAGGTTAGACTGCCTGCCGGCTCGCCTGACTTAAACCCAATAGAGCGCGTGTGGGATGCTTTTAAGCGAGCTATTTGGAACCATCAGCCATGTCCCCAGAAAATGCTCTGCGAAGCTGAGCCAGAGCTCAGGGAAGCCGCTTTTCAAGAATGGGATAGGTTACCCCAAGAAATGCTGGATAACTTGATCCTCAGCATGCCAAGGAGGATCTCCGCATATGTTCGAGCCAGGGGAGGAGTTATATTATATTGAGTATAAACCTTTTATTAATAAATTGTTGTTTAAGTTTGGTTAAACAGTCTTTTTCTTTCTTTCAAATTCCTTTTACAATTACATTCTGATTAATTACTCAATTTTTGTTAATGAAAATAGTTTTGTTTTTAAATTTCAAACATGGATTTTTCTATTTAAAGAAAACACACAACAAAGGATTTTCTGGATAAAGTTAAATTTAAAAAAAAATGTATCACCTTATGCTAGTGATCACAAACTTTTTTTTGATTTGTATACATAATATATACGATAACAGGATAAAAAAAATGTTCGACTATTATTATCACTGGTGAGTGATGATAAGTTATATTTTGAAAAGAATATTTTGTTTATGTAAGTAGGTAGAAATAGTAGTTAGTTAATAAATTTTAGATAGAGAGGGCGCCGCTGTGCCGCTGTTGTCATCTTCTCTGTATATAAATTTACCTAATAAATAATTTACCGCATATCAAGTGTAAATAAACATACTACAAGTTAAAAAACATTCAGAAAGTGTAAAGTTTTAGTGAAAAACGAACTAATAGTGACAAAAAACAGTCAAGATACAAAGGACACTATGCAACAAAATTAAACCACTTTCCTCTTAGCGATGAACTATAAAAACTGAAATTTATAGCGAAGTGAACCAAAATCTACCTGTTGCGCATCCTACCAGGTTTGTCCTGTACATCTACTCGAAACTGTGAACTAACA
The DNA here is from genome assembly GCA_947578705.1 of Lacanobia wlatinum. Classification (NCBI taxonomy): domain Eukaryota; kingdom Metazoa; phylum Arthropoda; class Insecta; order Lepidoptera; family Noctuidae; genus Lacanobia; species Lacanobia wlatinum. The sequence continues at coordinate 29,238,334 of OX388029.1, read as the reverse complement.
TAACCTAAAAAACCACACAAAAATATCGAAGTCAGCACGGAATTATATGCTAAAAAATAAACTCAGAAACTGCCATCTAGGGGCCAGTGTCCGAACTGTTGTTTACTGCTTGGCGCAAATAAACGCTTTTTCTTTCTTTTCTTTCTAACTACATCGACAAAGACCAAACACAAAATCATTATTTTCAATCGACACTGATACTACCCAGCCAAGAGCTTCCACCAATCACTACAAGAGGGCGATACGTGCAACTTTAAATAATGGAAGAAGTTTTGAAAGCGCTTGAGGCAATAAAGAAGGATTTGGATAATCAAAGACAAGAAATCCGAGAAACGGGAAATAAGGTTACTGAGCAAATTTCACAGAATATAAGCAGGATGTTTGAAGAAAAAATTTTGGCATTGGAAAAAAATCACGAAAATTTGAAAGAAGTAGTAGAAAACAAGGAGAAAAGACTACACGCTTTAGAGAGACAGGCAAGGAAAAACAATTTGGTGTTTTTCGGCATAGAAGAGAACGAAAAATCATACGAAAACCTAGAAAGAAACTTCATTATATGGGCGGACCAATATCTTTCTCTAAAAATAAGTTACAACGACATCCAAGAAATAAAAAGAATAGGAAAGAAAGATGGAAAACTACGCCCGGTTGTAGCGACCTTCACAACTCTAGGCACAAAGATAAAAATTTTGAAGCAAAAGAGTGCACTAAAAGGTACACAGTTTTACAAAGAAGATTATTCAAAATATGTACTGGAGAAGAGAAGGGAGCTACAAGAACAACTACAACAGGAAAGAGAAAAGGGAAACATAGCAAAAATTATAAATGACAAACTGATAATATCAAAAAATAACACTAAAAGGAAGCTGCCTATGTCACCCGAGAATGCCACTGAAACCAATGTAGTGAAAAATAAGCAAGTAAACTAAAAGAACAAAACACAACAAATTGTTTCATCGGTCAAGAGGTCTAGCAGCTTCTCTGAAGGAATCATAAAACAGGGAATACTAAATTACGTTGTCAAAGATACAACAAATAAGAACAACTATCAAAACAAACAAGCATAGCAATTCAGCGCCTCCTCCTCCGACACAGAACAAACAAACACACAATTAAAAACAAGAAACAAACAAAATAATCTTCCAATCCGGCCGGTCACCGTGGAAGAGTATGACCATAACCCTCCAAAAATAGATACCACAAAGACTGAGAGCAGAAACAAAGAAAAACCACAATATATACACATAGCAACTTACAATGTTAGAACCTTATCGTCATACGAGCGCTTATTAGAATTAGAGGAAGCAATACAAGAAACAAAATACGACGTTATAGGAATATCTGAAACAAGACGGCTAGGTCAACATAGAAGAGCATACAAACTTTATACTTTGTTACATGGGTCACACGCCCGGCCTATATGGAGTAGGCTTTATAATTAACAAAGTACATAAAAACAATATTGAGAGCTTTACTGGCATAACGGAACGAATCGCTGTACTAAACATGAACATTCAAGGCTTCTTAGTCTCTATTATACAGTTGTATGCACCAACGGAATCTGCAAGTGAGGAAGAAATTGAAAAATTCTACGAAACGATTGCCAAAGCTCTGGACACTGCACACAATAATGTCATACTTATGGGAGACTTCAATTCGAAGATCGGGCTTCCTAAGAAAGAAGAACATTTAGTAACCAAGCAATTTGGGTGCGGGAAGAGGAACGGAAGAGGACAGGGGCTAGTGGATTTTGCAGTAGAGCATAAACTAACTTTAATAAACACATGTTTTAAGAAGAAACTAAACAGAAGATGGAAATGGAGATCTCCGGATGGAAAAATAAAAAATGAAATAGACTATATATAATCAAACCAACCGAAAATTTTCCAAGATTTTGGTACTATGAACTTAAACTACCCCTCAGACCACAGATTAATCAGAGCAAAAGTAAAATTAACTAATCTAAAGAAAAGTAGAGTTAATTACAGTATTAAGCATACAAACCAATTCAAATCTGAAGTAGAAATAGCTAAATACAGGGAAACCTTATCAGGAATGGTATCTAGGCAATGTGATGGCCATGGACACACTTCAGTACAAACCCACTACGATAACATCTCAAATGCAATCACCACGAGTTTAAAATCAGCCCAAAAAATGAGAAAGGAACAAAAACGACACAAGATACTATCGGAACGCACATCGTCTCTTTTAAAAGAAGAAAGGAACTTCAAAACGCTAAAAACAAATCGAGATCTATGAGAAATGAACTCTCCGCGCTCTACAAGCTAGTCAATAAATATATAAGAAAAGACTATTCAACCTATAGACAAAGTACATTAGAAAAGCATCTAAACCTCACTGGCAGCACAAAAAAGGCCTACAAAGAACTCAAAACAAGCAAAACCTAGATAGAAGGACTAAAAGAGTTTGGAAAAGACCTAAACAATCGAAAAGACATCATTAACACAGCAACATATTTTTACAAAAACCTATATAGCAGTAAAAATCAGCTAACTACACTACAAAATAAAAACACTATTAAAGCTATAAACATGCATGAAGGCCACATTGAACGGACTAACGAAGATAACATAAAAACAATTAACGAAGATGAAATCATAGAAGCAATAAAAAGGCTCAAACTAGAAAAATCCCCTGGATCAGACAACATAACAAACGAAGCTTTAAAGACAGCTTACCATATACTGGCAACACCGCTCGCTGAACTATTCAATCTGATATTACAAAGCTCTGAAAGGCCGGCACAATGGTCCGAATCCAACATTATTTTAATATATAAAAAGGGAGACCCAAAAGATATAGGCAACTATAGACCGATAAGCCCACTACCAACTCTGTACAAGCTTTTCTCTGCGATTATAAACTCTAGAATCAGCCCCGTAATCGAAGCAAGACAGCCTGTAGAGCAGGCCGGTTTCCGAAAGGGTTTCTCTACGATAGACCATATACATACCTTAGAGTTAATTATAGAGAAGTATCGGGAACTACAGAGACCACTCTATCTCGGATTCATTGACTACCAAAAGGTCTTCGACACTGTTACTCACGATAGCGTTTGGCAAAGCTTGAAAGAACAGGGAGTAAGCGAAGTGTATATAGAAGTGATTCGGAACATATATAACAACAACATGGGCAGAATAAAGCTAGACACACTGGGCCCGAGCTTTGCAATAAAGAGAGGTGTAAGACAGGGTGACCCCTTATCGCCAAAAATATTTATAGCCATACTCGAAAGCATCATCAACAAACTGAACTGGAACAAACGAGGAATCTTCATACAAGGAACCTTTCTGAGTCATTTGCGTTTCGCCGACGATATAGTAATATTATCCGAGACAAGCTCAGAACTACAGCTCATGATCAATGATTTACAAACAGCCAGCGCCGAGGTAGGACTCGAAATCAATCTCACTAAGACCATGACAATGACTAACAGCCTCAAAAAACAGATAGAAGTCAATGGATACCCACTAGAATATACAGACAAATATATCTATCTAGGAAAAACAATCAGCTTTGAAATAGAAAATAACGAACTAGAGATTGAAAGAAGAGTTCAGCGAACATGGAATAAATTCTGGAGTCTGAAAGAAATTTTCAAAAGTAACATGTCATTAAAACTGAAAACTAGGACAATGAACTCTAGCCTCTTACCATGCTTGACGTATGGATGTCAAACATGGAAATTTACGTCAAAAGTTAAGCAAAAAATAAGATCCTGTCAGCGCGGAATGGAGAGAAGCATGCTTAAAATAAAAAAAAACTAGATAAGATTAGACACGTAAAGATAACAGTAATAACAAAAGCCAATAATGCCTTAAACTACGCACAAAAGTTAAAGTGGAAATGGGCCGGTCATATAGCGAGGTTTAGAGACAGAAGATGGACCTACAGCACAACCATATGGAGAGGACCTCAAGGAAAAAGAAAAAGAGGAAGACCCTCTACACGCTGGGAGGACGAAATAAAAAAAGTAGCGGGCCCATTGTGGTGGCAAATAACACAGGATAGAGAGAAGTGGACATCATTGGAGGAGGCCTTTACCCAACCTGGGGACCTTGCTAATAATTAATCATAGTGTTTTAGTATATAAATAGTAAATTAAGAAGTAATGTAAGCAGGATCAAATAAAGGCTTTTTTTTATTTATTTTTATAATGAATTTTATTTAGGCTTAGTAGATATAAATAGTTACTTAATATTTATAATATAAGTTGCTTACGTAAAGTTAGTTTATTTTAGAAAAAACAAAGTTTTCCATCCCATATATTGTCAATTTTTATTAGTTTTAAATTATATGAGGCCGATCTAGCTAGCGCTTTCGTGTCAGTATTCACTGAGACGAAACACCAAACCTAATCCAGAGGTCAGTTTTTTATAATTCCGTCATTGATATATAAAAAACCCAAGATGCACAGTCTCGAACAAATGCAACACTTGAAACTGTCGTCAAAAACTGACATTATATCAAGTGTCATGTGTGAGTTGTGTGTATTTATACTATAAACATATTTTTTGAAAATTCAGCCTTACACGGATCGCTTAAAGTTGTTTTTACAAAGCAGTGCAGTATGGCCAGCGATGCGGGACTGTTTGAAACTAGCGCACAATTTTAAATTGTGCGCTTGTTTTATGCGGATGTTTTTGAGATGCTGAGTGTACTTAGAATGGTCATACAGAATGTCACTCGTCAAGGTCCTCTGGTTTTGTTTAGTTTGTTATCTGCATGTAAAATATTATTTATTTGTGTATCGTAGCACATTTTAACATAAGTGTAACAGCAGAGTGCCCAGCATGATTTTTTTGACGTATAATAACGTTACTGCATCGTTAACGTAAGTGAATTTTAAATAAAAACTGGCCAAGTGCGAGTCGGGCTCGCATACCGAAGGTTCCTTACAGAAGGGTTCGAACTTTTTTGTATGGGAGCCATTTTGATATTTTTTTCATAATCGCGGCGCAATATGTAACATGCATGTACGGGTTGAGGACATTTAAACCAACAAAAAATGTAAGGAACATGGTGCCCTAAACAGTCACGTCGCCGAGATATTTGAAGGTAAAGTCACCATATGAGAACAATGAATTTTACGTGCGAAATGAGTATTATAGCTTTATAGTTAAATTTTACGTTATGTTACTATACGGTCACAAACATTCGTGCTAAGCCCTCAGGAAACAAATACGTGTTTGGATTACTTACTTTTTTGACAGATCACTTGTTTGTAAACACACGTGCTGTATTGAATGAATCAAAGATTTTAATTAAAAATAAAAACTTCAAACGTGTTATACGGAGCACGAACAAGTCGAGTCTGAACGTACTAAAGCGGTATGCGCTAATATATTACGTCATCTTATCTTTAAATACTCACCAATTTTTTAGGATTCCGTACGTTCAAATGAATAAACAGAACTGTTATAGAATCACTAGCCACAGCAATTTTTTCCCAAAAACAATTGAAATTTGGTAAACATTATGAACTTCTGAAACCCTAATACAAATATGATGACGAAAAACGTAAATAAATAAATAAATTTTGAAAATGGGGTCTTTGTTGTGGGATAATATAGAAAATTAACTATAGATGCCGTGTGACATGACAAATGAATGCCTATTTTGAGAGTCTCAACTATATATATTTAAATTTACATAAGTAATGAAACTAGATGAATATTTACCAATTTCTCTGTAAATAACCTTAATTTCGGAAGTCGGTGTTAAAAAACAAGGTAACAAAACCAAAAACACTGACTTCCGAAATTAACGTTATTTTATTCTTTGTAGTGTTTTATGTGGAAGTCGGTTTTATTTTTTTGTAAAAAGTTTTTTTTATTTTTCTTCACTTTTAGGTGGATACTTGGACGACGTCTTCGTCAACGCAGAAATTGAAATAAGCAAAAATGCTCAGAAAATAAAAACTACTGAACCAAACTGAATCAATTTTTTATGGGACCAAATGGCAAGTATACTGCAACGAACTAAAAAAAAAACACAAATTGGATAAGAAACCTCGGAATAATCGGTGTACATATACATAAAAAAAATACGTACCAAAATGAGAACCTCCTCCTTTTTTGGAAGTCTGTTAATAAATGTGTTGCGCCGACCCAAGTAACATGGGACGTCTTATAATTTTCCTGTGATTTATCTAAGTAGTTTCGGAGATACAGAGAAAATGGTAAATATTCATCTATTTTCATTAGTTATGTAAATAACTTTAACTGCCTCCGTGGTCGAGTGGTTTAGGCTTTTGCCTTGTGACCCGGTGGTCGTGGGTTCGATTCCCACGGGAAGCATACTTTGTAAAGTTGTTTCCAGTTTGGCTAGGACATTGCAGGCTTGAATCACCTGATTGTCGATAAAAAGATTATTCCGTACTTCGGAAGGCACGTATAAGCCGGTGGTCCCGGCCGCCAAATAAACCATATCAGAGGCCCTTGAGGCGGTTTAGAAACTCTGACACTAGGGTGTGTGGTGTCGTTAGACCTTACTGCTCACACGATAAGAAGTTATGTAAATTTAAATATATATTAATTGAGACTCTCAAAATAAGCACTTTCATTTGTGATGTCACACGGCTTAAATATATAGTTAATTTTCTATATTATCCCACAAAAATGACCCCATTTTCAACATTTATCTATATCTATACTAATACATAAAGGTGAAGAGTTTATTTGTTTGTTTGTTTGCTTGAACGCGCTAATCTCAGGAACTACTGGTCCGATTTGAAAAATTCTTTCAGTGTTAGATAGCCCATTTATCGAGGAAGGCTATAGGCTATATATCATCACGCTAAGACCAATAGGAGCGGAGCAGTAATGAAAATTGTGACGCAGATGAAGTTGCGCGGGTCAGCTAGTTTATTTATTTATGTCTTGCGTCCATATTTGTATTTGGGTTTCAGAAGTTCATAATGTTTACAGAATTTCAATTGTTTTTGGGAAAAAATTGCTGTGGCTAGTGATTCTATAAGAGTTATTCATTTGGACGTACGGAATCCTAAAAAATTGGTGCGTATTTAAAGATAAAATGACGTAATACCTATATTAGCGCACACCGCGTTAGACTTCCGAAATTAAGGTTATTATGTTCTTTGTAGTGTTTTGTTTGGAAGTCGGTTATATTTTTTTGTGAAAAGTTTTTTTTCTATTATTTCAAAATAAAGGTTTGATAAAAAATATGACTCGTTCAGAAACCTTTTCGCACGCTCCAACTGGCTCTTGACCGTTTTTTATGTTTACTAATAATCTTTATATCGGTTATCACTGATAATATAAAAATAGCAACCGGATTTGGAGAATATTGGTAAATATTGTATAGGTACTCTCTTATGTTGACAACGATTATACAAATTGTAAAGTCATCATGATCATAACTTGTCTGCAACCTTGACAAATTCCTTAGTATACAACATCCTGAAGATTTAATACGCTTAATTCAACCAGTTGGATAGTGCATGATTATCACGGTAACACTTACTTATTTAACACTTTCTGCTCGTAAATGTACCTACAGAGGCGGACTTAATAGATAAATATATTTTATTTTTAAAAGTTTACAAAAATATTATCATCAAAACGGGTTCCCTACTCGAAATCGAATGACGTGAGATCGCATAACAAGTGATCGATTTATAGCTAGATTGATATTTCTACGCATGTATTGTTTTATTTAATTTGTTGGTACCTACTCAAAGTAAAACTATTCTGTAAATCGATTGGTCGGTTGAGAAATGATGTTTCAATATGGCCTTCGCGCTGCTGATGATTTGAGCTTATAGTCTTTCGAGACTTTGATGCATCGAGGCAGTGAACTGTCGCGCTCATAATTTGTCGAGCAATTGTTATTCGATCTCACGTCATTCGATTTCGAATAGGAAACCCCTTCAGGGGTTAACTATGCCCCGCAAAACCGTTTTCACCACCGTTTTCTGTAGGATCGAAACAAACAGTATTAACAATAAGGTTTATTAGTGCAGGCACTTAACTTTTACTGCCATATGGCACTTTAGCTGGCAACCTTTAGGTGAAGTAGATAAACAAGAGGGTTGGCAAGGATGTATGGTGACAACGTACTTAATACACCAGATTCATCTAGTTTAAACGGGCAAGAAAAAAAATTACGTGTCCTGTTATTTATAACCAATTAGAAAAATAATTATCATTTATCATCACTGTATCCCCCTATATATACTAACATCTCCCTTTTATTCGACTGCCCCAGAATGAGAAAAATGTCCTTAGATACATGAATATGCCCGTTTAAAAATAATTTGCGGGGAGGAAAATAAGGGTTCTTAAGATGAGAGCTGAAACGATGGCCATTAAGCGTAGGCAGATGCGGAGTACAAGTTTACTCTCGTGAAATACAGACGTTGGAGGCAAAAGTGGAACAAATAAGAAAAGCCTACACAAAAACAGTTCTTCGAGTTAGTAATCTTCTAAGCGATGTCTTAGCAAAACATAAAATACTATGACTAGATGTTGAGTAAGACCGTCTTTTTACACAAACACATATTAAACAAAATAATAAACCACTGCTTAAACTAATGGTTCAATTGATTTAGTAATCGTTATTTTTGTATTTACATTTGTTTTTAGTTGCATTTTATTAAACTGAGTTTTGAAATAAAAAATATTAAAAAGACACATCAAGATTTATTTAGATAACCTTTATTAAGCTACCTAAACCGTTCTAGATTTCGAAGCACGAAAGACACTTTTTAAATTGCTGCCATCGCGAAAAAAACAAATGACATCTAAATTCATTCCAAATCTACAGATTCCCAAAGTCTGTCTAGAAAAACAGTCAAATGTCATTGACTGTTTTTCTTACTGGCCCATTTTAAAAACACTCAGTGCGACCCCCGCGCCTACCAAATCAACCAAACAATTGCTTGTTTGATGATGGCAATGACGTGTTAACAGAAACTTGAAACTTCTACATACAGATCATTTCCTTATTTAATTTTAACCGAATCACAATAATACAATACAGAACAGTAAAACGAGACATTAATAGGAAAAAAAAGCCGGTCAAGAGCGAGTTCGGACTCGCGCACCGAGGATAAAACGTGAAATGTTTTTAAATTTTCATCGGTGAGGCCTTTATTCGTCAGAGAATTTTAACAATGCGGCGTATATTGCAGTTGTAGATCAGCGCCATCTCTTGGCCGATAGTGGAACTAATATAACTTTTGTTGATGATTTCTGAAAAGTGTGCTATTTAGAGACATCGTTATATTTTTCCTGTAATCTTTACATAAACTTGTATCACATAGAATAATTTCAGAATTTACTCTGTGCAAACATCGGAGATAAGGGGGAAGGCCAAAATTTTACATTTTTCATCAAAAGTCGAAAACCATGCAGGTTTAAAAAAAGAAAAATTGTTTGAGAATGTTTCATAGGATACACATGTGAATTTTAAGTCAGTCGCAGTTGCAAAAAATATGTGGATTTTTATTTCTTTCTTATTTGCAAAACATATATATCGGCGCAATTACAATAGTTCGTTATTTAAATAATTAAGATTTATAATTAACTTGCTCTAAAAACTATTAGAATGATTACTTTAAGTTTATTACCATGTAAAATTAACGTTGGACAGCAAATCGCTATTTTTGTTATCGTAATTTAAACATTTCAATACTTAACCTAAAAATTGTAAACGTGCACGTAAGTGGGGCGAACACTATAAATACGGCCACACTGTCGTTGCCGGAGCAGCCGACGCATCTGCTTGGCCCCACGTCAAGCACCTGGCGCCCTGGCATGCGCGCCCACCTGACGCGAGGCGTCTGCCCCGCGACCTGGTAGCGGACGTCGACGCCTCCATCTCACCGGACTGGACTCCTGGGTAGGTCGCACCCAGGCTACACGCGGCCTACTCATACAAAAAGACTCCACACCCAATTCTCACCTCGGCGCGCGGCCTGTGCTAGGTTAATATAGGCAGGTTGCGTTCCGAAAACCCACACATTCGCCACTCCACACTCGCTGGAACTCACGTGCCGGATAGGTGCTAGGTTAATATAGGCCTATTCGGCACAGACACATGGGCAGTATACTCACAACACACGACTGCCCACACACACACTCTGACGGCTCCGCAGCCCGGGCCGTGATCGGCTAGATCTGAGATCGGTGCGGGCGGGAGCCACATACCTGCTGCAGGCTCGCCCCCAAAGTCGGCACCCTCGTCGCTGGTCGTCCTCGCTGGGCCTCCCCCAGGTCACTGGGGGTCTCACTTGGCGGGGACTGACCGCCGTAGGTGCCGTGAAGAAGCGGCGCTGGCGAACAGCGCCGCGGCGCGTCTGCAGTAAACTCATAAGCAACTTCTCACAGGCGTGCGTCTTGCTAATTTATTTTGGCAGGCGCACGTCACCGTCATCCGACGCCAACATTGGCAACCCGACGACCGGCCCGTATTAACGGGCCGCGGATGGATTCCGCGGGCAGGGGACGCAAGTCCCGGTACCGCTCGCAGCGCCCCCTTGCGGGGGCGCCGCGACTTCTACGCCGAGGTGCCGGAGCATTCTCGCTTGAGCCACCGGACAGTACGGACCTCTCTGTGACGTCGTTACGCTGGTCGTTGAATAAACGAAGTGTTGGAACAAGTTGTGAAGATTTCTTTTGAAGACCCAAAAATGAGTGACCATCATGAAGATAACATTAGTGACGTCAGCTATGCTGACGTCACACTTTTTAAAAACACTACGGGGGCCCCTCCTCCGTCATATACTATGTAGTGATAGTTGAGCAAACTTCATCTAAAACTTTTCCAAATTTCAATAGCATAAGTAGTCCTTGAGATATCCAACTGTGTCATACGGACAGACTAAGTTACATCATAAGGGTTCCTTTTTTTACCATTTTGGTACATTCGATTTTAGGGGAAAATCGAATGTGAAATGATTTCACAAAATTAGTTCAGTTCGGAGTTTCAACTGCGCGAATCCTCTTTAATATGGTGGACTTCGCTTAAGAGGTCTCCGTATGGTAACCAGTAGTACTACATTAAATAATATAATAAAAATACTCATAATTGACACCATAATTAATTATAATAGCTTAACAAATATAACCGACCTACCCGGTTTTATTTTTCCCTTCTATGGGGTAATACTTGGACGACGTTATCGTCTACCCAGAAATTGCAATGAGCAAAAATGCTCAAAAAAGAAATACAGAAATTGGATCAGAAACCTCGGAGTAATCGGTGTACATACATAAAAAAATACTCACCGAATTGAGAACCTCCTCCTTTTTTGGAAGTCAGTTAATAATGGTTTCCAAACACTCCAAAGATATAAAATCATACCAGCCATACAGCTGTAATGTCAGATAAAGCTTGATAAATCTATTATTATTTTGTAATGGGACACGCATACATAACGTAGTAAATAACAATAAAACTTAAAAAGAAAATGTTAAGTCATCATTACTATTGAATATTATGTTCACATATCTTTTTGTAGCAGGTTACATACCTAGACTTTTTTAATAGCTTATCATAATTAAGAAGTTAACAGTGTCTTTGTTTATAAAAGTTTTTATTTAAATCGCCATGTTAGTTAGTTATGGTAGAGCCTAAATAAACTTAAAATAGCGGTCATTGACCCGTCTACATTTATGGTCATTCTATATTTCAAGAAAAGCATTATGATATAGGTAAACTGAAAGCCTTGAAAAAAAACACACGTTCATTCGCACACGCTACAGAATGAACGTCAGTAAGAGTTAAAAGGTAGTACGGACACTGAACAGTGCGAAAGATATATCTGCGAAAAGACACTTGCGCGAATGAGCACTTGTGCGAAAGACACTTGAGCGATCAGACACTTGCACGAATTCACATGCGCAAAATAAAATCCAAGATGGCGGTAAAGTTTATTTATTTATTTATTTTATCATTGAATTATTATAACACCTTTACAGATTGCTCCAAGACGATGTTATAACTTACATATTACAAAAAATATACATTACAGCAATTATCTACATCTATACTAATATTATAAAGAGGAAAGATTTGTTTGTTTGAATTGAATAGGCTCCGTAACTTCTGTACCGATTTGAAAAATTATTTTAGCATTGAATAGCTACATCATCAGGGAGTAACATAGGCTTTATATTATCCCCGTACTCCCACAGGAACTGGAACTACGCGGGTGTAACCGCGTGACGTCCACTAGTCATTACTAAAATTAAATTATTATTTAAATGTCCAGACCTTTTTCAATTAAATTTTGCGCTGCTTTGATAAATCTCGGCAGGTTTTGGCAAAATATATCTTCCGATGTGACTGATATATCATAAATCAAACGTATGGCTCGCGACATAGGGGCAAACTTGAGTAAATTCGTCCTCGCCAATGGTACGTCTAACAGAGCGGGGCGGCGGCGCGCACCCACGCACCCGTCCGGCGCGCGCAGCCGCAGCGCCTCCAGCACCTCTGGGTGGTGCAGCAAACCTAGTAGTACGCTAGCCACATACTTGACCAGCGCCACGTCTCTTCTTACAGCCAGCCTAGTGTACCCGACCATGCCCAGGACAAACAGACTCGGGTACATGAGGGGATAAAAGGGTAAACCCCATATTCCTTTAAATACAGAAACCTCGCAAACTTGTTCTGTATTTTCTCCAACATGAGGCTGTACTTTCCCTCATGAGGATTCCAAATAATTGCACTGGTTTCCAGGTGGCTCCGTACCAGAGCATTATACAAAACCTTCACAGCAGCCATATCGCTAAAATCCTTACATTGTCTCAAGATAAAACCGAGATTTCTGAAAGTCCTGCCGCACACCTCAACTATATGTTTGCGGAACGTCAACTCCGGCACCATCTGCACGCTCAGGTCCCGCACCTGTGTGACGCGCGGCAGTACCTCGGTGTCCATTTCGTACTGATGATGTAATGGAGCACGCGCACGGCTGTAACTCATCACACAGCACTTGTTGATATTAAAATGGAGTTTATTAGATTTGCTCCATTGGACTACATTATAAAAATTTTCGTCATGGGCATCCTTTTCTTTTTCTTTTTTTTGGCTACGTAATCGCGAGCAAACTGAAACCAGGCTTGTCAGTGGGCTGGAGACAATTTGGGTTCTGTGGGTAGCCTTTTGGGGGTCAAGCTCGCTTCTTTTGTCTTTGCCTCACTGTCCACTTGCTGACAGCCCTCCCTAGAACTTCTCTGAGCTGCTGTTGGACGTCCACGCCGATCAGGTGTCGATTTTGGAGATAAGAAGTGACAAAAAGTCGGTCATGTCTCACCGAAGTACGCTGTCGGCCAGATCCTTGTCTCCGGACTAATTTTCCAGTCTCTCTGAACCTTTTGTATACCTTCGCGACACAAGACTGGCTCAGATGCTCGACAGCTTTGTAGAGCGATAGCACGCTTGGGTTGTAACGCTTGCTGGATTAGAATGACCACTTGAGCGGCTTTTAAGGGGTGGTTTCTTTTTTTTTATTTGTCATGAGTTTGCTCTTGACTCTAGTCTAGGTCAGAGATGACTGAGACAAAGTCTACGATGGAGCGAGCTTACCCAGAAGGAGCCTGTTCACTCTAACTTTGAAGAGATTAGGGTTGTAAGCGTTTGGAAACACAGACGCAGGCAGAGACTTCCACTCCTTTGCTGTGCGCATTATAAAAGACGTTTGGAAACGCTTAGTGCGAATTGGTGGAATAGTAACAAGGTAGGGATGGTAAGATGCAGTGCGTCTGGATGTCCGATGGTAGAAGGGGGCCGGTGGAATGAGGTTGTGGAGTTCTTGTGCACACTCACCGAAGTACAATCTGTAGAAGACAGCCAAGCAGGCAACCTTACGGCGATGAGCCAAGCTATGTAACTTGGTATCCACCAGTTTTTCGTCACCGATGAGCCTCTTAGCTCTGCGTTCCACCGAGTCAAGCGCGGTAAGCTGATACTTAGCTGAGCCATCCCAAAGGTGGCTACAATACTCCATGCAGGATCGGACTTGCGCTTTATATAAGGTTAAAAGCTGTCCAGGCTTGAAGTATCGCTTCACCCTATTTAGGATGCCCAGCTTTTTGGCAGCGGTTTGGGCTTTGTACTCGATGGTGGCGCCGAAGTTGGGACTGGATGTCAACTCCATACCTAGGAGCTCGAGCCGATCAGTCACAGGAACAGATGCACCCCGAAAAGTAGGAGTTTGGTCAAAACGACTCCTTTTTGCGGTAAAAAGACACGCCTGTGTTTTGGTGGCGTTAAAAGTGACCACATTGTCATCACCCCACTGGGAGACAAGGCTTAAGGTCAAATTTGTTCGCTCTACCATGGCCTCTTTCAAGGAACGAACTTCATCCCCGCTGGTTGTTGCGCTGGACAAGTATCTTTTTGAAACCGTACTGTCATCTGCGTACCCAACAAGACCAAGCTGAAGTAGGTCATTGATGTGCAGCAGGAAAAGAGTTGCAAAGAGGTTGAAAGAAATTTTGTTAGCTGTTAAATGATATGCCACAATCCATAGTGCATTGCTTAGAAATGGTAAAAAAAACGTTATGAGCAACGCGTGTTGAAGTAATTCCAGTTCCAGACACTACTTTCATATTGTTTGAAAGATATTTTTTTTTTGGGCACAAACTTTGCATAAAAAGGAAAGATGAAATAAAATGTCATTCTACGGCAATATTTTTTTTCTTTAATGTCGAGTACAATATTTATTAACTCTATTTAAAAAATAAAGCTATGATTTAATCACTTTTTACTATACTAAATTAAAACTACGTATACTCTGGCTACAATGTAATTCGCAACATAAAAAAAATCAGTCAGATATCACATATCCATACAAATAAGGACGTGCTTTTCATTAATGGTGTAAAATCTATACAATCGTATTACAAATCATTGAGCAGAAATTATTGCTGTACAATGACTACCACTGAAATAAAAAACTTACTACTGACTACTACGATTTTGTATTTCCTATCACATATCATGAATCTTTACTTGGTGATGACAATGACTTTGACCACTGTTTCTTGTTACTTTCAAATTGTTTTTTAGTAATTACCAAACCAGTTCCGAATTAAGCTATCCGAAATAGATTCTTGACCATTTTTCGAATTGTTATCTAAATTACTCTGGTGCTTATAGAACGTCTCTCAGATCAGTGTGCCTATTGGTATAGGACTCCATTAACATTTTCCATTGCTAGAGATAGAAAGCACTGTATTGCATATATGGCACAAGTTTAATAACAAATTAATATCGAAACATTTAGAATCATCACTTTCTTTGTTGTTTCTAGTTTCTTGGTCTAAATCTGAGCCAATGTCCTCCTTCTAGCTTAACGTTAAAGGTTTCTTTATCAAGCTTGGCAGGGATTGTGGTCTTCTCACAAGGGGAGATCTCCATATGCTGCAGGATCTGATACGCCATCACCTTGATCTCACAGAGAGCAAATCTTGACCCTGTAAAAAGTGATAACGGTTTAAAATATTATTTGACAAATCATCATATTAGCCGAAAGACGTCCACTGCTGGACATAGGCCTCCCCCAAGTGTCGCCACAATAACCGATCAAGGATATTTATTAGGATTACGAAATCGCAAGTACATTAATTTCAGCTCCGGCCCCTTCTTTATCTTTTGTCATTCCAGAACAGCTTGACATATTTTATTACCTCTGCATACCCTAACTACTAGCTCGATCGTTTTTCGTTCACTAGCCCTGCTGATAATTATATAAATTTTCCGTTCCATGAAACTCATTTTTTTCCCAAACCTTTTTTTCCCTGCTATGCGGTACGATTTTGAAACACGCTTTCACTTAAAATAACTGTCTTTAATTTCTGTTTTAAAACCTGCCTTAAAGCATTGTCTATTCCATACTGTTCTTCTGTATGTTATGGGTGCATACAGGGAAATTTAAAAAATACCCAAAACCTTTTAATCTTGACTTTGTTTCATGACCCTGAATAACATTTGTTTAACGACTTTGACCTCAACTAAACAATGTAACCAAAAACAATTTGTTTTCATAAATTTGAAGTCTGCAAATTCGCGTATACTACACGCGCGCGCGCACCCAGTCCCGCGTCGCCAGTCGGCCGGGCGGCCTCTCATCGGCTGCCTTATAAAGAATATGCAAAATTTAGACTACGTTTATATTTTTTGTATGAAAAAAAAAATGTTTCGAATTTTGAAAAGTCATAGAACAAATGTTGTTGGGTCATGATACAAAGTTAGAATTAAGATGTTTCGGGTATTTTTTCAATTTCCCTGTATAATAATGCATTTACATTTTTTTGTAAATTAATTGTAATTTAATTTATTACATCATGTTTTTAAACTAATTTATGAGTTGGTCATTTTTAAGTATCCCTATCTGTCTCTTTTCACGGTTTGTCTACGTTGCAGATCTGCTGGAAGAAACTTTAAATAAACATTACCTTATTGCTCTTCTCTTTGTATTTTAAGGGTTTATGTGTGAATAAATAGTTGACTCACCGATACAATTTCTCGGTCCAACACCGAAGGGCATGTAAGCGAACGTCTGGATGTTATGCTTGTTCTCGTCTGAGAAGCGCTCAGGGTCGAACTTGTCGGGGTTGGGGAAGAACTGCGGGTCACGGTGGATAGCAAATACAGGTATAGAGATACCTGTACCTTTGCGGACCTGCAACAATATAGTTTTATAATATTTTAGCGTATTTCATAATTAGTATTATTGAAGTGAAAACTTCTTTAGCGGCGTTGAGTACTTTTTCTGTAATGGGTATAAAATCTTAAACTCGCGTCAGGACACGTGACCTGATCGAAAAAGCGTAAGACGGACTCGCGTCAGGGTCACGTGATGCTGATCGAAAAAGCGTAAGATCGAGGGGAAGGGAGAGGAACTAGTATCTCCCACTCTTTCTACCGTGCCTGCATGTGCTGCTCCGCTTAGGCGGCACAGGGCGCTTGCGCGAATGTCCGTCTGTGTTTATGTACAGCGTGCCACGCGTATCCAAGGATACGAAATTACGGAATTACGAAATTATGGATGAAAGTTGATTTTTCTAAGAGATAAAAATTAATGTAATATATAAATAAATAACGATATAATATTATGAATAATAACATGTAAATTGTCATATTTGTGTACGATAGCGCAATAAATAAACATTGTATTCTACCTCATAAATGATAGTATTTTTGTACTTATAATTAAACACAACGTTAATACTAAAGTTTTCACTTCTGCCGGCACTCCCGGAGTGCTACCGGTGTTTTTTATTTATTTACTTACAGATTTAGAAAAAAAATGAACTTACAATAAAATCTTTTTCCGATTTCTCATTAGGTTTTCCCAAGTTGTAATCCTTAGTGCAAACTCTGTCTAGAGCGATAGCAGGTGGCCACAGTCGCAGAAGTTCTGTAAAATAAAAGAAAAATTAGATTCTAGTTTAAGAAGCAAAAAAAAAACATATGGAATTTATGTTTATTCCTCTTAAAACTTTATAGCCCTTAGAATGTTTCCACACATTATTTGAAAAACATCGAAGTCTTACCAGATACAACCATATCCATATACGTCATGTTCTGAATGGAGTTGAAGTCGAACTTGCCGCCGTTCTTAGCATGAGTCTCTCTGATCTCTTGCGCCAGTCGCTCCTGTACTTCCGGGTTCACCGCCAGTTCGTAAAGTAGGAACGACATACCAGCTGAGACTGTTTCGAAACCAGCTATGAAGAACAGCACCGCTTGAGCGATGAGGTCATCGTCAGTCCACACTGAAAATATATTAACGTTTACAGATAGTGTACCCTATGGCCTAATGACCCCATGACCACTGACTTCCAATGGGAAGTCAGTGTCAAAAGTCTTCGTATATTTTGACCTTTAGTAATGACTAAAGGTCAAAATATACGAAGAACTTTTTGAATTAATTTTATTTTTAAATACACACCTCTGTTGATTTGCTTCTGACCAAGAGAAGATTCTTCAACAGTTGCGAATCCGGCAGCTTCATCATTGGATTTGACGTTTTCATGAGTTAGTTTACCTGGAATGACTTTTAAATTAGTTTATGACAAGACACTACTATATTTTGTGTCACCTAATTGGTGATGAGAATGACAACATACTGCACGATTATTCTATCACCATTCTATTTTAATTATGTTATTCAAACAAAAACGATTTATTTTAATTTTTAATCGTCGTCAAAAAGGAGGAGGTTATCTTTTGTATGTATTTTTGATGTATAGAAAATATTTTTCTTTTTTTTTTAAGTTAATATCTGCATACATTGTGACTGAGTTGGAGAGTCAGCAAAAAAAAAACAAGAAGCTAATAAAGACTGGTTAGATAGAATGCACTGTAATAGGATAGGTTTATGTTTATGTGGATGTTAAAGGTACCTTTTTTAGCTTCCATAAGCAAGTGTATCATATCGGGTCTGATGATTTTCCGAACCTCGCGATCATCCATTGTTTCCAGAACTAACTTTCTAAAGAATTCCTTCGATCCTTTAGAAAGGAAATCCAACTTCAAAATCTGAAAAATAAACCATAATATAATTTGCTTGTTCTTAGCTCAACAGATTTATATTTTTTATTCTAAGGCAAAGAGAATGAGCGTTTTGGAGACAAAACTTGGCATGTGAACAACGCGCAAGTCGTAAGCCTACAAGTGTTGTAACAAGAAGATCAATCACACAGAATCTCTGTCCAAATCAAAATATTACACAGATACGTCAAAACAAAATCGATCATAGTTTTTTTTCCTAAACGTGTCCGACTGTTCTTGTTTTTTTTTTTATAATAATGTTATTGTTATGAGCTTTCAGAAGGGATATACCTCAACTTGTTACAACTCTGGATACGGACACCGTACATAAGCGCCCATTGTCCTTTATCATTGCATTTTTTAAGCTTCAAACTTCACTCCAGTTAACATACCTTGGCTACGGTTTCTGGTAAGATAATAAGCGCGAAGAACATGAGAATCCCGCGGAAGTTAAAGGTAGATGACATTTTGCCCATGGCGTAGAACTCGTTGTCCACGTCATTATGGGAGTCTACCTTCAGGCCGAAGGCGCAGGAGGCTATCACGTCGTTGGTGTAGCGAGTCGTCAGGTCCTTGCACTCCACGTCTGTGTAGCCAGCTGCGGAAATGATGTGGGTTATAGAAGAAACTTTGAGTAATATCTGTAGTTTAAAATTCTGAACGCAGTTTTCAAAACTTTTGCTAGACAATGTGACTCAAACCTACTGAACAATAAAACAAGTGGTAAAATATTTATGAAATCTTACTTTTTGATTCTTCGATCTTTTTCTTGAGAGAGCGTATCATCTGGTCGCCGACCTCGACCATAAAAGGCACCATCAGACGTATCTTAGAACTTGTGAACGCTGGACTTAATGTGGAGCGCATGTCCTTCCATTCTTGTCCTGTGGGATATAAAATTATTGCCTTTCAAGTTTAAGTTTACGAGGAGCTCGGAGCTAAATAATATGACTCAATCTTTAAAGTTAAGCAACACTTTCCGAGGTCGGTCTGTGGACGGGTAACCATCTTAACATACCGAGACTCCTCGGTAAGCATGTTATGCCAGTTGCCCAACGGACACAACAACCGTGCGGTCAAAGGATTCTTACTTTCTGTTCTGCATTCCTCTATAGACGATCATACAAACAGGATTTGTAAGATTCTAGAATAATTATATGTACCTTGTAAAGCTATTAAGCTTCTGGTGAAGTACGAGTTGCCGGTTCTAAACAAGGCGCGGTGATCAAGGAAGTGCTCGAAGTCTTTGACTGTAATCTTCTTCACCAGATCGATGTCGCGGATAACCAGCATTTCTTTCGTAAATTCATATCTTCCTACGAATCTATAAAAGAAATAGAAAGGGTTGTAAAATATGACTGAGTGTCGTCGACGACTGAACGAAGACGGGTCAGTCATGAGGCAGTGGACTATTCTAGTGCCTAGTCAAACACATCATGATTAGAACCTGAATATTACAGGCACTGGTCCACTCCCTACGGAGTGGCACAAAAGATGGGAGAGCCGGCATTGGGTGAAGTTTCCGATGATAATGATGAAATTTCAATAAAAGATTTAATTATTAAACGCTGACTTGACTGAGTGTTGACCAATTATCAAATTAAATGAATCAGAGATGGGAGGCCCTGTTAATGAATGCTCCAGACTCTTCTAAGAGACCGTGAAAGTGATCGTGAGGTTACAACGACACCAGCGATTAGACAGGGTTTATAGTGACCACGGCCGCTCTATCAAAAGCGAAGCCAAGAATAAGCTGAAAAGCTTGCCCAATAACAAATTTTTCCTGTCAAGACGGTCATTTTTATTGTTTAGTCAAGTTACCTTTCTTCAGGAAAGCTGGTATATTGCCTGACGACATCTTCGGTGATGTGATCAACACGAAACAGTATCCTGGTCATGTTGCCCAAGAAGGGGACCGGCGTAATGTGCTTGACGCCATAGCGACTGAACTTGGAGTAGACCTGCCGGTTGTAGACGAACAACGCGGTGAGCAGCACAGCTACCCACACGAGGATGATTATCATTGTCTGGAACAAAATATGAATATAAACCTTTGTTCGAAGGCATACTATTCTATTAATGATTACTTAGACGATAAGAATAGTTGGTCGCTGTGTTAAACGCAAGACAATGTCATAACTATCATGTTCTTTCTCTTTAAGTAATTAGCTTATGACAGGTTGTATATATTCATATAATATTGTTTTTTTTAAATATATATATTTTTAGTTTTTTTATTTATTTATTATTACTATTTTTTTTATATATCTGACTATGTAGGTCAATTCGTTGTTTTTTTTATATACATTTCTATCATTATCAGTATCATAGTGTGCTAGCTAACAAGTTATAAATTTTGTGTCATGTATTAATTACTTAGCATACTTTTATATAGATTCAAATTCTTAAAACGTAACAGACAGATGTGTTGCTGGGCAGTTTGTTGGCCACTTCTTCTCCACAGCTAAAACACTAGGAAGTGGTGACGGGCGGGCGTTTTGGGGGACTGTCTTTTGTAAAACTTGACGTTCAAAAAGTGCTGGCTCTCAGCCTAATTTGAATAAACGACTTTTGATTTTGATTTTGAAACATTCAAGCTAGGAGTTACCACACTGACTGGGTGGTGGCTTATTGGAAATCTTTCAGAAGCTGTAAGTTTTCAAGATGCTACGGCATCTCATCTGTGGTTTAAATAAAATGAATGCCACTAACTGCATCAGATTGCTTGAAAAATGACTTGTTTGAAACTTTTTGTTCGTATTTTGCAGTCGAGTTTTTTATACTAGTATTTTAATTACTTAGTTAGTCTTAAAGCAATGTAAATTGTTTATGTTCTTCACAAAGTGTATTAAAAGTCACCTGATATTGGATATCTGTCACTTTTGTATCATTTCCATCATTATGTGCAGAACTCACTATCTGATTGATTAATTTTTGGTTGTTCGTATCGGTTACAACTGTAGCTTTTTTACGTATCTCATAAACCTCATTTGGGTCATCGTCTACATTATTTATATTAAAAACTTTATTTAGGCTATCCTATTAATAGTTTCTTTTAAAAACTTCCTGTGTGTGATCCCCAAGCGACAGAATATTTTGTGAAAGAAACTGTAGCTTATCAAAGATGCTACAACAACTTACAACATTATCAAAAGTATTTATAAATATGTTATGTTTTCTTTGTCTCCGTTATGAACAAGACATTGATTAGATTATAATACATAGTTACAAAACACCAACAGGTGTTTATTGTAACGATAAGATAAAACATTGTTTTTAAGTATACTTATATTTTCTACAAACAATACCAGGGTGTCTAGAGAATGGGGCACGTTATCAACGATTACATAAAACAAACAAAACAATGATTTCATCATTTAAAAGGCCACTTGTATTGACATTTCGGCAACACGTGTCAACACCAAACATTTCGGACTGTTTGACAGTCGTTATCACTGATAATAGAAAATTTTAATGCAAGCGTGCAAATTTTGCTGTAGGTAAAATTGATGCCCTAACTGATTATAAGGGCTCACGTGTATCAAACAACGTGCAACAAAGCTAGTAATTTTATTAATACGATTTTCAACACAATAACTCTAAAAAATATTAAAAGTTCATACACATAATAGTTATTAACAAAAATGCCTTGCGGTTTTATTCCGTACACCTAAGCCGACGGGGCAGCATTTTAAGGGGGCACTTTTCTTCGCACAAGTGCGAAAAATTCTTCATTGCGAGCCTTAAAGTGATGGGTAGAGGCCAGTTTTCGAGTAGGTATATTTATTTGGGACTCTTTATCAATTTTAGGTTTTAACCTAGACGAAGCCGGTATGCCTGGCTGAATACTCTGAGAAGAACCGCCACAACAAACTCAGACCACTTCGTCATCATTATTTTTTATTTTAAAAATAACTGCTACTACTATTTTTTGTATACATAAAGTTCAATACCTTATGAGAAAACAAATAAAAGTGACTGGCATTACTTACATTTTCGTCAACACACTTTGTTTGTAAACACACGATAAATAAATTATCAACAAAATACTGCGTAATTTTACAATCTCAACAAAACGTGCTGTACGGAGCGCGAAAAAAGTGTCTCTGAGCATAGCATAACAAGCCAGGGCAGGCCGATTTAGCATGTACCTACTCAATGTTATCATTGTATACGTCTGTAGGTATCTTCTTAAGTACATAATGTGTTGTTGTTGAGTAAGATAGTGACCACAGTCTATCGGTTTATTATGACTAATTTTACCACTTGGACGGTGCATGATAATTAAGTAGCAGTGCAGTAATAGGTAGCAGATGTGGAATTATCCGAAAGAGTTACTGGTACTGGAACGCAAAGGACATTAGGAGGAACACGGGTGGATTTTAGTCAGAAAGAGTCTGACACTCCCGCACGCTCCGCCCAGAGTCAATTGATGTTTTCACATCAAAAAAAAGTGAGTTAGTAAACGGTCAAAAGTGGCTCCAAATGGTTCCAGTAACATAACAGACGGCTGCTGCATCGTCAGTTTCTTTTGGCTTAAACTTGGCCTGTCACGCCGCCGAGTGATTTAAAGTTTGTAGTTAATCAAACATAAAAGTTCAATAAAATTGCTTAACCTTTATAGTACGTCTCATATAAATATTCTTCGTTAGGTTTCTGCTGATCCTCACACATAGAGCCGAGTATAACTAGTTTTCTAAACAAAAAACTGGCCAAGTGCGAGTCGGACTCGCGTGCAAAGGGTTCCGAAGCAATTTTTTTTTTAACAAGTTATTTTAACACTACGGACTGTTCCTGTTTCCTGTAATCTTTTTCCTATAATCTTTAGGTATAGTATAATTATCTGCATTTTTTTTTCAAAAATTTAGGCTCAGTAGTTTTGGAGATAAGGGGAAAGGAATGTTCATTCTTGGTCTAATTTCTTGAATAACTTCAAAACTATTTATATTAAAATTATGAAAAAAATAAAATATAATTAAAACTCTTTCATTTGATATCACACGACACAGTTTGAAAAACTTTTTTTATATTTTCTATTTTGACTCCCAAAAGTGATATATACTAATAAAATATTTATTTATGTAACGACCCCGTGTTTGGGTCACAGAAATCCATAATATCATGTATACCAAATTTTAACAGAAGCGGTGCAGTAGATCCGGAGAAAACTGGCTGTGACAGACGGAGAGACAGACCGACAGACAGACAGACACCCGAGTAATCCTATAAGGGTTCCGTTTTTTTACGGATGTTCGGAACCCTAAAAAAACGACCAAGTGCGAATCGGATTCGCGCACGAAGTGTTCCGTACCATAAACCTTAATTTTTATTATAGCGGCAATAGAAATACATAACCTGTGAAAATATCCACTGTCTAACTATTACGATTCTTGAGATACAGCTCGCTGACAGACAGATGGACGGTCGGACAGTGGAGGCTCAGGAATAGGGTTCCGTTGGTTACCCTATGGGCACGGAACCCTATAAGCAGCAAGATACCTATACAAGTGGGCAGTCGAAGGTTACCATTGTAATATTCGCTTGTTTTTCAAAGTGACAAAATATTATCAAATAGTCAAAAATGCATATGGTTGATATTTGCCACCGTTTCAAGTGGTCATAGTCAATCCTAAACATTTTAGTAATTTTGACAACTGCTAGCACCGATTTAATGTTACTTTGTTTAGAGTTCTATAATTATGGCTTCAGTAGTTCGGAGAAAACAGGCTAAGAAACTTTATTATTTTCGGAAAACGTTCGTGCAAGTTCAGGGCTGTTTAGATAATAATGTCGACCGTAGTTATGGGGAACGTAATAATTTTATTTGAAAATAATCAACCCGTTTATTTGGGCCACTGTGTTTGTAAACATGAAAAGTGTCAAATCACAATTACTATTGTATCTTATATTCACATGACTTTTATCTCCTTTATCACAATAATAATTACGAAGTAAACAAAAACACACACAGCGTACCTATCTACTCTTATTTTTTATTTAGAAAACTAGTTATACTCGGCTCTGTGTGTGAGGATCAGCAAAAACCTAACGAAGAATATTTATATGAGACGTACTATAAAGGTTAAGCAATTTTATTGAATTTTTATGTTTGATTAACTACAAACATTAAATCACTCGGCGGCGTGACAAGCCAAGTTCAAGCCAAAAGGAACTGACGATGCAGCAGCCGTCTGTTATATTACCCGAACCATTTGAAGTCACTTTAAACCGTTTATTAACTCAAAATCTTTTAAATATAAACTCGTGAAATTTGGTTTATTTATTGATACTCCCCAGTACCCCAAAATAAATAAGCTGAAACCGTTGTTGAGATATTAACATCTATAAAAAAAAACATCATTTTTATCACTGAGCGCTGTAACTAGGATAGATCCAACTAACCCAACCAGCTGGGTCTTTACAAAGGAAAATTATTAGAAAATTGTGTATTTTTACGTTACGAAATATTTTCCAAGCAATTGATTTTTCTCTAGCGCCTTTCATAATTATTATAGCAAATTGTTTTTCTTTTACAAGAGAAGAGAATCCACGATGAAAGGTCACTTTTATAGTTTAGATTATTTATAAAATTTTGACAGCCAATAATAACACTGGCAGCACCGGTAGCGATGTCACATTGCGTTAAATTGATATTAAAGTTACTTTTTATCAGCAAACCGAAATTTTTGAACAGTAAGATATGTTGACCTTGCAATAAAAAAAAATCAACATAAAGAAGATAAGTTGATTAGCCAAATATAAGATAACATGCATGTGAAAACTACCATGTCGAATTTTGAGCCTTAATTTATCCCATATAAGGATTATCTATCAGAACTTGGCACTCACTTAGTTCTCAATTCTTTAATATTGTATTAATATTGAACTTGGCTCCCATTTTCACACTTACGTTTTTAATGGGATTTTTTTTGCCTGTGCACGTATATACGCAATCCAAAAAACAATTGGTTTGTTCGCAGTATGCTGAGTTCCATTATGGTCGGATTTTCAGACATTATTTTCGTCATTGTCATAAAATAAAAAATAAGAAAAAAATATTTGGGCTCGTCCGGGATTTGAACCCGGGACCTCTCGCACCCTAAGCGAAAATCATACCCCTAGACCAACGAGCCGCTGGGAGAGAGTAGCGAATTAATACTCCTATCTTCAACTGTGTTAGCTTTTTAAATTGCTCATTGACAAACTTTTCTGTGCACCATAAATTAGAGGGAGAGTACAGATGTCTATGCAAACCTTTATACTTATAAATATAGGGCCTTCATAGTCTAGCAGCTCTTGCGGGCGTTTTCCATTCGTCGTGGATTTTTTTTTGTCTTGCTTCGTATAGATTGAGACTACTTGGCCCAAGTAAAGGCAAGTACTCCAAGACTTTTTTTAAGCATGGGAAATCATCAAATGACTCCTTTCTCTCTGGACGGTGCGGTACAGACTAAACTCTACAATTATGATTTTGGTGTCAAATTTGTCATGACTT
This sequence comes from Lacanobia wlatinum, assembly GCA_947578705.1. Lineage (NCBI taxonomy): Eukaryota > Metazoa > Arthropoda > Insecta > Lepidoptera > Noctuidae > Lacanobia > Lacanobia wlatinum. Next base: position 29,212,284 of record OX388029.1, on the reverse strand, counting down.
ACATACCTACAAATTCTAATCTTGGCTTGCATCTAGGTTCTTAATTTTAACTACTTTTTTATTATTTGTTGTTATAGCGCCAACATTAATACACACTCGGTGATAATTTCAAACGTCTAGGTTCTTATTACGGTTTTTGAGATACAGCCCGCTGACAGACAGACGGACGGACGGACTGACGGATGGACGGATGGTCGGACGGACGGACAGCGGAGGCTTAGTAATAGGGTTCCGTTGGTTACCCGTTGGGTGCGGAACCCTAAAAACAGGCCAAGTTCATGTCAGACTCACGCGCAAAGGGTTTCGTCGGAATCCCTATAACATGTTTTTGTGTCAATTTTTAAATTACAGTTTTCTTATAGGTATTTTCGTTATTGATAAGTAAAGATCCATTTTCAACTTTCTTTAGTTCATACGTGTGTGTTTCTACTGAATCAGTACAGAACATTCGGATATATTTTTTTTTACTATTGATAGGCACGCATTTGACCACTATCTCACCTGTTGGTTAGCGATGATGTGGTCGAAGATGGAGCAGCCTTGCCTAGAAGTAACCTATTCACTCTTGAATTAAAGACTCCCAGGTTGTAGTTATCAGAAAACACAGACTGCGGCCGGTAATTCCACTCCTTAGCTGTACGCACTATGAATGTGTTCCCAAAACGTTTTGTGCATGTGGGTGGGATGTCCACCATGTACCGGTGGCGCATCGCCGTTCGTCTTGTGGTCCGATAATGGAACGGGCTTGGCGGCATTAAATTATGCAATTCCGCACATTCCCCAAAAAGCAACCGGTAAAAAACCGACAAGCTAGCAACTCGTCGTCGATGCTCAAGACTTTGGAGTGAAAAATTTGCTGTGATAATTTTTATATAAAGAACCCGCTATGATAGTCGAACAAACAGACACACGGAACCTAAAAAATACAGACGAAACCCGGATCACAACAAATATTACAGATGTTACAAGTTCCGTGAGCATTCATGTTTGAAAGTCATTGTTTAAGTAGACATGTAATATATTGATTGATGGATTAAGCGAATTTATTGATAAAACAATATTATCAAACCTATCACTATGTTTTCAAGTGCCTGATTATGATTTACGTATTAAATAATATTAGGTAGATATTGGCACACTTAACATTGATAAGAATTTCGTCAGCCTAATTAGAACAATAACTTTATATGCTTTATCAAGGCTTGATCTAAGTGCTGAATCATTTGCGGAACTGCACCACATTTGCACTCATAAGGCTATAGTCATAGTGACTTTCCATTAAAATTATTGTAGGTATCCATTGTCGACTTTAACTTTGACATCGGAAAGTCAAAAAGTAAGGAATAGACCACGTCATGATATTTTGATAGCGCTCAGTAATCCAATTTTGAAATTTGCACAATCGTTATCGCCACGCTGTACGCTGTTGCTATCTTCGAATCCATAAGACAAAACCTCGGAGTAATGAGGTGAACATACATAAAAAAAATACCAGCCGAACTCAGAACCTCCTCCTTTTTTGGAAGTTGGTTAAAAAGTGAATAGGTTACTTATAGGTTAACGTGCTCCAAAGTCTTGAGCATCGACGACGAGTTGCCTGTCAGTTTCCTACCGGTTGCATTTTGGGGAATGTGCGACGGAATAGCATAATTTAATTCCGCCAAGCCCGTTCCATCATTGGACCACAAGACGACCGGCGATGCGCCACCGGTACATGGTGGACAATTGGACATCCCACCCACACGCACAATACGTTTTGTGAACACATTCATAGTGCGTACAGCTAAGGAGTGGAATTCCTTGGCAGAGTCTTGGCAGAGTTCCTGATAGCTACAACCTGGGAGTCTTTAAGTGAAGAGTGAATAGGTTACTTATAGGTGAACGTGCTCCAACATCTACCACATCATCATTTACCATCAGGTGAGGTGTGGTTTAATGCGAGCCTGATAACAAAACAAAAATGTTTCCTTAACGCTGACTATCACTTTTGAATTTTGAAACGACTTCGAAAACAGAGAACGATAAATTTATTCTTTTAAAAGTAAAAACGGAACCCTTATCGGATCACTTTGTTGTCCGTCTGTCCGTCTGTCTGTCAATACCCTTTATCTCTGGAATGCGTGGAGGTATCGAGTTGAAATTAAAACCATATAAAATCATATACTCAGATCTACAGTCCCTTGAAGCTGTCAAAAAATCATACTTTTAAGTTAACGTAAAAAAAAAAGATACGGCCATTTATGCCGCGATAACGTATATTTCGACACTCTCAAGGGAATCAAAACGTATAGGGTATATCTCGTTGACCTAGAACTATGAAATTTGGCAAGTAATATTGTTTTATACTACAAGTATAGAGAAAAGTCTGAAAATTATACATTTGTTATTAAATCATAAAAAATAGTCCTTATTTTAAGTAATATGTTCCTACGAATTTGTATAGAACCCTCGGTGGGCGAGTCCGACTCACACTTGTCCGGTTTTTATTTGGATGTTGGTTGTTTCTTTTTTATAAAAGAGTTTTAATTTCGCTAAACCGTTTGTAGTTTTTTTTTAGATGCTGGTTATTTTTTAACCGACTTCAAAAAGAAGGAGGTTTTTCAATTCGACCGCGTATATATATATTATGTGTGATCGCTAATAACTTCGTCGTTTATAAACTGATTTCAATGAATGTTTTTGTAAGGTTTTTATTTCGTTAAACCATTTGTAGCGGAAAGGGTCGATATGTCGGTTTTGAAAAAGGCATTGATACTGCATGTGGATAGTAACAGTAGTACTTATATTATTGACGTAAGTAAAACAAAGTACCGAGCGATGCTAATTATCGTACTCATTAAAAACCTATAAATCGTGTTTTGCAGATAAATAATACATACATAGGGCCTAGCAAGAATATTTTGACGCATAGTAACGTTAACGTAAGTGAATTTTGAATGTGAAAAACTACAACCCCTTAGTTTTTAGTTTAATTTTATGGGACATACACAATTTGTATCATTCAAAAATATGAATATAGTATCTGATTAAAATAAATTACACTACAACTATTCAATCAGCTCGCTTGTGGAATGCATAACCCATAGATGTGAGGCGCGCTCAAACGCACCAACGTTTAAAAAATTGGTGAAGGAACATTACTTCCCACTATAACTTTTTGTCTCCTTTCCCTGTTAGGTATATATTTGATATTTATTAGTATATTATTACGTATTTCTCTCTATTAATATTATTTATGATGTTTGTACACTGACCGCCCTAAATCTAAGTTCTTTAGTTCAGTCCATCCAAATGTTGTCTGTACGAGATTGCCCTGTGCATAAGACCGCCCATTGTACACTGGTTTTTTGAGCATTTTTCCTGTGCTTGTTATGAGGTGTACAATTAAGTATTAATAAAAAAATATTATGTGCGAAACGAGTATTGTAGCTATCGTGAAATTTTACGTTATGTTTCTATACGTCCAAAATATTCGTGCTAGACTCATGTCATTAAATCCAGGGGTCTATTATTTAAAACAATAGGAAATAATCCATTTTTCGTTTTAATAAATTGCATTTGTCGCGAAAAATTGTGGATTTGTAAGATTTCGATAAATATTGGCTCATCGCCAGTTGTAGTAAGCCCTAAGCGTGACTTGAATATAAATTGAAGAATTTAAGGGATTTATATTCTTTATTCTGGGTGCCCGACTCTGATGCTTCTTTACATCATGGCGTTCTTTGTCTGAATAAAAAACGTAATTTATTTAACAAAACGAAACTGAACTCGTTGGTCGCAAGTGCCTCCCGCTCTGGCTGAAGCAGAAGGAAGTGTCAGACTCTTACTGACTAAAACCCATTCGTGTTCCTCCTATTACCCTTTGCGTTCCAGGGCCGCAGGTGACTCTTTCGAACGAATTCCGCAACCCTTGTCGCGAGTTTTACTGTTGAACATCAGGTCTTGGATTCGAGTCCCCCGTTGGACAAATTTTTGTTGGATTTTTCCAGTGTCTGGATTATTAGTTGGTATATCCTACTAGCTGGTACGGTACGGTAGACGGTAAGTACGACCTCTTTACTTGACACTTTAAAATAACTGGCGCAAAATGGGCTAGGTGTGTACCTACGCGTCGAACGCGCGGAAGAGGTGTCTCTTCGTCCCACGTGTGATGTTATGTTATGTTAATAAACTAAACATGATGTATTGATGTACGTACTGTTCCACTTCTTCTTCTTGTTCCACTTGAGGTTAAAATATCGTTAAATAGGTAAAATTATATTTGATTAGCTTTCGCCCACGACTTTGTACGCACATACCCAGTTTTCAGTTTTTAGGAAATCCGAGAAATCCTCTCTTAGTGCTCCTCTACACTCCCCAAGGAACATGCCAAACAGTTTCATACGACCAGTAGTTTCAGCTGTTCGTAGTGTCTGTCACTTATTAGTAGGTAACGAAAGAATTTTATATATTAAGATTGTATTCTCTTATAACTTAACAACATATTTTTGTTATTTCCCACACAGTAAAACATACTTATCTGTTGACAACCTAATAAACACAAATACTTGTCATCTTCATCATCATTAGTTTGCATATTTATTGTACCTAGCCGAAGATCTGTTACGACTAAGCTTCTGCGCAATTAGGCTTATAGTCCGCTAAGATAAAGACACACACAAACTTCCAGCCTTCCCAAAGCCTGTGGGTTCGTAAGTAGGTAGATGTACCGCCAATTTAGTGAAGTGGGGATCTCGACGCAATGGTTGAGAAAGGGGATGCGGAGGACACCAGAGGTGGTGGCGCATATTGTTCCACACGCGCCCCTCTTAGCCGTACACCTCATTCTCCCATCTTGACCAGACGGAACCCGGAGAGGCAGGCACCAGTCGGGGGCTGCGTTGAAGATTGCTTAAATGCTCCCTTAGCCCCAAGTGCAAGTGTGCGAGGGGAACACGAGGTGGTTTTGGTCATTAGGAGTCTGACAGATCCCTCTGTTCGCCCCAAGGTGGAGGACATCTACAAAGGATTTCCACCCAGTTACAAAAAAAAGGGGATGTGGAGGGCAAATAAAGACTAAGCACCACTAAGATGGAAAACGTCATGATTTGAGAGCGTCAAAAGACGAGAAACACCCGTCAACTTCAGGGCCTTCGTGGTGCGGATTTGTAAGCGCCACTCGCCATGGAAGAGGGCTTTGAGCCGCAGGGCGTGCGGTTTGTCGCTTTTTCGGACAAGTTTCACAAGACTGCACGAAAACAATAAAATTATTGCAAAACGAAGCTTCTAATCTTTATGGTGGCTCTAAAGTTCACATATGGCTGCGTAGCATCCGAACCCTCGCCCATGCTGGCCATATGAATTTGCTTCTATGCAACAACTCAAGGTGGACCGATGACCTGGTGAGGATTACGGGTAGCCGATGGATGCGAGACGCACAGGACCGATTGTTGTGGCGACACTTGGAGAGGCCTTTGTCTAGCGGTGGACGTCTTTCGGCTGATATGATAATGATGATGACGACAGCAACTCGACTCGTGATCCGAGTCACCATAATTTTAAATAAACCTGAACTACCATGGCATGTCTTAATTTTTTTAGGGTTCCGAACAAACAACGGAACTCTTATAGGATCACTCTCGTGTCTATCTGTCCGTCTGTCACAGCCAGTTTTCTCCGGATCTACTGGGCCGATTCTGTTGAAATTTTGTACACATGGATTTTTGTGACCCAAATACGGACGCGTTATGTAAATCATTAAATTTTGAGTACGGGGGTCACTTTACTGTGAGGATTTTAATTACATTTTTTTCATAATTTTAAAATAAATGGTTTTGAAATTAGACGAAAAATGACAATGACTTATAGATTACAGGAAATCCTATAAGAAGTCTATAGTGTTAAAATAACATGCTAAAAAAATTCGTTCGGAACCCTTTGTTTTATTTAAACACTAGTTTTGTATAATGTTTACCTGTCTCAGCCTCTATCGTATGAATAGTGCATTATTAATTTCTTCTTTTTCTTTGTAAGCCAAGGCATCGTTGACTAGGTATGCATTTTTCATCACCTTGAACTGGATTAATCAGAGACATCACGCTGGGAATGGATGCAGCATCTCAACAACAATGTTGTTATCCGACCAATGGGAGGCTAACTAGAACATCTGTCTCGCTGCGCTAAATTTCTCTGCATATAGGGTCGACTATATTCTATATTAGCCATGATGCACTGCAACGTGCTTGTTTAGAAACAAAAATTTGTAAAATAAAACTCACAGACAAACTATTTTCATAATTTGCCTGATTGCCCCCGAGTTGTGAATTCAGAAGTTGAGTATTGGCCTGAAAACCTGCGGTCCTCAAACTTGATGATTAAAGTAAGGTGTTGGATTAAGAAGTGTTAACACTTCTTAATCCAACACAACCTAATTTTTGACTAGTAGAGAATGCCTTGTTGCATTAAATCCGCCCATGTACCACTACTGTGCATACATTAAAATTAATAAATTCTCATTTCAGCAACCGGTCCTAAGTAAAGGTCTTGCAAGTTCCCGGGTTTGATACTCGGGTGGGCCAAAGTGTTGTCTGGAATTGAGTAGTAAGGCGGTCTGTGGATTTGATTCCGCGTGATGGTAATAGACTTAAATATAACTGTAGAAATATAGGTTTATTGTTATGCATTCTCTTGCTAACCCTTTTATTTGGGGAAAGCAGGCGTCGTATTGTTTTGTTCCTGAACATACATACTTAGAATTAGCGACGTGTCATCCTACTCTCCTATCGCTGGTTCGCTGGAAGAAATTCTCTTCTATTTTGTCTGTGTTTATCATTTATTGTAAAGTCAAAGTCAAAGATTTATTTGCAAATAAATATGTTTACAAAAGTTCTTGCAATAGTGGTATAGTAGCTTAACATATTCAATCATAACATAATGACATGCAAATTTGTAGACCTCCGACAGGCAGTTGTTGTGTCTGGCGGGCTACTGCCCGATAGTTAATATTCGGGCTGATGTATGTGTTCAAATCGCACAGTAAACTCTGCTTGCACGATGCAGGATTTTAGTTCGCTGCTAGTTGGATAGATGGCGTCGCGGTTCTTTTTTTTTGCTCCTATGTAGATTTGCTTCGTTGGTTTTTCTTGTGGTGGCATTGATGCTACTACAGACCTCATAATATTCGCAGGTTACTCATTTACAAAAGCATAAAAAATTGACGATTATTTATAATTTCTCTACAACTGGACTACAGTTATCAGCAGAACGTGTATATTTAAACATATTTACGACTTTTAGCACAGTTAACAGGCTGGTTGGTTAGTCACGCCACAGCGGTGCGGGTGCCAGCTGCTTTAAGCTTTACGCCAGTTTACTTTGCAAATATTCACAGGTATGTCGTATGAAATAAGTTGTGTAATACCACGGTTTAATAAGAATTTGCTACTTTAGTCTTTTCTTTTCGAGTCAAAGGTTAACTCTCGAGTTGAAGGTTAACTCTCTACATTGTTTTGGTTGACCCATTAAATATGTAGTTAAGTGTAGCATTGGTAGGCGCAGCAATATCTTTGAATCGTCGATCCCATAATCCTATAAGACCAGGGTCTATAATCAGCACGTCCTACCTGTAATGACTTACGGAGCCGAAACGGGGACACTTACCATAGGCCTGGTCCACAAATTCAAGTTTGCTCAGCGTGCAATGGTGACAGCAATGTTCGGGGTTTTTAGTGGGTGGATAGAATTCGTAACGAAGTCCATCGCCAGAGAACTAAAGTCACCGCCATTGCGCATAGAATTAATTTGCTGTATGGTAGTGGGCCGATCATGTTTGTAGACGGACAGATGGTCGATGGAGCAGACATGTGTTAGAGTGGAGACCGCGTATGGGCAAACTTATGTAGTGTGGGACGCCCTGCGGCATGGTGGATGTTCAGCAATGAACGGCAATTGGCTGATACGATGATAGGCGCAGTAGGCGGCTGCGTTAATTGTAGGATCGATAGCAGTCATTGAGACTCAACTCAACTTAACTAAGCAATTATTTAAATTATTAAAACATTTATTACAGGCACTTTTGGACTGTCAAGGTCTGTCAGTCATAGAGATGCAGCTATTTGATTTGTTTTAGTCCTCAAAGTACAAGTGTATCGGCGCTTGGGGTACTCCAACGTTTGGCTTATGTTCTGAACAATGGGATATAAAATCCCAATCCACCAAGTGAATGTTAGTAATAAGGAACTGAGCATGACGACTCATTTTACTTATTTAATAACTGTTTGCAATAACATCTCTCTGCACTATTTATGGTTCAGAGGCCCCTGCATACAATCTTGTCTGTTGTATTGAGTTCAAATTTGTTTTGTTATTGAGTTTTATATTATTTTATTATTACTTTTACTAAGTGTTTATGTGTTAATTTGTTATAGAGTTTTATATTATTTTATTATTACTTTTACTAAGTGTTTATGTGTTAAAAGTGATAAGATAAGAAAAAGTTTATAAACTTCTTAAGAAAGACGAAGTCAATCTTATTATCTCAGAGTCAAACTTATTTTATCTCGTGGCTATGAAGAGAAGATTGGCCTGTGCGGCTGTTAACATGGGTCATTTTATTATTTTGTCCAACAGCGGTTTTCATGACCACATTAAACTGTCTGACTGAGTTTTCGGAATAAAAAGGCTTTGGCATTCAGAAAAAATGTTGCTTTTTATCAGTGAAAGAATGTTCGCAACAGGTTCCGTACTTCCGCAGATAATATTTTACAAACTAAAAAGTCTAAGTAGCCTGAAATATCCGGAATGGATCGCACAGAACGTGCTGAATGCAATGAATGAAGAAAGAAAGAGAGGAGGCCTGCGGTCCAGCAGTGTGCGATTCCAGACTGGCATAATGGTGACGTGTAGTAATCCCACAACCTTAATCATGCAATGTTTGCGGGATCTTGCACGCTGTCACGCCTAACATATCGTTGTTAATGTTCTAGACATGATCCTGACATACACTTGGCTAACGGTAGCCATCACGGCGCTAGTGTTGTACTTCCTCCAAAAGTACTCGAAGCTGTCTCGAGCTGGGGTCAACCATCTACCCGTAGTACCACCTTTAGGAAACCTCTTCTGGGTGTTCCTGCAGAAAGAGCACATGATTGATCTCTTGATGAGGATTATGACCACGTTTCCTAATGATAGGTAAGATGCTAACTATTTAGTCTGATTTTATGGGAGCGAAGGTTCTGGAAGACGCAGTGGTGGAAGGCCTTTCACAAGGTGGACCATACCATGAATACGTTGGTTGAGAGACGGACAGGGACAGTCGATATTGGCGATGCTTAGGGGACACCTATATCTAGAAGTAGATGGATGTTTTTTGGTTAAAGTGGTGGCTTGGTTTCTAGGAATGACTAGTGTTCTTAGGAATGGGAAATTGCTTGGATGTGCATAAACGTCAATAAAAAACATTCTGTTAACAAAAGCACAAAGCAAGCTGAAATGACATTGGGTCGGCTATGTTAGGCGCAGAACACCGTGTGGTTTCAGTCAGTAGGGATCTGAAAGACCCATGGCAAATGAGGATAGACGTGTTCTTGAGGCTTATTTTGTAGGATATCCTTGGGCTGGGTAGATGACGTAGCAGCTTGATTAAAGTTGCCGAGGATAAGGTGCGATTTTAGAAGCTTATGTCCAATTGTCCAGTAAGTCTACATTAGCCAATGATGATGATAATTTCAGGATAGTGGGACACTACGACTTTGTGAATCCGGTGTATCTTGTTCGCGATGTGGAAGCAATGAAGCGGATTACCATTAAGGACTTCGAACACTTTGTGGACAGGCGAGAGTTTACCAGTACCAGCGACCCCATGTTCGGAAGAGGATTGCTGCTCTTGCAAGGTACATATCTATATTCTCTCACTAATTCTTCAATAAGACTGATATGGAAACAAACATTCGGTTACGGCAAATGCACCAGAGTTTGATAGATGTCATAAGATAAATCTATGTAAATAATATTTCTAATTGACGAGAGTATACATACGAATCAATTGGTAGGAGTGACTGGCATACACAATAAATGGGATGGAAAAAAATTGTCTTTAGTAATTCAGTTTGGCGGTCCTTCGGGCTATAACGTTAACCTTGATTCTCTTGCGGATATCATTATTCCTGATTCGATCACGCAAGGAAACTCGAAACATGGGCAATTTTTCGAATTCTCCATTGCCCTTTCGGTGACTTTAAGCCTTTTGATGAGGCCCATTGTCACACAGCATCCTGAGAGCTATAGCGGGCAGGTGGGACAGCCCCATACTGGGTCATTGGATTGGCCTACATGTGACTGTGGTGTAGGTAAGTAACTTTGTTAAAATTACATAGAATGTAAGTACTAACACTAGTTTCTAAGTTTTTGAATACCAACCAAAAAATGGACTCTGTCTGAAATATAAGTTTTTTTTTTTACTGTAGTCGCTCAAGGGTATACCAAGATCAGGAAAATCCCGGAAGTACAGTCAATGTACATTTGTACTTATTTGAAGGAGGGAAAAAAATATTATGTTGAAGAAAGCTAAGAAACAAACAAATATCCTTAGTTTGAACATACAATGTAATAGGTAGAAAGAACCAGAATATAGCAACAATAAGTACATTATTTACGAGTGGCCGCATCGTGAATTCGTAATAAAAAATAAACATCAATTGCCGACTATATCGTGTATTAAAATACAAAGCTAAGATAATACGACAAACAATGCGTGATTGCTCCAGATATATTTATTTGTTTAACAAATAGTATCTAAGTGACTGCATGTTTCGTGTTATTGACATAAAACTGATAAAAATGATTAATAAAACTTGCGATACAATGAGTGTGAGAGTGGGGTGATGAAAATTTTTTGCTAAGTGACTTTGCAAAGTCTTTGCTTTGACAACTCATCAAAATACTGCATGCCAAATTCATGGTATAAATTTATGTACTGTAGTGGTATCTATACAACCACATAAGAAGTACTTACAAAAACTGGCCAAGTGCGAGTCGGACTCGCGTGCAAAGGGTTCCGAACGAATTTTTTTTTTAAATGTTATTTTAACACTATCGACTTATAATAGGTTTTCTTGTAATCTTTAGGTAAAGATCTATTATCTCCATTTTTTTCAAAATTTTAGGCTTAGTAGTTTTGGAGATAAGGGGGGGGAATGGTAATTTTTTGTCTAATTTCTTGAATAACTTCTAAATCATTTATTTTAAAATTATGAAAAAAATATAATTAAAATTCTCACAGTAAGCCCTTTTATTTGATATGTCACACGATATTGTTCAAAAATCTTTTTATTTTATTTTATAGTTTGACCCCCAAAAGTGACCTCCGTACTAAAAATTTTATAATTTACGTAACGCGTCCGTGTTTGGGTCATAGAAGTCCATATGTGTACCAAATTTCAACAGAATCGGTCCAGTGGATCCGGAGAAAACTGGCTGTGACAGACGGACAGACAGACACCCGAGTGATCCTATAAGGGTTCCTTTTTTTCGGAACCCTAAAGATGGACCTAACGTTACACAAATCCCAAATCGCACTGTCAAAGTTCTCCACCGATTTGAACATATGCAACTGCCCGACAACACCCATCCGTACCGTAACCTCAGTCCGGTAGCAGAATAATCCCTTTCCAAAAGAGTTCGCAGGATTTTACACCCTATGCCGCATACCTTTATGCCAACTACCCATGAAGACAAGCTAGTCGAAAATATCGTAATAGTTTATTCTACGTCTTGATTGGAAAATATAAAATAAAACATTTGTTTCAGGTGACGAATGGAAGGCAATGAGATCTACAATGAGTCCAGCATTCACCAGCTCCAAGATTCGCCTGATGGTGCCGTTCATGGAGGAGGTCGGCAAAGAGATGATCAAAGTGCTTAAGGAGACGATCAAGGATTCTGGAAGTAAATATTGTTATAAAAATATTCAGAGACGCATTAGTTAGATTGAAATTGGAAGGTTAGATTACTACACTATCCATCATCTGGGAAAATGTGTTTCCCAGATGATGTATAGTGGCAACGACCATTTTAGGAGCATATCAAGTGGAGCGGATAACATTGTTCTTAAGTTAAATTTATTTCGTTCGCACAACAGATGGATGGATTGTGTGAAGAGCGATATGAAAGAAAAGGGAGTTAGTGATAGAGTGACATCTGATAGAACAGAATGGAAGAAAAAAACGTGTTGTGCCGACCCCAAGTAAAATGGGATAAGGGCAAGAAGATGATGATGGTTCGCCCAACAGTATAGTGTATTTTGCTAGTAAAAATACTTAATGAGTACTGTTAGTAGTACACAAGACAAGGATAAAATCAAGCCATGAAGTAGGTGTCTGAGGCAGGATATGCAGATAACGATAAAGCAAGGAATAGGCTATAGTGCCTCAGAATAGGGAAGTAAAGACTCTGAAGAAATGCAAGTGTCCAAGTGAACAACATGTTAATTAAATGATAAATTCAAACCAACAGACCCGTATATCGACGTGGATGCAAAGGATATAATGACAAGGTACGCCAATGACGTCATCGCCTCTTGTGCCTTTGGCCTGAAGGTCAGCTCACAGAAAGTAGACCATGAGTTCTATGCGAACAGCAAAGCAATCACGAAGCTTACGTTAAGGCGAGTCCTGAAGATATTCTTCTGTAAATGTTTTTCCAGCGTTGCTCAGGTTAGAACATTTTTTACTAAAAAGTAATCAGTATTTTATTTAATCATCATCTGCACAGTCTTCTCTTCACGCGTGGTACTGATACCGGTGTTTATTTTAAACTAGCTTCTATCCGCCACTTAGTCTGCGTGGGCATCAGGATTGGATCCAGAAAGAAATGACAAATGTGTATCAATTCAAACTCAGATCGCAATCCCTAGAATAGAAACTCGTAGTTAAGATCAATTGGCATAGGACGAATATCTATTTTACTAAGTCACAGACAATAGCTGCTCCGATGTCATAAAAACTTGCATAATTATTAAACGTTTTTTTTTTGTGTGCAGAAGATAAAAATTTCACTGGTGCCGCAAGAGGCAACGGATTACTTTACAAATGTGGTACTCGGTACCATGAAGGACAGAGAAAAAAACAACATCGTGAGGCATGACCTGATTCACATCCTGGCACAAGTGAAGAGAGGTGAGCATCAGATCTTACTTTTGTGTCTTGTATTCTAAACTATTTTACTTGAGAGTATGATTTCACGTAACAAGCTTAACTAGCAATCGGTCTTCTGAATCTTATTTTCAGTCGTTATATCAGCACATTAAAAATTTTGTTTGTTTTTTAAACTTGAACAAGCATTGGTATCGAATGATTTTTTGAAAACCATACATGAAGAGGATATTATTACTCGTGTTAAGGAATATGAAATTAATAATATTGAACAAACAGGTCAACTTAACTACGAGAAAGATAGTGCAGACAGCGATGCTGGTTTTGCAACATCTGAAGAAACACACGTTGGCAAGAAACAACATAATTATGGTTAGTATACCATGGTTGCTTACGAAGTGATTCCATTCCTTGAGTCTGTTTATGATAGTCTGGATGGGCAAATGATGCACTAAAACAGACTTGCACATTCACATAAAGCGCCTTTTCCCGTGGCTGAAGGCTTCAAAACTCCATCTGCTTTGATCCTTACATACTCCTTTTGATTCGATTAAAATTTTATCTAATTTAATTAGCTCGTCATAATATCCCTCTACTAGGCAAATATCTTGCTCAGTATTATAATTTTAATGAAATTATATCATCATCACCTGAATATCCTTTTCCCAATTATTTAGGGGTTGGCTACCAGTATTTAAAAAGCGTTGTGTGGATCGGCTGCCTACCAGACCTCCACAACCCATTAAATAGGGATTTTCTGGCTTCTGACAATCCGTAATAACGGCCAAAGATCTACAAATTACAGCCGCGACCAACGGTTAAACGTGCTTTCCAAGGCACAGAAGAGTCGGTATCTTAAGATGGTCATCCATCCACAGAATGACCTCGGCCAGCATTGCTTAACCTTGTAGATCGATCGGAGCGGCTGTTATTATTTAGCCACGAGCTCCTCCAGAAATTGTCTGTCAATTATATGAGCTGGAATAATTTACCAATTTATTCCTGATCTCCATGTAGTGCTAATCTGACCAGTCGAAAACTCTTTTCCAGAGTGGTCAGATACGGATCTAGTAGCCCAAGCAGCGTTATTCCTGTTCGCTGGCTTCGACACAGTTTCCACGACGATGTCTTTCCTATTGTACGAGCTGGCTGTGAACCCTGACGTGCAGGATCGACTGGCGCAAGAGATCAGGGAACATGACGTTAAGAACGGTGGCAAGATCGACTACAATACTATACAGGAAATGATTTACTTGGATATGGTGGTTTCTGGTAAGAATGTGATGGCAAAAAATGGTGCTTGGATTATTTACAAATATCTGAAAAAAAAAGGTACATTTTATTGCTGAGTTACAAGATATCGAACCAGTAGCACTATGCATGCACTAAAGAATAGATAAAAACCTTCAGAAATCTGAGGATAATGATTTAGCACAAGACTTAGCGTTTAACTTAGGCGGTACTCCTTAAATTGAAACAAACTTCGTGAAAGCAATTGACACAATACTTCAGCATATTTACATATTTACAACGTTATAGTCCAAGATCCCGGACGTTACTTACTTACTGAACTTTATTGGTCGATGGCTTACTACTACTTCTCTATGCCACACATTTTATTACTCAGAAAACTAGTTATTTCTGCAGACTTAATCTACTACAATGTTTTTGTTGATATCGTTTCAGAGGTACTGCGGTTGTGGCCTCCAGCTGTAGTTGTAGACAGACGATGTGTCAAAGATTACAATTTTGGTAGAGCCAACAGTCACGCTGCGAAGGATTTGATTGTGAGTAAAAAATATTACCTACACCTCAATCTCTTTCACGTACCGAAAGACGCAGCGTTGAATGCGAGACACGTAGGACCGATTGTTGTGGTGACACGCGCAGGGAGGCCTATGTCCAGCAGTGGACGTCATTCAACTGATATGATGATGATGATGATGATGATGGCACCTCAATTTAAATCAGCACCGTTTAAATTACCTTGTTAGGAATATACCTTACCGTTTGAGTCTTTCGAACAATTTCCTACATTACTCGAACGATAAATTAGAAATGCTCGATAGCTCAACCCATATGCGTGTTTTAACAGGAATTCTGTAATTTAAAGTTCTGGGCCGGGCGTCTGGTGGTTTTAAAATAAAATTAAATAAAAGTGATCAATATCCAAAGTGCAAACACGTTTGTAGACAAACAGACGTAAACTTTCTGCTACATATGATTGTAATAATATCTAAATTGTTTTTAAAGTATATTTTCATTTGTTTCAACAGATTCGCAAAGGCGATGCCGTAGTTATAGCACCCTGGTCGTTCCACAGAGATCCGAAGTTCTTCCCCGAACCTACTAAGTTTGATCCTGACCGTTTTTCTCCTGAAAACAAAGACAAAATCGTTCCCTTTACGTATATACCTTTCGGAGTAGGTCCTAGGAACTGTATTGGTAAGTCTTGGGCTATGGAATTGGATCCACATTCAGTAATCATCAGTAAATGTGTTCAATGAAGCAATCAATTTAAATTTTGTTTGATCAATAAGTTGGTTTTTTTTAAAGGCAGACTGAATTTTAAAACCTGTCTATATCACCAAGCAAAATTCGAGGTCCTCCAATTGTAATTTTTAAACAAATTGTTATTTTGCTGATCCTGCACTTTTATCTCATAGTATAGAAAACTTAAAAAAATACAACTTTTGTTTCAATCATCGTGTAAAACTTCGACATGGGCTAGGAGATCTTGGTGTTTATAAATCGATTTGGGTGTGATTTGTGTGAACATGTTCCAGGTTCTCGTTTCTCGTTGTGTGAAATAAAGGTGATGGCATACCTGCTCTTCCGAGAAATGGAGGTATACCCATATGAGAAGACATGCTTCCCTCCCGAGCTGACAAAGGATGGGTTCAGTCTGGCGCTAAGGGGAGGTTCCTGGGTTAGAATCAGAGGTCGTCCCCAAAAGTAGTTTTTGAAACACTGTGTATTTTGTCGTACTTATTCTAAGTTAAGAAGTACCTACGCAGTTGTTGATATGGTACCTTTTTAATAAAAGTGTGTCTTGTCTTGTTATTCTTTTTTTTTAGAGATCGGTTGCTGATCAAGTTTATAATTATCTCAATTAAGTTTTAATGTGACGCATACTTCATCAGCCTATAGCAATCCACTGCTGAACATGGGTCCCTAATACGCGCTATTTAACTCGATTTTCGGCAACTGTCATCCATCTGCTACCAGCCTCCCTGCGGAGATCGTTGCTCCACCTGGACTGAGGGCTCGGGGGACGCGTATAATTAAGTGTGTTAAATTAAGAGATGTTTTAAGTGTCAAAATAAACCTAATTTACAATAAACTATTTTTATTTTATTTCAAAAATGTTTGGCCACTACTATGAACAATGAAAACCAGAGGACAACCTATCCAGAACAATCCAATAAGCTGGCAGTTTGCTGACCGTTAGGCTGCATTTGTACCAGAGGTATGCGAGGATGCGTAGCCTTATGATAGTTGTTCTATACATGCTCTATTATTCCCGGTTTGTACAAGGTCGTCACCGTCACGTATTGTTTTCACGAACTTAGCCTGAACAAACCCTATGTCGATTCTTCCAACAATTTTCATGATTATATTACTCGTTTTTTTATTGTTATTAGTCTCAAGCTCTGTTTCACTACCCACATTTAAGTCCCTGTTACTTGGCACATGAAGAATACAAATTCCTTCCCATTTTCGAATTTATTCAGCCAGTATCTTCTGGCTATACGTATAACGAGAAATAGTCTCTCATGGTAAATCGTCAATGAAGTTCTAACAGCGCGTAAGTCAAAAAAGTCTACTTTACAGGAGAGTAACAAAACTATTAAATATTCGTTAGCAACCCTTGATGTATACATATTTGGAAAAAGGATTTAAAATCAGTCGGGTCAGCTATCTCCATTCTGATTGATAGAATGAAAGCACGTGAACTATCTTCATCGAAAGGCATTCTTTTAAAACCCGCCAAAAATGACTTACGCACTGTTAGAACTTCACTGACGAAATGCAACTATTGAACACGGAATACCTGTGTTTGCAGGTAATTTTAATCCGACTTCAAAAACAGGAGGAGGTTCTCAAGCTGACTGAATCCTTTTTTTATGTTGGCAAAAGCAAGTATCGTTGAAAATGGAATTATAATTTGAGACTCCTAATTTGAGAGACCAGGTTGGCTCGTTGGTCTAGGGGTATGATTTAGGGGTGAGGCGTATTTACCGTTACAGATAGAAACAACAGATATCTAAAAATAACAAATAACAATTTTTCCTAGCATCTTATTTTATCTGTTACTTTAATAACAGACCCTCAGACACTGTTACCACGGCTGTCACTGTTATTTCATGGTATCAGTCTTCACGCATACACTGTTACTGTTATTTCATTGTATCAGTCCTCACCATCGGCTGTTACACATTACACATACACACTCACACAAAAGAATAAATATCGCAAGGTTATCAATTCCTCTCTTTTCCTCATTACAGAATGACCCATGTTAAAAGAGAAACACCTATTATTTATTTCGAAATATGTTTACATCTCACTCTTACTAAAGAGGTTAAACTACGCTAAAAAGAGAAGCACTTAGTATTTATTAACCTTAAAATATAGTTGGTGGTCTCACAAGAACAAACAGTTTCGAATAACTGACTCCTATATTACCTCGTGTTACCTGTTTACACGGCCTGTTACTGAACAGTGACCATTGTAAAAAAAGACTTACAGTTTATTTATTTTTCTTTATAGCAATTTATGATTCAATAAAAAAGTAGGGTCCATATAATTGTTTTGAGAAACATTAAGGAACGCAATAAAGAATTGAAAATTGAATTGAAATAGCTCTAAGTTAAATAGTGATCGTATTTGAATGCGTGAAACCAAAGGTACTTGGTTTGACGGAATTAATTTCCAAGGATTCACGGTTTTTTTTTACCAACCATTTATGTAAATCAATTTCATTAATGTAATTTGCCTGGTTTGATGGTTATTTG
Organism: Lacanobia wlatinum; assembly: GCA_947578705.1. Lineage (NCBI taxonomy): Eukaryota > Metazoa > Arthropoda > Insecta > Lepidoptera > Noctuidae > Lacanobia > Lacanobia wlatinum. The sequence continues at coordinate 29,194,139 of OX388029.1, read as the reverse complement.
TTGATATATAAAAGTACTAATTAATCAAATAAAAAAAGGTTTGCTATGCACCCAAAAACAATTTGATTTGTGTTCTGTGGTCAGAACCCCTTTGTTGTCTTTGGTTTGACGTTTGACGGGATTGGTTACAAAATGTTCGATGCATGTTTGACTTTATGTGAGCAGAAATAAGAATGATAATCAATTGAAAGTTATATGACTGATTTGTTTGTTGAGATTTTGTAAATTTTGAACTTTTTGCTTGTGCTTTCTTTAGAACGAAAGTGGTGAATTGTTATTAATTATATTGGTATATTCAATTTTCGGAAACATTTATCAGTGTTTACGGTATACTAGTGTTTAGTGTTCATATTTGGTTTATGTATAAGTACTGTTTTTTAGTTTAGCCTAGCACTTCGCCCGCGACTTCGTCTGCGTAGACTTTAGAGGTGGCGCGCAAATTCTTTGTCCCATATTCTCATTCTCGGAAATTCATCGTTTTTCATAGTTTATGAGTCTTTATTTTCAGCTCCGGAACTACTTCGACATGTTTCTGATTTTAAAGATAGAAAAGAAAGAAAAAGAAACTTTAGCGCTCATAACTCCAGCACAAAAAAAAATCGGTATGTTTCGGTTCTCCTGGTATTTTTAAATGCTAACCACTCACAATTCCAGCTTCGGAAATACTTTGACATGTTTCTGGTATCCTGGTACTTGTGAATCTTTAACGCTCATAATTACAGCCCGGAAGTACCGGTATATGTTTCTGTTTTCCTTCTTCTATTTTGAATCCTAACCACTCAAAATTCCAGCGCCGGAAACATTAAAGCATTTTTCTGGTCTCCTGGTACTTTTGAATCTGTAGCGCTCATTATTCCAGCAACGAAAATACTTCCACATTTTTGTGTTGTTTTTGTAATTTTGAATCCTTACCGCTCATATATCTAGCGCAAAAATATTTTGACATGTTTTAGTCTTCCTGGTAATTGTGAAACTTTAGCATACACAAACCTAGCCCCGAAAATACTTCGACATGTTTCTGGTCTCTCTACTGGTACTTTTGAATTCTAACCGGTCACAATTCCAGCGCCGGAAATATCGATATGTTTATGGTCTCCTGGTACTTGTGAATCTTTAGAGCTCATAATTTCAGCCAAAGAAATACTTCAACATGTTTCTGGTCTCATGTCACATGTGAATCTATAGCGTTTACAATTCCAGCCCGAAAAAACTTCAACATACATATTTCTGTTCGACGGTTAAAAAAAAAATATTCTAGCCCAAAAATACTTTAACATCGTTCTGTTCACCTGGTACTTGTGAATCTTTAGCGCTCCCAATTTCAGCCCCGGTAATACTACGACATGTTTCTATTCTCCTGGTACTTTTGAATCTGAGGCAGCAGAAGCGCAGGGTTTCCACTTCCTCCTCAGTCTCCATTAAGCCATGCCTTTTACCGGGATATATAAGTTATTTAATAACAGATATTTGGATCTGTTATTTTTATGTAATAGTAACAGCGATAACAGAATTCGTGTTTAACCTGTTACAACCCATCTCTAGTATGATTTTCGCTTAGGGTGCGAGAGGTTCCGGGTTCAAATCTTGGACGAGCCCGATACTTTTGTAATTTTTATTTGCTCTCGTCTCAAAAAATTAGGACGAGATAATGATAATGATAATGGGAGTATTTTTAATGTAGGTACGTATAAAACAAAATCTCGCACGTCTCAAATTTATGTGGCATGTTTGTTTGACCCATTTGTTGGGAAAATCAGAAGTTAAGCGTATTGTCACGGGTGGTAATACCGCAATACACGTAATTTTACGTTATTCTGTGGAAGCAGTTCTTATGGCGTATAAAGTTCATATTAGGCACTCCTAACACTATTCCAACTTATACTTTTCTTTTGAACTGTCAGTGGAGGCAATTCTTGGCTGTTAAAGGGGCAATAAAAATATTCCTATTTGGACACAAAATCAAAATATTTTACAGATAATCAACACTAAGCCCTCCTACGCACTAGCGGTTGGCCGCGGGGGCGGCTGAGCGCAGCTGGCCGCTTTTCCAGTTTAAGGCTTGTATTTATACATGCCAATGACCTTGTGCATATAGACGGAGCTAAGTAGTCCTCTGCGCGCCACTCTGCTACCCGCATTTTTAATTAATTATAAAAAAATCATATCATATTACTACCTATTTTTTCAGATGTAATTTCTCAGTAAATGCCGACGAAAAGTTGCTTCATCTGCACGTTGTTTTTAAGCATTTCTCGAGAGAGCAGCCTTAATATGCAACCGCTAGTGATTGTACGTATTGAACCACCACAATACTATTCCAACCGCTGGCCGCCCAAGCGAACCGCTTAGGCAATTAACGGATGTCCATACCGCGAGACTGGTCTATTTTAGTTACTTTCACAGTATCATGTCTTACGGTATTTTACTATGAGGACGGGCTGCAGACATTGAGTCTATTTTTATGCTGCAGAAAAGAGCCATCAAAGCGATATACAATCTCTGCCGGCTCGATTCTCTAAGAAAACTATTTAAGAATATCATCATGACGGTACTTTGTCAATATATTTACGAGAACATCATGTATGTCAGAAAGAATTTACATCTTTTTAGTAAAAGAGGCGACAGACATAAATATGGTACTAGAAATAGGGACCAATTAGTTCAACCAGGCTTCAGACTGGCTAAAGTTGCTTCATTTTTCATGGGGTACTGTTTAAAATGTTATAATAAGATACCTCTCCATATATTAGAACTTAATGAGACAAAATTTAGATCTTGTATTAAACGCACACTATACAGGCAATAGATTATATTGAAGTTAAAAATGCTTGGCTGAATGCTGGTCCTGCTCCACAGCCACTAGGGCGCACAAAATAAACTGTTAGCATTTGGAAACATTGTTGGACCGGCTGAAGATTGTAAGAAACCAATATTTGCATTCTATAGACTCAATTTATTTAGCATTGTATAATGTCATCCATTTTAACGGCACATGTGTGAGTATTATGTATCTTAAACTTAAGTTATAGCTATCAGTTTTAGGTTTGATTTGACTTGAATGAACCCTGGTGGTTGGGAGTGTCATGCTCACTTAAAAGTCTAGCCGATGGTGGCGTATGCGTTAGATCATTTGGCTCCCTTCAAAATGGTTGAGCCGAATGGTGCTAGCGCATGCGTCATGTTCGTGAACGGGCGCTGTCAGTTGGGACTGGTCATTTCACAGCTGACATGGTTTATTTTAAATATTTCTTTGAATTGTTCCTTTTTTTTCGGATGCTTTTATCCTGCTCGTCTTTTACATCGTTCTCACATATATGTATAATTTCAACATGATGTACACAAAACTTTGTAACAATTTATTATTTTTAAAATAGTGTCCGTGGAGTTTCTCGTACGTTCTTCTCCATAGAGATCTACGCTTTGGAACGTGCAAATAGCTTCATCTTTTTGGACCTACCGACCTTGACAATTCAAAAGTGCCTGTAAATGGTTTATTTGAAATAAATATTTTGAGTTTGAATTTATAAGAGGATAAACGTTTAGGCCAAGGAAAGCAAGCGGACTGTATTATAAAAGGTTTATTAGGTGGTTCACAATATTATAGTAACGTTAGTACCGTACTTACATATTCATGTAAGTACGGTACTAACGTTACTATAATACGTGTCGGAACGTGTCGGACGATGCAATGCCCATGCTGTTGCGTTCCCAGTCCCCGCGCCGACGTACCGCGTCACTCGTTGTGACATCGTATCGTGTGCGTTAGATTTGGGTGTGTGTGTGAGAACAATAAATTAACAAAATCAAAAGTCATGTGATCGTAGTAATTTATAATAGTAATTATGACTTGACATTTTTAATATTTAGCGTATTTAGTTTTTTATAAAGCGTTTTCAATGGTTCCTTAGGTTGACAACTGAAGGACACCTTTTAAGGGTTCCGTACCTAAAGGGTAACTAACGGAACCCTATTACTAAGCCTCCGCTGTCCGTCCGTCAAGCCATCCGTCTGTCTGTCTGTCAGCGGGCTGTATCTCAAGAATCGTAATAGGTAGACAGCTGAAATTTTCACAGATTGTGTATTAGATAACTTTAAAATACTTTTATTAAAATAATGAAAAAAAAAACCCTTACAAAACTGTTTTCATTTGATGCGTCACATGGTACGAATTAAAAAACTTAGTTTAAAGGCAAATGCCCATTTGAGGTCCTCAGTGGACATTAAACTAGAGAAAAAATACTTTATGCATTAATTTTGCCATAAAAAAATATGTATTTACTTTCTTCCAAATGAGCGCCACTACAATCTGCAAAAATTCGTTAAAAAAAGTAATTGTAATGAGCAAACAAGATTTTTTTTTATTTTGACGCTGGCAAAATATTGCCAGTGTCAAAATCAAACATAAATCAATCGATTTGAATCGAGTACTAAACTATACAATAACCTCAAAGATATTTCCACGGGACTTAACTGGTATTGTAATAAAAAACCAACTAAAAGAAAACTTAAATAAAAACTAATGTGTACTGGTTAAAAAAAGAATAAGACAAATTAATCAATAATCGGTTACTTAAAAAATAATCTGAATCCATTTAATGTTTATGTATTTTCGTGATAGTGACAACACTGAATTGAATCTGACAGTTCTGACTTCTGACACTTCGCTTGTTGCTTACGCTCAATGTGGATGTGCTTTGATATTTCTTCGATTTCTTTTACTGCGACCTGGCTTTGCTTTATGGACTTGATTCGGATTTTTACCTACGACTTTGGCTTTGTTTTATGGATTTTGTTCTCACGTTCAAGGACAACTTTGGCTCTGGAATCAAATATCACGCCTGCATTCGATTTTGGATACCGATCAATACAATGTCTGAAAATCATTGTGTGAATTGTGGTTTTAACCTGACCGTGATTCAAAATCATACCTTGGAACCCGAAGTAATAAGCGTGATACAGCAGTGGGTTGCACCTCAGCAGGTAAATATACAAACCATAAAATGATTTTGTTTTTGCCTACATCATCATTCAATTATTTACCGATAGTAATATTGTTTTAGGTGTCAAGAGATAATCTTGTTTGCCACAACTGCTGGTTGGTAGTAACTGCTAGCCTTGCCCCTCAACAAGAACTGGAAGGATCTGTACGTCAAAACAGCTGCATTTATTGTGGACGTTCTGTTAGACGGATAAGAAGTCACTTATTAAGAACAGATACAGATAGAGAAAGTCTCATCAGAAATGTAATTATAGAATGGATTCAACCACAAGAGGCAAGTTTTTAAAATATTTTACAAATGTATGTTAAAACTTTCTGACCCACGCAACTTCGTCTGCGTAACATTTTTCATTTCGCTCCGCTCCTATTGGTCTTAGCGTGATGATATATAAGCTTATAGCCTTCCTCGATAAATGGGCTATCTAACACTGAAAGAATGTTTTAAATCAGACCAGTAGTTCCTGAGATTAGCACGTTCAAACAAATAAACAAACAAACTCTTCAGCTTTATATATTATTAGTAATTAGAAACATTAGTTATTTATGTTAAATCTGTTAACTGTTATTATAATATCCCTTTTTAGGTTTCATCATTAAGTCGCATCTGTCGGCAGAGAGCTGACAGGGCCGCTGTTAATTTTGTACAAGGATCAGCATCAACATCTTCAGCTGCAACTAATGAATCAGAAATAATTCTACCAAGTTACACAAGGGCTGCAAATACTGAAAGATGTTGTATTTTTCCGGACTGCCACGGAACTGAAAGAATGCACATTCCTACATCCATTCGTGTAAGATTGTTATCGTGTGATTTATCTTTTTATGTTCCTCCAAACTGCCGTATCTGTAACTTTCACCTTAGAAACAGTGCATGGGATAGTTTAGTTGTGGAAAATGGAAATCATACCTTCACCGCAATATACATTGAAGATTTGGTGTCAAAGTTCTTAAAAAAAAAAAAAAAGATTTTGAAAATATTGAAGACAGCGATGATCACTTAGTTAATTATTGGCTTGGTATGTCTAAACATCAATTTAGACGGATATTGGATGAAGTTCCTCGGCTAAATAATAGCCATAGAGGAGCTACTGGACTGGCAGCTTATTTAACAAAGCTGAGAACTGGTGATTCAGATCAAAGACTTTCTACATTATTTAAAATACCTAGAAGTACTTTGGAAAGACTAATGAATAATGCGAGAGAACTTCTGACTCAAGATTTTGTACCTCAAAACCTAGGTCTAGGGCACATTACTAGAGACAACATTGCTCAGAGGAATTTAATAATCCCTAATGGATTATCTGGAAGCACAAACCAGGTTAAACCTATTGTAATCATGGATGGAACTTATGTCTACATCCAGAAAAGCTCAAATTATAAATATCAAAAACAAACATACTCTCTTCACAAGTTTAGGAATTTAGTGAAACCATTTATTATAACTTGTTGTGATGGATACATATTAGATGTGATGGGGCCTTATCCGGCAACAACATCAGATGCCGAAATTCTCAAAAACGAATTTAATTCACAAAATGCACCAATGAGGAGATTTTTTGAACCTGGTGATGTATTCATATTAGACCGAGGTTTTAGGGACGCAATACCACTTCTAACAGAATGTGGGTACTCTGTTAAAGTTCCAGCATCACTTCAAGAAGGTGAATTACAATTATCAACTGTTGATGCCAATAACTCCAGAAACTTACCATTTGTCGCTGGGTTGTTGAAGTGGTGAATGGTGTATTTAAACAAGCATTTAAATTGTTTCGGCAAGAATTTTTTAATCGAGCATCTACTCACTTGATGCAAGATTTTGCAGTAGGAGCAGCATTAATTAATAGGTTTCATCCTAGGATCCTAGATAGACCTGATGCTGCTCAAATACTGTCAATAATTCATCAATGAATGTATTTACATAATACGTTAGCAGATTATGTAAATGAATATAATTTAAATCGCAGGAGGGCTCAATTTGTTAATGTTACCGTTGGCTCTGACAATTTAAATGACTTCCCACAATTAACAATGAATGAACTAGTATTAATTGCATGTGGTACCTACCAAATAAAACAAGCTAGGTCATATTATGGAGAACATATCAGAGCCAACGGTATGTATAGTATTGAAATATGCAGAGAGCAAAATAGCAACCTACCAAGTGAATTAATCAATGAAAACTGCTGGCTATTGCGTGCTAAAATACAAAGTAGACATATAAGCCGTAAGGTATATTTTGTGTACATTAAAATAAATAATAACTATGCTGGCAGAGAGGCAATTGTTGGATATTATTGTAATTGCATAATAGGAAAACGCACGGTAGGTTGTTGTGCACATACCATGACTGTGCTTTGGTATATAGGCTGGGCAAGATATGAATCGAATATATGCCCTGCCATTGCACAATGCTCCTGCGCCATTTTTAGATGATTTGTTAATTGTATATGAAAATGAAGAGAATATAGACATTTAACATAGTAAATGTGTTTTTTTTATACCCTAATAACTACAATTGGATAAAAATACATTAGAAACACCCCTCCTATCATAATATCCACTAACCAAGCATTGAAAAACGAATTGTTCTTGAATTATCTCAGTCCTACACTTTTTCATACAGAAAATTAACCTCAACACATTTTTTTTTTTTATATTTCTAAAATAGTGGCGTCAATTTGAATCAGATATCCAATACTACTAAGATTTTAAAAAACTCCATTTTAATAGTAACATTTGATGTCCATCTTGGGCCTGGGACACTATGGACAGTATAACTATTTGTTTTGTCTCTCAAAAGTAGGTCAATATACAAAATTGAATTACTACCTAACATTTTTGGGCCATATAAATTCGTAAGATTTTTACAAAAAAAAAAATCGCTCCAGTAGATTCAAAGAAAATTGGTTTTGACAGACAGACAGACACGTGAGTGATTCTATAAGGATACCGCTGTTTCATACGGACGTTCGGAACCCAAAAAATGATACAAGAAATATGGCGATCAACGACACTTATGGTATTAATATGACTGGATGCTTTTTATACCTACTCTGCTTATCACGCGTTATCCAATTGGTTGAATTAATCGTATTAAATCGATTGGTGGTTGTACACAAGGATTCCTCGAGATAAATACGTTCAGATCACGATGAATATACAACTTTTTTTTTAATCCGGTCTCAATTTGCGTGTTATCAGTGATTATTTTTAACTATAAACAAATATGCGCATTTAAAGATAACATTACATAATATATATATTGCACTGCCTTGGTACGCTCAGAAACATTTTCATCGAGCTGAGAGTAACACGCCTGGACCGCGGGAATTGTATAACTACGCAGCATTTTTTAAGATCGTACTTATTTTATCGGTATACAAAGAAGTCAGGATCAAAAGGTGAGTGAGTAACTTCATTTATTTCATTTTGCCTAAAACAAAGATAAAGAAATTCTTCTATTTTGTAAGTAACATTCGCATTTGTATCTTAGTCGGAATCTGTCAAAATCGAAAGTTGCGTAAAAATTTGACCAATTGGCCCTCTGATCTCTGCAAAGCCTTTGATTGCGTACACCATAAAATATTTTTGCCATAAAGCTCATTATTGTCACAAAAATTAAGTTCTTTACGTATACTATCTTATATATTATGTATATACTAGTTGAACCGCGCAAACTCGTCTGCTCCGCTCCTATTGGTCTTTGCGTGATGATAAGAAAGAGAGACACTGAAAGAATTTTTCAAATCGGACCAGGAGTTCCTGAGATTAGCGCGTTCAAGCAAACAAACATCACCGCTTACCATCAGGTGAGATAGTGGTCAAACGCGTGCCTATTAATAGAAAAAAAAAACAAACAAACTCTTCAGCTTTATATATTAGTATAGATAAAAATGAATCCCTATTTCCCTGGGTCATCGCATCACGGGTGAATTTCGCTAATTCTTTTTTGGTTGTGTTTGTTATAATCAGGAGAAGGTTTTAGGCTATATACTATCACGCTATGTGCTTTGGATAATGAGCAATATTAAAAATGTCTTTTTTGCATTCACATGGTTCGATCCCCAGGGACAGATATTATTTTTGAATTTATTTTATATTATGGACTGTATTTTTTCACTGTAATATGGTCAAAATAAAAGAGAATAGTAAGACAATAAATAGACTGCGCCCCACATGTGGGACGGCCGGGCCTGACGGGTATAATCTATGGTACGTCTAGTCTTCACAAGTATTTCAGGCAACAAACCTTCTAGCTGTCACACAAAATGCGGCCATTTATACACACTGGGTTGAGTGTGCAATTTGTGTCGGTTTTTTACACTCGTACTCATTGATTTTGGTTTCCTAAGCAACTGTACAAACACTTATGCTAGGTACTTATGTAAAAAATTGGTCAAGAGCGAGTCGGACTCGCGTGCAAAGGGTCCGGAACGATTTTATTTTTAACATGTTATTTAACACTATATACTTCTTAATGGTTTTCCTGTGAGTAAAGATCTTTTATTTCCATTTTTTTTAATTTTAGGCTCAGTAGTCGGAGATAAGGGGGGAATGGTCATTTTTCGTCTAATTTCTTCATAACTTTAAAACCATGTATTTTAAAATTTTGAAAAAAATGTAATTAAAACCTTCACAGTAAACCCTTTCATTTGATGAGTCACACGATATTGCTCAAAAATCTTTTTTTTTTAATTTTCTAGTTCGACCCACAAAAGTGACCTCCATATTAGAAATTTAATAATTTACGTAACGCATCCATATTTGGGTCACAGAAGTCCATATGTGTACCAAATTTCAACAAAATCGGTCCAGTAGATCCGGAGAAAACTGGCTGTGACAGACGGACAGATAGACACCCGAGTGATCCTATAAGGGTTCCGTTTTTTGTACGGAACCCTACTGTTACAATTATGTTGAACTGCGAACTAATATTTTGACAGTTCAACTTCAGATCCCATAAATGGCGTTATGCATTTGGTCTCATTTTTTTAATCACGGTGTTAAAGTGAGAGTGTTTGTCAACAGGCGTTCGCAGTTACATTTGCTAAGCTTAATAAGCTTGAGTTGCTAAATAATGAATCTTTACGGGCCTAGGGCCAGGGGTCACGCCATACCAACCACGAGCAGCTGGCGAAGTCCCATGATCGAGGAGTTGTGAAAAGAGTTGAATTAGATTAGTTAATCGGATGAGTGACTGTATTCTAAAATGTTAAAATCGTTTCAGTTTCCTGACTTTGTAGTTTGAAGAAACTTCAAACAGACAACTCATAAAAACAGAAAATTCATAAAGCGCAATATAATATCAATACATAAAAGTTCAATTATGCAAACATGTGGTCTTCTTTACGGCCCGACACCATATAGAAGGCATTACGAATACTTAGATATATCGGATTTAACCATCCGATATACACGCGAACGAAGTCACGGGCAACAGCTGGTAAAAAAAAAAATGTGTTTATTGGCATTGTACAAATAAAAACACCTTAAAATTAAACAATGTAAATAATTAAAACTATTAATGCCAAAATGGCCTCAGCGCAGCATAACGCCAGCTGGCATCACAATGTATACCACCTGACGTTGATTTCCAGCTGCAGCCCTCGAACGCTCGAAAACATAAACACACATTTACAATTTTAGTGGTAGAACGCGCTAATATCAGGAACTGCTGGTTCGAATTGAAAAATGCTCTTAGTGTTGAATTTATCATCATGCTACCAATAGGAGCGGAACATTAATGAAAAATGAGACGCACACGAAGTTACGCGGGTCAGCTAGTTGTTTAATAATTAAGGTTGGTTATGTCAATGTATCTTACAATTTAAATTATTCAAATCGAACGTTTCGTTTAAAAGGTACGACGGGTATAAAAAGTAAGAAAAATGTTGCGATTTGAGCGAACTGCCCTACGTTTAGTCTATTAGTTATTTACATATTTACATATCACTCTTTAAGAGGCTAGAGGGGAGATGAAGTTCGTGGTGTACCAACGAAAATCGCGCGAACGAAGTCGCAGGCGAAGTGCTAGTAACGAGTGAACTAAAAAAAACCATTCACTAATAGAATCTCACTTTAAATCACAATGACAATATTCTCACACAATGGGTACGCAGCACGGGTATACAGAATGCTGCGACCTCGTTTATTAATTCGTCAGGAGAATGAGGACCCAGCACACAACTCTTTGCTGTTTTTACAGACAATGATGCTCATCTTGGTCTGGTTAGCTGTTCTACTCGTCGCATTGGTGGTGTATCTTCGGCAGATTTACTCCAAGTTCAATCGCTATGGCATCAAGCACTTCACGCCTATCCCCATTTTGGGCAACATGGCCCGGCTCCTGTTCAGGATGGATCACTTTACTTCTATTGACATAAAGCTGTATAACAGCTTTCCTGGAGAAAGGTAATTAAATTAAACATATTAAAATAAAACATATGTCAGCTATGGGTGGTAATAGTAAAAAAATAAGTGCTTTTACCTACTAATCTTTAATAACAAATTGAACCTGAAGATACGTAGTAAATTGTTTTATTTCATAAGATGAGTTATGTATATATTTTTGCAAAAAAAAAAAAATGAAGAGATGTTATGAAAATTTTAAACTAATATGAAATATAACCGCAGGACCGGTCGTTGTGGCGACGCTTGGGGGGAAGGTCAATGTCCAGCAGTGGACGTCTTTCGGCTGATATGATGATGATGATGAAATAGAAACAAATCAAAAATTTAATGTGTAAACTCTTTTTTTCAATTATTAATTTACTTTTAGAATGTAAATTTATTCTTCAATGCATGAAATAAAAGGCTTTCTTACTTTTTTATAGTTTTGCAAAATAAAATAATTCGACAGTATCATTGCGGCTTACACAAGTCTTTCAGCAGCCAGTCATATAAATTAATGCTTAAAAAGATAACTCCCACAGTTGCTGGGCCTCTATTCCTTGTGCCAGTACCCAGGCTGCCACCATTCTACATTTTAACCGACGAAGGATATTTGTTTTGCCAGTCCCCAAGGACTGAGGGGAAGACTGGGACTGAGTGATAAAAATATCACTTTGGTACATGTAATTTTCTCCGATAGATTCGTGGGAAAGTATGAATTCATGAAAGATGTGGTGGTGATCCGTGACATCGATTTGGTGAAGAAGATCGCAGTCAAAGACATCGAGTACTTCCTTGATCATCGTCCCATAATAAGAGCCGGCGAATCGTACTTCTCCAGAAGCTTGATAGCTTTAGAAGGTACGTATAATGAAAATCAAGATTCTCATAGTAAAATCAAATACTGATTTGACTATTAGTCAAGAATAATTTCCTCTGTTACTTGAAAAAGAAATGATTTCATAATAATTATGTTAATTTTCCACAGGACAAGAATGGAAAGACATGCGCTCCACATTGAGTCCAGCGTTCACAAGTTCTAAGATACGACTGATGGTGCCTTTCATCGTGGAGGTCGGCGACCAGATGATACGTTCGCTAAGCAGTAAGATTAAAGAATCCAAAAGTAAGCTATTATATTCTTTAGTACCTGTCTACACTAATATTATAAAGAGGAAAGATTTGTTTGTTTGAATTGAATAGGCTCCGAAACTACTGGACCGATTTGAAAAATCCTATCCTTTCAGCAATGGATAGCTACATTATCAGGGGGTAACATAGGCTATATTTTATCCCCGTACTCCCACGGGAACGGGAAATACACGGGTGAAACCGCGTGACGTCCACTAGTTCCTTATAAATTAGTTGGATTCAAAACATCGTAAGTAACTTAAAAAAAAAGGAAATAGTGACAAAAAAGACTGTCTTGTTAAAGTATTAAAAATTCGCACACAATTTTAAACTACAAGTTATAGCCGACTTACTAGTAGTACTAACCCAAATATATCCCGCAGCTGGCTACATAGACGTGGAGTGCAAGGACCTGACGACTCGCTACACCAACGACGTGATAGCCTCCTGCGCCTTCGGCCTGAAGGTGGATTCTCATAATGATGTCGACAACGAGTTCTACGCAATGGGCAAGGAGTCAGCCTCCTTCAACTTCCGCGCAATACTGTTGTTCTTCTTATTCGCCGCTGTACCAAGAACCATAACTCAGGTAGGGAACATAAAGACCATGATATTGATGAAGTACCTGATGGAATGAGTTAGATCTGAGTCTTTGCCTACTGACATCGATGAAGGGAAACATTATGAGGCCAATTCACCCGCCATTTCTGTTTGAAAAAAAGTTTCACTTGGCAGTGAAACAGTCAAAAACTGAAGTACAAGTTAAAATGAAGCACATTGTATATTGTTTTATTTTTCAGATTTTAAAGTTGAATTTTCTTTCGGATGCTTCGAAGAAATTCTTTAGAACTTTAGTCTTAGAAACAATGGGGGATCGCGAGGCGCGGAAAATTATCAGACCCGATATGATTCACTTGCTTATGGAAGCTAAAAAAGGTATAATTTTCGCCATTCAGAAGAATGTCAAAGTTCAACACATGTCATGTCATAAACTAATTCAAATGTCATTCCAGGCAAACTGACCCATGAGAGCATTAAATCCAATAATGAAGCTGCTGGATTTGCCACCGTTGAAGAATCTGCTATCGGCCAGAAACAAATTAACAGAGGTGTGTATTAAAAAAAAAAAAGTAAGAATCTCCTCCTTTTTTTGAAGTCGGTTACGAACGAAAAAATGCTGAAATTTAGTACTGTTAGGGTGGTAAGTGGCTTGAAAATTGAAAGGTTTCCCCATAGAATTACTACTACAGTATCGCTATTGGTTCATGGATCAGTTTTGATCAGTCTCCTTTCAAAGGACATTGTAAAAAGTGGCCTATGAATCAACACGTATGAAACCATTACCACGATTCCAAGTTTTGTTTTTCTTTCTTTTTAAATGTAATTTTAATTATTACAATTTAGAACGGACACTTCGTAATTACAAAAACGTTTTAAAAAGTAATTGACTACGGTTCTAGTCCCCGGCGCCTTTGTTCAAATTGAAACAAAGCATTCTCAGCGCTTGATCTATGAGTAAGATTTTTAGTTGGGTACATAAAGAATAAAGCGATTGAAAGCGTTATGTAAAACGAGCAACATCGACACTGACAGTCGATGAATTAATAGACGACACTGGCAATTTCCAGATACATAACACTTTTAGACTGAGATCCCAGAGGTGCTAAACCTCCCTTATTTTCTCACTAACAAAATATGTGGTATAGAAAGTGATAGTATGTACTTCTAATATACGCATACCTGCTAGCTTGGGCCGACGGCCAAGTTTTTTTTTCTTTGTGATGTATCAAAGGTATTTCAGTAGTCAAAGAGGTAGTTTTGCATAATCCCGAATCCTGTCAGAGCTTTCGTTATTTGCATCTATTAAATCAACTATGCCCAAATTACAGCCTTGTGATGGATCTCACTCGTACTTCAAAACATACATAAAAATCAGAACCCGGACTTACAAAAGTGATTTAATGGCTTTGGCACCTGATACCTGAAAATCACCACGTTTGCGTGTTTCCCATTTGGTGTGTTTCTATTGGGTTAATTATAATCTCAAAATTCGAAAACCTTTTGGATGTTTTATAATTCTCAGAATTGTCCTTGATTTCAATTCAGTTTCAGCCGAATATATGCATTATTTAGAACACAGAAAGTAAATTTACGTCTTTGTTGGTTCTGAGCCGAACGATGTATGGACGCATAGCAATATTCTTTCAATTATCGTAATCGCATTTGTCAATGTTAAAGTTTATGTAAAAATATATTTCGCTTCGGGCGCGTTTTAATGAAGAACAGATAAAAAAAAATGACTATTCAAAATTCACTATTCGATTCAGCAGGCTACTTAACAAGTTCCAGCCATGGAATACAATTTTCTGACAAAATCACACTTTGGTTTCAGTGTGGACTGACGATGACCTCATCGCTCAAGCGGTGCTGTTCTTCATAGCTGGTTTTGAAACAGTCTCATCTGGTATGTCGTTCCTGCTCTACGAACTGGCGTTGAACCCGGAAGTGCAGGAGCGACTTGCACAAGAGATCAAGGAGACTGATGCTAAGAACGGTGGCAAGTTCGACTTCAACTCCATTCAGAATATGCCATATATGGATATGGTTATATCTGGTAAGATTTTGATGATTTTCAGAAAAAAAAAATGAGTAACACTTTGAGGCTTTAAAAGTTTGTGACTTTTTTTTTCTGACACTTAAAAACAATGCACCACCTTGGTATCTCGACCACCGGACTAGTAGGCACTGTCTAAAAGTGTATTAAATCTGCCACTTTCTTTTCATTCATGTTTGAAATGAAACCCAATTTGATCAAAGAACTCAATTGGTTAGTAATCGCCTTCTTGGAAACTGAAAAATTACATGTTGATTAGTTGCAGACCCACAATAATCATGTGACCTTTCAGTTTTAAACCAATGTATATTCATTTTACAGAACTTCTGCGGCTATGGCCGCCTGCTGCCGCTCTAGACAGGGTTTGCACTAAAGACTACAACTTGGGAAAACCAAACTCGAAGTCGGAAAAAGACTTTATTGTAAGTAAACTTAATGTCTCAATCAACGAGAATAGAGGTATAGTTTACAATGAAAATCTAGAAAGAACAGAATAATTTAAAACTTTGTTTTTGCAGGTTCGCAGAGGAACAGGTATCTCAATACCAGTGTTTGCTATCCACCGTGATCCGCAGTTCTTCCCCAACCCTGACAAGTTCGACCCTGAGCGCTTCTCAGACGAAAACAAGCATAACATCCATTCTTTTGCTTACATGCCCTTCGGTGTTGGACCAAGAAACTGTATCGGTGAGTAAACATTCATTCTCAAAATCGAATAATAAGGACGTATAAAAGATGATGGATGGAAAGTGGAATGAAGTCAATATAAATATTTAGTTTTGGCTCCGGTCACAAATAAAGAGACCGTGGTGGCAGTGAAAAACATAAAATTAGATAGGCATAGGGATAAAATAAAATTTAAACACAAAGACAAGAAGTTCTGTCGGCTTATTTAACTAAACCCCAAAGCCATTGTTCTCAAAACTTTACGGTCCATACAATCATTCCGCCTTTATCCTACAAACAGTTTTGGGAGAGTCAACAGAAAAATTGCAAATGCACCTGATATCAAGATGACAATGCAAAATTTACTTTAGTCTGAAACCTCTAAGCTTGTTGCTTCATGGTTTAGCAGAAAAATTCTTGCGACAGAGGAACAGGCGGACAGTAGTAGAGCTTATAGACTCTTTCGGTACGGAACCCTAAAAACTGTAGCCGTTAAAACATTTTCATAGTTAAACTGTTAACCTTTAACACTTTATTTTATTTAGGGTCAAGATTTGCTCTCTGTGAGCTCAAAGTGATGACGTACCAGATCCTGCAGCATATGGAGATCTGCCCTTGTGAGAAGACCACAATCCCTGTCAAGCTTGATAAAAGTGTTTTTACCTTTTTGCTAGAAGGAGGACATTGGCTCAGATTTAGAGAAAGAAACTAGACAAGTCGTCAACACTGCTGATTCAATACGTTCAAGTTTTGGGATTTTATTATGGCAGGCGCCAGATAAATGTGCAATAACGTTCATTGACCCACACACATTTATTGACTTTCTTAACATCAAAAACAGAAATTAAGTCCTGAATCGACTTCTATAATGATTCCTTACGTTCGAAGGAATATCAGTGAAAAGTCAATGTACTTTATTTCCCAGTTTATCTGGCGGCTACTATAGTGTGATGAATAAATACTATAAGAATAAAGATACCGTTACAGCACCGATGTGTGATAGTATTTATTTTAAGGTCTATCTGACTACTAGCTTTTGCCCGTGACTTCGTACGCGCATATCCCATTTTTTCCCGTTCCTGCTGAAATGTCGGGAAATCCTCTTTAATGCTCCCCTGAACTACCCAAGGAACCTACATGACAAACTACAACACACAGCTTTCTACAACAGGTTGTTTCCGCTGATTAATCTGACTATATCCCCCTACAATTAAGTAAAATAATCAAGTGGTAAAAGAAACCACATCACAAAGTGGAGATTCTTCAGTATGTAGCCATCACGTAATTATCACTTTTATTGGACACACCATGACCCGTCAAACCACTGGTTTGTTGAATGCAATTTTGAATCTTTGCGGTGAACAGAACTTTCTACAAATTGCTTTGCGCACTTTTACTATAATGGCGCCGAATGACAACAGCTGCCCAATTTGCCAAAAAACCTTACCTAATAAGGGACTTTTAAAATATTGCACATGCAAATCCAAGTACCATCTTTATTGCGCTAATGTCACTGAAAAAAGCTTCCAAGCCATGACACCAACAAGCAAATCTTCCTGGACTTCTAAGGAATGTCACAGCAAACCGAAAAAAAATAGACACATCGAGCCCATTACATAATAAGACAAGGTCATCTACCGACTTTACCAATACCAGCGTTTTTGAAGGATCCTCCGACCAAGGAGACTGCAACATAACATTAAGACAACAGTCTAACACCTGCAATTCATCTACGGAAAGCTTAATACAAGATCTCGATCTAGAGGATAAACAACGGACTACAATTAAACAGGAGTTGAATAGCTTCCTTGAAACTAAAATTTAAATTCTAGTAATAGACCAGCTTAAACAGATGTCAGAACAAATATCTGATTTTAAAAACTCCATGAAATTCTACAACGCACAATATGAAACTCTTAAATCCTGTCTCGAGGAAAAAGACGATATAATAAAAAAATACGAGCTGAGAACGAACGCCTATCAACAACATCCAGAGACCACTCAATGAGACTTTCACTGGTAGAGGAGGATCTTCGCGTGAACAAAGTTGAAATTAATGGAATTCCGGAGTACAAAGCAGAAAAAGTTATCACTACCGTGATTAAACTAGCAAAAACGGTTGGGGAAAAACTTGAGGATGGCAACATTCTACATGCCACACTAATTGCTAAATTAAACTCCGAGGACTATTTATCTAGGGCGTGTGCAGATACGAACGTAATGAAGGCGCAGGACGAGTTCGTGGAGGCGCGTGGCGGAGTGTTTGGATCGCTTGGCCTACGTCAACTTTGCCGGAGACCTACCGGTGACGCTAAATGATCTGCGTCGCGAGACAGAGCTCGACACGCATCATAACATATTATCAAGTGTTATGTTTTAAACGGATGGCCTAGGAGAGTTAATGACGACGCAGGCTTAAAACTATTTTTCAATCGTCGGACACAGCTATCATATGAAAATGGTATTTTAATGCGCGGAAATATGGTCATTATACCTTCGTCTTTAATAGGTAACGTCTGTAGGGAACTGCACAGTTCACATTTCAGTGTTGTGAAGATCAAGGCGGAGGCTCGTAAGCGGCTGTGGTTTCCTGGAATAGACACAACGCTAGAGCAAGTAGCGGGGGCTTGCAGCGTGTGCTGTGCGCTACGCCCCACACCACCGCACTCCCCTCTTGCGCCGTGGCCGCTGCCGCCGCGCCCTTTTTTTTCTTTTTTTTTATCGGCACCACTCGCAGTTCACTTCGCTAAGGATGGTCACTGCTTAACCGGGCTAGCCTGTGGTGGCCTCAGATATGACTCTAAAGCCCCTAGCCAAGGCAACAAAACACTTAAAAACTACAACTCCGCTCGCTGAGGGCACTCCCTGTGGGGTACGGACCTCGGCTCAGCAGCGACGTTCTGGGGAGGACAGCAAGGGCCTTTCCCTTGCTGTCCTCCCCAGAACGTCGCTGCTTGGGTCATGACATTATTTTTAGGGGAGTTTAAAGCCAATGGCTCAGCGGCGCGGGTTGGCTCATTAGGCAAAAGACGGGGAGTAATAACAAGGCCTAGCGCGACGTCCCAGTAGTAATACTACTGGGACGTCGCGCTAGGCCTTGTCGGCGAGGCCGGAAGGCGGCGGGTCACGGTTTGTGTGCTTGTTTCCTAAGAGTGCTGATTTCCCTACAACTTTCTAGGATAAGGGTAATGGGATCATCGGGTTCGAGTAGGGTGTGCCGTGGACGGCGAATCCTACTGATCTGGGAGGGAGCGAATCGGGTAGCAAATGTAATTAGTGAGTTCTGGTGCTTTTCAGCAGATTCGATGAAACGCTCTGTAAGGCGTTTCATGAACTGCTTGATGGTCGGGACTTTGAGGTCGACATGGAGTCGCTCATTCCTAATGAACCACGGGGCACCCGTGGCCTTTCGGAGAAAACGATTTTGGAGGGGCCGCCGCACCCGTTTTATCTAATTCACATAGTTTTTTTGGGCCCATTTCACGATTACGTTTTTAATTGTTATGGATGCATACCTATAGTAAATGAGTAGAATGTTACGACATGTCCTCTACTTATAATTCAAAGGCGGTTATAGGTAAATTATATGATTTTATATCGCGTTTTGGACTTCCGCACACGTTAGTGAGTGATAACGATACATCTTTTACATCCTTTGAATTTAAGGACTTCTGTAAAATAAACGGCATTCGGCACGTTTTATCTCCTGTTTATCACTTGGCTAGTAATGGGCAAGC